>OX104065.1:111476837-111583501 GCA_944474145.2 Dicrocoelium dendriticum
ACCTGACATAGTCGCCTTGGTTCAAACGGGTTCCAAGTGTGACTTCTTGTCGAGCTATCAAATCTGAGCTGGGAGAACGGTTGCAGCTGCTTTTAGGCTGTCCACTTTAGGACGAGTTCATTGTAGATCGCAGCCCCACGGCAACGACGTTAGTGTAAAACAAAGAACTTCACAGGCTGAAGTCTTTAGTGATAAGAAAGATCACGAGATACCAACCTGGAAAACTTTTCATGCCCCAACATCTTCCAAATGAAAACACACTCAAACACAGCGGGATAAAATATAGCACTTAACTCCTCATGCAGTATTAAAAACAACTGGGTGAAAAACGGGGTTGAAGGTTTAAGGCCTCACTTTTATGAATAATCTTGGTATGTCGCATAACCTTCTGTATTTAGGGGCAATATTCCGCAGCCTATCCTGCGTTGCTTTTAGGTCCAGGGCTATAAGTACACCCAGATACCTTTCGCAAAACGCTTCTACAGCTGGAAAATACTAAGATGGTTGCTTCCGAAAGGTCCTGGAGAGCCTAAAGAAATAAATAAATGTACTATTCCTAACCGTGCAGGACACGCATGCAAAGAAATGAGCATAGTAATACAGACGCATGTGATCAATAATTCAACACGAAGGTTACAATTCAACCAGTACATACTGGTGTGCGGTTGAGCGGTAGTTGAGCGACTTTGTTACTATTAGGTTGAAATAGTTGTTGCGTTAGGTGAATTCGCCAGCACAGTAAGAGATCAAATAAGATCTTTAAAGTGGCTGCCTATCTTGAATGGGATGAGGTCCACTGGAAAGGTGGAAGGCAGTGACTATTTAGTGGCGAGTCATATCCGCCATGTCACAGTGTGTCTAAACATACATTTGTGGCTTGTATAGGAAGAAGGCTTGTAAGGCAAAAAGATTTCACGTCCTGGAACACTGCCGCCGAACAATTTGCTGAAACAGAATTAACCGGACCACCCAGCTGGCATCAAGTGGCGTTTGTTGAGCTAGCCAGCCGAAGAGGACACGATCGATTGGCGTGATCGATATGTCAAAATTACTTGGTTAATCACTATCGCATCGTGTCAAGCGTCACCTGCAATCTGACAGTAAATTGAAGCCTGGATGCCCCTAGCTTCAGTTTTTTATCATAAACACAGAGCAAGCCATCAGTTCGACGCCCATCTGTAAAGCAATCAATGATGATTTTAAAAGTGGTAGGTCCACAGATGAAGCCACGTGGAACACCGATAACCATAAGAACAGGCATAATGAACCTGTTGACGGCCAGGCCAACAATACGGCTAACAAAGTAAACATTTATCCATGAGAGATCAGTGCCGGTACTTCTGTTCCCCCGGATCTTGATGAGCCGGTCGTGTGAAGCGCTAATAAAGGATTTGCTTACATCAACGGAAATATATCAGGTCGGCTGCGGCCGTTGATTATAATACCACCACTTGCCATCTGAATGCCATGCCGTGTTATGATATTTACGGCCAATACATGTAGCTAAAGGATTTTATAAAAATCGTTACCATGGTCTTACATATTATCGAGGTAGGGCTATCTCCTGGTGTTGCAAAGGACCCGTCAACTTTCTTTTGCCTGTGGAAAAGTTCTCGTCACTCGTTCCATGGTTTCGTAGTGCGCTAGGTAGGACGGAAGGATGCGAATATACAAAGTAATAAAACAAATGTTTCTTCTCGACAAAGCGACGCAACATTTATATTCATTATCATATTAGGATATCAAAGCGTGATCAAACATGCAAAAATGCAACGTGTTTTAAGTGAAAGTTAATGTTTGTGTAGGGGTGTGTATATGGAACCAAGTGTGTGTGCAGCTGCGTAGTTGGTGCTTGGAAGTGTGCCACGACAGACTTTTACTGTTTGATAGCGCCCGCTAGGTGAGATTAGATGATTGATATCCGGGAGCTAAACAAGAGTATCCGGATATTCAAGGGGTAGTGACTTTAGTTTTTGGCGTGTCACGGCCGTTATGTCACAGTGTCGATTAAGCTGCATCTGTGGATTATATAAGGAGGAGGCTTGCCAAGTGCAAACCAACCGCCTTCTGAAACACTGCCACCGAACTATTTGCTAGAACGGCTTAAACCCGAAACAGCCACGAGGTTGTTCGGCCTGCCAATTGTAGGATTAGAGTCGAAGTATTTGAATGCATAAAAAAACTTGGTATGGAGGTTAACCTTCCTTGAGTGACTCAGTTTAGCAGAATTTAGCAAAAGTGCCAATGTGCATTCCGTTTTTACTGCTGCCGTTGATCAGTGCTCTGGAAAGCCTGTGCTGCAATGCCAATTTAGCGCATCGTTCCCTTTGACACAATCGCGTCATCTATCTTTCGCTTTTTCGTTTCAGCCGTTGCACTTTTGGTCTTCCAGGCAATAATCATGTCAGTTGGGCGGCTATTAATCGTCGGTTTGGCCTGGAAGTAAACGTCCTGCCTGAAAGTCTGGCATTTTGCTTTGAGCTACTGGAGCCGTTGCAATGCTAGTGAGTTGTGTGATTGGCTGAAGCGCTTATAATACATCACTTATCTGGCGACGGAGGTGTGATTTTACTCTCCTCGACCTTGGCTGCCGAAACAGACTAGAAGCAGATGATGCAAGCCCAAATCAAGCTGATGAAAATGGTGGGCACAAATGCTTTACTTTCGGCACGCGTTCGCCCGCAGGTTTGTCATCAGTCGATCAGCCGGCCAAACAAGGTGTTGATTTCCAATCTAACCTGTAAGCGGTAGTGAATTTCCAGTCATGATAGAAGCGGTACGAGGATGTCTTCTCAGTTGAACTGGTCATTCTGCGGACGGAACCAAAGTCCGCCTACTTTTCTGTCAATTAAGCTCAGCAGCACATGCCAGATACACAAATTTCAACCTCACAGATGAATCGCGATTACTCAATTTGGGCGGTACGGTGCAGTCATTTATGTCGGGTTAAGGGGACACCTCATCTTTGTTCAACCCTCGCTTTCAGTGCCACCAAATAGTGAAGCCGACGCCCACGATTTTGTCAATTACGCTGGCCTCGTCAATCATGAGTGTGGCGGTTTTTAACTCGGATCTCTCACTGCAGATCAGTCTTGATGCCCAATTTTTCTTGCAGATCGGCCAACCAGATTACTGGAGCAGATTGATTCGGAACCCGCCTTCAAACTGTCACAAATGGTGCGCGAATGCGAAATGCTACTCAATCTGATGCACGACGCGGAAATGATTTAGCAAACAGACTAACCTCCCTCTGCGCCCATAATTGCTGCCATCCACTCCAAGCAGAATGCGTCGTCATCGTTAGCCACAGCTACCCACCCTAGTCCGAAGCAACCCCATACACCTGTTGCCACTGTGGTTCGTAGCACTACCACAAGTTCTGCCCGTGTAAAAAACAGGGTTGCTGAGGGTGTCCTACAGTCGGACATGAAGAAAGGTTCTGTCAGTCACTGCAAATTAACAAGAACCGGCTTGACCAAGTTCCTAAGAGTCTCAGACGGCAAATTTCCAAAACGCACCGGAGATCATTTCGTTTATTCGCCAACTTCCAACTCATTGAGCTTCCCAACTGGAAGTATGTCTTAGCTCCTTTAATGGACCTCCGGTTTGCCTACAGCGTGACACTGCTCCGACGTTCCCCTTAGTTCAAGAAGGCTTGGGGCTGTCTTGGTAGTCCTATGGTCGAATCATCTAACCGGCCAGACACCAGCGCTTTTGGTGGGTAAGTACCTTGTACTGGACGTCTACATTGCTCAGTGTCCTTCCGCGGAAACACCATCGTATTAATCTGATACGTTTCCGCTACTGAGTTCGACGTTCTTGGCGGAGAATGCATTAAAGCACCTATTCTCAGGGATCTGCTGATTCGTTTTATCTGCAACCTAGTGCAGTCCAACGTCGCGTCTTTGGACTTGACACAACAAACCATCCATCGGTTTTCTGACGTTTTTAAGGCAGTTCTTGGTCTCCGTACCCGCACTAAGGTCACGCTTCAACTATGAGCCAATAACCAACCTGTCTTTTACCCGAAAACGCCAGTGCCGTACGCCTTTCTGCCGAATGTCGATTAGGAGCTCAGCCGGTTGGAGAAAATTGTAGGCTTGCAGCCTGTCTCATATTCCGCCTGGGGCGCTCCTATTGTCGTGGTCAAGAAGCCTATTGGATCACCTCAGCGATGGGACTCTACGTTAACGGACCTCAACTCCGCCCTAGAACCCAATTGCTCCCTGCTTCCGATCCAAGGGGATTTATGCAACACACTTACTGGTGGCAGATGCTTTACAAGGTTAGACATAACAAAGGCGTACCTGCAAATCAAAGTGGCCACTGATTTCTCTGCACGCCTTACGCATAAGACCTTCAGAGGGCTTTTCCAGTATACCAGACTTCAATTTGGTGTCAATACTGCCCCAGCAATGTTCCAACAAGGAGCGGATAATATGATTTTTGGCATACCAGGTATAGGGGCCCACCTTGACAATTTTGGCATAATAAGCAGGTCGATGGAAGCTCTCCGAGATCGCTTCCTTCTTGTGCTCAACGGCAGCCAGGAATTTGGCTTCCGTCTCAGTGCCGAGAAATGCCACTTCTTCCTCCCGTCGCTAAAGTACTTCGGCTTCATCTTTGACACTGCCATTCGTCAAACAACTCCTGAAGACCTTCAAGCGATTCAACAGATGCCTGTTCCGAAGAACATCTTCACACTACGGTCTCTCCTTAGAGTTACAACCTACCACACTGCATTCGTGTCAACCATGCACAATCTCCGGACTCCACTGAACCGTCACTTGCAAAAGGACGCAAAATGCGCCTGTTCCACAGGATATGAAGCTTTATAGGTTAGGCTAATTCCTTGCTCATCTTAGTCCTTCTGCTGACGCATTACAATTCAAACGTGCCACTTGTAGCCGCAGCGGGTGCTTCTAATTACGGCTAAGGCACCGTCCTTTGCCATTTTTTCTCAGATGGTTCTGAGATGGCCATCTCTCAAGCCTCGCACACATTAACAGCCGTTAAGAAAAATTACAGCCAAATTAAGAAGGAGGCACTGGCTAGTATCACTGCTGTCAAGAAATTAAAAGTTACTGTTTGTCTGACACTGCACACTTTTCGCGGATCATGCACCGTTGCTTTCAAGCTTTGGTGCCAAAATAGTATCCCTATATATTCTGCTAATCGTCTTCAGCGTTGGACAACGCTCCCCTTAGGGTACGAGTTTGCTACACAATACCGTTGCACCAAGGATTTCAGACAAGATAATGCTCTCTTATCTTATCCTCAACCAATAGTCACCCGAAGAGAACGTAGTGTTTGTGGCTACATGCGTCGATCTGGAGCTCTGTCGACAATTCTCAAATGTTGTCCGCGCGATTCCAGTTACTGCTGCTGACGTTAAACGCTAAACCGCTAGCGATCCGGTGATTCAACGTGTCATGGCTTTTATACGGACGCACTGGGATACGAAAAACTTGCGAGTAAACTGCATTAGATTTCTGTCGTCGTGAATCATGGTCCATTGTTGATGCCTGCCTTATGGCAGCCCAACAAGTGATGGTATCTGCCTCACTGCGGCCAGCTTTTCTCCGTTATTTTCAGTCTAGTCATCCGTGCAACAGCAAGCTGAAGACCATTGCACTGTTAAGACAATTGGCCCGTTATGGATGAATACATACAACTGGTCCATGTGTGCTCCAAGCATCAGAAAGCCACCAAACTACACACCAGGAAAGAACCATTTCCTTGGCCACCACATGGAGGTCCGTGGTAGCAACTTCACATGAACTTCTGTGACCCAACTGAAGGAATGTGGTTTCTCGTTGTCGTTGACACCTACTCCAAGTAGCCAGAAGTAGAAACGCTCAATCAAGCTACCCCAGCTATCACGATTTCCGCCCTTTGAGTCATCTTCAGACATCACAGTCTGTCAGACGAGCTTGCTGTTGTCAACGCATCTCACTTCACCTCAGCCCAATTTGCGGATTTCTGTTAAGGTCTGAATTTGAAGCACATACTGGCCCCACCTCGTCATCCTCAGTTGAATGGTCAAGCTGAAGGTTTTTCACTACCGTTAAGTAAGTGCTCCTGAAGTCGCGCGGGAAGTAGTCTAGTGATGAGATACTGCAAGCGTTCTTGTTTGGGTATCAAACTACGCCCAACTCAGCCCCGCCCGATGATCATTCCTTAGGCGAACCACCTCTGCCTTCCGCAACTAAAGGTCAACGTGACTTTACGATTGGAACACCCGTATACGCTTAGGCTTACAGACGCGGGCACAATAAGTGGTTGGAGGCAGTTGGTACTGCTCGCTGAGGGCGAGTATTTTACGTTGTGTTGGTAATTGATGAAACGTTGAGTCGGCACTGCAGAAAGTTACGCCTAAGGCATGCGAACTCAATGCAGGCTATCAGTCACCGATCAATTCCGTTAGGCATACCACTAGACACCTTTACTACTCCATCCATGACTACCATAAATCTTACTCCTCCACAAGCAAAGGTAGTTGTCAACCTTCACACACGCCGCTGGACAGATCTGGCCCGACGTCTAGTAATGCCACTGCACTTGAAGCCACTAAAGCAGAGATACCCCTAGCCGGACTTTAAAAGTAGAGGTGTGGTGGAGGTTAATCTCCCTTGTGTGACTCAATTTACCAGCGTTTCAACAAAAGTGCCAGTGTGCATTCCGTTTTTGCTGCTGCCGTTGATCGTTGCTCTGGAAGGCCTGTTCTTCCATGTCATTCCAGCGGATTGTTCCCTTTGACACAATCGCGTCATCAATCTTTCGCTTTTTCGTTTCAGCCTTTGCACTTTTGTTCTTCCAGGCAATAATCATGTCAGTTGGGCGGCTATTAATCGTCGGTTTGGCCTGGAAGTAAACGTCCTGCCTGAAAGTCTAGCATTTTGCTTTGGGCTGCTGGAGCCGTTGCAATGCTAGTGGGTTGAGTGATTGTCTGAAGAAATTCCTATACATAACAGGACCGATGACTAGTTATTACTATTTACTGGGACCGCATTCTGGCTGTGGTAAACCGTTTGTCTCATAGCTAGCTTTGCGTCCACTACATTCAAATCCTTCTCAAAGCAATCGACCAGTGAAATCCAAAGGAATGTGCTTTGTTTTGCTGTTATTTTGAACATTTAGGTCGGTTAATACTATACAAATTTTACGCAAATCTTCATTTTCTGCCGTGGTGACACTAGGTAGGCGAAAACAGCAAAGATCAGAAGGCCGCTATTTAAACAGAGATAAAATTGCTCTATGTGGCAGCAGCGAACATGAAAGCTATAGAAATGGCGCGATAGGCTCGTCTGCAAAGTAGCCGTGGAACAAACGGCCTTAGCGCCCAAAGTGAACTCCTTCCATACTCGAACGTAACTGCCGCTAAGTATAGGTATGTTATGCCAATTTTAAAACATATCATAGAAAAACCAGTTCAACAAAACCTAGTGATCTAAAGAGGAAAATGACTCCTATCATGGTTGCTAAATGATATATTGTGTTGCTGAATTCGACGGAGACGGCAGCAAAAAGGACCTTCGACGATCGGGCAATTATGAAGCGGCTAGTATTACTACTATTTGAAGCAAGTAGTCAACACATTAATATCTATCAGTTTTTTGACTTTTTGTTAGACGAGACTGTCCATCCAAAGCACGCCTTCCATAAAATCTCTTTCGAAATGACGAATAACGTCACGGCTTTTTTAAACAAACCTTGCCATTCAAAGGAATAGTGTGTTTGTCCAGGAAGACTTGCTCCAGAGGATGGAATCAAAATGAGGTAAGTACTTAGTTAACTGGCAACCGGCTGAGCGAACAGTGGTAGTTAGCTTTGTTTTGCGGATTTACTAATCGTTAAGAATACACAACGGTCCAACTGGGAGTCAACTCACCTTCTATCCAGCCATCAGGCCTGAAGCTTATTTACGAGTAAGATTGGCCCATGTATAGGGCCCTAAAATTATGGTAAGAGACATTGTTATTGTTTTTACTGAACACTATCCAAACCTACTGGCTTTCACGGAAATCTGGTTATCTACAGAGCTTCTAGTATCAGTTATAAACATATCACGATAACAAAGCACACTAGCTGATTTTACAGCCTGGCGGCCTGGGCGCGAAGTATTTCTCTACTGAAATGCCAACCTCCAACTGCACGTTAACGCAGCCGTTCGCGAAAACGACGGAGTCACAGGGACACTGGAATGCATGGTTCGTTATGGCATACAATTACGCACGATCGGTGTGACATACAGTGCCTCATTGCGTGTAGGCCCCCTTTTGTTACAATCCGTGGAAGCTGATGCTAGAAACTGGAAATCTTGATCGACTTGAATGCGCCCAGGATGGCCTAGAGCCTTCTTAGTTGTGATCACTCCCAATGTTCCTTCCTGGCTGCTCCACTTTGCGCATTTATAACTGCGATCTTCTGCAATAATCCTCAACCACAAGGTTGCTGGTTTTTGGTCATATTGCACATGTTCTTGTTCTTACGCTCAATCTGGCTCCGTCTGATGGTGACGGCCTGAAGAATTGTTAAGCACAGCCGAAGTAGCAGCAGCACAGTCTCCTTACTGTGGATACACTGCCTCGCCAACGACGACCGGCGAATGCATCGCTGTAACTTCTTGCATGTACTACTATGGAGATGACAAGAAGTGGCAAGCACTACATCTTTGAGCACCAAGAATTTCCCTGAACATGCCGAGGAGTGGAAGTTAATATGCTAGATGATGATGACAGTCCTCGAAAATGTTGGTTATTGTCCCAAAGTCAGAGTTTATCCCATAAGGTCCTTTAGATCAAGCGAGCTTATCCTTACTGAACAAATGCAACAGAATGCAAAACTTATACAAAATTATACCATTACTATAAAGCTACTCATTTTAAAGCTTAAAAGTGTAGGCTGGGTACTGCACTTTCGTTTGGGCATTTAATCAATTAAAACGCCGTTGCCCCACCGTATTTCCCAAACGGTAGTTTATAAACCAGCTGACTCTGCACCCATAGTTTTGCTGCAGCTGCGGCATTTGTCTTCTTTCAATATTGCTCCTGCTGTAAGATGAATTCCTCTACACGAAGTCCCCATCTCACAACAACAAGCGCTGATGCCTTGCAATGAATCCAGCTACCACCCTCAGTTCTCTGCTTTTCATTTGACTTACCTGTTATACCTTAGACTTATAGCTTTGTGAGGAGCATCCCATATACTAAGACGTTGCCGTCCCAACTTATTCCTCAACCCATAGTCCATACGCAAATTAGATCTGTAAACTTATTTTCGCTGCCTCTACGTCTTTGTTTTAACTTTTAGCGCAAATGCTTGTAAATATGATGCTATGCAGCCAATGACCCAAAATCCCACGACCATGAGCAGCTACTGCGTTCCTTATAATTTAACACTTGCTGCAATTTTCTCTGCTGTCCATTTGAATTACCTGCTACCCCGCTAAACTCCAACCCTGAGCAAAACAATTATATTGAAGCGTTGCTGCCCCCGATTATTCCGCAAACCTGGGTCAATTTTTGAGCTGGCTCCGCAACCTCGATTTTCGCTTTGCCTATGGCACTTAGACAGTTCGATTTTTGATCCTTCCATTAACCATGACTATTTTGCGGTCCTAGTCACATAATCCTTCAACATGAGCAGCTTCTACGTCATAGTTAATAAGCAGCCTACGCCAACTTCGCGCTGATTTCCATTTGACTTTTCTGTTGCATCCTAGCTCACCACCTTTATTGGAGCTGTCAATTTTCTAAGGCGCAGCTGCTTAATTTACTCTGCAACCACAGGTCAACTCATAATATGTAACAAACATAGTTGGGATCAGCGTCTTCTTCAACCCGGACTCTGCTGCCGGTGTGGGTGCTTTACTTTTCCTTCCTTGTTTTTTGCAAACCTCCAAACCAAGGGTATCGTACAGTAAATCCAGCCGTGTGCGCAACTGACGACAGAACATTAATTCCCTGGGGAAGCCAACTGGTGGTTTCGTTTGCGATGTTGCGTTAATCGAAAAGGTCACGGTCTAAACCCTCACGCAATGTGGTTGGTGGTTGCTTCAGTAGAATATTCTCCATGTCCGCACAACCATCATAGCCAAACCGTTTGATGGTAGATATAAGGCGGAGTAGTTACTGGTCTAATGCCATTCGAGGTGAGGAAGACAAAAATTCGGCACTAGTGAATGCTGTTCCATTACGTGTCACTTTTGTTTACGGAAGACTGTTGGTTGCAATGGCCGTGCGCAGTTAAATTTTTGTGTTAGCTGCATTTGCTGTAGTCAGCACGTGGGCGTCAATCAACTTGGAGTGGGCGTTAATAATCGGCAGGCTCCCCTGACCTATGTAGGGGCCAAAATACCTAAGTGACTACGTATCCATCTTTCTTCTGGCCCCTTTATTGGCTGCAAAGAAACAATAAAACAATGGTTGATTACGGGTAAAAATGCAATGCTTAACATGTGCCGTGGGATGAAAACTATTACGGAAATTAACTTGCAAGATAAAGTGGAAAGCTTTTTGGTTGACTCACCACGGACTTATGTAGAATAGCGCATGCTCGGGTATTAAAATTATAAATGCATAAAACCATTGGTTAAGAGTTTGCCATGACACCATTTGATTGCATTTTATAGTAACTGGCTAACACGTCAAAAATGAAATGTAAATGAGACAGCTGCTCGTCGACTCCTTTGTTAAATATTGCAAAATTGGAAGCAGCTACGATATAATTAATTTGGGCTTTCCAACCCGGGCACACGCCGAGGAAAAAGAAAGTTCTACGGCACTCAAACCAGCTTTACTGTGTTTTCAATTTCATAGGATGAGCAGTTAGTTTAGTGCTGTGGTTTAATTCTAGCAGCGGGCGGCAACAGCAGTATGGTATCTTCAGAAGCTGGTAAGCCGTTTTGAGATCCTCCAGTAAAAGCCGAGATCGACTGCTGTATATTCTTAGAGCTTGCCGTGTAGTTTGATAGAGCGGATGGAAGAGGCCCCTGGCGTTCTTGGTTGCCATTCGTTGAGGAGTCTCGAGAGCAAAGAGATCCTGTTTCTGCCACTGTTGCCACATCTGGATAGCATATTCCACTTGTGATGGCCAGTAAGCCCCATGTATTTGTCGACCGGTTGAGGGTTCAAACCGACAAAACACTCTGCGCAGCAGGCCGTGTTGAACACCGGTGCTCTGCGCTTTTTCTGCTTGTTTTGAACACTGAAGTCATTCCTTTACCAGTACACGCAGGACACGCTCATGAGAGGTCCTCTGCAAGCGGTGATCTCTAAGCTTGTATCGCTTACCGGCTGGTGAAGCAGATGGATTATCTTGCAAGTAACTATGTTCAACTGAAGCATGTTCCGCATTGACCACTCATGAATGCAATCTAGGTCACGTTAGAGTACATCATAATCTACATTGTTCCTAATCTTCCGTTATATCTTGATGTCATCAACGAAAGACTGGAACTTTGAGGCGATGTCTCTTGCCATTGACACATGGGCACAGCATACCGATTTTCATGACAAAGCACGCAACTCCAACTTTTGACACAACCTCCTTGTCTAAATCAGGCCACCGTATATATAAACTAGCTAGCTACTTGATTTTAGTGGCACCATGGTCTACAGCGTGCAGTTCATCCAGGATAACTGATCGCAACCTCTTGGGGGCTACGACCCGGACTCTCCACAGCACACATCCATTATGGAGACTGAGAGTTTGATCAATTCGTTACGAAAAGGAATGCGTTCCTAGTTACTCTTTTCTGACCATACGATCTAAACATAGCCTTTCACGAGCGCTACAACCAAACCTCTAGCGATTTCTCGGCCTATGCCTGTTAAAGCAAATAAATAAATAAATATTTTATTCTCGACAGAGTGAGGCACGCCTTTTAGCATGATGAGCATAGTGCGATATTGTACATGGTAGCATGATTAGCAGGACCAAGAGCGGGCGTAGTACAGATGCAATCAGTAGTGTGGGCCCACATGCCCCAAAGATTGACTGAAGTCTATCCTCCAGAATACGAGACGTAGAGATATGAATTTGATCATTAATGTGGTGTAAGTTGGCAAGGTACTAGCCCGATGAAGCTGTGTACACAGTGGGAGTCAGATGAGTGAAGCATGAGGATAAAGCTGCAAAATTATTTTAAGAAAAGTGGTATGTCACTGCTCAAATGTGTAGGCTTAGTAGTACGAGAGTAGATATATGCACGGGATTTGTAAAATGTGGTATCTGTCAACGTGCCAATGTGCGGTTGCGGCAGTGACTTTAGTGAGTGGCGAGTCACATCCGCCACGTCGCAGTGTTGATAAACAGATATTTGTTGCCTTTTGCAGGAAGAAAGCTTGTCAGGCGAAAACCTACCCCGATCTGGAACATTATAAAGAGTTGTTAAGATGCTGGATTCGATTCACAAGTTCCTGTGGGGCAAATGGTTCCGAATATAATTCCGGTAAGGGAAGGGGACTGAGAGCATTCCCAGTGGTATTTTGCCTTCTAGAGACGTATAGAATTTGAAATGTTTATATAAAGCGTATCAAACCCAAAGAATTATTTTGGGTAAAGCCATTTGCTGTATCCCTTTTTCGTAGCTCAAAAGTAATACAAAAGCTTTGTGATCTGTGTACATCACAAAAGGTCGACCAACTAGTGTGGATGAAACATAATTGTACGGAAAACAGCCGCGGCTGCCTTTCGATCAAGCTGTGAATAAAAGTTTTTGATGCCCTTAAGTTTCATAAAGCCTAAGCAATAGGTCAATGAGGGCCATCCGGTAGTTTGTGCAATCAGAAAGTCTAAGTCACTAGGGTAAACAATTATTAGCAATGAAAATAAGTTGCCTTGCGGCGTAATGCAAAAGAACTAAGGCGGGTGCCAACCTTTTCCTGATAACGTTAAACGCAATTACCTGGCTCTGTTCCAATTACAACCTGGTTTAGTTTGCTCAAACAAGGCTGCATATTTTTAAAAAATCCTGGAGAGTTTCGGACGCGGTTTCACAATATTGCCGTTTCAAATGATGTTTGGAGGACGTTTTATCCCATTGCGACCAACTAGTTTAGGGTAGGGTCTGCAGAGACGTCCGTGGGAATGTTATTCGTTGGGTTACCGTAGGAATTGCGTGCAAGAACAGTACCGAATACATTCATCCATTTTTAAGCGTATGGTCGTAGGCTTATTGTACGCTGATCTGATTGTGTAAGTTGAGATAGGGTGTCAGCTCGGATCAACTAAGTGCGGCGCCGGCATCAAGTTCGAAACTTACGGGTTACTCGTTGACTAGAATATGCACAACAATTAGTCGCTCCACTGTGATCTTTTGATTAAAACGGTCGTGGTGGTTATGTAATTCTGGTTTAACTCCTCGGTGATCTAACTCGTGGTTTTAACCTTTCCCTGCGCAACAACATTTTGGTTGGAAAGATACGGTTGGTGAGTGTGTCAGTTCTTCCCCGCAAAATCTACAAATCGAATGAAGGCGCTGTTAATCAGCAGGTGTTTAACGCTGGTCATCACAGTCATAACAACGGAATTCTCTTCGTTGTACGAATTAAGACAAAGTGTTGCCACTTGTAGGATTAGAGCCGGTATGTACATAGTGTGAACTTGTGAGATTATGCTAGGAGAATGCCGTTAGTTCCTGTACCAGCCTGGCATGTCGCCGAACTATGTCACAGGTTCTTTCTTAAGTCAAGGTATTTTCAGCTGTCAAGAACAAACGCCCTCGTTCCTTGGCGTCAGGAACGTCAAAAACCAACGCCTGTAAAATCTTTGCTTCTTCGAATTGGGCTGGCTTGATACGGTTATAGGCACGGTCAGGAAGAGCAGGTAGAATTCGGGAACTAACCTCCTTCACATTTTTGTACTGTTGCTGCCGCAAGGTGTTACATTTGTAATGTGCTGTAAAAACGCATGCGGATTTTCACCCCACAGGCCATCTAAAGAATGAAAATAAATAAATATTTTATTCTCGACAAAGCGAGATACGCCTCTTGGGCATGATCAGCATATTGCGATATTGTACATGATAGCAGGATTAACAGCACCAAGAGCGGGAGAAGTACAGTTGGAGACAGTAGTGTGGGCCCATATGGCCCAAAGGTACGAATTCTATGTCCACAGTATGCGAGATGTAGAGATAAGAATCAGATCACTAATGTGGAGTATGTTTTGTTTTGTATGCAGTTGAAGGCTATCGCAATATCGCTGCTCATTGTTGCCTAACAGGTGAGGCGGTAAGTTAATTTTGTAGCATCATCCATTGTACCTTTACCACCAAGGAAAACAAGTAGATCCACGTCTTTAGTGTAGGTATTTGCCCCTGCAGGCATTGTTGCGTAGTAGGCCCTTTCTTGGAAAAATACCAAAACGGTTATAATGAGGCGATTAAATTAGCCATCAGTGATTAAAACAAGTTTGGTCGCCAGTTTGTTATGCCAAGACAAAATCAGAAAACACTGATGCGTAGTAAGATGCATATTCACGCAAACGGCAAGTACCCCTCTACTCTAGAAAAGGAGTGAAAGGCTATTGAAGCCACCTGAACACATAATCGAATTACTCAGCAATGCTTACGGTAAACGGCCAGTAGCCGTAGTTCCCACACTCGAACGCGGGCACGTGGTGAGCGTGTTGCGAGGAATATCACCCATCTTATTTTGCAATCCTAGGTCCATTTCCAAATTGGTCTTACAAACTTATTTTCGCTGCAGCTGCAACACATATTTGCTTCTCTTATTGATCCTTTCCTTAACTATGATCGTTTCCTTGTCCAAATCCTCATTTCACGACCTCCAGCGGTTTCTGTTTTGCAACTATCCGACCCACACCTTCACTGTTCTCTGGTGTCTGCTTGATTTGCTTGTTATACCGTAGACCTTTAGGCGGATCCAAGGTATTCAGCAGCTGTAGTTAAACTTTATTTTTTCACTTACTCCTAGGGGGCCTAATGAGTGAGGAAAAGTTGCCTATCTCTATTTAGCGCACGGCAGCAACCACCTGTCCCTTGTGCGTTTTTTACTCCTGGCTAGCCACAATGACACGATGTAAGTCTCTCTCACCCCTGTTTCTTCGCGAACCTGTTTATACTTGTTCTCTTGTATGTTTAAGTTTAGCATCCAGCGTCTTATTTACGTCACATACCTCCGCTGATTAATGGACTCAGCATCTGACGCATTACTGGAGGGCTTAATAAAAAAATGCACAGCTGCCCACTACACTATAGATTCTTTAAACCAACCTCTCTGTACACCACGTCCACACACCGCTGCACCTCGCCATATTTCTGGCGACCTTGGAAACTGTTGCTCTGCGTTGCATACCTGTCTTTCTGCTGCTTTACTACCAACGAAATCCCTTAGGCTCCTTTTAGTTACATGTTATTAGCACTTACTTAATCTGCGTTCCGTAGTGAGTTAGGTTGACTTCTGGTTATTCATTCACCAACCAATTGCCGCCACGTCTTGAAACACGTTTTTATCTCTCTTCCCACACAGTAGTTTCATCACCATAACCTACTACTGCATGAAGCGCTTTCAGGAACCATGCGGTTGAACATTATGTATATAACAGTAGTCTACACATGCGGCTATTGATTTTTGTTACATGACCAAAAGTGACATTTGCATAATATTAGCTGTTACACATTGTACACCACGTTATCCTAAGTTTAAATGTCATAATGTAAGACTACTATGCTGTCTGGTTCCACCGATGTACTTTGAAGTATTCGTCCGGCTTATTCCTTTCCTTCCTCTTACTCCAATGCCAGGAACTACTTGTGGATCTTGCATTGGATTACAGAATTACATTATTGTTTGAGATAGAACATTTTTATCCAACAAGGGCTTAACTGCAATTCTAAGCTAGACAGTGGCTCATACATCTGAACCATTCAGTTGCACACACCATCATGACTCATGTCCAGTGTGGGTAGCCGAACACACACTCCAAGGGAAAGTATATCACAACAGTAATAGCCAGACTGCGCGAACAGGAAAATTTTTTACTCACACTCACAATTATTCACCCGACTACGCAAGTCGCCGCTATCTTCTATCGGCCACAAAGCCCATTGCGTGCCATGACTAAGCCAGTCGGCCCGCCAATAGAAGAAGCTGTAAGTCATTTGAATGCGAGTAACCGAGTGAAAAACCGGTCGGTAAGATGCCTTATCAATTGCACATAACCGTTCAAAATTTCGACGACAGAGTTTCAGGACGTGGTGGGCTTTCACTTCTGGCAAGCGTTCACACTACAAACGTTTTGTTTGTCCCTTTAAAAACACTGGGACGTGGCCGATGTGACTTTCCACTGGATAAAGTCACTGCTCACGAGTACACACTGGCAAGCTGACTAGAATCACCTTGCACTATTTTCTCGATACATACGCAGAAAGTTACCACGCTGTCCACACATTGCTTCACCACTTGACTTATCGTGCTTCCACAGTTGACCTCTACACCCACAGCACCCAAATTATCTGCACTTTGTTAACGACTTTGTGCCTTCTTAGTATTTCACCCATTTCTGCGAGTTGTAGATATTTTGGTCACAGCCCACCAAATGCATAGCAACTAGTCTGTTACGAAATACGATGCATTATAACTTGCGATCATGCCTGATAGGCTACGCTTTGGTGACTTCGAGAATATTCTAGTTATTTTCTCATTTTAAAGGCACTAGTTGGGCTTAAGGCACACATACCTTGGCCGTACGATACAGCACCTGCGCGAAAAGCATTTTCTCTTAACAGAAGGGAACCACAAACGCGGGCTGTGACGTTTCTGTCCTACATAATCAACCTTGCGTTGCAATACAGTCAATATTTATTACTGAAAGCCAAAGTGCAATGATGTTCTCCTTTCTGTACGCCAATGCCGTCGTTATTCGCAAAATTAATGCAGCACGCTGAAGTTCTCAGAGATAAGTAGAAGTTGCATTTCATCGTGTCAATGAAGTAGTCAGGTGGCACACTCAAATGTGACCTTTTTGGTGACTCCAGGGGAAAGAAGTGTTCGCAAAATTGGGTCGGCATTCTTTCTACGCTGCGCGTTTGCGATCCTTGATATTGCCATCCGACAACACTTGTGTTCTACCCCACTGGACCTATCGCCCCTACAATATTTAACGCTTTTCTAAGGAGGCATTTTAAAATTGTGGGTAGGTCGTTGAGGGAACTGCCCCGATGTACAGACAGCTCAAATCCGGCCAGTGTTGATATTCGCAGGACTGCTCATTGCAGTTCCTGTAAGACATTTCAAAAATACATAACGAGGTAACTCATCCCCCTCATGAGGCCTTGTTCGACTGTATTTCAGCTTATTAACAAGAGCGACATACACCTACGTATCCTCACGTACCAGGTATTACTACTATAAGGTAATACAATCAGACCTTTGTCAAGCAAGCACTTTTGCATCGTAACCACGCTGCAGTTTAAGTCCTCCATTTACATATTGGTGTACTTTATGCAAAACGAAAGACCTGTGTGTAACAGCTGAATTTTCGCTTTTCTGGATGCATTAGGCTCTGTCTTGAAGTACATTAACGTTACTATTGAGTGACTAACGAAAATGAGGAGGCTTAACTACCAGCTTCAAATTTTAATTGGGTATATTCCAAGGGGCCTATTGGATTCAGTGCTTGGCTGCCAGCGCTTTATTCTGTCCTTAAGCAAGTCAAAATAAATCACCAGACTGTCATCGCGCTTTTCCTCGAACTACACCTAAACTTCTTGCCAGACCCTGATGGAGTACAATCATTATTCCACAAGATGGCGACCAAAGGTTTGGCAGATCCAGTATATCTAGTCTCACCGCTTTATTTCGCGGATGGCTACTTACAACCTGACTGGAAACCAAGAATTGTGATGCCTAACTACACCGTAGGAAAACAGAACGGTCCGGTATCCTACCGGGTTATATGCCTGACGTTATTCGCCTGTGATATTATAGAAAGAAGCGTCAAGCTAACCATCAAAGTTCACAGCGAATGTCCTCGTGCTACCACTCGCGCTCAGAATAGATGCCGCAGTGTACGCTTTAGCACCCCTTCTCTAGTTATTTCTATAGAAGCGTGGGTCAAAGCGGTAGAGTTTGGAGACAAACGGGTGCTTTTTCCCTTGACATTATCAAGGCCTTCGGTAAAGTCCCATATGCAATAATTCTGCTTAAACTTTGGGGATTTGTGCTATTAGCAACGTCCTTTAACAGCTTGCGGAATTATTGCGAGACCAAACAGTTGGAGTAAATTACACTGAACCAAATTTTATGAGTAGCAGCCGTCCACAAAGCTCAGTCCCTGCGTCAGCCTTTGTCAGATTCTATGTTAGTGATCTCAACACAATTCTTTAAGCCGACTACTTAGTGTACGTCAATAACTCCAAGCTATTGTCAGTGTTATCTAACCTTGACGGCAATATAAGACTGCAAACAGCGCTGGACAAGCTGCATTACAAATCCATTAAATGATAACTCTTGTAAAGCGCTATTTAGAGATTTAACACTTGCCCAATAAACATTGGCAGAGCGCGCCCAGCACATGAGTAACAATAACAAAGAGAGGGAATCAGAGGAATGGGAGCAAAGTTCTATGTGTAAACCACAATAAACATGCTTTAACTCGGTTGGTGGTCCGGCGCTGCATGGCTCATATCACATTGGTAAGCATTTTTCTAATGTCACCGGAAAGAAGCTTCTGAAGGTCACTGTGTAACAGGACCTTAGAAGTGCATTGGACAAGCCGAGGGTGGTCGGGGCTGCCTACAGGAAGCCGTGCGCCATATAAAGAACGTTTTATCTTACTGCTCATGTTATTTTAAATAGATAAATAGCTATTTATGCTCGACTATGCGAGGCACGCCCGTGGATGCATGTTCAGGAAAGTGCACCTTTACATACGTTTCGTGGCAATTGTAACAGCGACAGTAGAAAATTGTTCAGACGTTCATGAGTAGAACTGTACAGTGGTGTAAATGTAAAAAGAATAATTAGTCTGCCATGAGATCAGGACCCGTGTGTAAGCACCTAATCAGTCTGCGGGATATTGCACTAATATAACAGCCAATAATGGATCAAGAATACCGGATGATTGAATGAAAGATTATTGAAGAGCCAGATCGACAGACGGGACCATCTACTGGGTTCTTGTGTACACAACGCAAAGATCAACCGTGAAATCGTAAAGAAACGAGAGACGACAGCATATGCAACTGCGAAACTGTCAGTGTAACAGATGTTTCAATAATGGTGAAATGTGACGCTTGTCGTGTTGTCAGTGTGAACTCTTTAGCTGTGATTTTATTTGCTGGAGCTTCACATCCGCTACGTCGCTGTGTGGTTAAACATATATTTGTGGCTTTTTATAAGGAGAACGCTTACCAGGTGAAAAGCTACCACGTGCTGGAACACTGCCGGGACTCATAACCGCCTGATACGTGCACTTGCGCTTCCAGCGACATAATCTGTCTCTAGGTTCGTTTGCGCCGATATTACTAAATAAGATAAATAAATAGGTTAATTTTATTCACAACAAGGCAAAACACGCACTTGAGCATGCTCAGAATAATGTAATGTTGCACATGCTAACCTAATGAGCAAGATTAAGAAAGGGATTACTACTGTTATAGTCAGTAGTGTAGGCCAACATGGCCCAGATTAAAAGAACTTTAACATCTCAGAGTGCTAGATGTAAAGCTTAGATTTAAAGAGGTCTTTTGAGCGGAGTGTGTTGGTGAAGAACTGTTGCGATGAGGTTGTGCACACAGTGCGGTTCAGCTGAGTGAAACACGAAGCAAAAGCTGTGAAACATTTAAGTATACTGGCACATCACTGCTAAAAGATGTGGGCTAGTCGTATGAGAGTAGGTATATCCACAGAACTTGTGAAATATAGCAGCGGTCAACTTGCCAATGCGTGGTTGGGGCAGTGACTTTACTGAGTGGCGAGTCTCAACCGCTAAGTCGCTATGATTTTAAACAAAGATGTGTGTCCTTTTGTAGGTAGCAAGCTTGTCAGGCGAAAATCTGCCACATCCTGAAACCCAGCCGAGCGGTGGTATAACATTGATAGGGCTGACTTTGGCCGATCGTCCTCGCGGATATTCGCAGTTAAGTTTCGCCGATCCGTTTGCCTTGGCTGTGTGATTGGCTCAGGAGTAAGGTTTTAAATTTGTCACAAAGCTTCGTGGTTTGATACATCTAGTGCGTTTTAAGTTTGTAAAGGAAAACAAGGAATGCATGACGTATCTTCCCACGGCAACACGATCTTAGCAGCAGGTCCAAACATGGGTTAATGTTAGGTAGAGCTTCTTAAAGCGGCCACTTTTAATTTTTAAACTACTTGGCACACATCATAGACCTAGAACAGGCAAGGGTCATTACCTTACTGAATCTGGAAAATGCGTTTACCCAAGATCCACACAATGGGTTAACAACCAATTTAGCTGCAGTCGGTGTCTCCAGCCACCTTCTTTTTTGGTAACCTTCTTCTATTTCTAAGCAAATGCAATCAGTGCTCCTCGGAGATATGTTATCCGAAAATGCCTTCTTAACCAGCGGAGTGTTCCAAAGCAGCACCATGGGCGCTCTGCTGTTTTTACTGTACATTAATAATGTATTCCAGGACTTCAAAGACGGCACTCCGTACCTTTTGGCCAATGGTATAAAAGTTGCATTCTCATTTGATCCTAGCTGTCTAAGTAATAGCCACTCTGGCACTCAGAGCGATCACAACGCTCTTGAAACCTGATGTAACTTACGGCGACTAGAGTTCTCACCAAAGAAATATGATGTTTTTTCCTGCTGTTGCTCTTTACCCCAACATATGAATTCTTAAGGGTACACAATTAGATAACAGCTTTACTGTGTGACGCCTTGGTGTGCACTACTACAGCTCACTGAGTTTTTTAGAACAAGCAAGCTACCGCTCTGCTAAAGTCAGTTCTATCATTGGCTATACACTCACGTTATTGAGCTTGGTACAGCCTCGACTCATGCTTTACAAGTTGCGTTCCAGACCTTTAGTAGTTTACTGATCGATACCTGTTGCAAACTCAAGCAAAATTGATAGAACAGTAATTGATAAGTACTGGGTTCTTTTATTAAGGACAACCCGTGCACAGATATCAAGGCCGCTGCCAGCAGCTTAGTCTAGAACCAATTAAACAACTAAGACTTAAAATCAAACTTATTTACCAACATTAGCTGGTGAAAATCTCGGAAGCAATTGTTAACTAATTTTTTCAACCGCTGGACGAAACACCTTATCCTTACGTAACAAATCACACACATTCCGTCTACCTAAGACACTTTTCTCCATACGTTTTAGCTTCTTCCACTGTAAACATGCAAACGTATGGATTAAGCTAACAGAAGCCGTCATAGCATCTGAAAGTGGTACGCAATTCACGTTGGTCATAAATAGACTATCATGAGTCCCCAAAGTAACAAACTCTTGAGCGCCGGCATCCCTGAGGGTGAGCATTGGGAAAACGGCACCGACCTTATATAACCTTCTCTGCCCCACAAACCGCATTAATGATAGTAACTCAAGTAATAGCTGGCGATTCCTTGCTATTCCCTGCTATCCACTTGCCTTGGTAGCCTATTCTGGACAATATCCTCATAGCGAGCTACTACAGATGGACGTAGGAATTTCTGAGCTCTATTTCCCAAGCATTAGGTTCGCGCTTCCTTCGATGTCCACCTGTGGATATCATGCTTAGATACCAGCCCTGTATTTTTGTTGTACATCTGACTCTTCCAGTAAGTAACTAGCAACTGAGGACGCAATCACTCATGTCAAATTGAGCCCAAGACCAAAGTCTACTGGTCTGTTACCACTGCTCAAACACGACCATCCTGTTAACCTCATCGCTCTCTGTCGCTCTAAACTTCACTATCCCTACCCTGGTCTTCCCTCACTGCGCTCTATGTTTGCATTCTCTTCTCACTTAGACGGATAACACTCAATTCCATGTCCTAGTCTACTCTTCACTGCCCAGTCTTCTGCTCACTTCCTGCTTCCAGGCCACCCAGGCGTAAAGAATCTAGACACTGCAGACCCAACAGACTGTTACCCTTACTTCAACGTCCTTGCTGGACTTAGTCCTTTTTTAATGATACAGCCTTTTCATTTCCCACCTGCCCATTTCTGCCGAGGTTCTATGGTTGTATTTCCATCATACTTGTAGAGCTAACTTCAACGTGCTGACCAAGCTTGCCACGTAGGAATGGTCCACTGCTCTGACTTTGCTCAGCGTACTGAGTCGTT
Organism: Dicrocoelium dendriticum; assembly: GCA_944474145.2. Lineage (NCBI taxonomy): Eukaryota > Metazoa > Platyhelminthes > Trematoda > Plagiorchiida > Dicrocoeliidae > Dicrocoelium > Dicrocoelium dendriticum. Next base: position 111,499,112 of record OX104065.1, read on the forward strand.
ATTTAGTTTTTGACGGTTAAGAAAAACTCAACGCCTTTCTTTCAATACTTTGAAAGTTTTGTTGTCTATTTCACCCTTTACAAATAAGGCATATTCCATCCAGGCAATGTCCTTTCTTTATCGCACCTCCTAGTTTCATTCTTCTTCCGTTGTACCGATAACTCAGTGCCCTGCATTTATCTAGTCTTGTCTGGATAATCACCTGCTCCCTGACTGCTTCCAGGCTACGAGACACAAACAACCCAGGCACAGTATAACAAAGGCTCTGCTCGTATTACCTCACGAGCCTGGTGAACTTGTTCAACCCATAAAACTATAGAAAGTTTCATTCCTATCCTACCTGTTGCTGTTGCCGCGCTCTATTTTTCTTTCTAGCAAAATTTTATTGCTTCATCAATGTACTGAACTATATAGTATTGTCTGAGCTGCCTGCTACTATATGACTTCACCCAGCCTAATGAGTTGCTAGCGACCTGGGTTCGGTAAACCCAATACTGTATTTACCATATCTCGAGTAACGTAGTGACTTTTTCACGCTTCAGTAGTGCAGACTTTTCCTCCCGACCCCGTCCTCACCTCATTGCGCTCTCTTTGAGATTTCTTTAATAGGACGAGCAACTCTCATTATCCTGCCTTGGTCTAGTCTCATCTAAATAAGCTGGTGCATTTTGACTGCTACCAGTCTACCGAGGCGTCGACGATTTAGATTCGGCGTACCAACGCTCTGGTCCCCTTACCTCGCCAAAACATGTGGGACTTGGCCAATCTATATGAATATTGACCCTATGATCACACACCTGCCCCTACCTTCTGACGCGTTCTATTTGTCTTCTTGCCTTTATTGTACTGCTTATTCTCCATGCGCTAATTAACCTAGTCTCGTCCGAACGGCCTCCTGCGCTCCAACTTCTACCAGACAACAGTAACGTTAACAATCTTCCTTTGACAAAGCCCTTGTTCTTTTCCACTCACGTCGAGATACCAGTTGGTCTTTTTAAGTTTTGTCCATATAGGCTTTTTACCCAAAACCTGTCCGTTACGGTTAACGCGCGTTTTATCGTACTTCAATTGTACAGCTTGCTATCATTGCGCCGAACTAATTTAGCCTCTTGCGTACGGTCTTCTCTCCAACATCTCTTAGACTATCGTGTTGTTAGTGAGCTTGGTTCGGCACATCCATCGCTCTATTTAGTTTACTTCCTGATCCTTGTTCATCTCCTTCAGCTCTTAACAATATAAGCTCATTCGGCACAAACAACTCCATTCAGCTTGTACCCTTTATCCGCACGACTTTCTATATTAACGGTTTATCCTTAATACAACGATTTTATCTACTCTTGGCTGACTGATGTGCTACATTCTGACATAGCCCAAATTACTGAAACGTTAACCATCTAAGTTCATCAGGCCCACTGCTCTGTTTCAATTACCTCAAGGCCCATGTTGGTTCTATTCACGCTTTACCCATTTATGCTTCCGCAGCTAGAATCTGCGCGTTCTGCTTTTCCTTTGCTGTTGGTACTCCTACGTACATTGGACAGGTTGTTTCCAAAACAACGCATTCACCTAGTCTCTTTTGGGTGGTCTCCTGCTTTCTGAGGTCTCTCGGTCTTTTAAGAAGTAAACTCCCCGTGCATAGCAAACCCATGCATTAATTCGCCTAACCTTGATCGCTTTGTATTTCGTATACAACTTTCTTATTCACTATGGAATCCTCTACGTAGGAACTATACTCCATATATTTTATAACTGCATTCCCGCTGAAATTGGGTGGCTTAATCTCAGTGCGCTGTACTGATGTAATCTTGAGTTTGTGCAGCGTGGGTGCCTCCGGTTTACTGAGATCTAAACACACTATCGTTGAGTGTGCCATCACTCTGTTCATCCTCCATACACATGCCATTATGTTTAGATTCGCAGAAAGAACGACCTACCTTTGAAGTCTTTGAGCTCCGGTTATATACGTTCTATATGCTTGCATTTTGCCGTTCTACTGGTTTTCTAACAACTATCCCCTCTATCACTCTTCCGCTAGCTAGATACCATGTACTATGCGTTACGTCCGTTACCGCCCCTTAGCTTAGCCATTGAAGACCTCAATCTATGAGTTAACTGTCGGAACGTCTCTAGCACTTCGTCTTTTACGGGCGCCTAGCAATTGCTCTGTCATGCAATTACTGGATTTGTCAAACCATCCATCCAATGGGATCTAGCCAGGCGTAGTTCTTCTGTGTGTTATTGTGCATTAACCACTTAAGTCGTAGCAACCATCCTGCCCTTTTTGTATATTAGGGCGACCAGCTCCACCAGTGGCGATTTTTCACTCAACCAGCCCCTGGTCGCATCTTCTTTGTATTTTCCATGAAATTTTGATTCCCTTAACACATTCACCTGTTTACAAAGTCTAATACTTTTGACCTCCATGCGGACTAGCTGTTGCGTATGCAAGTAGTTGTCCCTCTCATCCAACACTTACGCATAATACTAGCTGTATTATGTTTCAGTTATTGGTACGTTTATTGATTTTGCCACCATATAAGTAGTAACATGTGCTTATTCAAACCTTAACATGGTTTCGTTCTATTTCCTTGACAGTTTACACTCTCTTGCGTTTTCCCTATTCTTATAAATGTTATTAGTAGATAAAGGAAACACCTCTGATGACCTACTTGCGACGCCCACCTAGACACCAATACAACACAGGTCATACAAATCTTTCATAGCTTGCCATTAGGCTACATCAGCGGAAATCGAAAAAGCAAATTTACAAAAGACACGTCACCCGAGTCGTCCAACATCGCCAGCTCCACATAAACGCCGTCGACTCTGACGAAACCAAGCACATAACCTACAGAGAAGAATTGCCGAAATATGACTGCGAATAACCTTGGGAACAACCTGCTATGAAGTAGCCTCCCCAACGAAGTCATCGGTGAAACCGTGAGGTTTGGCAGTGTTTCAGGACGTGACAGATTTCCGCCGGGAATGCTTTCACCCTACAAAATGTCATAAATCTCTGTTAAATAACATAGCGAGTTGGCGGATGTGACTCAACACTAACAAAGGTCACTGCCTCCTACTGAGCATTGGCATGCCAACCGAGATCACTTTATATATGTTTAGTGCGTTTAGCCGCTTTTATCCATCTGCACTTAGATGTCTGCACAGTGATATACCACTACTCCTAAGACGGCGTTACAGATTGGTCCTCAAGCTAAACTCATCTGATGTGAACAGTGAATATAACATCATCGAACCAGTTCTTCACCAACACACACCGCAAACGAATGATCTCTGTAACCCTTAGCTATACCTATCGTTCACTGCGAAATACTTCACCTGTACAGTTTTGATTATACATGTTGGGGAGTGCTTCGAGGCGCTCGAGGCTAAACTTCATTCATTCTTTGGGCCACATGGGACCACATAACTGACTACATAAGTAATACTTCTGCTTTGAAGGGGTTAATTATGCTGTAATATACACCATTTTATTACCACAATTAGAACCGAAGGTTGTGCCTTGCTCTGTAGAGGTAAACTAGTTATTAATTTATTTAATATGGACGCCCGCATGCCGTGCCTATCCTGTTTACATCCTTAGTTTTATTAGATTGCTTGCTCCCAAATTTCCTCGCTTATTGTTCTCGTCTAAATTTTACTTTCCGGATGCCCTGCAAAAGTGAAACATTGGCTCTATGGAGTCGTCAGACACTACGTACCATGCGTCGTTCCTTTACAGGATACTGGTCATATTTTCCCAATGCAATATCAGCTATTTGTTCTCAAGCGCAATAATATTTAATTACATTCTTCTTTTTTTCTACCTCATTTGGGCTGCTTACTCTTACCGTGCCGCTCGGGGCTGGAATTTTGACCTCTCTCCTTCCTAACGCACCTCAGGTTATTCCTTTGTAGCAATTTTGATTCTGCAGACATTTTTCATTTTACCTTCATATACGCGTTGGTCTTATACACCATTCATTTATTCTTTATACTAGTACCTTTTGCAGTGCTTGCGGTATAGAGAAACTTGACGTTTATAGGATAAGCCTAAATCTCATTGATTTGCTGCCAACATCCTGTTCACTAAACTGGTTGAATTAGGGTTTAAAGCGGCCGCCAAATTGCGCTACGTGTCCCTCTGTCATCCTGGCTGCTCTCGATGTTTTAGGCGTCGAGCTAAACCAATCGACCGGCCCCCTTCCACTATGAGCATTAAACGCTTCATTAAATATCTGTAAGTACATCTTCATCTCGGACCACCATATAAATACATGTGTATCCGACATATATAAATACCAGGTGCACACAACCGGAATTGGTTATATAAGAAAGGCACAGTTACAAGCACTTTACAGGTTACTTTGCGTTTCCGTTTGTATGTCTGCTTGGCTGCCTTTTGTTTGTTGCTCATTTTTCTGAGAGTTCCACAGAGAGGCCAAGCACCACATGAAGCTTTATTCTCTGGCAACGTTTGATCCAAAAGCAACCCTCATTCTCACCCTAACTACCCTGAGACGCTCGTATCTGGATATAAGTTTACTTCTGCTGACGTTGCAACTTACCTTTTTGGATGGCAATTCTAATGAGCATTTTGGACTGACGCCGCTGTCCTGAGGTCTGAACACATGGGTTTAGCTTGACACATTTTCATACATATTTACCTGGAGACTTCCGTGCATATCACCTTAATTTCTAATTTACAAAAGGACGACTAAATCTCTGTGGGATTATAAATTGTCTACTTGAAAGCCTTACAAACTCTTTCTCGTGGGCTTGCAAGAACAAATGGGTTTGACCCTTATGACAGTTAAAAGATGGTTTTCCTTTTCGTACACACCATTTCGTTGGATTCAATCTGCAAGCCTTAAAAACCATACACTTTGCCATGTCAGGCAGTTCCTGTAAATGACGTCATAAGTTTTCTTTGCAGGGATTACGATGCGCTGTTGAACAAGCTGCGCTTTCTTGGGACTTCAATCTCTCTGGGTGCCTATAGTCGAACTAACAAGCTTAATTGCTTGGATTTTCCTATTTTCCGCAATTAATATCTACAAATGGCGATTGCGCAGCGAACCGGACGACCCCAACTAGTTCCAGCGTGCTCTTACTACGACCATAAACTAGACAGTTCAGAATGCCGTTCCACACACCGTAGACATTCGTCACGTTGTGCAATTACGCAATAGACATGACTACAAGTATTCACGTAGGGCACACTGTTTACCGCCACGTTCCAATGAACGTGACACTGATGTGCTCGTACAGAGTGAGTTCAACTGTTTAACACAGACTAACGTATCTGCGAAAAGGGACAACTAGCACGTCGGTTTGCTGCGGCGAGCATTCGGGAGATTTGGCTACTCACTTCTTTCAATGACGCACAATCCTTACGTGTACACTTACGTTCAGTACGCCAATCAAGCTTGGCAAACGTGGTTAATGTGGGACCTACAGTGAGTAGAAGCTCGATAACGAGAGGGAACAAGGAATGTTAGGGCTTGCGCTATCAATCTTATCATCGAAGCCTAAAGTTACTGGGAGTTTTCAGCAGACGCTAACAAAGACTACTAAGCGATCTCATATAAGTGTATCAAATATTGTGTGATCCCGTCCACGTATGGCGCCATTTTCTGGAACCTAACCAAAACACGCAGTTCAGGGATAACTGTTTGCATAGGAGTATAAGTTACAACCATCTAGAGCGCTGACAGAATTACTTTCCCTCAAATTTGCCAATGAGTAGACTTAGTTTTCTCTTTACCTACTTCAGACCTATAGAAGAAACGATTAGATGATATTTTTGCTCTAAGCACTTCAGTACATAAACTACACCGTTTTGGATTACGTTAGTCATGCCGTTCTACAGGAATTGTGTCATATGGACCCAAGCAGGCAGTGCATACTTGATCGATCAAAGTTTACTTTTCACACTATTTACTTCAACGATCACTACGGGCCGAGTGCTTCAGTGTGCTTACACTCCGTTTTCATATTATACTGACATCACTTATCAGCGTCTTTATCTCGGTAAACGCTAGGCTGATGACACGTATATAGTGTCAGAATCTGGTTTCCACCTAAATTCACATGGTGTTGTTTACTAAGCTCATTAAGCCACTCAGGTTTGCGTGATAAACTAAGCTTTAAATATAAGCTATGTAACCTATACTTGCTCAGATTTTAACTCATTACCTTTATATGGATAAAGCACCAGGGTGAAGTAGCCAAAAGTCGGTTGGTTTAAGGCAAGTTGAACATTTTCTGTGGCCTTCCTGTCACAGTTAACTAGCTTGCTAAATGTAACGTAATAGTGTTTTCATTTGCTATAAGTGATGTCAAATTAGCATTCGTAACTGCCTAATAATGCTGTCACATGCATTTCTATAGTTAGAAACTTTTTGCATGTTCGCCGTAGTCTAGGAATCTGGAATACCTCAGTGCTAAATCTATGACAAAAGCTCGAACTGCATTGATGTTCCCATGAGAAAGGAAAATATCCTGCCTCTATATAGCAACCCAAACTTCTTCTATTAGAGTTGGAGGTGGAGAGGTGCAACACTCACTTCGCCTTCCCAACGCTCAATGGCTTAGATCGCGGTTAAGATTTGCTATTTCACTTCTACAAATGAATGAATGGATGGATGAATGGATGGATAGAACGTATAAAGTACTTTTAACGCATCTGTAAATAACTATGATTTGCCAAGGGGTATGACAACTATGAGAGCGATGATTTGCAATAAAAACATAGATGATATAAAAGGTTGCTTTGAACTACTTTGCTTTGCTTTAAACTACGCTGACATGAACTCATTTATGTCGACTGATTACATGCATCATGTCAGATAGGATAGAAGCTGGTTTAATATACCAAGTTACGCTGTTGCACTACTAGAAGTTTTCGGAAGACCCGATCGCTTGTTTTCTACATATTGAATTAGAGTGCAACGCATTACAGTTCAGAAGCAAGCGCACAGGTGAGATTATCTACGAAAGCACTTTGGAAATCTGGGCATGAGGGAGAATTTAAAATGTCATGATGTGAAAGTGATGGTGAACTGCACGATGAGAGGAAAGCAGTTAGTTTCAACGATAATGCTCTCCATTATTCGTGATACGATTAATAGCGCATTACAACAACAAATTTTCCCATTTCACAGGACCCTGAACCGACTGTAACTAGAGAAAAAAACGGTACTGCTACTGGACGTCATCACTGCGATTGATTACAGTTGAAGAAATGCCAATAGGACCAGATTATGTGATGGCAAAGCAGGTACATACTGCGTTTAATGACTCCGTTGTTGACGACCATAACTGTAACAGCTTTAGGGTTGACGAATAACCTTATAGGTCTCAGAAGCGCTTTGCTGCTAAAATATTCAGTAAAGGATGCGCTAAAGACCGCTGCTATAAGAACAGGCAACTTTACCACACTGCAGTATCGAGGGGGAATAGGTAATGGTTGATGAGATTTTCAGAAGTTTTTATAATTTAATAAAATACTTAGTTCACTAACGTTGTTCTTTCTAAATAGGACACGTTCTGCTTATTGTCTGTGATGTGTAGATTTCGTTATATCTGTGTCAAGTACTTTTGTTTGCGGATTCAAAACATTCTTTTAGACCTTCGAGCTAATATGGCATTTATTCCAGGCATATCTTTTAGCAAAAGTGAAGCTAGCCGAAGCGCTTTTACAAAAGCTTTTTTGGCTGAAAGTCAGTAATTGCAGACAAGTGTATATTGCAATAAAACAATGCAGATACACCCAAATAGTCATACGAAATTAATAAACGTTACTGTCTTTTGACCTGTTTATAGCATCAAATGCTGTTTTGTTTACAGGCTGTGTGAGCCAAGTATATAGTTTAATGCACGGTTCGGAGCTTATCTCTAGTCTTCAGCCTTCTACTTTTTGGTCCCAACTTGGGTAGCCACGTAGTACACCGGTGACCATAGAACCAGGGTCTAAAGCAAAAATTAATTCCGGCACACCTTACCTCTTTTGGCAGAAGAACATTATGCGTTTATCCCTCAGTCAAATAAGTTGTAAGTTTGTTAGTTTCTTGGTTGGTACGAAACTCGACCACGTATGTCAGGCTGTTTGAAGGCCCTACAAATAACGTTTTGAGGAGAAATTTCCGAAATTTAGCTGAAAATAATTACGTATTGGATTTCCTCACACCGGCTGGTTCCAGGTAGGCGGTATATACAGCCTACCATAGCTCAATTGCTAATGATCGGTAAGGTAAGTTCGCCGGAAAAAACGGACTGGCAGATATGAGTGTGTACACAGAAACAAGCAAGTATATAACTAGTAAACATTACAACCCTTAGCCCTCTCTATCTTTCGAGCACTACTCTCCAAACAATATCCGTCAATCGAAATCAGCTGGGTTGACCCATTTGTGATGCAACAAGTTACGCTAAGCAAAAGATGTCTGTTTTATTATGATACACGAAGTAGGAAATTACTGAAGCTTTTTTTAACAAGGAATGTATATTAAGTAAGTCTAATGACTCGTGTTTTAACCACGATATTCATAAAAGTTTTGCTAATAATATGTACGGTGCTGGCAACAACCAAGCAAGTATAGTAGAAGGTATGGATTTTGCTGATACTAAAAAGGAAGGCGGAATAGTTGAAGCAATTCAAAAAATTGAATATTACAGGTTTAACATTTGCATGAGTTGTTCTTTTGGGTCAGTCAAAGGAAGTGGGGTAAGTAGGCAGCGGCAAAAACGGGTAGCGTGGATTGTCGCAGTGAAACTTAGAAGCCTACTGACAAGGGAGCCTGTAGTCCTCTGAGTATTTCAGGATTTACGTTTTACAGTTAGTAGATGACACCTGCCAATGTTATCCTTGCAAGTACTCCGGGTTTGCTCCCAACCCCTTAGAGGCTGTTGCTAGAACCAAATGTTTTCGAGGATGACTGATGTTATCACGATTAGATAGCATGCCTTTGGATACCTTGTTTTATGTTATGGATGCAAGTTGATGTGCAGTAACAGCACTGACGCGAATTACCTGTGAAACAAAAGAAGCTAGTTGTTTCATCGGATTCGGACCAACAGGCGCATTAAGGTAGTTAGCTGCTTCAGTCTGCATGGAAGGATCTCAGACGGTACCTTTACATATGGAGATCGCTCTTACCTTTGCATGTGACAAAATCCTGTGGACTGATACTGCACAGTTGAATGTCCTGTATTGCAAATAAAAAGCCTATGGCGGTTACAGACTACGGTATTGCGCAGGGGCATTGCAAGCTTCACCGGATACTGTCCAGTTTTAGCAAGCAATACGTAGAATATATTTACATGAGCTTCGGTGAGCCACTAGCAAATTCAATAAGATAAAATTTATGGACCAAGTGAGTATTGTCTTTATATTGACTAACTTGCTTAATTATGTAATATACCGTATTCGTTTATTATATATTGTAAGAAGAAACGCAAGCGGTACGCTTAAAGCGAACAATTGTTTTCGCTTTATTCATCATCAGGCTTGGTACAGAAATATACGTTGAAAGGAGGAGTTCTTACGGGAAAACAGAGAGTAACTATTGATTGAACAAAAATTTTTAAATGCTTAACGTAACGTGTCATGTGGTCAAGTGACTGAAGACATGTGATACCACTGAGTGAGGTCCGATCCATCTGCAGTATTGTCTGGCCAGGGTAGTTGTAATGATTGTACACACTGCTTCTGAATGCATAGATTTGGTTTTATCAACCTTATGCATACTGCATCAGCGGTAGCGAGTAGCCGAGCCCTGACCGATGGTGTAGCTGTAATGGAACTAGATAGAGGACCTCAAAGGTCTTGCGCTTATCAATCAGATGTTTGGTGCAGGTCAGATGGTTGGTTATGGCACTCAACTTGGTTTCGTCCCGTTAGGTGACGAGCAACGTTGGTATATGTGCCTTGGTTCGCTTTTCCAAGTGCGTGGTCGTGCGCCCAATGTACCTAGCTCCACAGCAGCAGGTGAACCGTTAAACTACCATTGATTGGCGTTGATCAGGCTTTTTGTCTTTGAACCTAGGAACAAAGAGCGAACTGCTTGTAAATACGACACAGTTGAGCTGCATTAATCATTTAATTTGCAGTTAGCAAGCTGGCACAATGACCGCTAACAGATGAAAAAGCATTGCGCGTGGATGACGTATAGTATTTTCGTAGTCTATTGTAGCTAACATCAGTTATCGGTATGATTTTGGTCTATTCAACCGCATTACTAAAAGAATAATTCGCCACCGTTGTTACATTATTTGCAAGGATAAGTGCACTCCCATCACTAGTGATGAAACCGACTGCTCCAAGTGTTAAATCAAAAACTCGTGGGGTAAATACACCCGTCATAGTGAGTATTACATAGATCGCAGCGTTATAGTCCATAAAGCTGCTGAATACACTTTTATCCTTCCTGCTTAAAGCAAGTTTGACAACTTACAACAGTGCAAACTGTGCTCAAGTTTCTGGCGTCTGCATCACTAGGCCTTACCGTAAAGAAGCTGATTAGACTGTTGGACGTCCCAGTTAGCGCATCAAACCTCGACCGCGTGTACTTCGTCTGGCACTCTCTATCTGAATAAACACAATGCTCAATTGTGGTTTTCTTTTAACCTAAAAGGCCCTAATATTAGCGTTCAAACAGACCTTTCACCGGCATATGGACTGAAGCTGATGAGGCCATCAAGGGCCTTAAGAGCAGATGAGCGGCTGGAGCACAAGTTCCTCGGCTGGTAGGTTTTCTGGCGGCAAGCCGGTGGATCGTTTCCGCCCTACCAAAACTTGTTTCGGTATTACCTGACCCACGGCTGGACATTAGGAATAGCTTCAGATAGTGCTAAGCAAGGTGCGCAGCCAGAGGAATAAGGTGCAGGAGTTAGGTTTGCTTGCAGTTAAGTCACATACCTACATATTCGCCATTCACTGAATATAGCTGTCCCAGGACATCACAGATGTTGAAGTACATCTTTCTGCCTACGTATTATTTAGATGTGATCTCTTTGTTGGCCGAGAGGAAGTAGGCTTCGCTCCTTTTGTGAGCAGTAAACTTGACTTATTGAAAACGTGTTTAGTTCAGTCGGTAGACAACAATGTTGAAGCCCCGTAGGCTGCCATTTGCACCTCCTGTGTTAAAGTTGGAGTTGTACTTGTGTACAGAAACCCTGAAAGTGTATCCAACTGGGTTCTTGACTTTTCGCTCAGAGTCCACAAACAAGCGTCTGGCTGTAGGGGATTTTAATCTCTCGGAGGTTTGCTGGACATGTCCATCGTGCAACATGGCGTCAGGTACTTCAGCGCATATCTTCTTGTGCATACTCTGCAAGTTCCATTGCATCAATTTGTAATACCTTTCACTAGGTACATGGATGCACAGGTACTGTCTATTTTAGAACTTGTAACTGTTGTCACACAAATTTGCTGTTGACAATACTTATGGACCTTCACTAGGTGCTAGTGCTCACGTTGGTTTGCGCTCCAGTTATGCTCTGCCTAGAGGTTACCAAAGTACCGTTGAGTCTCAACCGAACACCTGGCACTCAGGCTACCAAGCAATGACAGCCATGGCTTCGGGTTTCCTTTGTGAGATCTCGTAGATGACGACGCTGTCAGGTTGCCTGGGATACATTAATCTTCTACCTAACAGACCTTTCTTCCCCTCATCCCTGGCACAAGTAGAAAAAAGCACGAGCCCAGCTTCCTGGACATATTTTACTGGCCGGAACCTGCTCACCAGGTGATCTAAAGGTTGGCGGACTTACTGAGACGCTGCATGCACCGGTACCCATGACACAAACAACATGACTAAAAATAAGCGTATTCAACACTTAAGGTACGATGAACACAATTCCGAGAATGGTTCAGCCGCTGTAACCTTGGATAAAACATGCGGTACTTTGCATTCGGCAAAAGGCACCGCAGTTTAAACTCGTCGATTACAGTGCTGATGCTTGACGACGGTACTCATGCTTATACGGACCAAGACGTGCCTGTGTCCTTGGTGAACAATATGCAGCAGCGCTTAAGAGATACCCCGTTGACAAGCGTTGAGCTGGTTTCCAGGGTCCTAGATAGGCTAGGCATAGCTGAATTTCTTGTAGCGAAGACGGAAGTAAGTGGGATGCAACAAGGGCTGAACCATTCTAAGGCGGTTGGGCCTGAGTTAATTTACCCGAAGCTATTATGTGGGTTGGCAGCGAAAGTAAGTGAATCGCACGCTATATTGTTTCAGAAGTTGCTTGACTGCTGTGCATTACGTTTTGAAAGGAAGAATGCTGTGAGCTGACCCATTTTTAAACACGGCGACAAGAATCTACCTGCTGGTTGCAGGGCAGTTAGCCTGACGAGTAAAGCAGTCAAACTACTCGGGAAACTAGTGAGAGAATTATCGGTGGATTAGCTGTATAGGTTTACTCTACTTAGCAACACACAATACAGATTACGGGAAGCTTTTGTGTCTGAAGTACCTATTGGTTGCTCGGGAACGTTGGGCTGATGCAGTAGACAACGGTCATGCACAGCAATTTGTTTCCGTTGGCTTTTCAAAGGCATTTGACACAGTACTTTATTTAAGGCTTGGGCAAAAGCTGAGATCTTACGGTATATCCAGTCGCGATCTCCAGTGAAGGCTGCATTCGTGGATGGTAGCGAACAGTGTGTACAGGCTAGCCGCGACCTATTGTTTAGGCTGTCTTTATTCAATAGTGGACCTCAGGGCTCGGTAATTGGACCGCTGCTGTCGTTTATATATGTGAACGATGTGCCCGCGGAGCTTGTGTTACACTTGCCGCTATTTGTTGATGACCTGAAGTTGTGGAATTTTGTAGAGGTTCCTAGGGTTCTGAGGCAACTCAGCGGGCTATGGACAAGCTATGGGACTGGTATGCCATCCGGCCACTGGCCAGTAAGCAAACAAAGTGCTCTGTTCTTTGAATTGGAGGATGTTGTCCTCTTCGAGATGCTTAGTCAGGAAGGTCGAACCTACTGTGTTTCCAGCCGGCTTGAGCTAGACGATACACACTCTGATACTGATCTTGGTTCACAACTGGAAGAAGATCGTAAGCAGCGTACTCAGGATGCTGTGTTAGTATGCAGTTCCTATGGCATCTTAATGAACAACGTCTTTGTAAGACTTCTCAGTTGTTCTTCCGCCTCCCCTGGAATATAGCTTTCAGGATTGCACACTGCCTCGTCTAGGACAAAAATGAGCAAGTGGGGTATTTAAGTGTACGTACTAGGTTACTAGTGTGGTCAAGAGGATAGACGTATTCGTGCGTTAATTTAGTTTGGAAATGCCTTTGATGCATTATCGAAAGCTTAGAGAAGACCTGATCCTAACCTACCGTACCTCAAATAAGAAGATTGGTTTAAATTCGCCTTGGCTATTCTGTTCGGTTCGACTAGCTGTTCACCGCGGTCATTTCATATAGCTGGACAAACCGCAGTCCGATCGGCTTTGGGCAGAAATGCGGCTGTCGTGCTGAGTCACCGGGGGCTGGAACATGCTTCCGGAACTTGTTATAACTGAAGCTACGGTTAAAAAGGTTTGAGAGTCAACTTAACGCTTTGGGTTGCTACTAGGGACCTTTCCCTTCTACAGACTAAGGCATTTTATGCTTGTCAATTCTTTTCTTTACATGCCTTCATGCATTGGCAACCTCTTATTTAAAGTGAACTTTCGTATTCTGTCGCTTTGATCTCTCTTCCTACCCTATACTTACTTAACTTGACTGTCACAGCCTAGACTACTAATGCAGAAAACGTGGGCACGAGTGTTCCGGTTTTGATCTATTTAGGACTAACCGCAGTTCAGCAATCTCTGGCTCAAAGACCCGTTCAAGCAGGAACCTACACAAGCGTCTCCTATCGTTACAGCCTCGGCTACATTTGAGCTTGAACCTGAAGGAGTACGTCATCCGTTGTATTGAGGGCAATAGCAAATTTAGTACGCACATATTTCCATTTAGCGCCGACGCTAATGACTTCAAAACTTTATTGCTCACTCATATGACTGGGCTCTGCGTCAGATGGGAAATCCCCTTTGCAGTCAAATTTCATTGACGAAGCAGTCTTCCCCCTTTGTGTTGTTCCATCTATCCACACTTGGTCCATCTTAGGGACCACATTAACCCCACATTCTCCTAACCACAAGCAAAACATTCCTACACAGGAGCTGACGATAACCTACTTCATGACCTACATGCGTACCAAAACGATACTGCTTCTACTATAGCAACCTCCTTTCGTGGTCGTCTAAAGCTTGCTGCGCACATGAATGAGCCCTAAGACCCGTTATCTTACCAAACTCATAGCTTGATTTCGTCTAACAAATCGCCAGCGGAAGGCCTATGGGTTCCCAAAAACATATAGGGCCAGGCACTTCAGTGCATCACCCCAGACTGTTTTGCGGCAACAAACATAAGGTGTGTATTACCTGCAAGTAAAACATCTGTTGCACTCTTTACTGAGTCCACGGCTGTGGCATGCACACGCTCTAAAGACGCATGCCGTGGTAACTAGAACATGCTCCTTATCAATGCAAGATCCATCAAGCATAAAATGCACTACATAGGTCTATTTGTTTGCTTTTCCTATCCACAAAGCGTTCTGATCACGGAACCTTGATACCGCTAAAGCACTCCTGAACACTGTAAATATCTCCGGGTAGACCAAGTTCTGCAATAGACGCGCCAACGGACGCAGCGATGGAGGCCTTATTTACGTAGGGAGGACTCCGGCGCTTCTGACTTGGAGCTGTTACTAATTGGAGACGTTGAGGATTCAACTTGGATTCAGACGGATAAGGGTACACATGCTCACTTAATTGGCTGCATATACAACCCCCACATTCATTTAAAGTCAAGGTTAACGAACTATTAAAAATTCTCCACTGATGTTTCCGCAACGTCCATACGCTACAAGATAGTGGGAGTTGACTTTTATATGCCACATGTCTCTTGGAATAGCCAGAGTGCACCTCACAGATACAGGGGTTTTGCTGACACCATATTTTTGAACAACTGGATCCAACACGTCCATGTTCTGACTAGGCTCGATAACACCATCGACTTACTTTCTATGTTTGGTATCCGGGATGTTGTCAACAGCGTAAAAGACCACATCTAAGGAAGCGTTCAATCAGAGAACAGTATATGTCTGCCGCCGCAAGTCAATCTGCTGTTGCAACCGTCAACTTCAAGCCCGATGTTTCAGAGTCAGATTGAGGAGCTAAAACCACGTTATGATGAATTGTTCGAACGTGGTCTCGGATGTTGCAACATAGCTACTGCCGCTTTGAACTTTAAACCAAACAACCAAGACGCCCGATGCCCTACGCAACCCAGTCTTTAGTGGAAGCCGAGTTAAATAGACTACAATCTGAAGGGATATTTGAACGCGTTCACTATTCCTAATGGGCAGCACGTATCGTGGTGGTAAAGAAAGGAAACGGTAAAGTCCTTATTTGTGCTGATTTCTCGACAGGTTTGAAATCTGAGTTGGAAGGTCATCAGTATCCTCTACCGGTACCAGAAGACTTGTTCGGCTAACTCAATGGGGGAAATTTTTCGCCAAACTTGAACTAGCTGATGCATATCTGCAAATCGCAGTTGCCCATCAGTGCAGCTTGTTGCTGACAGTAAATACTCACCTCCGACTTTTCAGTGCAACCGGCTGCCCTTCGGAGGGTAAACCGCACCGGCCACTATTCGACACATAATGAATGCCATGCAGAGCGATATCCCAAATACAGCAGTATACCTTGACGAGGCGTTGGTTATGGGCTCAGGTCCGCAAGGCTTGATACAGAAACTGCAGAGAGTTCTTTTGCGTCTCGAGGAAGTTGGATTCCGATTACCGGCTGTAAAGGTGAGTTTCTATTAGAAATTGTCAAATTTCTTGGATTTACCATCGACAAACATGGCCGGCGCCCGGATCCCAACAATATTGTAGCCATCAGAAAGATGAAGCCCCCAGAAGACATTGCAGAGCTCTGCACGTTTCTTTGGCTCGTTAGCTATTATAGCGCCTTTTTACCAAGCCTTCACCAAACCGGAGGTCCGCTGAACCGGCTACCGACAAAAGACAGGGTTTGGAAATGAACGAAGGAGTGCCAGCAGTCTTTCGGTGCAGTCAAAGCAGCTCTCACTTCTGATCTACTCTTGAATCACTTTAATCCGAAGTTCAACATTGTCCTTGCTATGGACGCTTCCAATTATGGCGTCGGTGCCGTTACCTTACACGTTCTTCCGCATGGAGGATAGAAGGCTATGGCGCACGCAGCACGGCCACTAACGGCAGCTAAAAGGAATTATAGCCAGATAGAGAAAGAATCGCTCGCGATAGTTTTTGCAAGGAAACGGATCCATGAGCTGCTGGGTGGCATATATTTCACGCTCTTGACTGACCACAAGCCATTTCTGTCAATATTCGGGTCAAAGAAAGAATTCCAGTTTTTACTGCAAACCGATTGCAAAACCATGGGCGACCATACTACTGGCCTACGACTTCAGTATAAAGTTTAAACCGACGCAACTAATCCGTCAAGCGGATGCCCTGTCACGTCTCACCAGTTCACACCCAAAGAAGAATGATGATTTTGCGTTTGCAGCCATCAGTTTCGAACCAGAAGTCCAACGAATCCTGGCTGATAATGTGAGAAGACTACCAGTAACAACTGACGCCATTCGTATAGAGACATCACGGGACAGAATCTTGGAGAAACCGATGCAGTGGGTACGAACATGTCAGCCAAATGGATGCCTACCTATGGAGTTGCGGCCGTTATACCATCGACGCGGAGCCCTGTCAGTCGTGGACAATTGTATGATGTTTGTAGATCGAGTAGTGGTGCCAAAGAAATTGCAGAGGCAAATATTGCAGCAGTTCCACACGGGGCACCCTGGTACCAGCCGCATGAAAGTCTTGGCAAGCGGTTTATTTTACTGGCCGGAAATGGATTCGGAAATTGAAAAATTCTGCCAACAGTGTGAACCTTGTCAATTTGCAGCGAAGACCCATCCCAAGCGTCAGTGGCAACCTTGGCCTAAAGCAGAGCACCCGTGGCAACGAGTACACTTAGACGATGCAGGACCAATCAATGGCCAATTCTATCCGGTTTCCGTCGACCCATTCACCAAGTGGCCTGATGTGATTCCGGTAAAACATCCGACTGCCCATCACACTGTCAGCGAGCTGGAAAAGCTGTTCCGATATTTCGGCCTGCCAGAGATGTTAGTGACAGACAATGGAACACAATTTGCCTCGACCTTTTTCTGCATGTGGTGCAAGGAAAAGGGAATTCAGCAGATTTTATCACCACCAAATCATCTGCAAGCAAACGGACAGGCGGCAAGGGTCGAGGTTACGTTCAAACGTGCACACTGTAAAGCAGAGCAAAGAATAACTTCACAGGATGCAATTCTATCTTTAATATGCAGGTATCGGAAAGCTCCAAATCCAAACTCCCTGATGGGAACTCCCCCACAGAAGTTCTATTTGAAATAAAGATTCGGACTTTGTTCGATAATCTTTTACCAAGGAGCATCTAAAAACACTGCAGTAGTCACCTGGAGCGTTGACATTCAGTCGGTGTGCTAGATATTCTAGTCCACTAGACTTACAAGTTGAAACAGAAACATAATATATTTTGCGAACAGAGGAAAGGTTACCGTGCATTTCTTATAAGTATTAGGTAAGATTTCGCTGCTGCATCGTTGCGGCAGGTTGTGTAATTAATATTTGACATACGTCCTTACCTCAGTACAAAATATTTCAGTAGAGTTAAAGCTTTGAAGTAAGGTACCTAAGTGTACATTGTAAGCGTAATCTTACGTATATTACATAGCTGTAAAAAACAATCATCATCGGAATACCAAAGTGTACTCCGAAACGAAGAATTTTAAACTTTCCACGATGTAGCTGGCTAACACAATGTGAAAGATATTACGACTAGTCCTGAGAAGGTTACCACCGCGAAGTTTATCTAGGTAGTTTCAGGAATACACACGAATAAAAGTATGGAGGGTACAAAAATTCTTGGTTGCTTTCAATGTCTTGCTTTGACAATTTTCATAACAAAAGCGGCGCCGGTGTAGCAACTAGCAAAGACCATGCACCGTGTATTAACGTTGTTGCCTAACGCATAAAGACGGTCAAGGCATTCACTCTGGTAACAATTTTGTTGCATTATGACCATCAGTTTTTTAATCTTTGAAGCAAATGTTGCGTTACTTTGCGTCGATTCAAAGTTTATGCGTGAGGGTTCCATTGTGCTTTTAGCTTTGAAGGGCATCACTAGCACTGCCTGCGTTTGTGCGATTGTTACATGAGGTTACCCACAATGCTTTCTGAAGGGTGTGTACCGTTAGGCACCGATAAATGTTCTTATGTTAAACCTGACACATCCTGTTAGGTGTATATGGTGAAAAAATCTACAAACAGCTAATTAAACACAAGTTGTAGGTGATGAAAGGGATGTATTTGTGTTAAAGTAAAATCTATGGGAAAATTGGTATCATGTAAACAAGGCCAGAACAGAGGAGGATGCTGCACTTCTTGGGCTACTGAATCAATATATCCGTACACTGAATGGATAGAGGTGATCATAAAAATTATGAAAGTTTTGAAACCACGACGTGGTATACCTCATAGTGCGGTATCCAATTTCGCGGACAGGGCATTCTTCCAGTGGTGATGGAGACCTTGCAATAGTGGGACTACAACTTGAAGTTTTATGGCATCTCACCGGTATACCCCGAAGTTTGAATGCAGGAATGGTTGCCCGGGGAATACTGCGCTTACGAAATAAAAAAGATAACTAAATATTTAATTCTTGCTTGCAGTTTGACAACCCAACTAAGGTGTGATAAACATTGTACAGGCAAATAAATCACAACAGACACGTTGCATTAAGGGCACTTGGAAGATGGCCGAGGTGTATAGAGTTTGCAGCAAGGAAAAGTACCGGTGAGGACAAAAGCATTTGTGATGTGACGATACGCTGAAATAACATGTGTGCAGTGTAGTGCTCAACCGTAAACGTAAAACGTGCAGCGTTGACTGAAGGTACAGACAGGGGATTATCATGTAGAGTATGTAGCAATAATAGCGAAGTATGACTATAGTCAACTTTTAGTGCGACATTGTGGGCTTTGCTTTTATTCAGCGGCAGGTCACATACGCCAAGTTGCAGTGTTGTTAAGCGGATATGTTTGCCTTTTATATAAAGAAGGTTTGTCTGGTAAAAACACATTACATCTTGTAACACTGCCCTTGATCCTTTTGAACCTGAACGTAAACTGACATGGCTAGGTATAGACAGATTATTCTCAGTTGAAGTATTCAAAATATTTCCGTTGGCTGAACAAAATGCTATGTTAGGATCCGACAAGATTGCTTGAAACCGGACATAAAATAGGGTCATGTAGAAGCGGGTGAAGAATTGTGGTGAGTAAATTTTTCCAATCGACAGTGAGTTGGTTTTTCGTCTTATGGTTGTGAAGAGTTACTGGGCTTGTAAACGTAATGTATGCAATTGAATTAAGATTTTAGCTTCAGTCCAGTGCTGGATTTCCAGGGAGTTCCTGATTATGCTTGCGGACCCAAGAGAAAGGTAAAAGAAGGGAACATCCCGGCCGGAGACCGCAGCGAAAAGTAGTAGAAACAAGCAGCAAGAAGACCCTATGTTAGTTATATGTTAATTTGAAACAAACTGATGAAAAAACGCAGTCAACAAGAAAATATAAGGCAGGAAAACTGTAAGTTTGACGAAGAAGAGTAGGTAAGTATCGTGACAAATAACACTCTATGGACAACACATGCCTTTAAACAGATTAAGAGCGGAACAAAACGGACGTCATGGTATCGTGGGTAAAATATAAATACTTTCCGAAAATAATTTGACCATCGTATTTAAAAACAATCATTCTGGTTAAGATAAACGGACTTATTAATTTTTAATAGTACTTTTTTGTTTTATTTAATTAAGTGTCCGGTTCATTGACTAATAGTTGACGTGTAGCGACCTGGAGATTCCCCCGTATGACTGTGTAAACTATTCTAAAATACATTCAAATTATAGCTTTCTTATGTATTAGGGAACTAGGCGGTTTGCCTGTTGGAACGTTGTTCCCGTTTGTTGAAAACACGAACGCCATCTCCGCCTTTGGCGCGCGCGACTCGATTGCGAACGACGCTCTGTCAACGCACTCGACGCCATCGACATTCTCCCTAGCTAGCTCTCTCCGGGTGCCCTATTTTTAGCATTAGCTAACGCTCCTCCCGTCCAATAAACTTTTCCCTAGCTTACTGTTGTGTCTTCTATCCATTATTTTTGGTTGGCCGTCTAGTCGCGTACCGAGTTTATAGCGCACGATCTACGCGCTATAATTGGTGACCCCGAAAAAAAAACTATTTTTGGTGAGTTCGGTACTAATATTTTTTTTCAGATCCGGTTATTTATTCTGTCTACCTTTCTACTTTTTCTCTTTACTATTTGTGTTCACATTCACACGCTCCGGAATTATTTCACCATGAAGGTCAGTCGCCCAGATTCTGACGATCAGGTTTGTGGGTTCCGTTTCCCTCTCCCGCCTTTCCGAGAGACTAACCCTAAGGCCTGGTTTAACCAGCTAGAGTCCATTTTTTCGTTACATGGCGTTAACTCTGACAGCGTCAAATTTCACTGCGTTGTCGCCGCGCTTCCCCCGCAAGTCGTCGATGACCTCGACGACATCTTGGAACTTCCGGAACATCAGAAAAGTTACGAGGAGCTTAAGGCCGTCGTCTTAAAGCGATTTGGCATATCAGACCATGCTCGCGTCACGCAGCTTCTTAATGAAACAGAGCTAGGGGATCGAAAGCCTTCGCAGTTGCTGCACAAGATGCAAGCTCTAGCTAAGCCTCTCGCTGTTGGCGACTCTTTCCTTAAAGAGATGTGGCTTCGTTGCCTGCCACGTGACATGCGCAATCCCTTGTATGCAAACGATGCGCCTCTTCCTCAGCTAGCCGATATAGCCGACCGTATTTGGGAATCCAACGCCCAAATATCTCAGGTTCAGTCTACCTCCAGTACAGAGGTAGCAGAACTAAGAGCGCAAGTATCCGCATTGACCAACCGACTAGAGAAGCTAACACAATCCGGATCCAACCGCCGAAATCGTCCCAGTAGTCGCAGTCCTCCTAGATCACGTTCGAAATCTCCCCCTAGGTCAAGCTATTGCTGGTACCACGAGCGATTTGGTCATCAGGCCAGATCGTGTCGCCCACCTTGTTCTTTCAAGCGCAACATGCAGGGAAACGGGTAGGCCAGCACGTAGGGGCGACGGACGTTGCTGGCTGCCCCAGTCGCCTTTTCTTTGTCACCGATCGCAGTACGGGAGTACGCTATCTCGTTGACACCGGCGCAGAAGTCAGCGTTATCCCACGTGATTCTAATGACGTTATCGAAGAGGCGACCGGTTCTTTGCGCGCTGCAAACGGCACCACCATTCGCGTGTATGGTCAACGCTCGCGCACGCTTAATCTAAACCTACGACGTTCATTTAAATGGATCTTCCTCGTCGCAGATGTCCAGACGCCAATTCTTGGCCTTGACTTTCTGCAGCACTTCGATTTACTTGTTGACGCGAAGCAACGCCGTCTGATCGACCGTCAAACAAACCTGGCAGTTATAGGTACTTTGACCGACATAGAGTCAATCAGTCCTGTATACGCCAACCTGTCAAGCTCGCCTATCGGTCAGATGCTTAATACGAAGTTCCCGCAAGTCTTTCGTGCAATGACACCGTTTTCATCCGCCACTGAGGCCGCGAAACATTATATCGTCACGAAAGGTCCGCCTGTTTTTGCCAAAGCCAGGCGAATGACCCCTGA
This sequence comes from Dicrocoelium dendriticum, assembly GCA_944474145.2. Lineage (NCBI taxonomy): Eukaryota > Metazoa > Platyhelminthes > Trematoda > Plagiorchiida > Dicrocoeliidae > Dicrocoelium > Dicrocoelium dendriticum. Next base: position 111,520,998 of record OX104065.1, read on the forward strand.
CAAGTTGAAAATTGCTCGCGCAGAATTCGAGCACATGCTTGAACTAGGCATCGTTCGCCCGTCTAACAGTCCCTGGGCGTCGCCGCTCCACATGGTGCCCAAAAAGTCAGGAGACTGGCGTCCATGTGGTGATTACCGCGCGCTCAATAACGTTACTGTTCCCGACCGATATCCGATTCCTCACATTCAGGACATCACGGCAAGCCTGCGCGGCACCCGTGTGTTCTCAAAAATCGATCTGGTTCGCGCGTATCACCAGATTCCAGTCGCTGAGGAAGACATACCGAAGACTGCCGTAATCACGCCTTTTGGGCTGTTCGAATTTTTGCGTATGCCGTTCGGTCTTCGCAACGCAGCCCAGACTTTTCAACGACTCATCGATTCAGTCACTAGAGGTCTAAATTTCGTCTATGCATACATCGACGATATCCTAGTTGCCAGCGCCTCTGAAGAACAGCACGCAGGACATCTCAACATACTTTTCGATAGGCTGGCCGCTAATAGCATCACTGTCAACCCCGACAAATGCGTATTTCAGCAGCCTTCCATCGAATTCCTTGGCCACCATATTGATCAGTATGGCATACGGCCTCTAGACGATAGAGTCAGCGCCATCAGAGACTTCCCGGTTCCGACTACGTTAGCCGCTATTCGTCGTTTTTAACGGCATGCTCAACTATTATAGACGTTTTCTTCCACACTGCGCCAACAACGGATCCAAGAGTTGTACTTGGCTCCCAACTCAGAGAACCTTGAAAAACTCACGCCAACCTAACAACAGAGATAGCCACAAAGCACAGCTATCAAAGCCAATGTGGTACCATCACACCGTCAAATCCAATAATCACAGTGCACATGAACAGGAGCCCAGATCGCCGCAAAAGTCACCTTCAGTTACGAGTGTGGTAATGCCTCAACGCATCTTCTCACCTCACAAGCCTTATCTACTTGAAAAACCACACATCACAGGGCTCGATCGCGGCCGCAACCGTACCAGTGTAAGCAGCGCCACTTCACCATATCTCCATACAGTTTTACATACACCATTCGCGCCGGCGAGCAACTTGCTAGACAAGTCATTTCTAGTCGCAAACACCGCTCACTTGCGATCACATGAGCTTCATATGTCGCGGACGAAGCGTAATCGGATGCAGGCGAAGGGTTTACTTAATAAGGCGAGTTACCTACCTGTGCCACTGACGTTATGGGATAACGCTGATTTATGCGGCCGTATCGAGTAAAATATGAAGTATATATAATTAAATAAATAAATAGTTTATTCTCGTCATTGAGAGGCAAACCGTCAAGGCGGATCATGGTAATACCGATATGTGTGATCGGCAATTGCACAAATTAGTACGTTTTAACAAATAGCATAGGAATTTATATATGTGTTGACATGTAGGATTACGTTTATGTGGTATTTGGAAGTAGCCATGTTGTGTGACGCTGTGTGCGTTTGGTTCGCTGTGTTCGCTATCAAAGGGGGAATCAATGAAAGGCTTCGAATCGGATGACGTTCGTGATGTGAGGATGACCCTCTCGAAAAGGGAAGAGGCAGTGACTTTATTTAGTGGCGAGTCTCATCCGTCACGTCACAGCGTTTTTAAACGGATATCTGTGTCTTTTTTTATAGCAAAAGCGCTTGCCAAGCAAAATCCCACCACATCCTGGAACACTGCCGTCGAACCATTTGCTGGAACGGGATTTACCCGAACCATCCAGCTGGCATTACTTGGAGTCGAACACGAACAGAAGACGACTAAGGAGTTGGCCAGCGACAGCCGTCGCCATACGGGCTGGCTTCGGCGCTTCCCGGTTGCGAAATCTGAGTTCCTTTCGGATGTTTGCATCCCGGGTGACAGTTACGTGCTGCTTTACCGAAGCGACGATGGAAGTAGCGGTACTACCGCTGCCGTGAGCGCGATGTGCTGCGGCGCGGACCACAAGGACCTCTTTGGTTAGTGGTGCGTTCACGTTGAATAGCAGACATGCTGAGTGCTAGACGGGAGATTCTATCGTTGATCGAATCAAGCATAGTGCTATGGGATGAGCTGGCTATGATGGACTCAGCTACGTAATTAAGTGTACTCTTAAAAAACCTTTGTGCGTTTTCCCGCAGCTTCTGCGAGGTTTTCCAGGGTGGTATCGTTGCTAAGAACGGATAATATCGCCACGATGGTTGCCAGAAGACCTTTCGTCCAATTTAGAGAGGTATGGAATAGTCGTTTCGAAGAACCAACTAGGGAACGCAAGTTTCTGAGAGGCTGAGATGGGGTGGAATCAGCAAGATCGACGCCGGAAAGTGACCGTTGCAGGCGAGGTACATCAGATGCAGTAATGCGTTTAAGGATAGCTACTTTAAGTTTGGCATACGACGCTTCCATAGGCATAGGAACAAGGATAACAATGACTTCAGGGGCCATGGAGGCAGAAAAGCTCAAGATGACGTAGGAGAACGCGGAAGATTTTGAAGTGATCTCACGACATCACAAAGTAGCTTCCACCTGAATAAACCATACACATGGAGTAGAAATGTCAAAGGTAGTAGGCAAGGATTCGACAAAAACGTCCATAAAGGCACATGGAGTCTGGTCAGACATGACTAAGAAAAGATACGCGTTCAAAAAAATAAGGCGAGGTCCCCAACTTGTGTAATGGTCGGAAAAAGACTAGGAAGGTTTCAATCCTTTAGTAAAGGCAAAAAGTTGGAGAGTCAAGGCACAGTCTAAGCACAGTTTATTTCGAGTCGTAGGTTGCGCTATACCTGCGGCGCACGTCGAGCAATGGAACAATGGTTTATTACGGGTAAAAAGCTTTGCCTAACAAGTCCCGTAGGATGGAAATTATTGTGAAAATCAATTGCATGATAAAGTGAAAAGCGTTGTGGTGGACTCACCATAGACTTATGCGGAATAGCGGAGATGTTCGCGTATTAGACATATAAATCCATAAATCCATTGGTTAGGCGTTTGGCAAGACACCGTTTGATTGCTTTCTGTAGCCCCTGGCTAACCAGTCATAAAATAAAATGTAAGTGAGACAGTGCATCGTCAACACGTTTTTTAAATATCGCCAGATTGGGAGCAGAGACGATATAATTAGGAAGGGCGTCACAAGGCTCACACACGCGAATAGAAAATTTTTTTACGGCATTCTAGCCGGCTATACTGAATTTTCAGTTGCAGAGGGTGACCTCTTAGTTTAGTGTTGTGGTTCAATTTCAGAAGCGGACGACAAATGTGGTTTGGGTTCTTCAGAATTTGGTAAACCATTATGAGATCCCCCGCAAAAGCCGATATCGACTGCTGTAGATTTTTAGAGAGTTCAGTCTAAGCTCATATGGCAGATGGAGGAGGCCCCTGACATTCTTCGTTGCCCTTCGTTGAGGAGTCTCGAGAGCAACGGGATCCTGTTTCTGCCACGGCTGCCACACTTGAATAGCATATTCCACGTGGGGTCGCACGAAGGCGTTAAGCATTTGGGGAAGATTGAGGGTTCATACTGACCGAAGGCTCAATGGGAATAGAGGTTCGATAGTAATTCCGAGTATACTATCCGGTTTACAAGCAGACTAGATGGCACCGTACGCAGGCAGAAGCAGCATAGCCGAAAAGCAGCACGACTGAGCGCGGGGCACGAAGAAGTATATGGTAACCATTAATCCAACCTAACTGTTCAAAAGCTGTTGCGATAAAATTGACGACAGGGAAGACAAAATGTGAAAGATTAATAACCATTAGAGTGGCACGGTGGAAACTAAGGTAAGAGTTTGACAGTGGTCAGGGACCATGAGTCAAAGTACCGTGTAAGATGAATTCTGTTGTGTATAAATTTGATGTGAGAGGTCAGGCATGTAGTCATGTGTAGTGCAGTTGATGCAAGACATCGTCCAAGTGACTAGAGCAGGCTCGTTTGTGTTATTTGCATCGTGTACAGTAGCCAGCTTAGATGATTTAGCGCCGTATATTGATCCAGGGAAGTCGAGACAGGGACCGGCAACTTGCAGTGTTCCATACAAGTAGAAAGAAATGAGATCACAATTTCTTCTTCGCCCATAGCAAAGTAATGGGGTGGCTTTGGTTTCAGTGTTTAAGTTCAGCTGCGCTGCTTAGTTGAAGACAAGCGATAATACTGTGCAGCTTCATAGGAATTAACTTACGTAAGAAACAGCCTAAGGATAATACGCCCGCTAAATGCGCTGAGGTATAAAGTGGTGACACCTTTGTCTATAAATCGGTGATTGCTGTGTTGGAGGCAGCATCTTCGTAACTCGCCACTGAGCTTTTTCATGCAAAGTACGGTCTGATTGCTTTTGGTTGCTGCAATGAAAAATCAGGATACTAGACCTTGGGGACATGATACCTATAAGGGTCCAGCCTTGTATCCGCGGTGTCAAGGTAACGGCGTATTTGGAATACTATCTCCTTACAAATGGCACTTGAAGTTGAAGTAGCGCTGCAAACTTTAGACTCACTTGGTAGCGCAAGCTGAGATCTGTTGCCATTATATTTTGCCGGATATAGGTGCCATTTACTTTAAGAGACCCAGTTTAGAAAATTGGTGGGTCAGGGAATTAGATCGTCAAGCGAGGAACGTCAAACGCAAGTCTTTGCACACTACTTCAGCAGCTTTAAGATTGTCTCGGATTCTGTTACTTGCGTGTATTGCACTTTTAGTTAAAAAGACGGATACAAATTTTATGTCCTCCTTGAAGGTAAGGGGACGATCGTGTCGCAACCTGCCGCAATGGTCACTGACATAAATCAAAAAGCGAATTCGGCCAATCAAGCTCCCTTGCAATACGTGACGGAAGACGGAGGTCGGCATGGATACAATTTGTTCAGTCTTCACAGCCTACGTGCGTCCTGTTACACAGGAGCTTAGACAGTCTGATAAAACACTATCTACTCCATAAGCCTTAACCTTACGCGCCAGTTGCGCGTGTGCTATACTGTCAAACGCCACTTGCATGTTGGGGTGTAGAACAACAACCGATAGATTTGCGTCGGTGGCTTCTATGATTAAATTGAGGAACCGCAGCTGGTCGTCGTACTAGAACCAACGATTGGGAATCCGCATTGTTATTCAATTTTGCGCTCGCATGCATAAAGGATGCTAATGAGTGCTCATTTTTTCAACCTCCAACACTCAGGCGATAAGAAAAGCATGGTTAATTAAACAATAGTTAGCAGCTTCCTGTAAGGATCCACCCTTATGACGTAACATGAAGAAGGAAGGTTTCCAAGTAGTCGGGTATTTGCCTTACTTCGTCGGTGATGTGGGGACTTTCAAAAGAAAAGATTGCCAGCTTAATCACCTTTATTAATTAAAAAACAGGCGGTATCCTTTCTGGAGCAAAGAGCCAAGATAACGATGGTTAAACTTGCAGAACGGTATTAGTTATGTCAACCTGCACCAAAGGCAGTAATTGTATGGCAGACACTAGCAGCTCCTATAGGTTAAACTTTAATTTGGGTAATGTGATGCTAAAGTATGAGCTGAAGAACTCACATGGAACAATTGCGCCACTGGTGTTGTTGGGGCTAATATTTAGATTAGAGATCTGTCGCCCATAGTTTTAGTCCTGGAACAAGCGGCCAACAGTGTTTCCTAGCCTTGTTCGCACTAGTTAGTGCGGCTATTGGTAAGTTAGTTTGCAACTGCTTAGCTCTGGCATGAAGCACATTCGGTGCCTCATTCGCCCACACGCTGTGGGTAAGTTGACTGTTTATTGTATAATCGTCTAGGCTGACAAATCCTACTAAGCATATTAAGTTGGTTTACATTTTTAGATGACTTTAGTAATGGCGACATGGAGGCCTGTGAATCGAAACAGTAAATTATTTCCTCAATAAACAGTTCAGCCGACCAATCCACAGCGGCAGATATACAGAATTAGCCCCGATTTCTTGACCAGAAAAGCCTGGCAAATGTTATGCAGTGAATGATGTGCGTCAAGCAGTAGACTACGACCGCATCTTTTCCTGTGGGATGAGCATTATTGGGCTTTAAACAAACCGAGAGATGTGTTAACCTTTGATAGTTTCCCGGGAACACCTGGCCGACTGATGCGGGTTGAATGATGCTGAAAGTAAACACTAAGTCGAGGATATGTTATGCCCTGGTTGGGCTAAGTACAACTTGCGTCGACTCGGCCGAATTGATATATGCTAATGAAACTGCATATTTTATTGTTACTGCGGATGGGAACCGATGTAAGCAAGTTGAAATCTCCTGCAAGAAGTTTGTATTCACACAAGGTTTGATGCAGCTACTCAAGTAAGCATAAACATAAGTCGCTTTTAGTTGAGGTATTGGGGATCACTAAGCACACCCAACTACCACAAGCGATCCTAGAATGTCAGCCGTTATCCATATTTAGTCCATCGCTTCACCTGCGTTAATGATTTCAGGTTGTTTTGCTGGAAAACTACGTTTAACATAAATGGCGCCCGCGTCCCTCGTTTAAGAACACGCGTAAACAACTGATGAGCCAGAAGTGATAGGCCACTTTTGAATCGTAGCCAACAACCATGTTTCCGTGACAAATATTGCTTCAGAGTCAGTGAGGATGAACAGAGGACGCAGGGTATGCATTTTATTGCTTAGCAAACTAGTATTTATAAGAATGCGTGCGAAAGGACAATTAGAGTCTGCTAGCATTGCGGATAGCGCAATGGAGTCTTTGATAGCTACTTGGCTATCCGCATGAAATTGTAGTACGTGCCTTAGAATGCATTGCAGTGTGTAGTTGGATGACGATGTGCGTGGTTCTAAGATGCACTTGTCGTGACTCATCCCCACCTGGTCTAAAAATTATCCAGGTGGCGAAGTAGAAAGCAGTGGATTCTTTGGCCTAGGTAGCTGAACCGTCAAAATAATGCTGAAGAATGGATCAGTGCATGATAGTCTATGTACGCGTGAAGCTGAACGGAGCTGTGTTCATTGCCAACTGCAATCCTTGCCATAGGTGAACGGTTTGCGGTATCTGAGGCTGTTTCGTCGTCATCCGGGGTAGGGTTCGGCAGAATCTCTCTTGGATTATCGAAATACTATTGTCTTAACTTGGTATAAATAAGGAGTAATACCCAATTCGATACTGCGGTGTGCACGACTCTATGATTGCTTGTCCTGAACTTCACTAGAGCTGGGACGTTGTTAATTCTCCTAGCCGTCCTATCTACCTGTACCGCGTTTTTCCCAGTGCCGTTAACTGCAACGATTGTGCACTTTAATCCATCCGTCAGTAGGCCACGAAAACATTACACCCACGTGCCCTGAACTTCACAATGCACCAAACAGGTTACGGAGACTGCTTGGCCACGGATGTCGACACCTTTAATGCATGCGTGGACCATGCAACCCTCATTGGTGAATGCTTATGCATGTTTCCTCCGAGAGGCCGTTTATAAATAAATACCCAAATAGTAATAGACGCCTTCGTACATTTAGGTACAATGGTTTCAGGAGCAGTATGTCTCTCGTCGCTTAATCAGCGTGGTGCTAGGTACTCTTTGACCGAACATTGTTTGTTAGCATGACTTGTCGCCGCCCAACTTCCGCCTTATTTCAGTGGTCTAATAGCAAGCTGGCACAGCATAGTTGCGCTACCAATTTCTTCACCTTTAGCTACGAGAATAAGCAAGACTGCCACGTCTTATACATTCAGTTTGATGGGAGCCGCAATGGTGGTTACATGTATGCGCAGCCGTTGAACCTGTAATGTGCAATGTCGTTAAGCGCAACGATGGCACGCCTAAAAGCGCCTACCGATATAGAGTCAGAAAAATTGAATACTAGTGCGTTACACGGCCGTTTCCTGCTTTTGCTGTTTTAACAGTGACCGTCCTGGACTCCGCCGGCTCAGGTGAACTCCGTATAGCGGTCAATATCAGAGGTTCTTTGGCTGGAATCGGCGGCGGCTCTGGACTTTTTATGCAGGTTCCTTTGGGTGTCTATTGATCATTGTCGAGCTTTCACACCAACTTCGTGTTAACAAGGTTATTCAACACGGTGACAGAAGTTTGTTAACCGTTGTCTCTTTTGGTACAACAGGTCAAGTTATAATAGCTTCTGAGAACGTAAATGTTGCACAACCTCCGAAGCGTTGCTTAACTCTGAGAAACTTTCATGCATGTACACTACCACCCAAGGGCTTCTTATTAACCTCACGGAACTTCGGCTACGTCAGGTTGCAAATGCTTGGGACCAAATTTCCATTACAAAGACTCGGTTACATCAATAGGTGACTGAGATTGAGTTTTAGGTAGTCCGAATGTCACTCATCTAGAACAACCGCCCCAGCAGAGGAGGCGGGGTCCTACACTACCACCACAGCCACCTGCAGTGGGCAATAGTTTATGAGTTGGAAACTCACGTTAGCGACGCACTATGTTGCCGTCTCCGAGTAAGACACAACGACGAAGATCTCATAACTGTCGTTTACCGTACTATGCCGTCCACTTTGGGAATAGATTTCAGCTTGATATGTGTCCCCAACAGAGTAACACGCACCAGATACAGCTACATTCTCATCTTCGTGGAGTTCAAACTACCCGCTCTGGAGGTGTCGGTATCACCCAGCGACCAATGCAAAGCAGACTTGCATAAACTATTTGCTAGTATGCCCTTGTACAAGCATGTCATCACGCCCACTAGCTCCAGGCCCGATAGCAAACCATCCATATTGAACCTTGTGCTCACAAATGAAGAGCACTTGGTTGGCAAGTTATTAATGGATAGTCTATTAGATCTCATTGCCCATGTAATGAGAACGTACAACTATGTGTTATGCAGAGTACCTACAAGAACACTGGGAACTAACTCTTACAAGCAACCGCTACCACGACGAAAGAACTCGTCGACGCAATTGCTTGGGAATTCGTAAACAACAGTCCACTTGATAAGGTTTGGACATAGTGCGTTACTAGACAGCGGCGTCGTCAACAGAGCATCAGAGACCAAGCCCCTTTGTCCCTCAACCACGTCTTCAATTCTAAGCAGCAGGACTCAAAAACGCCTGGCAATAATGGATACAGCATGGCGTGCCTACAAAGTTAACCCCAAAAACCTGAAAAGTCATCAGACCTAAACCAGGCTGTCATGCTACTGAAGGCAATTGCCCAAGAAGCCAAAGAGCGTCTGCGTCACGATAATACTGGCGTACTATTCAATGTCCCAGACCGGTTTCCACTTGAAACTTTACTACGTAAGCTTCTAAACGTCTGCAAATTGCCGCTAGATTGCTGCACAGCTAAAAGCTTGGGAAAGATGCCCGGCCAAACATGTCCTATTATGCTTAGATGTGCAGATCCTGAGTTTGCAACACGCTACATGGCCTTTAACTTTCTCGTCAGACGACAGGCTGGCTTTGGTACTATACAGCTCAGAGGGGATATGACCCCCACCTCATCATCCAACCTAAAAGCCTACCTGCAACAAAAGATGCCTTACCCGTCACATGCTTTACACCACTGTGCGCTGTTGATTTAGATACATCACAACAACGTCAACAATAACAACATCGACAGGGTGTCTCCCCAAACTGACTACATCTAAATCCAGCTCAGATTGAGATACTGAAACTGCTACAGAGAGTGAAATATTCAGAGCATTACCGAATTGCGTCTCTGATATGTGCGATTCTGATACTGAACCAGAAATCCTGTCTTTCGCTTCGCCCGCTACTCCCATATTCAGGAGTGAACGCAACAATGCGGATGCAGCTTGCGGAAATCCACATATACTCTGTAACACACCAAAGGTGTTCAATACCCACGCCTACAACTAACCCAGCAAAGCTCCGCAGGACCCACGAAACCCAGTCCCACAAAATGTTTAACAAGAAAGTACCTGCGTATCAGCTAGTACGTGCCAACGCTTGGACTCAGGCGATGCAGCCAGTAACCGTAGCACCATCTTCCCCTAGATATCAGCCGTCGATGTGGTCTGTGCTCACGACTAGGCTACGCCAGCCACCAGATAACCGTTACCTACTTAAAGCTCTCAAGTTGGCAGCCCGTGCACCGACATAAAACAATCGCCAAACCTACGAGACCCGATAGACTCTGGGCCTGGACATAGTTCTTACGGTACTCCTCATCGAACAAGGCGTACCACAGCTGCAGACTCCTCTCTAAACAACCACTTCCCAAAAGCTGGACAGCCACAGTTCCTGCGTCTGCATAACGCAACCGCACGCAGCACGGCCTCATTATCCCCTTCCCTTTTTATGGGACACTACAGGTTATGATCCACCGTTCCCACTCCAGCAAGAGCTAGCACATGCTCTAGTTTTTCTCCGAACTTTCCTATGTTTATCACAGCCCATTCAACCTGCTGATTTCAGATCTTTTAGTGCCCCCAGCAATCCCTAAATTTACTCTTGGCAGGTCGAGGACAAATATTCAACAGTACCAAACATTGACATACCAGGAACACACAGTTGCGACCCGTTCACTTACTAGCCGCAATTATACCTTCCCCAAATCTTCAATGTCTTCCCCTCTCTTACGAAAGTGAATATTGCCCAAGCTAGCCCGCATCCGGCGCCCTCAAAGAGCGATCGGCCTTCGCGAACAAAGTGCATTGACGACCCGGTCTTCCCCCACTGCGATATTCTATCTATCCACACTCGGTCCATCCTAGGGGCCTCATCAACCCCCACCTACGTCTTATGGCCACCAAACCAACCCTACATAGGAGCTGACGATAGTCTACTGCATGACTTACAGGCCTACGACGATGCTACTGCTCCTAAAACAACCACCTCCTTAAGTGGCAGTATAAAAGGTTCTGCGCAAAGGCATGAGCCGTTAGACCAGTTACCTTAACACACCTTTATTTTGTAGTCGTCTAACAACACACTAGAAGACAATATGTGGGCTCACAATAAGGTATACTGCCCGACACATCAGTGTATCTCCTCAGATTACTGTAAGGTAACAACTGCAAAGTGTGTATTATCTGCGCCTGAAACCTCAGCTTCACTCTTTATTGACTCTACCGTTGTGCCACGCAGGGATACTACACAAGACCCCGACTACACTCTCTCTAAGGACGCACGCAGTCGAGTTTGCACTGTGCTCCTTAGCAATGCAAGATCCATCAACCACAAAATGCATTACAGCAGTCCATTTTTTCTTCTCTCCTCCCCGGAAATCGTTCTGATAACTGGAAACCTGGCAATCCTAAAGCACCCCTGATTACTATCTAAATAGCCCCTGGTACACTAGTTTCGAACTGGAAGCCTCATCCAACGCGGACGTTGATGCCTTATGTACTTACGGGATGACCTTGGCGCGTCTGACTTTGAGTTGCTACAAATTGGAGACTCTGAGGGTTCAAGCTGGATCCAGCTTAATGGGGTAAACTTGACCTCAAAATTGGTTGCATATTGTAGGAATAGTTAATACTAGTGCGAAATGGTGCGTGATATTAAGCGCGGAATATCAGAAGGCGACTGGAGTCGGACACAGCGCACTGTATTTGATGGGCTATAAGGAGACGCGGACGAAAGAAGCGAGACCAGAGGGAGTACGTGGGCGCGGGAACTTACAAGGCGGTCGCCTGTAGATCCGGTCGTAATGAAACTTAAAGCAAGAAGAAATAATGTACAATCGGCAAACAATTAAATTGTACCCGAAAGATTGCATTCATTTTTGGACACTACAGAGCTCCCACTAGAAGGCTAAACACAGAAAGCCTTCGAAATCAAAATGGACGGTTGAATGAAGGTTCGTAAGGCAAAATCGTGTCCAGTAAAATTAGGCCAGCCTTCGTGTCAAATGGGGTTCGAAGAAAGTAGGAGTCCACTGTGCCGTTTGTGATTTGTTATTTATTGATGGCAAGACAGGGAGCATTCGGCGAGCCCTTAGAGCGGTCTTGTCGGACTACAAATAACTAGATAGCCCAAAAAAGGCCGACAGGACTTCAACCTCCACTGCTGTCAAATGATGCGCTTGAGAGTGGTCTCTCCTCCGCCGCACCTAGCCCCGCGCCAAAACGACCCTCGTCCCACGGAGAAACGATTATCGGCCCACGAAGAAACGACCATCATCTCACCGAGAAGCGACCCTAGTCCTGCGAAGAAGCGACACTCGTCAAGCGACGAAGCGACACTCGTCCCGCAGAGAAGCGACCGGCGTTTGCGTCAGGGGCCGCGAAAACCTTCCTCGTGTGAGCCAGTCGATCGAAGGGGATGGTTGGGGCATGTAGAGACGGGAAAATAGAAAAACATGCGCAGAAAACGCCAAAAGGAACGAATGAATGATCAGTGTGTTTTAATTTTTTGGTGTTTGAATAGTTTTAAAAGGTTTTTCGGAGGTTGTTGATATTTTTGTTTGTTTTCGAAACGTTACTCGACTAAAACAAGGAAAATATATACAATTGCTACAAAACGAAACGTATTTACACTGTACATAGTCGGAGAAATGATCCGGCTTACGCACCTCTTGGCCACGGCGATTGCTCTTGAGAGATGGCGGACTAGTTTCAGGGGATCTAGGAACGGCTGGATCTTTTAGACCGAGATCGTGGTCTGGTTGAACTGCACTAGGACTCTGTAAGCTGGTGCAGTGAGTTGCGACGTTGCACGAAGCACTACTACACGAAGTAGGCGAGGTGATTTATTCCGTAAATGTGGGTTTTAGGCGGTAGCTGGTGACGACTTTGTGTGGACCACCGCGGTCAGTAGTGTACGCATTGCTCTCACGATGTACCAATTTGAAAGGTCCTAGGTACGGCGACCGAAGAGGCTGTCGAACACCATCTGCGCGAAGAAGGACGTGTGAACACGTAGTCAGATTCTCAGGCACATACACTGGTGCCTTATGCGATCGAGGAGCGGGTGGATGCAGCTCACGCAGCTGGTGCGCCAATCGATCAGTGTAACTTCTTTAGTCAAATGAGGAACTAGAAGGGGCTTGTGCTACCCGCTGTCCGGGCAACCGCAGCGTGCAACCGTAGACCAGCTGAGCTGGTGCTGCCTCGACGTCGGTTTTAACCGTGTTTGTTAATCCTAGGAGGACGAGGGGAAGTGTTTCAGACCATGAAGGATCGGCGTACACCCGTAGCGCTGCCTTCAACTGGCAGTGAAAACGCTCCCCCATATGGCTAGCGGCTGGATGATACGCCGCTGTCTGAACGCGGCGACAGCCTAAATCCTTAAGTAACGTGGCAAACGTTGACGAGAAATGTGACCCACGATCGGTGGCTACGATGGCGGGACAGCCGTATTGAGCTATCCAGCGCACCAGCAAAGCTTTCGCTACCGTTTCCAAAGAACAGTTAGGTATGGAAATCGCTTCCGGACACCTAGTGAACTGATCAACACAGGCCAATAGATGCACAGAGCCTTTCGAAGGCGGCAGAGGACTTACGTAATCAACTTGCAGTGATGAAAACGTGTGTCTGGCGTAGAAAAGGTGCCTAATGGGCTTCTCGTGTGCTTGTGCACCTCTGTGCGTTGACACGAAAGGCAAGCAGCTGCCGAAGTACGGACGTCCCGATTAACATTGCACCAAACGAATTGTGTGGCTAGGAGTTTAACCGACTAGCGTGTGCCTGGATGAGACAAGCTGTGCAACGTGTCGAACATGATCTGCTGAAACTCGCGTGGGAGGACTGGGCGCGGCGTGCCTAGAAATAAATCGCAAAGGATAGTGCCGTCTGATGATGTCAGCGAAACGGGGCGTATGTCCAATGAGGGCGACCAGCGTTGCAGACCAACCTAATGACTGTTGAGTTGAGCTGTGGTCATGGCTGTCAAGTCGATAGCAGTGCCGGCGTCAGCAGAGATAGATTGGATGCGGGAAGTGCATCGGCGAGGGCGTTGTGCACACCTGAGACATGTCGTTTATTGGTCGTAAACTGAGCGATAACGACAAGGTGGCGCGACTCTCTAGGTGCGTATTGGTCGGTAGTTGTACCGAGCAAGTAAGTCAGGGGTGTGTGGTCGGTGAAGATGACAAAAGATCAGCTTTTTAAGAGTGTGAAAAAGACGTATCGTTAGATATACGGCAGGTAGTTCTCTACCGAACGTGCTGTAGCGAGATTCAGTAGGTTTAGGCGTTCGGAGAAAAACGGTAAGGGCTGCCACGTGTCTGCTACTCGTTGCTGCATAACAGCGCCGACTATCACTTCCGAGGCGTCTTTACTGAGGGACAGTGAGGCGGCCGGATGGTGATGCGCTATAGAAGCTATTTTTGCGACGGCGGTTTTCGGCGACTTAAAAGCAGCGCGTGCGACCGTAGGAGATTCGAATTTCTTGAGTTTCCCTCGGTGAAGTCCGTGACGGGTTGCATCAGCGAGGCGCAGTTGGGTATAAACCGTCGGTAAAAGTTGAGAAGCTCATAAAAAAGCCGGAGCTGTTTGAACGAAAGAGACTCAGGGTAGTCGCCGATGGCTTGAAGTTTATCCTGCAGTGACACGACGCCTGCAGAGGAAATAGGAAGGCCGATTCAACAAAAGCGAACACTTTTCTGCGTTGATTGTCACCCAGTGAAGAGCTGGTTATCAAAATATCGTCGTGATTAGCGTAAGCAAAGTCTAAGTTGCAATAAACTTGGTCGATGAAACGCTAAAAGGTTTGCGCGGCATTCTTTGGGCCAAGTGGCATGCGCAGAAACTCGAACAAACCACATGGAGTCGTCACGGCAGTTATAGCGATGTTTGCTTCGGCTACCGGAAGTTGGTGGTATGCGCGTACCAAGTCGAGTTTGCTGAAGATATTTTTACCCGCCCGACTGGCGAGGGGATGCACTACGGGTGGGGTCGGCTAGCGCTCAGGCGTGGTAGCCGTATTCAAGGTTCGATAGTCGCCGAAAGGACGCCAGTCCCCCATGATCTTCTTCAGGACTATGCGCAGAGGCGACGCCCATGGGCTGTTGGACGGTCTGACGATTCCAAGCTGATGCTTGTGGTCGAATGCAGCTCGTGTTGCACGTAGTTTGTCTGGAGCAAGCCGTCTTGGTCGTGTGCTAACCGGCTGACCACGCGTAAATATGTGGTGCGTAACGCCTGTCGTGACTGGTGGAGGCTCTGCAGCTGGTCGTACTAGTCGAGGGTATTCAGACAGTAGGTTCGCAACATCTTATGGTACATAGACGCTTCGGAAAGCGGCGCTGCTTATCAGGGCGTTCGTACGAACGTCTTCGACTCCTAGTTTAGTACGGGTGTCTAAAAGTCTGTGCCGGGCAGCATCAACAAGCATCCCAAAATGTCAGAGGAAGTCGATACCGATAATTGCAAAGGGTACAGGGGCAACCATGAAGACCCACTGAACACCTCGGCAAAGATCGTGGTATAGGTTCATCATGCGCTGACCAAATGAAGCTAGCGGAGAACCGTTGACCGCATGCAAATTGTACGTAGGCTCTGAGTGCTTGTCGTTAGCGGCCGCTGGGATGATGCTGACTTACGTTCCCGTGTCGATGAAGAACGTGATGGAAGAACGTTGATCCTCGACGTACAACAGGCGATTTGCTTGGTTATTGACGGACACGTTGGTCGTGATAGTATGCTGGCTAATCGCATTCTCTGAAGCAGCTGGGTCGTGCCTAATGCAGGAAGCCCTAAAATGTCTAGCTGTCCCACCGTATTGGCTGTGATACCAACATACTTCCTTGGCGGGTTTGGCATTACATAACTGAGAACTGCAAGGAAAATATTGCGCTTTCGTGTCGAAATAGACATAGAGGGTGCAAGCTAAGGCGAGCCGCCAAGAACGGTAGCCAAAACATGTTCAGCATTTGACCGTGGCACACGCCGCTTCGAAGCTTTCATTGCCGTTATCCTGCTGCGAAGCAGGGCAATTTCCTCCTCTTTATGGTCAGATAGGCCTGACGACTGAAAGCAAATATGGACTTCGGTTTTTATTGGTGAGAATACGTCACCGGAGCTAGTGGTCATGTGCTGCGGAAAACGTTCGAACTCAGAGTCTGCCTTGGTAGCTAATTCTTTCAGGGGTGTATCTATAAACATGAACAGCATTACCGGTAATGGCTCTGGGAGACTGCAAAACCTAGCTCCTTTATCCATTCTTCGCCCAAGAATAAGGGACCAGCAATGCGCTGAAGTTCGCGGAGCAATGTCGACGGCTTGCGATCTCCAAGCCTGAGACGATTAAGCTGTGCACAACGAGCTCGTGCGCTGGGCCGAAACTCTTTAATATCCCTTGCTTCATCGTGTCATACTTTGCCACATTAGATGGTCAGAGTAGAATGCTGTATGAAATCAGCATCACAATTGATGAAGGAAGGCGTGGGACAAGCTGATTATGCCTCGGACGGTTCGCCGTACTCTCCTCATTTTCCAGTTCGATCCTGAATATCATACACCAAACCTCTGGACTGTGTTCCATGAAACTTGGAACAGCCAAAGCAAGCGTGTTTACGTTGCGAAACAACTCAGATTCCACTCTCGAAATGTGAGTCGACAAGATAAAGCATGAACAAAAGCACGATAAACGTGCTAAAATTACGCAAGGAACAAATGAATACATAATGAGTAAATAATCGAGAAAAAGGAACGAACTCACCAAAAAATACAAAAGAGGAAAAAAGCTTAATTCGCGCGTGCGAATCGAGGTCACCAATTTAAAGGACTAGTTAATACTAGTCCGAGACGGTGCGCGAAATTAAGCGCGGATGTCAGAAGGCAATTGGAGTCGTACACAGCGGACTGTATTCGATGGGCTACAAGAAGACGCGTACGGATGAAGTGAGACAAGGTGGAACACGTAAGCGCTGGAACTTACAAGGCGGTCGAGTGTCGAGCCGGTTGTAATGGAGCTTAAAACAAAGAGGAATAATGTACAATCGGCCAACTATTAAATTGTACATAAAAGATAGCAGTTCTTTTTGGGCGCTACATTATAAAGCCCCACATGTGTCTAATACTAAGATTAATGAATTAGTAAACCTCTTAACTTATATCTGCACGATGTCCACACGCTACAAGATAATGGGTGGTGACTTTAATACGCCACATGTCTCTTTAATGGCTAGAGCGCACTGCTCATATACAGAGGCTTTGATGACCCCAACTACACGAACAAATGGATTCAACACGTCCTTGTTCCGACGAGACACTCTAACACACTTGACTTAATGTTTACGCTTGGCATCTCGGATGCTGTCACTAGCGTGAAAGACAACATCCCAAGAAGCAACCACAAGGTAGAGTATCTATCATTTACGCTCTCTATCTCACCCCATCTTTCAAAAAGACTGGCTGGTGAATCTCGGATGTTCAGGTGTATTAGCTGGGATAAGTTTTCTATGCATGTCCGATCAGCTAATTGAGATACTTCTTTCTTGTCCAAGGATGTGGACACGGTCATTCTTGGGTTCCACAACATCACAAAATGTTTAGACGTGGCCACTCCGCTAATGCCCCGTCACAGGTCAAAACCGATAAAGCTTTATTCACATCAAAACAGGGTGTTGAGGAAGCTCCGGAAACTGCGGCACTAATACTCTAAGACGTATGATTCCTATACTCTGGTTCTTATGAACAAGGTCATAAACACGTGGCAGCACTCCCGGGTGATGGTTAAGCTAGCTGAAGAGTGGGCTGCTTATGACAGCAGCAATAAAACCAAGTCCCTCATTCGGCTGTTGAAATATAGAAACAACTGTACAGCAATATCCATCACCTCTCTAAGACTCTCCAAAGAGTCCGTAGTTAGCGACCCGAAGGAAATATCTGAGATTCCCAATAACCACTTCTGCGATTGCCTCACTGACGTCAACCTGATCATGCAAACTGCTGTGCCCAAACTTACCCACGACTCGCTGAACGTAATTACCTTCGACCTACGTTCTAGAATTCTAGCAATTAGATCACTTAAGCTGTCAATACATCCTGGCCCTGATAGTCTTCCATCTTGCCTGCCGATACTCAGCAGCCAAGGATTTCCCGTACCACTTCTTAGCTTATTTATACTCTAAATGAAATTCTTCGTGTATCCAAACACGCGGAAGCATTCCATAGTTAACCATAGACATAAACAAGGTAGCCGTCGAGACAGAAAACTACCGCCCTATCAGTCACAAGCCTATTGCCTCGAGACTAATAGAAAGAATAGTTAAGGAAAACCCGCTGAACTTTTTACTTAGTTGCAACCTTATCATTGGACAATAACACGGATTTTTACCTTCCAAATCTTATCAGGCTTGCCATTTCGAGCTTTTAACAATGTGACTGCACAGGTTGATGCTACACAAGCACTGGTCAAAAGTTTCCTTGACAAGCAAAGCTTTTGAAAGATACCACACGCGGAGCTAATAGGAAAGATTGAATGCCACGGAATCTCAGACCGCCTGCACTTATGGTTTTAAGCTTATCTCTCAGCTCGCACGCAAGCAGTAAAGGTGGACGAGTCTATATCACTCCCCAAACCAGTCACAAGTAGTGTTTTTCAGGGCAGCTTATTAGGCCCACTGCTATTCTTGCTATATAGCAAGGACTTTTCCAGGTAATACAATTTGACATGTTCTACATTTTTGCCGATGACATCAAAATGGTGTTCTCTGTTCACCCATTAAACATGCAAGCCGGTCTTTCCAAAGTTCAAAGCGTCATTAGTGGTCTGGAAGTTTGGTGCAACACTTGGAATCTGGCATTCTCACCAGCAAAACGCAATGTCCTCTCATACCCATGCATCGTTCCGCCTAAGGCGTTAGCAATTCAAGGCACACCGCTTGTTAATATCCTCACAGTTCGAGACCTAGGTGTACATTACTCCAGTTCTTTGAACTTCTTAGTACGAGTGAATCATTGCTTAGCCAAAGCACGCTCCCTCATAAGCTACATATTTAAATATTTGGAACTGCAAGCAACTAGGTTTGCTCTATACCAAATGTGCACCAGACCTCTGCTAGAATACTGCTCCATTATGTTTACCAACTCCAGAATATGCGACAGAGTAGCCATTGAAAAGGTTCAACGATGGATTACCAAGCGTTTTCTGGGCCACTCTACTCTCAACTATCCAGGTTGATGCAGCGAACTGTCTCTAAAGCTTTTGTGGCTGCGCAGGCAGGGAACTAACCTCATCATTCTAAATCAACTTATGAATAATCATTTTGCGAACTCACTCACTCCCATCCTATCCTCGGGCAACGTTTCGCATCCACTTCGAAATAGACCAAACTCCATTATCCTGCCGAAAGCTCACAGTAGTACGCGCGCAAACATCTATCTCTACAGATACGCGTACGTGTGCAATAGGCTTCCACATACTGTGCGGGCATCTGATAATGTACTCCAATTCCGTTTAACACTTAATGGGCACCTCACAGTTAGTCCTGATTCTACTATTTTAAGCATTAACAGACTTGAAGACGAACTATGGGAAAACAGACCTGACCACAAATAAGCGTCTTCCACATCCGACCTCACACTACTACAAGGAAAATACTGTTTGTCCTCAACTGCCGTCACAATACTTTTCCCACCGAACCTCTGCCTCTCACCTCATGACTGCCAGCAGGATTCTGAACCCATACGCTAACATATCTACATCCCACAGCAGCTCTCCTGTCAGCTTCCTTATCCCGCCTAGGCATTAAAACATACTGCAGAAATGGCCGCTGTGTAGTATGTAACAACCTTAATGTATGGTAGGCTCTACCTGTTAGATGTCCTTTCATCTCACATTTGTAGCTCTCTTCTGGCAATCATCGTTGTCAAGTCTGCGCACAGCAACTCCTTGGTCTGTCCTTTTAGACCTTCATTCATTCATTACTCTCTACAAGCTTTTGCCATGTTCCCATGTATAAGTCCAACACTCACTAGCTATTCCTGCCTCATTCTACCTTAGCTCTATTCCCTTGGCACCCAAGAGGGAGTTGGGTGTCTGCGCGCCGTTGCGCTTTAGCGTCTGATGATCTGACGCATTTAACAACCTTAAGGTGGGCTTGCGCTCCGCCCGTTCGTAGTCCTCGTATGTAACAATTTTAGCTCCCTTATCGCAATCATTCCCATCTTAGGAGGTCTGCGCACAGCCATTCCCTAGCCCCTCTTTTTTAGACGTTCATTTAACCATTACCCGCTGCAACGCCTAAGACACCTATTTTATTGTAGTCCACTTCTCTCAAATGCTGTTTCCGACTCAGTCTACCTTAGTACGCATTCTTCCCGTATTCTGTCCATTCTTCATTCATTCTCTTCAGCTCTCTTCTGGCGATGTGACTCCCTCAGGCAACTTATTGTATACGTGCTTTCTTCCTGGCCGTTTTCCTTTCTTCATGAAACCTTGTTTAGTTCCCTTCTGGCGACCCTCCTTATCTCATCAGGTCAGCGCACAGAAGCTCCTTGAAAGTTGCTCAGCTATCACGTACGTGTCTGTAACGCCCAACAAACTGTAGTTCAGCTCTCTCATCAACTTTTTCCAGCTCCAGCTACCTTTTTAATATTCTAAGAGCAGCTTAGCATAAGTTGATTAGCTGCACTTCATCCGTTCGCTGCCCTTTCTTCAGGAAACATTTCTCAGCTATCTTCTGTGGAGCAAGCATAACTCATGTGGTGTGACAACAGCCGCACATCAGCCACTCCTCGTTATAACGTGTTCGACTTTTCACCTACAAGCCTCCAGCTCTCGGACTAGCTTTTCCTAGCTCTATCCAAACTAGTATTATCCCAGCACGCTAGCATGAATTGTGTATCTACGCGCATGGCGTGCCTCAGCCGTATATGCTAAGACTCAATATATGCTTGCATGCTTCCAGCCTGCTGTCCTTGCTTCATTCAACCTTGTTTGCTCTCTTCTGGAGACCTTGCTTAGCTCATACAGTTAGAGCACAGCTGCATCTTGTTAGATGCTCGGCTGTCACTTACTCGTCTGCGACACCTAATTAATTGTAGTGCAGCTCTCTCACTGGCTTCTCCCGGCTCAGGCTTACTAAGTTATATTCCATTAGCACCCCAGCATGAGTTGATTATCTGATCGTCAATGCGTCTTAACCACTTATGCCATGAACTATGTAACAAGCTCATTGTGTGCTTGCGCTTCTCACGTATGCTGTTCTTCCATCATGAAACCTCTCTCAGCTTGCTCCTGTCGTGCAAGCATATCCATGTATTCGGCTCAATCCGCTATTTTGCCTCAAATTTCTAGATGTTCCTTTATCCCTTACTCTCTGTAAGGTCTTAGGGATTATTTATATGAATTCCTCCAGCTCTCGGGCTAGAATTCCCTGGCGTTATCCAGCTGGGTACTATTATCGTAGCATCCTAGCTGCTGCGGTTAGGCCTAATGCTCTGATATACTCAACCACCCAAATGTACGCTTGCATTCCGGCTATTCGCCGCCCTTCCGTCAATTAACCTTGCCTAGCTTTTAAGTTCATCACTGCTCTCATCCAGTCAGCACACAGACGCCCGTTAATCTTCTCAGTTCTAGGTGTTCAGTTATCACTTAGTCGCTGCTATGTTTGCGACACTTCCTCATAGATGAGTGCAACACCTTCGCTGTCTTCTCCTTGATCAGCGTACCCTGGTATCATTTGCTTAGCCTCCTGGAGTGACTCGTTTCTCTGCTCAAGGCTACGTATATATTTGTTCCGCACGGTTGCTTCCCTTTAACTGAGATTTATTCCGTCTCTTCTATTGCTCAATCCTTTCGCACCTGGTCAGTATATCCGCTTTTTAACCAATCCTTGGTAGGTGTTCTGTTTCCGTTTTACAGCCAAGGTTTTGACCCTTACTTACGTAAGAGGTCAGTTCTTTCACATGCTTTCTCATCTCAGTTGGCCATAACACTATTCTCTTAGTACCCTCGTATTGTCTTTCTGTCTAGATCATCGAACATTTTACTCCGCGATTGAGTCCTATCTATCCACTGCTTTACCACCAATTGACCTTTGAAACTCTTTATTTGCAAGCTATTTATATCTTTACTTACTTATTCTGCGCTCCCAACGAAGTAGGCTAGCCACCAGCTGTTCATCCACCATTTAATTGCCGCTGGTATTTGAAGTCTGCTTTTTGTCTTTTCACGTAATGGCAGCATAATAGCAAACCGATACTGCATGTTTCGCTCATGGCGCGACGCTCTGTATTCCATGTAAATGGTAGCAATCTACCCATACGGCCACTGCTTTCGTAGAACCTTCAAAAGCCATGTTCAACACAAGTACTGTTGCACATTGTACAGCATTTTGTCTCCATTCTAAATGTTATAACACAGGACATTAACGCTGTTTGTTTCCACGCCTGTTCTTTGCGGCCTTATTTGTCCCTCACCTCTTTTCGCTGATGTTCGAAACATCTTGGGGATTTTCTGGTTGGCCCAAGAAACCGATTTTGCCCGGGACAGGACACAATAACCCACAAGGAACAACGAAGCACATTGATACAACTGCACTCAGTACCACCAGCCTTTTCTAGCAGTTATAGCTGGACATGATGCCTTCACATTCCTGAAAATTCTACATAACCTGAAAAATGCAGACACAAGAAACTAACGTTTTGCTTACCTGGATACTCACAATGACGACTCTTCATGAATCTCCCATCCTCGACGGGCCTCAGCGATTATGGCGGTCCTGACCAAGATATCTGATCAACTAACAGAGGAAATTGGAAGTCATTTGACTGCGGATAACCGAGTAGTAGTAGGCAAGCCGCACTGCCAGTGGCACATTAGTGTACAGCCAGATTTCTGACATTGTCCCAGGACGTGGTGGGTTTTCGCCTGGCGTGTTCTCCCTATAAAAAGCCACAAATGTTCGTGTAACAGCACTGCGACGTGGCGGATGTGCCTCGCTACTGAATAAAGTTACCTCGAGCAAATACTTACTGACAAGTCGACTAGAAACATAATTGAATATTTTCTTGCCAGTTCAAGTAATGGATACTCCCTGCCTACATGTGTCGTTTTCACTACACATTTAGTGCCCTGACTGTTTGCAATACGCATGCTGGAACAAAACGTATCATTCATTGACGACTTTATTCCTCATGACTATTTTTACAATTTCCGCAGCCTGTACAACTTTCGGTTTACTGCGGCTTATATACATAGCAACGTGTTTGTTGCGAAACATAATTGCATGTAAATGTTGCTCATGCCTGGTTTTGTATGCCTCGACAAATTCGAGAATAAACGTCTTATTTATTTTTATTTACGCAGAGACTTGGGGCAAGTTCCTAGGCCTTCACAACCATTGCATTGCACTTGTCCTTGAGAACAAAGTAACTTATCCACAGTTGTTTTCCAAAGTTCTTGGTAAGCGACCTAACGCTGCATAGGCATGTCAACTATCTTCGTAGATTGAGGCAGGACATCCCTCCACTTTGCACGACAGGTGGTAGCGTACAAAGCGCCGAAGAAGCAGCCAAAGCCCGGCGGCTACAATACACACACTCGCAGCCTTTCCTTGACCCACAATGTCTTGCACATTACCGACTCCAGTGATTGCAAAGGAAATATTCAACTCATCAAGTGTGCTAAGGAAGTTACTCTCACTGAGCGAACATGTCTCGCTGCGAGGCGACAAATTCCGCACCAGAACATTGAAAGCAGCGGCCACCCAGCTAGCTGTATTTTTATCACAGCTCTTCTAAAGGTGCTTTGATGAAAAACAAGCCTCCATTGTGTGAAAGCGTGGCCTTGTCACCCCAAAATTTTAACCGCGGTAGCCGTTCAGCGCCTGCATACTGTCGCACAGTGACTCTCTTTTCTGTGCTCGCCAAGGTGATGGAACCTGCCGTCTCTGAGGCTTTAAGGGACTACCTAAAACAACGTCAAATCATGGCATTGGAACGGCGCGGCTTTCGTCGCTACAGGTCATGCACCACCAACCTACTGATGGCACAAGGTATTTGGACATTAGCGGCAGATGCTTGGATTGGAGTTGGCGCTATTTATCTGTACTCCTCCAAAGCTTGAGACCACATGGATCACCGCGCTTTACTCCACAGTCAACAAAGCTACGGGTTCGGTGATCCTGTGCTTGGTTGGATTGGCAACATGCTTTACCAAATGAAGCTACACGTACGTGGTATGGGATCACTCTCTGACCCGATTGAGGTGGAATATGGTGTCCCACAAGGCTCAATGCTGGAACCGCGCTTATTCCCGGTGTTTAGCAACGATCTAGCGAAGATGACGCGCTACCGAATAAAGTCACAGCCTATAACTTCTCACTGGCAGGTCAACTAGCGTCCCCATTCTAGATACGTTCGTTACACTAGAACTTCTACATCTGCATATACTATCGTCTCTTCTTTATACGATTTCACACATATTCGCTCCTCTCTGTACTCTACGAGCTCACTGTTTATCTTTGCTTTACGTACGCACCTACTCAGTATATTGTCACACCGCTCTCCATTTTGCTCTTTAATTAGCTTCTGCTTGATCATTCACGATGCTTAAGCTATGGTTAGCTGAGGTCCCGATTTCACGTCTGCCCAATTATGGTTTCACCTTGCCACCATTGTACAGTTCCAGTCATGTACGAATGCGCAAATTGCTATTGTCACTGTTTCAGTTGCCATAAAATGTCTGTACAGTTGCACCTACCTGATCATGCCTCTATGGGCATGCCAAGCATAGTCGAGGACAAATATTAATTAATTAATTTGTTTAAATTTCTTGCCTTTTGCCGGAGTCGCCAAGATATGGCAGGCGAATAACAACGATAAAGATATCGATCTACTCCAACAAGACCTATGTTGCATTTACGAATAGTCAAAGAGGAACATGCTTCAGTTGAACGTAGCTATTTGCAAGGTGATCTATCTGCGTCATCAGCCGATGTGAGTTAGCAAGCTTGTAGACCTTGTCTTTGCGGAAGGTTTTCCAGGAGCGTGTTTAGTCTATAATGGCACAGGAAGATTTTGGGTGTTCAACATAAGTAGGTGGTGCAAGGAGAACCGGCATTTATCACTTCGGCCTGCTTCGCGGAGCCTTGAGTCAGTTTGAACCCTCAATCTTTCTCCAAATGCTCTAGGTTTACGTGCGACCGCACGTAAAATATGCTTTCCAGGCGTGGTAGAAGTAAAAAACAGGACCTCATTACTCTGGAGGCAAGCAGCAAAAAGCTTGCAGGAACGTCAGGGGCCTCCTTTATCTGCCCTAGCAGCTTAGACTGAAATCTCTTAGAACTGACAGCCATCGATATCGGCTTTTACGGGGGAAGATCATAATGGATTAGCAGATTTTGAAGCACCCAAACCATAGTTGCCGACCACTGATGGAATTTAACCACAACACTGACCTAAGAGCCCACCCACTGAAACTGGAATTAGAGTATAGCCAACTTGAATACAGTAAAAATTGCTTTTTCCTCAGTGTATGGCAGCCTTGGTTGCCATACCTAATTGTGTTGGCCCTGCTCCCAAGTTGGCGATATCTAAAAAACAAGTGCACGTTGCGTTTTTTCATTACCATTTTGTGTTTTGACTTGCTAGCCAGGTGCTCTTAAATGCAATCAAACGGTGTCGTGCCAAACTCCTTACCAATAGGTTTAGAGATATATACTTTAACGCGCGATATCTCCACCATGCTACGTAAGTCCATGGCAAGTTCACAAAAACGGTTTTCACCTTACCATGCAATTTACCTTTTGCAATACAAGCCACCTCAATGCAATTGAGAAGCATTGCTTTTTACACGTAATACACTTTGTTCCATTGTCTATTGCACGCAGTCTTAGCTGAAAAATCTCCTGCAGGTTCCGCAGCTTGACGGCTTTTATCTGTTTATTAAGTCAGTTTGGACATCTTTGCTTCCATGGTTTTCAAATTCTCTCAAAAAGGAATCAATTAATCCAATACCCATAGCAGACGATATGCCTTTATCCACAATAGGGGCCAACTTAAGTCCACAATTGTAGGACACTTGCCATAGCTTATTCGAACAAACTCCGTTGGCCCGAAGGTTGATCAATCCATCCTAAAGGCTTTGCAAAGCCATTCCTGCTGGTACTGACTTTAATTCAGCAAACGTCGTGCAGGTTCTAACTTTGCCGTAATAAGCGAGGAACCTAAGGGCCGATCACTCGGTAACGAACTTGAATAAACTGGGTCATCAGCGTTTCCTGGAAACTTCGTTCCACGTTGTGCAACTCAGGGGCCGAATTCCACAGCACACAATTTAAGTGCTATTTTGCTGATAGTATGTAACTTCAAACGGCTTGGAAAGTTAATCCTCACTACCTCCTTAGGACACTACCTGATTTGCCACTTTGGTGCAATGGTGTTGAGGCATCTACTGCCTAACGCTGATTGCATAACCTATATAACGTGAAGCCGACATACAATGACTACCCGTCAATCAGTAATAGGTTGTTATGTCTTTAGAAGGCGTTATGCTGCATTATTTCGTATTGTAGCTCTACCACTTGGCGACGCAGAACGCATCTGTCTGTTAGGTTAACCTTGTATGGTGTGATATTACCAGACCAGTCGTTTTTGAAAGCTTTAATTTTAGCTACTGCACTTCATGGGGGACTCATAACTTTGTGTGACGTATAGAGGACTTTTACCGACCACGTACAAGAACCGGATGGTCATACACAAAAGAATAAGGTAGCAGAACTGCAAAATGGAAGATAAATACCGAATACATATCGTGAAAATGCTTTTCTACAGGACCGGCGGAACCTGCACTCCGAAGATGCTAAAAACTGAGAAAAGATTTTTAAGTTTAGACTTCACCTTCCAAGGGATAATAGGAAAAATTGATTTATCTCCAAAGTATATTCCCGAAAGAAAAGCCCCTGGTGAGATCAGTGAAAATGTTCCTGCCGTTTAAAGGCAACCTTGCTGTCAGCGAGATTAAACGCATGCTCAGGTCTGCTGCAACACTTACCTACACGACGTTCAGCTGCAACGTTTGCTCATCACACAAGGGATTGTACTGGACAACCTGCAGAGCATCTCGACAGACCGTTTGTAACATTCATGAAGTGGCTGTTGTAAAGTATAAACAAGCTCCTTTGGTCTAGGTGCTTCTCAGTTGGACGCCACCAGTTGCTCTCAATGCATCTCACTGCTATCAAATGTGGTCAGTTCAGAGCGATCTATGTATGCACGTCAACACCGAAGGGCCTGTCGGTTGATAATATTCACTCCAAGTCCATTGTACTATATATGTATCATTTCACAGGTCCAATTATTAGTGTGCTCCTGGAAAGCCATAGGACAGGGATGGCGACGGCAAGGAAATAAAGTACTTTATATTAATTCCGGTAAAGATAAATAATCAGTAGATATGCTAGTTCCTTGAGAGGTGCACGTATCAGGAAGCTAGTTAAATAATGAAAATGACCAATATTTGGTGGAAACGTAGCCTTGAGTAAAAGTACTCTGACCTACGAGAACTACAGCCTAGTAGGAAACCTGTTTTAAAGTAATAAATATTGCTTAAAATCATAATGCTAAAAAGTTAGTCCGCATAAATTTTGTTACTAGACAAAGAAATAGAAATTTGACCGCAAGGTTTATAGTATAAGGAAAGCGCTAGACTATTGAGGAAGAGCGCCAACTTGCATTTACTTTGCAAGCCTATAAAGAAAAAGGAAATACAAAATCTGGTGTAGCCTACGGAGTCCAATTAGGGCTAGGTGGGCTGCAATGTAGCTCATAAGTAGCTGTATCTGCGAGGTAAATCGTAGCGGACCAATAATCAGATATCCATGGCGTACGTAATAAGAGCGGGTGAACTGTAGGACGGTTAGGCAGAAACACTTACGAGCCCATAAGCAACCTTATTTATGTACGAAAATTTTGGATTTCTTACTCTTGGTCTAGATCAAGAGGCTTCAGTGTACACTCTTCAAAGCAGCGTGAGGCATACACCACATGGTAGACATAAAATATCAAAACACCATTACCTCCAGTTGTTTACAATTAGTGTCCAAATAAATCAAGAGTTAGAGCCACATGAATAACTCAGAACAACTCAGGGCAAGTTTAGCCAACTAGTGCATATGGCTCCTACATGTTTCTTTGGTTTATATTGCGGGTTTATCAAGTTGGATCCGTTGTATGTATTCCTAGATCTGAGCAATCGTTACCAGTAAACTGCAGAAGTCGGGCACAAATAGTAAAGCGAAAATCCTCCAAAAAATTGGAAGGCTGCCTTGAAACTTTTGCTTCACTAGATGCTCCATTGGTAAGGCCTTAACGACTGGTTTTAATAACTGACGTCTTTCATACATGAAGGATCTGTGTCTCATATGTTGTCCCAAACGGTTGTGCACCCTTTTACTATTTTTAAGCTTTCTTCTCCTAGTTCGGAGACCTTATACTGATTATGGCGTTATACCTCAAGTTAGCGACTTGAGATAAGGCATGAAAGTCAGGCCAGCCATCATCGTGCTGCTGCTGGTGATAGGAGCTTTTCCAGTATGCAATGTACCCTGTAAAAATAATAATATACATAAGGAGTAAGAACGTACGCAAAAGGTGGGTGCTGCTTGCCTACGCACCAGTGCGCATGACTCATGGCGGGCAGTAGCGCCAGGCAAGCGAAGACTATTGCACATGTGGCCGAGCAGAATAAAATGGCGCTCAAACGTTTCTGTATGGCAGCCAGCCGAGGCAACAAGGATCGCCCTGACACATGTTTATCATTTGTGTCAGAGTGATTGGATATGAAATTAAGTATGTCAGGCCAGCAGAAAGCTTGTAGAAACGGAGCTAAAAATTTATGCCTCCAGCCTACTTGTGTTACCAGTATTGATCGGCATAAGTAAAACTCAGCTGGAAGCTAAAGGATATGCTTCCAAGAGAGGATCAAGTGGAATAAAATATGCCTACTACTAAACAATAAGCCATTAATTGCGGTGACTTTGCCGGCAGGGAAAATGTTGTCTAACAATAGGACTGCTAAGTAAAAGCATACTAGCCCTGAGCATCCCACAAGAGAAGCCAGTCCAATGTATAAACAATGATGTCGTTGAGCAAGAGAACAAACTAAGCCATTGCGTTCTTGATCTATAAATAAATAAATAAATAGTTTATTCTCGTCATTGCGAGGCACACCATCGAGGGCGTGATCATGGTAATACAGATATGTAGGATCGGCAATTGCACAAACCAGTACATTTTGACAAATGGCATAGCCGGTGTTAACTGTATACTTGGAAATGCCAGGTGGCGAGCTAAATAACAGACATGAATTGGGTTCTGACATACATGGCTTTAAGTTGCCTAACTAAAAAGGTAAGATCCAATCATGAAGAGGGTACGAAGCGAAATAAGAAAATCCCCGTCATTGGGGATAAAAGCAGGTACAACTACAAGGTTTCCGTAGGACTTGCAGCCACCTTTATGCTGGGAAACAATTAGACTACAGGGAAGTTTATTTCTTGTTTATGACGTTGCTGCAACTGACACCGTAAACTGCTTGGGAATTGGTGAAGAGTAAAACAGGATTGGTGGTGTGTGCATGAAGAGTTTCGCGTGAACTTCATAGCGTTTGGTTACCATTGACATACATGGGCCATGTAAGTAAGAGGAAGGGATGGGGACCAGATGGGAACCAGAATGCATGTACTGCCAGACCTTTGGCCTCTTGGCTTTGCCAATGGTGCAGAGCGCAGTATGTGAGCGGTAGTTGGTTGCTCGTTGTTATAGACTTATACTTACGGTTGTGATGTAGTAAGGGCCTAGTGCGCCTCGATTGTTGGTAATTGCTATATGTGAGTCTTGCTTGCAAACTAGGAGCAAGGGGGGAAGAGCTCAGATGAGGGATTATAGCTGCTCATATGCACCTAGCCATTAAAGCCGCAAATTTTGCAATTGTTCATGCCTCACAGCGACATCAATGAGCATTAATTGATGGAACGATTGCGGGAGCTATGTTTGTAATTTGAGCCGGCTTTTCCGTGGGTGTTGTTTAAGATTACAACGGGCTTTCAAACTAATGATGGGCAAGCAAGTAGCTAGAGTTTAGAGGTTGAATTATGTGCCGCCTAGATACACCTTGTACCCGGGACTAAAGGCAATTGTTCCTACAGTGTTCATAGAGCTTGACGTCATTAGGGCTGAAGTGCCGCATAAAGCAAAGCTTGGAGCTTCGTTTCCACTTGTTATTTTCGGCTGTCTGTATCGACTGTCATCGGAGCTTGGTCACCTTTGCCAATCGGAAGCCTTACAACCAAACTAAAAGTAAGGGTTCTTACCGTACAGCGAACTGATTTGTCAACGGCTTACAACGATCCACACTAAATGCAATGCCCGATAGCTATCGTTGATTACTCCTTGTCAGTAAGTCTTGGGACAAAAGCGCGATACGCTTCCATTTAACAATTATTATGCGCTGGCCGTCAAGGTCAAACTTGGGAAGCAGCTAATCCGGATCGGAAGACTATTCCGCGACTCGCCCCCGGCTGTAAATTTTGACGCTATAGTCTAGTAATCACACGGCTATCGTTAGGCTAGTTGCATGCACCCCTACCGCCTACCTACATGCCCTAATATACATTGCCAAATGGGACCGCCCTCTAGCCTTGAATCTTTAGCAAATTTAGTCGACCTGGATTATTCACCTTCTCAGCAATAAAAATGGTGTAAATTTAGTTGTGAGGGTTATTGCGATTGCAGATAGTCTAACTCAGAAACCTACTTATGCTGAACGGAGTGGTTGGAATGGCTGAACATGTACGACAAACTTATGCACAACCAACGCGGCTGCCAGTAAGTCACTCGGCTACAGGTGCCTAAAACTATGCAGACGGTTTTTATTTATGTTCACATACCAGCAAGAGACCGATACAGCTGAATAGCAGCTGCATCGATATTAAGCATATGTCGCACACTCATATTAGAACATTCTGTGTAGGATGCACCTGCAAGTGTATTTTTAAAGATTAGGGAACTGCGGGCCCTGAAGCGCATGTTGCTGTGGATAATCCCTTTACAGAATGTTTTAGTTGGCTTGATGAAAAATAGAAATATTGACATTACCAACTATCTTCAGGTACACCGTCATTACCTGTGGTTGCCGATGTAAAACAGATGTTAGAGTCATGTAGAAACAACCGACTTACATTACCTTGGAACATGGATTATGAAGCCGAATACACGAGCATTTACTCCGATGAGCTGCTAGCCCACCTAGCTATTAATGTGAAAATCTTAGTAAAACTTCTTGATAAATAACGCTGACTACTTTGGACAGCAGGCATGAGATGGAGCAGTGTTAAGCAGAATTTATAACATGTAGGAAGCAGGTATTTAGGTCGCATTCATAAGATATCTAAAACATTAGCAGAAAGCTTCCACGTCATATGTCAGCTACCGCAGAAAGTGCTTTGAATGACAAGAAGAGAGGAGCGTTGCAGCTAAGACAACTCACTGGGGTAAACTAACTAAAGCGGTACGGTTTAACTTGTTTCAGTTGTTAATTAAACCAACCGCCGTAAGCGTTTTGGTGTGCCATAACCTCGGTGCAAAAATGTTTGACAACTTTTCTTATTTAGCACAAGTCTATTCAATGACACACTATATATATGTATATGTTCAACTGCACTGCGACGAGGCGGATGTGACTCGCCTCTGACTAAAGTCACTGCCCCATGCTTACTCAACCAACCACACTCCCATCATGGACGTCACCCAACCCTTCTCACACTATCCAAGTCATCAACGCAACTGCACTGGTGCATATTCAAACTCATATAACAGCTAGACCCATGCACTCACACACATGTGTGAACTCACAGACTCAAAGTTCAATGATAACTTGCATCATCTTTTCTACCTTCCCCGCCATTTGGTTTTAAATTTAACATGATCATGTCTACATAGGCTTGTCTCGCATTGCACGAGGATAATGAATTTTTTAATTATTTGTTTATTCTTGAGTAACGTGGTGCTTCTGAGTTCCAAATATACAAGTTTATTCTTGCGTTGTCAACCATTCACCACGAAGATTCGTAGCGCTGCGCCAGCAAGAGTAGTCACTGCCGCCCAAAACGGACACACGCGTCGTTGTCCTGAGTTGTCCGGGTCAAGAGTGTTTTGTAGTCAGCTTGAGGAGGAGAAGTTAAATAAATAAATAAATAAAGCTTTTATTCTCGACAAGGCGAGGTACGCCTTCACAGGCATGATTATTTTGACAAAACAATGCGTGCTTAAGAAAGTGCAAGAATCCGATATGCTTGTCGTAACAGTGTATGTTTGCGTAGGTAGGTATGTAAGTATGTAATTGTATGTGTATGTGAAGGTAGCTGTGTAGTTTTTGCTTGAAATTTTGCTACTCCGTTCGTCGTTGTTTGACATCGTCAGCAACATGCGCGTAGAAGATTGGGGTCCGTAGGTTGGATAGCATTATCCGGATATCCATGGCGCAGTGGCGTTATTCTGTGGCGAAGCACGACTGCCACGTCAAAGTATTGTTAAGCAGACATTTGTGGCTTTTTATAGGGGAGCGCTAGTTAAGCAAAAATCCACCACGTCCTGGAATATGGCCGCCGAATTATTTGCTGGAACGGGTTAAACCCGAATCACCCAACTGGAACAACGAGGAGTTTCTTCCGCTAGCCAGCCTAGTTGTTCAGCAGAATGACGTCTTCGCACATCTACCTTGAGCTGACAGTGTGCCGCAAACCGGTGGCATAGCAGTTAATTTTCTGCCCACTGTGGACGTAAAAGTGCCGCCTCCTGGCTGTCGCAACTGTTGGGTGGCGACTGCAGTAATAATCAGTAACCAACGACACGTAAGAGCCGTGGCAACTGTGGGACAGCATAGAAGTAGGAGGCGACTGTGTCCAATGTATATTGTACAGGCTACATAAATAGGAAGTGGATCAACTAGAACAAGGAACGGTACAGCAAACTACTCACAAGACCACTTGTGTAAACAGATGAACCGTCCATAAAACAAGCGGACGTTTTGTAGGTTAAAATAACGGCGGAGTTCAATGTCGCAACCTACTGAAATAAAGTGCTTTCAGGTAAATTACAAGGGCCTCCTCCTAGAAAGTTGAAGGATGGAAGCCTTTGATTTAGCTGTTAGTGTAGGAAAGCGGTAGTGGAGATGGGTGCGCAGAGTTGTATGGGCTTGTACAAGGGCTTCCAAGGAGGAGTGTGTGATAGAGTTCGCTGGGTTCAGGCTGTTGTTACTAATTACTTACAGTGGTCGTGTGGACCAGAGTACATCATCGGTGGGTAGCCGGGGCGGGCCGGTGGGACAGCAAGAAACACTAAAAGTTCAGCATAAAGGTGAACAGGACGTTACCTTCGCTGCCGACCCGACGGGGCACTTGGGAGGCGTCACTCTCCTCATTGCACTCCAGTCCACGTTCTTCGTCCCACGAAGAAATTGACAGGATTTAGTCGGCAGGAACCCGTGTTGGGACCTATTGATAAGGTTGCGTGGCAACAGAAAGCAAAGCATCGCGTCCCTTTATTATTCTTTCCATGAGTCGAGACGCAATAGTTTGTGTGACTAATAGAACGATAATTGTCAATAGTTAGGCGACAGCCTTGTTTGTGTTGTGGTATGACGGTTGCGTGCTTCCAATTGGACGGGTAGTGACCACTCTTCATTGAGATGGTGAAGACATTGAGGAGAAGGACTGGAATGTTCGGACCTCCGAGTTTTAAGATGGAAGAAGGCATACCGTCGGACTTGGGTGGTGTGACAGTTTCAACGTGCAAAGTGCTCGCTTGATGGTGCATAAGTCAGAGTCAATAGCATGAATTTGATCTTCAGTCAACTTGGGAATCGTATTTGGCAGTGCCAAGTCATTGCTAGTGAAGCAGTTACAGAAATGTGTGTTAATGAACTCGCAGAGATCAACCGCACCAGTGATTATACTTTTATCAGGAGGGTCGAACGTTCTGCTGCATTGTACCCTCTACCCTTCAGGGCAAGAGGGATGTCGCGTCGGCGCCGTAAGTGGCGTAGGTTAGCAAAAGCGCCTCGAGATTTTGCTAAACTGTTTGTGATCTCATCGTCAATCCCACGGACGTTTGATACCACTTCCCAGGTAGTTGATTTTCGAACGACTTCTAACTTATCCCCACCAAGGGGCAGTGTAGGAGGCCGTCCAGACCAATCTTGGAGGAACGCTTTGCACTTCGAGGGTGCAAAACAAAGCCCGAAGCGGATGACAGCCAGAGATAATCTGTCCAGTGCCGCTTTGCGCGTTTGTGAGCTGTCACAGATTAGGGCAATATCATCAGCATACTCCAAAGCAAGTACTCGTTCTTCTGGGAGTAGATACACACCTTCTAAGTCGTGTCCTGTGAACGCGGTTTTCATGACTTCATCAATAGCGAAGTTGCAGAAGAGCGGCAACAGTGGGCATCCTTGTCTCACACCGCTGGTGATATTAATGGGCGACGACAGCTTGCCGCAAGCCCTCACTTTGCCTAAGCTACGCGCATATAATGCCCAGATAAGATTTACATGTTTGTCAGGTAAAACTTTTTGGAGTAGACGGTCTTAAAGTGCACGCCTATTCACCGAATCAAATGCACTTTTGATATCGAGGGACATGACAACGGTGGGCCGCCAATATATATGACGGTGCTCCAACAACTGACGCGAAGTGAAGATGTGGTCAATGCAGCCACGACCTCGACGAAACCCGGCTTGCTCTTCCCGAATACGGCATTCACGAGTGTCACTCAGTCTGTGAAGTATTATAGAGGCAAGCAATTTGGAGGCGATGCAGAGCAGACTGTTTCCTCTATGGTTGCCGCATTCCGATCGTGAGCCCCCTTGAGAATTGGGACTATGACGGACCGGCTCCAGTCGGTTTGGACAGTTTCCTGCCCCCACAGTTTCGCTGGTAACTGGTATAAATTATCCACAAGAGCGGGTCCCCCAAATTTGAAGAGGGCTTGAGGTAGATCATCTGGTCCTGCGTGTTTGCTGAACTTCAACAGTCCGATCCCACATTTGACTTCTGGGCGAGAGGGTGGCTCCAAAGGGACAGTCTACCTAGCGGGGCGATCAGTGACCGGCGAGAAATCTAACAATTCCGACCGATTAAATTTTATTTCCAAGTGTTCAGACCAAAGCTCCAAGTGTTTTTAAAAGTTGTGGATAGGCGACGTACTCTCGCTACCATTTGTTTCACTAATAGCAGGTCTCCTGTTGCTGGATGCCCTTATCAGCCGGAATAAATTACGATGGTTCCCGAGGGCAGCAGCCATTTCCATCTCAGAGACACGATGAGACCACAAGGATTCGTGGTCTCACTTCAGGCTAGCACGGAGTTTTGCTCGGGGCTCTTTGCGAGTTTCATTGTGTTCACTTCCAGCCGGAACACGCCGGCGAGTATCGATAAGTTCCAGAGACTGCGAAGAGACCCAAGGTCTATGTTGGCGATTAGACATATCACATGACGGTTTTCCTGCTGCTAGTGAGGTCTGGTTAATATGAGACCAGTGAGCTTCAGTTGCATCAAGTGAGCGTTTATCCAACTAGCATGACAGCGCACATTTATAGGCATTCAGAACAGCTGGCTTCGTCAGTTGGGTGGTGTCAATGCGGTCACAACGTCGCCGTGGGCATCCGCCAAAGCGCATCCGCAGGTCAACACATACAAGTGCGTGGTCAGTGACTACACATGTGTGCCAAATCTAGTGACAGTTCAGGACGCAGCCTCTCCAGGGTAACTTATCGCAATGTGATCGATTTGTTTCCATAGGTGCTTCGAAGCTGGTTGGCGCCAAGTCACCCTGCTGCGGGTGCTGTGTCGGAAACTAGTGCTCGCAAGCAATAAACGAACATCTACGTACCAATGAAGTAACCGCTCACCGGTATCATTACGGGAGCCCACACCATGTTGGCCGTCCAAATTCAGCTCATACGTAAATAATTTGCCAATTTGAACGTCCAGCTCCCCAGCCAGCACACGTGTCCGTGCTTCCTCTGGGGCTATGGAGCTCTTTCAATTTGCGATAGAAGTCGTCTGTTACCGAATCATCGCTAGTGTTTGTAGGTGCATAGACAACGATGACGCACAGACGCCTGTTAGTCACACGCGACTTTGAAGCTTTGAACGAGCCAACCAATCTGCCCGCACACATCGGGCTACTGATTGGAATCCAGTCAACCAAAGTAGGTTTAGCCCGGGGACTCAGGGCAATACCAACACCGGCTTGGCCGCTGATTGAAGCCGCATCGTCACCGGATAAGCGCAATGAAAAAGTGCTACTGGTCTCACCTGAAGGGGGTCGCAGAGTGCGTACAGAGCTCGAGTCTCGCAGGCAGGTCTCGGATAAGCAGCAGATATCTGTCCAGAGGGTCTTTAATGTTCGTGCAAGTGCTGCCTGTGAACCGATCTGTTTTGCTGTGCGAACATTGAGACATGCCAAGCTGAAGGGGGATCGACGGCTCCAAATGGAAGCCGATGAACTGGGCTTGACCAGTAGCTTGGGCATGGGCCCGTTGACAAGGCTGGAATGAAACCCCGCGTTCCCATGTGAGTTGCAACTAAAAACAAAAGACTATTGAAACAAGGTGTGGGAGGGCTGAGAATTGGGGGTTGAATACAGTGGGTATAAAAGTGAAGCTGGAACAGGACTAGTAGGGTGAAAAAGCGTAGGAGAGGGAATAAGAAGACTGGAAGGCTTGAGCAGTAGCATACAAACACCTATCCACCCTGCTCGATGCAGCAGATAGGGCACTGTTGATTATCCTCTGCGATGGCCAGAACATCAGAAATTTGTTCGAAGAGAGCTTCAACTTATTGCGTGGGCAGGATACTGTCAGGTTGCCCTGGCCTAGAAAGGAGAAAAATTAGGGTTCTCAACCAGAGCCTTTGGTTCAGAAACCTGACCGTGATGCGTTGTGATACAAGGAGTCCGTTTTAAGGAATAAGGAGGCACCCTCATTCCAACCCCCAACCTGGAGAACCAGGAGACTGAGTTTTCTGGCCTCTAACCATTGACCAATCTGGTATGAGTGGCTCTGAAGGTGCAAAAATGCACCTACAGCATAGATCAATGGATCGTTGAGGCACACAAACCATCGCACCCCGGTAAGGTCCAACCTCATTTCGATGGTCTCGCACCAGCGCAGTCTGTTGTTTCTGACTCCACTATTCTCCAGCCGCCGAGTACAAGCGACCTTTGTGTAGTTTTTTTTGCTGGATGCAAAGTCTAGCTATCCATGACCCAGGGGTGTACTGTTGGAATTTCTGGCTGTTCGATACAAGTCGTTTGAGAACTACTGCTGGCCCTATAGACTAGCGTATTCGTCAGCACTTAGACCCTGGTACTGCCTGGAGTCTTTTGTAAATTACCCCACTCATTAGTAGTAAACGTTTCTCTAAAGGCCCGATTTGGTTTGATCATGGCTTAACGTCTTTTATGTGTCGAAGACACAAATTCTGCGACGTTCAGAACTACGCAATCAATCTTAGACTACTTCAATTATAAGGCGGCCAAGAACCCATGCACTTTAAAGATCCGAGAGAAAAGATAGTAAAATTAAAGTCACTTGGCTCGGGGAATTGATAACCCCTCCCAAGCTATTTTTCTCCTACCTATAGCGAAATATCAGTGCTAGAAATATTATACCTGCCCACTTTCCCCCGAAAATAGCAGCATGTTTCATGCAGATGGCGCAAATGCTCAGCTTTTAGCCTCGCAGTATTCCTCTGCTCGATTGAAGAACCGTCGCTTAATAGCCCTGTGCGTACGTCTCCCTCCGTTCTGGCGCGCCTTGGAATCAGCACTGATTCATTCACAAAACTGCTTCTGGAGTTAATTTCGAATTCCTCAGCGGTTGCTGATGCGCCTCACTATCTGTTTCTCAAAACTGTAGCGATGTACATCGCTGCACCTCTGCCAAGTTTTTTCAGCGATCTATTGATCCAGGACTTCTTCCGCTTGCTTGGAGATTTGGTCCTTTTAAGCCTACATACGAAGTGTCAATCATCAGGACCCTGGGAACTATCGGCCTCTTTGTTGAATATCCATATTGTATGTGCGCCGTCACACATCTGGCGGTCCACTTTAGTCATATACCTCTACCTCAAAAGTGCATCCGATTCGGTTGATCGATGTGCCTTTTGGGACTGTCTACTCAGAAAATATGTGCCCGGGAAGTATTTAAATATAATATCCAAGCATTATGCGCTCGTAGCACAAGCAAAGTGAGGGCCTACGCCAAGCTGTCATCGCCCTTTAATATCTCCAGTGGTGTGAAACTTGGATGCCCACTGTCATCATTCCTCTTTAACTTCACTACTGACAAAGTCGTGGAGACGGTCTTTACAGGACACAACTTAGAAGGTGTGGATCTGCTCCCAGGAGAACGACTTCTTGCCTTGCAGGATGCAGACGACATTGCCCTCATCTTTGATGGCTCACAGACGTGCCAAGCTGCACTAGACAAATTAGCACTGGCTGTCAGTCGCTTCGGGCTTTACTTTGCACTCTCGAAGTGCAAAGTTTTCCTCCAAGATTGGCAACGATCGCCTCCCGCGCTGACCATTGGCTGAGCTCAGCTAGAAATAGTTCAAAAATTCAACTACCTGGGAGTTGTATCAGCGCCTTTGGGATTGAAGATGAGATCACGAACCGTATAGCAAAAGCTCGAGGTGCTTTTGTTAGTCTTCGCCATCTGTGGCGGCGGCGCGACATCACTGTTGCCTTGAAGGGTA
The DNA here is from genome assembly GCA_944474145.2 of Dicrocoelium dendriticum. Lineage (NCBI taxonomy): Eukaryota > Metazoa > Platyhelminthes > Trematoda > Plagiorchiida > Dicrocoeliidae > Dicrocoelium > Dicrocoelium dendriticum. Next base: position 111,559,592 of record OX104065.1, read on the forward strand.
GAGTGTACAATGCAGCGGTATGTTCAACCTTACTGTACAGTTACAAACCTGGCCCCTTAAATCAGCGGACATACAGAAGCTAGCCACGTTCGATCATCCTTGCATTCGCAGTTTGGCTCATTTCTGGTGGAAACACCGCGTGAGCAACGTGCATGTTCGACGTCTTGTTTACGGCATAGGAAAACGTACCGAACTGCTCGGCACCGTTATTTCACGCACCAGGCTCCGATGGCTCAGCCACGTGTTACACATGCCAGCCCACCGACTCCCGCGACGTGCGTTGTTTGCTCACTGGGGATGTGGATGGTAAAACAGGATGCGGTCAACCCATGACTTGGTCGAGGGGAATTAAGGCCCTCACTTTGGAGCTGGCGTCGGTTCGAGCTCCACGACTCCCTGTTGGGTCCAAAAATGAGCACGTTTGGCTAGACACACTTGCTGACCTAGCTAGGAGCCGACCTCAGTGGTGTTCGTGCTGTGAGTTTCTTTGTCCCTCTCTAACCCATATAACCTCCTCTCTGACAACAATCTCAGTACGTGGAATAATATAATTTACATAATACTTTTTTTGCCTAGTAGCCGGATGGGGGCTTTCCTGAACGTTGCCCATTCATTTCTGGTAGCTCAGCTGGTTTGCAACTGTTGCAGTTTTTTCGTTTTCTTTCTTATATATAGTGCGGCACAGTAACTGTGGTGTATTACACCTCTAGCTAACGTGCATAAGGATGGTGATGAAAATCATGGGGAGAAATATTAAAAGCCTTGTATGGCTGTCTTGATACCGTGAATATCGTCTCTCCCGCGCAGCTTGGCTTCCGGTATGCACCATTGTGTGCCTCCAACCTGCTTGTGGCCAGAGAAAAATGAGCTAAACCGTCGGATGCCCACGATTGCCAGGATGTAGGCTTTGTCGACTACAGAAAAGCATTTGATAAAGTCTTGCACGAATGGCTTCTCCTTACAATTCGGAGAATTGAGTTTATGGGGAGATTCTCTCTTGGATCGCTGATTTTGTGAACGGCCGTATAATGCGTATAAAGGTAAATAAAAACTACTCTGAACCTATCCTGAGGACCAGTGGAGTTCCCCAAAGCTCCGTTCTCGGTCCCGAGTCGTTCATAGTATTCATCAATTACCTTCCATCAGAGCTTCGAAAGCATTGCTTGCTACATGCTGACTATTTACAGCTATAGCCAGAGACGTTCGAACTCGACAATGCTGACCAACTACAAGCGACACTAGACCGGCTGCACATCTGGGCACTGGCGTGGCAACTGCCCATCGATTATGATAAGTGCTCTGTCTTATCTATCAGTGCTACGCACCCCTTCGGTGTTTATCATTTGGTAGGTTCCTGCTCAGGAACGTTGCTTGGAGCTTTTGGTTTGAGCACAACCCACGGCACCTTGAGGAGGGTAGCGGCTGCTAATAGGACGTTTGTGCCCTAAGGAGGTCTTTTTCTCCCATGACTCTTGAGGATATCACACGTCTTTTTACTTCCCATGTGCGCCCCATTCTAGAATATGGTTCACCTGGGGTTTATCCTCTTACCGAACGTGTTCTCATAGAAAGGGCCCAACGGTGAGGACCTAAACCGTTCTCAGCGATCCGGAATTTGTCCTACACTCAAGGACCTCGAACGATGAACACGTTGTCCTTGGATTATCGTCGTCGTGGTGATCTGATACACGCTAGACGCATACTGCGTGGGATGCTAGAAAATGAACTGAAGGATTTCTTTCAACTCATAGTTGATAGTTCGACAAGGGTTCGCTCCTGGTAACTGTTTGAGCCAAGGAGGCTCCGAGTCCATTCCCATGTTACCTTGTCAACCCGTATGGTGATGGACTGGAACAGTTCCTCTAAGCCAATTGTCAGCGCATAATGTGCAGAAAGTTTTAAACGTCTGTTTGACTTCTATCTGCCGCGTGAGCGAGGATCATGTTGTTCCCGCTGTGATTGTGATGATCCTGTGTGGAACAGCGTTCCGTAAGAATTTGCCATATCCCTGCTTTGAAAGGGAAGTGAGGGGGCTAACGCAGGACCTCCTTCTCTACTGTTCCAATGAACTCCAATACTGCTGAACTTATGTAATGGTCACTGTCCCGGAATGATGAAATAACGGCGAGCTGAGAGATAATAAAACAAAATTGTTACCAGTTATTCAATCAATTTACGTCCAATCCACCAATTAAGTCTCGGGAGAGGCCAGCATGACTCGAGAAGGAATACGCTATAACCTATACGGTTCACTGCCGTGTATACTAGTGCATGCTCACCTTGAAATGGAACACTTAGTAACTTTTGGCAATGCAGCCCATAACATTCTGCTACCCCACGTCCGCTACAGAGCTGGCCCTTAAACCGTTTCCTGGATACAGCTTTAGGGATAACATTATCTGCACGGCACACTTTTGAGGACCTAGCTGCGACGCCCATCAAGCCACAGAATCGACACAGAAAAATGAAATCATCCGCACTTCGCAATCCTGACACACTAACGGAACCCGTAAAGCTAAACAAATCCATACAAGTCACTTGAGTCGTCCGAAAGCTCCCGACGCTTGCGGTCGACTCTGAAGAAGACCACCAGACAGCCATAGGATACGAATTGGCGAAACATGACTGCAAATAACCGCGAGGACAGTCGGTCAGATGCAACCTTGTCAATGTCATATCAACGGTCGGCAGTTTTCGCTTGGCAAATGTTCTCCCTACAAAAAAGCCACTAATGTCTGTCGAACAACACTGCGACGTGGCGGATGTGACTCGCCACTCAATAAAGTCATTGCCCCAAACACGCATTGGCAAGTTGACCGATACCACATTTCACCAAATCTGTGCATATATCTGCTCTCGTACGACCACGCTTACATATATGATCAGTGACATGCCACTATTCTTAATATTTTCGCTGTTTTTCCTCATACTTCACTCATCTGACCTGCACTGTTTACACAGCCTCATCGAACTAGTTTCTCACCAACATACTCAACATTAATGATCTGATTCTTGTCTCCACATCTCACACCCGTGAGGATAGACTACATTCAATCTTTGGACCATGTGGCTCCACACCACTGAATAGGTCTGTACTAATTCCGCTCTTGGTCCTGCTAGTCATGCTATCGTGTACAACATTGCACTACGCTGGTCATGTCCAAAAGGCGTGCCTCGCTTTGTCGAGAATAAAATATTCATTTATTTATTTATTTATTTATCTAGGCGTCGCGCGAAATTATGGAGGCGCTTCAGGCACACTAAAAACGCAGAGGATTACGCAGCTTATAAAACACAACGGAACTGTCCTAACCTAATGAAACTGCAGAAGCGTGTAGCTTACAAGACATGCTTGTCAGCGACTGCAATGGCCGCGCCCAAGAAGATGTTTGCGTATGTTAAACACAGGTTTGGATCACCTGATGGATTACCTGCTTTGGAAAATTCATTACGTAAGATGTTAACCACCGACGCAGACCGGGCTTTAGGACTTGCTTCTCATTTCAAGTTCATTCTCAAAGCAGCCACTCCAGCGCTTGGTTATTATTTAGTCGATGCCAAACTGGATATCACATCGATATTGAGGGGTAAAGTTATGAACCTACTAACGAATCTAAATTACTGCAAACAGTCGGGAGCGGATGGCCTACATCTATTGCCTCTTAGAAGATTGGCAGCTATCATTGCACCAACAGTAACAGAATTGTTTAATACCTCTTTGGACCTGGGGACCGTCTCTCAAGATTGCAGACAAGGAATCGTGCGTACGTTTCCTGAAGGTGCTGTTAGAATCATCGGATCATGGGATACTAGAGAGCAGGAGGGAAACCCTTTGTCAACTCCTTCACTTGCCGATCATTATGGTGATGGCGTGGGTCATTGCGGAGCTAGGTGCCGCAGAGGACCACTGCAGGCGTATTAGAGGCAGCAGAATCCCAGCGCACTCAAGTGAGAACCTAACAGTTGTTTGAAACGTTCCTCTGTCTCAACACCATCGATAGACTCCGGAAACGGGTTCCAAGCATACCCTACGTGAATCGAGGTCAGCTTTAGCCGCACACAGAGATTCCTCTGTTTGAATAGTTTTAAGCGATGGCCTTTTGTCGAACTCTCGGCGTTGAGTTGGAAGCCGTCCCGTAATGCACCACAGTTCTCCGCTGAAAATAAGGCGAGTGAATATCAAATGTCGGCGGTGGCGGTGGTAACCTAGAGAGCACAAGTTCAGTCTCTGACGTCGGAGTGGATATGACAGGTCCCGCAACTCGGAGGCGGATTTAGATCCATGCCTTTGAATCTTCTCTATCACATTACATTCGGATTTGTTGCGAGGATAGGCAGCTGGTAGCCCACATTCGAGAAACGTGCGTACATGTGAGCCAAAGATGAGTCGGAAAAGCCCGGGGGTCAGGAGAGAAAACCCTCTACGTATAGAGTAGATCATTCTTTGGGTAGCAGCAAGCCATTTCTGGGTATATTGAACAGATTTAAGGTCTGGTGATATTATCACTTCAACATCCCTCTCTTAGGTTGCGCTTCTGAGCAATGAACCACCAATGGGGTTAGATGAGCCAAAGGCGAGAACAGAGCATTTCTCACGATTTACGGACAACTGCAACTTAAACGACCAATCATGGAGTAGATCGAGCGGAGATTGTTATCTGTCTGCCTTTTCGAGGCTGGATACTTCCATCCACAGCTTTAGGACGCCAGCGTAGGTTAGGCAATCCGTCTGAAGGGTGGACGGTAAGTCGATGAAGATATTGAAAAATATGGGACCAAGGACAGAGCTCTGTGGGACCCCACTCGTCATAAAAATAGGGGCAGAAAATGTCATTTACCTTCACTTGTATGGAGGGGTCGTTCAGAAAGTGGAAGCTTTAAGGCAGGAGGTTCCCAGATTTACCGGTTCCTTGGAGGATAAACAGAAGCCGTTCATACGGCACTTTGTCAAAAGCTTTGCGGAAGTCAACAAACAACGTCCAAGCGTTTGCCTGAGTCTAGCGACGTAGTCCAGGTCTCCTTAGCAATGCGCAAGTTCGAGGTACAGGTGAGTGCTTTTCGGAACCCATACTGGGTATAAAAACTGACATTCGGTCCCCCAAGACAAAGATTAACAGTCTGGTTTAGGATCCGTTCTATAACTTTACACACTATTGACGTCAAACAGTTTGGGCAATATTTGGCTAGACCATGTCGACTTCCTCCTTGGTAGATGGGTTTGACGATACCCACTTTTTAGGCTGACGGATGGCGGCCAGCCTCTGGTGAGCGGCGAAAGAATTGACATGTAAATGAAGCTATGTACTCTACCACAGTCCTGAGGAACAAAGGATGCAATCCACCAGGGCCGGGTGAGCTGTACGGATCTAACTCAAGAAGTAGTTTCATCACATAATCATTTTTAACATCTACTTTGGCCAACGAAGATGCAAAAATGGATACGGCTCTGTCACCAAATGGTGTTTCGCAAAAACAGAAGTGGATTGCATAGGCAACTGACTAGCTTTCTCAGCGTCCTGGTGAAGTAAAGCTTGACGATCGCAGGAACACGAAGTAGGGCTCAGGTACTTCTTTACAAATAAGAGTAGAATCTTTTAGGCGCGATTCTAGAGGGTTGCGCCAATGATAGTTTGTATTGTAGGACTTTCTGACGCTTCATCGCGACGCAAACCTTTCCGACAATCTTCTAATTCTGATTGAGATCGCCTAAAGCGGTCCCATATTTGCGCCTTCTATTCACAGTCGGCCTCAATTTTCGATCCATCCAAAGTAGACCCCTAGTGAAGGGCTTCCGATAGGATGAGGGAATGACCTGCTCAGTTAGTGACGTTATTTTGGAGAGTACAAGATTCTACGCGTCGTCTAGGTGAATGTGTTCAGGGATACCCCAATCCGTAGCGCTTGCAGCAGTTTTCAGTCGGAGTGGATTTGCACGCCGAAAATTCCGTCAGTGACCACTGTGGCTCTGCATCGTGAGACGGCTTGCTCGGTAGAATAAAACTACAAAATGATCGCCCTTGCCTATGAGTTGTAGTACGGTTAGGTTTGTGCCATCTGAATATGCCGTGGAGAGCACGAGATCTAGGATGTGCGGAGTCTGGTTCGGGAAAATACGAGTAGGTGTCAAGATGTTGAACGAGACTGCAGTCGAGAGCGGTTTTAAACAATGTGGCATCTGAGTCAGACCGGCGATCATAGAGAAATAGGTCCCAATCGTTATCCGATGCACTGAAATCCCCAAGGTTATACAGTCCTTAAGCCCACCGTGCATCCTTATCAAGCCCAATAAGCGCATTCCGGAGCCCGATGGCGCTCTGTAGACGACACTGACCAAGAGAGATGTGCATCCGTCATGAACATGGCACCAGAGGGCCACGAAATTGTCATCATACTTACTGGTAATTTCAACTAAATGTACTTTGAGATCTGTCTTCCAGTAGAAAATTACTCCCTTACCTGACCTCACTCCATGGCGCTCGAACCGGGAGTGATATCCAGAGATAGACACTTCCGAGTCTATGATATCTGAGAATAGCCAGGTTTCGTTGAAGGCCATCAGGTCTGGGTGAGTCTCCGTAGTAAAAAAACTGAATTGCATCCAGGTTTTTCCTAAGACTGCGCACATTGGCAGACAGCACGCGTAGGCCGTTTTTATGCTTAACTGTCTGGGGGTGACGAGAATCGGCCTCCAACGGGCTCTTGTGGTCTTCCGAATTACGCAAAAATACACGATATGCAAGTCGGTTTCCCTACTCGCTCGGCGCGTTCGTAGCTTCTCTGCATCCTTCCCCATTTTAATTTGGTTCTCGGGAGAGAGAGGTCTCGTAACACGTAGAATGGTTCACCCTTGAGACTTGAAGTCCATCGCAGGGTGCACGCGCACCTCTTTGTTTCCGCATCCAATCTTGAAAGAGCGAAACTTGGAGGAATTCTCCTTCTTCTTAACGCGACGGAGAGCATAGACAATGTTTATTCCCTGTTCGCCTGCATCAAACATATAATCATCCGCTCGAGCAGTATTTGATCATCCAACATTCTCTCCGCTGAGGTAGCCTTGTCTGATTCGGCCGCGTTCACGATGATAAGACAATGGTCACGAGTCGGTTGAATGCGCACAGGGATTGGTGGCTTACGGGATGATGGATTTTCCTTTATCACTTTCTCCAGCTCAGAAAGTTTGTTGAGAACTATCTTCATTCGTGACTGAGAAGATGGGATCGCAGGTTTATTCAAAGACAGTCTTAGTCTTGGTGATATGTGGCTGAACTTTGGCCACACGAGGCCAAGGTAGCCTTCTCCTTCACTAACGCCGCATATGACCTAGGCATAGGCTCACTAATCCGGGTGTGTGTCAATGGGTTTGAATGAGAAGTAGACGGGATGGGACGACCGCGACTTTTGCAGCGTTACTGGAAGGCGCCGCCGCGCTTTCTGGTACGGCTAGCAAACGAATCGGAAGAAGGTTTTTCAGGATACCTATGTGTCGGACGCATTTCCAACGCAGCAGCATCGCTGTAATATCGACACATGCATAGCGAACCTTTGTGCTTAGCATAGGTCTTGAAGAGCGGTTCAGTAATTTGCGAGTAAAGCTTTTCACTACCTGCCCATGGGTTGCACGCAACGTATTGAATGCCCTTAGTCACCACTTTCGCACAATTCAAGCACTGTGAGTTAGACATAACACACTGTGCTCAGAGAAAATTCGACAATGGTCCGATTTTGTCACGTGTTTCGTCAAACACTGGGCTTCACGATATTTCACATAAAAAGCTCGATCAGTATGGCACGCGTAGCACTCACAGGAACAGAAAATTTTAGGCCGATTTGTTCAACAACAATATTGGCCAAACTACTGAAAATGTCTAAAAGGCATTAATTCAGTTTGCACAAACACCCAGTGTACTCACGGCAGTCCAGCATGGTTTTATGGAGGAACCGGCAAAGGAGAGCACTTAGTCAGTCAGGATTACCTTACATATAAAATATCCTGACGCGTCCAAGCGTCGGACGATCGTAAATCGTGAGATATGACGAGGTGTACGTGTGCATAGAGTCCGATCGTGAATGGAGCAGGCAGCGACGCGCACAATCAAAGCAATCCAGCAGCAGCCAAAGTAGAACCACGGAAGACGAGCTTGAAATCAAGCTTTTCTATATATAGTTAAATAAAACAAATCTGTACAACAACTGCAGCGAAACAGGTAAACGTGAAAATGTAAAATAAGCAAAGTATTACAATCGCTACAGTACTCCCCCTAGAGCGTGCACTAAGGAAACGCTCGACATGGTGCCTAGGGAACGTACTGAGCAAGCTTAGGTGGAAGGAAATAACACAACCAGCACGTGTGTGTGTGAAGCTGCGTGTAAGCGGTTGGCACAGAAGCTTCGGTGTACTGGCATCAGTGTGTTGTTTTGTAGGGGTACTGAGGCAGGGCCGGGAGTATTCTGACAGAAGGAAACGGGGTCTGTACAATCGACAGTAGGTTCAACGTAAGCTGGCTTGAGTCGGTCGACGCTCACGGATTCTTTTGATTCAATCTTATTCAACACAAAATACTTGGAGTTCCGTGATAAGACCTGGTAAGAGCCTTCATAGGGCGGGATTAATGGTCATCGGACGGCGTCGACGCGGATGAAAACAAACGGACACTTGTGTCAATTGGGGTGGATTTGCTGTTTACGTGCGTTAGCCCGCGTAGACGTTGATAGAACGGATCGAAAATGCTGTTTGAGGCGTTCAGCGTAAGAGATAGGGTCTAGTTCACCGGTGTTGCGAGAGTCCAGTGCTATCTCACCAGGTAGTCGGAGAGTCATGCCGAAAACGAGTTCTGCAGGACAGCACCCAATTTCTTCTTTGATTGTATTGCGTATGCCAAGGAGGATGGCAGGTAGACGCTCAGCCCAGCGTGAGTCGGACGAACTAGCCATGATGGCAGCTTTTAACTGTCGGTGAAAGCGCTCGACGACACCATTAGCAGCGGGGTGGTACGCTGTTGTTCTTAGGTGTCTACAGCCTAATAAACCACTCAGCTCACGGAACAGTGTGGAACTGAACTGAGTCCCTCTGTCAGTAGTGATGGTGGATGGAGCACCAAACAGAGAGATCCAAGCTTCGACAAAGGCACGGGAAACAGATTCGGTCGATTGTCACTTAAAGGAACAGCCTGTGGCCAACGGGTAAAACTGTCAACACATGTTGGAAGATGGGTGCAACCGTTGGAAGGAGGTAAAGGGTCAACCATATCTAGGTGAACGTGTCTAAACCGTGCGTCAGTGTGAAAATGTACCTGGGGTAGCTACTGTGTGACGACGAACTTTACTGGTTTGGCAACTAAGGCCGTGTATAGCCCAATGTCTAAGGTCTGAACGCATATTGTGCCAGAGGAAGCGGTCGGTAATGAGCTTTACGGTGGAGCGGATACTCGGGCGTGAAAGACCATGAAAAGGATCAAAAATGGTCCCACGGTACGATCGTGCGACAAAGTGTCCAGGCTTACCGTTTGAAAGGTCAAAGTAAACTCTTATGTCAGAGTTTACTACGGGTAATGGTGTGACTTTCAATGAGTAGCTGGATCGAAGTTGGACAAGCTCAGGATCATCGTTTTGAGCAGCCGCTATTCTCTCTAGGTCGATGAGTGTTGACGACCTTGATTCAAATAAGCACGGGACAATGCATCGGCAACAGCCTTGTTAGGACCATCGATATAACAAACATCAACACAAAACTGAGAAAAATAGTCCAAATGACGCTTTTCTCTAGGTGAGCAACGGGCCTTGGAAGAACTTAAAGCCTACACCAGTGGCTTGTAGTGTGTCAAGAGTATGAAACGACATCATTCTAAAAGGTGACGGAAATGTTTCACAGCCAAGTACATGGCGAGCAATTCACGACCAAACGTACAGTGCCTGACCTGAGCAGTTGAAGCTTCCGTGAGAAAAAGGACAGTGGTCGAAATTCGTTACCAACTAACTGTTGCAAAACTGCACCGACAGCGGAAGTTGAAGCATCCGTCTTAAGAACAATTGTAGCGTCCTCAGTGGTGTTCAAGTGATGAAGGGAGGTGGCCTCGCTAAACGTTTGCTTGACAGCCGTGAAAGTGGCCTCAACTTCTGGGGTTATGGTTAACTTCTTTGAGTTTCCTTTCAGTAAGTCAATAAGCGGATGAATTAACAGCACAGTTAGGAAGGAATCTGCCGTAGTAGTTGATCATACCAAAATATCGGCGTAGGCTTTCGTACAGACTTGAGCATCGGATAGTCGAGAATCGCTTGAGATTTGGCCGGAGGAGATTTAATACCTTCATTAGCTATCATGTGACCGAGAAATTTGATGGGGGGCTGACCAAATTTTCATTTGTCCGGGTTGATGATTATGCCATGGGTTTCAAAGCGTTCGAAAACCATTCGGAGGTGTGATAAATGCTTGTCGGATGTGGCGCTTTTGATCAAAACCTCGACAGTGTAAACGTCGACGAAAGCAAGGCCGCGGAAGACCTTATCCATAAAGCGTTAGAAAGACTGCGCTGTGTTCCGGAGGCCGCAAGGCATACGAAGAAATTCTTAAAGTTTAAATAGCGTGATCACAGCGGTTTCTGCGATGTCTTCCTCTGCCATTGGGATTTGATGGTAAGCTCTGACTAAGTCGAATTTGGTAAAAATCGACTTTCCGGCTAGTCCAAGAGAAATCGTGAATATGTGGGATATGATATCTATCCGGAACAGGGACGTTGTTGTGAGCACGATAGTCACCGCATGGTCGCCAATCGCCTGGCTTTTTAGACACTGGATGGCGCGGTGATGGCCAGCAGCTGTTTGAAGGACAAACAGTGCCGAGATCAAGCATGTGTTGGAATTCCCTTTTAGCTGCCTGAAGTTTGTCACCGCGCAAGAGTCGAGCTTTAACGGTTACTGGCGGACCAGTTGTAACGATGTGATGACGTACATCGTGTTTACGGTCGGAAGTATCGTTACTCGCTCCAATTAGGAAGGGGAATTGTCGAGCAATGAGTAGTACTGTGAGTCCTCAGGTATGAGGATGCGAAGCCCGAGCGAATTGACTGCAGCAAGTTTGCAGGGGATGCTTAAAGACGTAGTATCGTCTCGTAATTTCCCACAACGTAGATCGACCACAAAAAAGAACTTGCTGAGAAGGTCGATTCCGATGATGGGCTTTTGCACATCAGCGGTGGTAAAAATGAAAGGGCAATCACGCCGTAGTCCGAGACTCAAAGTAAGTAATTTCTGGCCGTAGGTAGCGATTTTAGCCTGATTAGCTGCCGTAAGTATTGTACCAGCTGGTTGTAAGGGGCAATTATCCAGAGAAGGGGGAGAACGCGGACTTCTGCACCAGTAACAACCAAGAAGTAAAGTTTGCTTGTGGAGGCAAACACGTACAACCGGTGACTAATAACCTGGCCAGCGACAGTCGCCGCCATTACTGGCTGGCCATGTGGTTTCCCGACGCAGGAGCTGAAAAGGCTTTGGGGTGTTAACACCCTGGACGGCACTTACGCGCTGCGTCTCCGGAGCGGTGGTGATAATAACAACAGCTGTGAGACTGTCGTGTACGAGAGCTGCTAGACCGTCTGGATCGAGAAACGGATCGTCGCGAAGGAATACGGTCGCGTTTGAGTTGGGACAAGGTGAGCTCTAGGTTAGAAAGTCTCTCGTTAATTGTATCACGTAGCGTGGTTCCATAGAAATGGCCTGAGTTCGTCTCAGTGACGTGTGATACCGACGTTTTAATGAAGCTTTCGTGAACATTATCAGCTGCTGCTGCCAGTTTGTCTAGTGGAAGATCATCGGCGCGAACAGCTAAAATAGCCGTGATATTCGCAGGAAGACAATTACCTCACAATTAGCGGAGAACAGAATCATCCAGTATGGAACAACCGACGAGGGAACGCACGTGCCGGAGTAACTGAGACGCCGTTCTATCTCCAAGGTCAACGACACAGAGCAACTGCTGAAGGCGTGTCTCATCTGGGGCTGTAGTGCGCTTTAATATGACTGCCTTAAGTTTGTCATAGGAGGACTCTAGGGGCATAAATTTAAGGAGGTTGATGACCACTGAGGCTTTGTTGGACGGCAAGTGAGCAGTCACACAGGAAAACATTGCAGGCTGGAATATAAGCTTACGAAAACGGAAAATAGCTTCTACTTGAACGAACCAAACACGTGGGTTAGAAATGTCAAAAGGTAAAACGAGTCCAAGGGAATGTTCCGACGGATTAATAGCGGGTGCGTGATCAGATATTATGAGAAAAAAGGAAAATTATACATAAAAAAATAAATAAAAATGCAGGGTCACAAATTATAAGGAGGAACCGGCAAGGGAGAATACTCAGTCAGTCAGGTTTACCTTACATATAAAATATCCTGCTGCGTCCAAGCGTCGGACGATCGTAAATTGCGAGGTATGATGAAGTGTACGTGTACGTAGAGTCCGATCGTGAATAGAGCAGGCAGCCAAGCGCACAATCAAAACAATCCAGCGGCAACCAAAGTAGAACCACGGAAGGCGAGCTCGAAACCAAGCGTTTGTATATATAGTTAAATAAAACAAATCTGTACAACAACTGCAGCGAAACAGGTAAAAGTGAAAATGCAAAATAAGCTAATTCTTTACAAACGCTACAGTTTCCAGCAGGAACGGTCGTGTACCACTTACCACCTGACTTCACAGCACAGCTGAATTAAAGCAGTCGACGAAGGGAAAATGTTAAGGCCTTGCTGATAGGCTTCAGCAAAGCATTTGCTAAACTGGACCACAGTATTCCACTATTCACACTTTCCGGTTACGGTGTGGGCGATGGGACCCATGCCTTTATCAACAAGGAAAACGCATGTGTGCTGGGTGAGCAGTAGTCAGGCGTCTTTGTCCGCAAAAGAAATACGCCACGCAGAGAACAAAATTCAACGTCTCTGAGGGACCTTGTCTGCATGAAATTCCTGCAAATGAGTCTGAAGTTCTCGGGTTGCGATGAGAGGTGAACCAAACTACGGGACCCGGGGGAAGATAATGTTCATCTAAAATCGCTGCACGAATTCGCGGTGCAAATAAGTGGACCTCTGAATGGTGTGTTTTAGAAGACACTCAACAACTGTCTTGCCTACCGATTGGAAGGAGGCTCTTGTCTGCCCTAAGTTCAAGTGGGCTGACAGATCTACAGGCCTGTCAGTGTGACTTGCGTGGTCGTTAAGTTACTTGGAAAACTAGTACCAAATGCCGTGAAGAACCATTTAAATAGATTTAACCTGAGTAGCATCGAGCAACATGATTTTCGCAAAGGATTTTCGAGTCTAACGAACTTGCTGGTGGCTCGTGGGAGCTGCGCGGAAGCCGGAGACGGTAGACATGTGGTGGGCGTGGTGTTCATTGACTTCACCAAAGCCTTTGACACTGTCCCCCATTCGTAACTCTCGCTGAAGTTGAGGTCGTATGGAATATCTGGTCGCGTTCTCCAGTGAGTGCCAGCTTTCCTGGATGGACGGGAACAGTGTATTCGTGTGGGAAGCAGTCTTCCGTTTCGACAAGCTGTCCTTAGCGGCGTTCCGCAAGGCTCTGTCCTAGGTTCGATGCTGTTCTCAGTCAACGTGAATGAATTGCCGGAGGAACTTGAGGTACCATCACACTTATTTGCTGATGTTCTAAAGCTCTGGAATATTGTTGATATCCCTGGCGGTCCTGTGGCTCTCCGGCGGGCTTCGGATAAACTTGGAATTATCTGTCTTGTAGTTGTTGCCCATAAACCGGGCAAGGTGTTCAGTTCTGTGTATCGGATCGTCCGGTTTCTTTAAAGGTATGTGCTCAATGGGTGAACTTCCTCACGTGACTCATCGGGTTGATCTAGGTGTCGTCCACCGTTCCACACTACACTCTGGAGACAACTGGAAGAAAGCGGTTAGTAAAGCGTTCCGGATGTTGTGGTTTATCCGTCGTTCTTTCGGGCCCCTAACCGTTTATATGTTTGTGCAGCTCTTCTCGGCGTTCGTGCGACCCCACCTAGAATATTGCGTCCAGCCCTATCTACCATGCCTTGTCTGGGACAATATGGCACAAGAAAGGGTGTTGCATGTCGGTACTAGATTGGTCGAGGAGGCACGAGGACGAACGTGCTCCAAACGCCTACTTAGTTTGGGGATGCATTCAATGCATTATCGAAGGATTAGAGGGGACCTAATCTTAACCTGTCGTATTTTGCCTGGGAATGTTGGTCCTGATTTGTTTTGGTTATGTACCACTTCTATATTATCTGGTCTCCGCGCCTCATATACTTGCTGCACATGTCTTGCGGGCTTCTTATTAGTAGTGCTATATTGGTCGCAAAGCATTGGTGTCGTTATCGGACCCAGCATAATCGCCGTCGTTGGAACCATAGTCCTTAAATACGGATGGTTAATAATACCACAATGGCCCAGCAGCGGCGGTTTAGAAAGCACTGCTAACGAATGAAAAGAGAATGCATCCGCACGCCCACAGGAATGAATTTAACTGTTCCCAGCGCAGCTACATCAACTCTGCTGCTATGCAATTAGCTGACTGGCCTCAGGCGTTCTTTACTGACAGTACATAAGTTTACGTAGGTCTCAAGTTGATGGCAGCATAATCGGCACGGGAGAAGACTGCGCTGTGGGAGTAGCGCGCCTCCATAACCAGTGGTTATGAAATGCATATAGGTCGCATAGAAGGCAGTATTGTTGCTAGGAGGGAAGTCACAGTAGTAACCTTAGGCATTGCGGCAAAAAGAACGTGTAATGGGATTTGTTAACGCTACTGATAAAACTGGAATGTAGTCACATGGCTTTTCATTTGTTTCCAACATTATATGCAACTGCGTTGGATGCATTATGCTGAGTAATCGTGACAATATGGAAATGGCAACGAAAAAGAGACACAAATGGAGCGCTGACGTCTGCACCAATTCCGAATATTCACGACATCATGGGGAGCGCGTGAGGCGCTCTTGACCCACAACGCGCGAACACTGAGGAATGGTAAATGGAAATTTATTGCTTAGGCACACATGAAAGCAATATGCATAGATGTAAAGCGGGGTTGACTTACTCAATCACATGGAAGCGATGAAGCGCACCTCCCGATAGTGGAGTGTATGGTTCACGTCATCAATTTCTTAGACAAAATTAACAGGAAATAAAAAATAACGTAGTTCGGTGGTAAACGTTTGATAATTTTCATTGCGGTCCACTCATCAACAGGAGAAGAGGGTACATACGGGTGACTGACCCATCGAAGGTACAAATTCCACCATTGATAAATTTTTGGTCTGGCATTGTCACCTACCTTGTCTAGCAGTTGATTTCGGAAATAGTATAGTGCCCATTGCTGCCACTTCGGAACCACAGTAATGCAGTGGTTTGCGGACAGGCGGATGAGATAAATCACACCAGCGGCCGCAGACTGCAAACGAAACTGATAGCGGTAAATAACGCGCTTACCGATTGCTGTGAGAATGCACTGCACACCACTTGTATCGTTGGTCAAGGTAAATATGCAATGGTAGACATCAATAAAAATGAATTTTGGTCTATGTTTGCAGTATTGAGTCACTCCAGCGTAGGTGAAGGTAACTTACCGGTTAATGATGCATCGGTTATCTCCTGTTCAGTGTTTGCTTTTCAAATGTGTTTAGTAAAGACCAATGCATGGCGCTATGAGTGATAAGTCGTAAGTAAAAGGTTTGTTAGTGAAGCGGAAAGCGGGATTGTAACTGCTACGCTGTCTGAAAATCCAGAGATAGGTTACGACAGCACTTGCACACAGTATCCAAGTGGACTGTCCAGTACGTTGTTCGGTGGACGATTACGGATCCACCTAATGCACCTATGTCCCAGTGCTCCAACCGTTGAAAGCCGTCCGGTGTATAGATGGTGCTTGCAGAGGAGAAACGCAAGGCTATAGCACAGATGGTGGACCTGAGAATGGCCGTGAGGTCGTTCACGCAGACACGACGTAATAGCCTGCTGCTCCAGCCTCCCACATTTCTTGGGCCCAGTGGTAAACCAGGCTTCCTTGTCAGCACGTACGCTATGTTTTAGTTCTCGCGTACTGGGCCGACGGGTCACTTTGTGCTCATATCTAGCCTGGAGGTTTCTTCTACATTCCAACAGGTCCACAGACCACTCGGATCTAGTGACTGCTGCAGTGACGGTTAAAGTGCCACAATCAGGTGCTCCGGCGTCGTGCATGGCGGCCGAAATCCTATGCCGCTGATGGTCAGTGACATAAAATCGAGACCGCAACCGTTCGGTATGCAGTGTGACTTGATAGGCTAGCCTGACCTAGGGGAGACAATTTTTAGTTACCAATCGGAGGGGACGTCTGGTGCGCCTCCCGGTAAAGTTCATGGAGAAATAACAGTGTACCAAGGCATGATGATAGTGGACATAGGTACTCCAGTACGATCGGCAGTGCAGGAGGGAAGCACGCCATCTTTAACTTATGGTTATGTGGTCAACTTGGGCCTATCGCTAGCCAGCTACAAGAGGACGCCAAGTGGCACTTCGCAGCCCACTGCGTCATAAAGCAGTGCTACTAAGAAACAACGTGTGCACACAATTGTAGAAGACGCTTGGCATTTTTAGTCCGTTCGAAGTGAAGCCCGTAAGTACCAGCCGGGTGAGCTTCTGAAGAGCGCAGACGCAGTAACCTCTTGCAAGACCGGAATATGGGAGTCAAAGTAAATGATACGCTTTCATTCCCAGTGCCTATGTATAGTGGCGTACCACAAGGCTGCGTTCTCGAACCGGAATCGTTCAAGGTATATCAATGATCTACCTAGTATGCTACAAACGGACTGTCTGATCTATGCAGACGACCTCAACCTATGGTCGGAATTGTCCAGCCTCGAAGACTCCGACCGATTACAGGAAACACGTGATCTGCCACACTCTTGGTCTTTCAAGTAGGGTTTGCCGGTCAACAAAGATAAGTGCTCAGTCCTTTCTATAGGTGCTGGGCATGTATCACATTGGCGGGCACCTACTCAAGGTTTCCACACAGGAAAAGGACCTGGGTACAATAATTTATTCTGATCTCAAAACGACCTTCGACACGTTAAAGAGAACTACTGTGGCGAAAAAGATGTGGGGCGTCATAAGGAGATCAATCTCTAAAAGGACGCCGCACTTATTTTGACTTCTCTTCACCTCCCAAATCCGTCCCCTTCTTTAATTCGGACTTCCGTCCATAGCCCCTCCTTCTAAACATGAAAGTGACAAGATAAAAGGTTTCAGCGACCAGCCTCGAAATTTGTCCTTGGGCTACGCAAACTCCCGTCCCATACCCCACTACAGAGGATGAACCTCTTTTCCTTAGACTATCGCCGACGTCGCGGAGACCTCATCTATACCAGACGCATCCTACGCGGAGAACTGGGAAAACGAGCTAAGGCAGTTTTTTCAGCCAAGACTGGGCAGCTGCACTCGAGGTCACAGCTGGAAGATGTTTAAGCCGAGGCGGTTCAAAGTCCGCTCAGACGTTACTCTCCCTACTCGAGTAATTAATGACCGGAACCGACTGCGGAAACTGAGTGTCAATGATCTATACCACTCAATGAAGTTCCAGTGGGACTGGAACAGTAGGAAAATCCCGCGAATGTTCCACCTACGAAAACGTCGTTGATCCAACAGGGAAACCGGTGACTTGAGGTATCAAAGGAGAGCCAAATCAACACACACGAATCAAATGGTCAATCAAACAATGCCCACGTGCCGTGCACTAGCAGTCCACGCTGTGCCTGTCAAGTGAATGAAAACACGTAGTCAGTAAAGGAAAGGAAACAGAGAAGACAAGCTTATCGAATGTGGCAGGCAATATTAAGATGTAAGTTAAAATGACTGAAAGAAGGGTAGACCGTAGTAGACGAAGAAAAGTTTAAGACCTGAAAGGGAAGACTTTAAACTGCAGACCGAGAGCGTCAAGCCGATGCTCGAACTCTTTCACCGTCGATGACATCACGATGTCTGCAGGCAAAGCGTTCGAATAAGCTATAACCCAACGCGATAGCCGAAAAGCTGCCCAAACCCGGTCAGACCGGGGATCGTGCATCTTTAATGGATGGCTCACTCAAACTCAGTCAAGCATGATTTAAATCTGTCCCAGGCCGTTTGAATGTCGTCACTTTTCAAAATGACACAAGGCGACTTTGCGGCTTCTGCTTCCATTGCCTGAAAATCCGCGCGCCATATATTTGGAACTCGGTCAGGATGATCACTAGTATGACGACTAAGGGCGCACTTAAATGAGGGACGTGCGTGGTCCCTAGCACCGAGAGGTGATTTGTATATAATATCCGTAACAAAATCAATGCGTCTAGGGAAGATCAAATCCAAGAGGGACGGGTTTTGACCCATCATGAATCTAGTAGGCCGCTCGACAAATTGATGCAGGGAATCATGCAACGCCAGCTCGAGAAGCTCGGTATCTAAACACCTTGTAACTGCGTCGAAGGAAAAATTCCGGCAGTCAACTTCGGGAAGATTGAAGTCCCCCATCACTAAACACGTACTTGCCGAATGCTTGCGGATGAAATCAGCTAGCCCGTTAGCAACGCTGTCGGGGCTTCTATAGACCAGCACAACTTTAAGTTGCGCGGAGGTAATGCACAGGTTAACTACGAGTGCCACATCACCCTCTGATGATCTGAAACTATACGTGTTAAAGATAGTAAGTGCGGAGTTAACGTACAAAGCAACGCTACCTCCGCTCCGATCAGAGGTGCGGTCACATCTCAGCAGTGCGTAGCCGGGCAAGCACACTTCACTGTCCGTGACGTCGGTTGACAACCACGTTTCAGTGAATGCGTGAACGTCTGGACGGCAGTCGTCGACAACGCAGCCAGCTTCGCACTGCTTGTTTCGCAGGCTACGTACATTGATTAAGATCACCTGACGGGATTTAACACTGTCAGTGCGCCACCAGAACCGGCTCTGGTAGGGCGAAATTGAACCGCCGGCTTACCATCCGAAAACCCGCCAAGCGGAGACCCTTTTGTTCTGCTTCATGGCGGGTTTTAAGATTCTTCACAGCCTTCCGCAATTTTAGCTTATCCACCAAAGGGAGGTCTGGGCGCACAATGAGACCAGTGCCCTTGAGCTTAAAGGCGAAATGCAGAAGTGATAGGCGCTACTCCGGAGTGAACAGAACAACTCGCAACAAGCAAGGGCGAGACTTGTCAACTGGCAAGTTACCGAGTCCGGTTGGTTTGCGCACAGTCACGCCGGGGAAGCCGGGAGGCAGAATTTCGGTAACGCATATTCTAAACCACTAAAAGTCATCTAGCATACAGTCTTTTGGGAGAACAGCAGAAGATCCAGTGTCGTTTCCGCAGTCGGTAAACTAGTCTCCGCGACGCGGAGTATTTACCGAACGCTCCATGGAGGTCGGTGGTTTCAGTTTAGTGTCCGTTTTTATAGACTCTAGTGTGGTAAATGTTTCCAGTTGCAACGATTCCGTAGTAGTAGAAGTTGAGGAGGGGAATGGGTGCCCTACGGATCTCTCAAGTCCACCTTGGGTTTTGCCGCTTATTTAACCCTCTTTCGCCTTGTTTTGACAAGGACAGAAACCTGCTGCTCACCCTCACTAACAGCCGAATCAAACACGCTGTCTGACGGTTCGTTACTAACAAGGTCGTTGCTAACAGGTAAACTGAGACTGAGACTGTATTTAAGAGCAAGTAGAAAGGTTTCTGTACAACGCTATATAATTACGAAAAATCAAAATTTACTTGTGAATTATCAGCAGTTGTGTCTGGTCCGTTAATCGTTTATCCGTGTTCGGTTAGAAATTTGTACTAGCGTCATTATTTCCGGACATACAATGTCTTCTTTTGGCACTGTATGTGCATCGTTTCACAAAAGCACAGGTTTCCAACAATCGTCGATACGGGTTTTAAAACACTTCACAGAATGGGCCTCTATTAATCCTTCTGTTAGTGTATTCCATAAGTTTACGATTCTCCGTTTGATACAAAGCTCATGTGATACTTTGTTCATGCTGGGGACCCTGAGTTTGTAACGATGTCCTCGGGTGTTACAGGGTTCTCGCAGGTGAAATATTGGCCGCAGTATGGGGAAGTGATTCAAGTGTAGTACTCGATGGGCCATAATAAGATCAATTCTTACTCGGCGATAGGATAGTGTGTAGAGTCCGAGCTTTTCACAACGTTTTTCATATGGAAGCTTTCGTAGACTTGGTATCATTCTAGTTGCGATATGCTGTATTTTCTCCAGTTTTTCTGTTTCCCATTGGGTTATCGGATGGTAAGCTGGGGCACCGTATTCAAGGATTGGTCTAATGAGCAAGGTGAATAGACGAGGGACGGTTTCTTCAGACCATGTGGAGAAACTGCGTCGTAATGCCAAGGGCATACGAAGTCCCGCACGGTACAATTTCTCTGTATTTTCTAGTGATCTTAAATCATGTCGTGAGAGAACTCCTAAGTCTCTGACAGATGTGTTGGGATGGAGCAACTGGCCGTCCAAGGTGTATGATCGAGTGGCTGGACGTCTGGTGATACTGATGAACTCCGACTTGCTTGCGCTAAGCGGGAGTTGCATTTCAGTGGACCACGTTGACAGTCGCTCTAAGTCATGCTGGAGGCGAGCGCAGTCGTCCTGGTTTTCAATGGTCCTCCAGATTTTCAAATCATCTGCAAACAGGACACATGGTGACTGGAGCTGCTGCGGAAGATCGTTGATATGAATAAGAAATAATGCTGGCCCAAGTACAGTTCCTTGAGGCACGCCACTGGTCGATGGGAACCATTCTGTCAGATAGTCATTGACCTGTACTCTAAACCTTCGTCCCACAATAAACTCTTGTATCCACTGAAGTAACGTGCCACCGATTCCGTATGTCCTCAGTTTACGAAGGAGTACCTCGTGGTTCACTCTGTCAAACGCCTTACTAAAGTCGATGTACACCACGTCAACATCCTTCTGTTCATTGAGAGCTCGAACCCACTGGTTGTTTGCGTACATCAAGTTGGTGGTGCAGGATCGCCCTTTCGTAAAGCCGTGTTGCGCTGGCGTCAATACGTCCATCGATTCGAAGAACGACAGCAGACACTTTTTCCCAACTTTCTCGAGAACTTTGGATAATACCGAAGTCAAACAGATCGGTCTATAGTTCTCTATTTTACTCGGATCACCACCCTTGGGAAGCGGTTTCACTATCGAGCATTTCCAGTCGTTCGGGACAGATCCTTCAGAGAGCGATCTATTGAGAAGGTTTGTCACAACTGGTGAGATGATAATCGGTAGGGACTTGAGTATTAGTGGGTGAAGTCCGTCTGGCCCGGGGGCTTTGCACCATTGAGGTTGACGAGTAGCTGATGTACTTTGACTGCATCACATTGTAGGCTGTCGAGCAAGACTTGCGCAACCTGTGCCGGTAGTGGAACAGCCGCCGGTTTACTGGAAAATACAGTGAGGAAGTGCGTAGCCAGGGCGTCCGCGCGCTTCGCGCTTGAAATGAGTATCTTCCCGTCTAAGCTCTCTAAGACCGGTAGGTCGTCTCCAGGTTACAGTTGACGTTTCAAGTAGGCAAATATTCGCTTGGGTGCAGTTGCGGCCGAGGATGCTAACTCCTCTTCGAACTGCCGGCGTTTCTTGATCTTTGCGGCGTTATTTAAGTTACCCTGTTTCTTGTACACCGCGTAATCTTCATCACAACCCGAGCTGATGTATCTATCCCAAAGTTTACGACGTCGTCGCGCTAACTGTCTGTATTCCCTAGCAAACCAATGCGGTTTGACAGGTCCGATTTTTGGATACTTAAGGGGAACGAACCGAGTACAGAGCGAGTTAAGCTTCCCCTTTATTAATGACCACCACGCCTCAAGTGACGCATCATGTGGTAGTGTCCAATCAGTCTGACTTGCGGCTTGGACGAGTCCGTTGAAGTCCGCCTTCCAATAGTTGAATGTCGGCTTCTGTTGATTGTAATATGGTAACGACAGTTCTAAGCTTGCTACAATAGAGCAGTGGTCACTGTTCGCCAGAGGTTCGATGACTGTGATCTCTTTTAGCTTCTGCTCGCAGCTCGTAAACATTAGATCCAGACAAGATGCCGAGTACGGAGTTACGCGCGTCGGTTGGATGACATGTTGCGTTGCCCCAATTTCAATAGTCATTTTAGCGAATTGAGCCTCAACGCTGCCATGACCGGGAAGAAGTCGAACATCTGGCCAAATTATCTTGGGTAAATTTAGACCCCCCATCAGTAAGAACTGAGGGCGGCTCATGTGCTGCTGTACATGTGGTATCCAATCGCAGCAACGGTTTAATGGGCTCCGGTAGATAACCCACACAATTAGTTCTGCGCGCTGGAGACGGATTGTGCACCACAGTTGCTCGCATAAACTATCCTTGCTCCGATAGGTACTGCTAAGTTTGCCAGATAGTGACGATTTTATGTACAACAGAACACCACCGTGAGCCTTTGATTTTCGGTCACATCGGAAACAAGAGTATCCTGACAACACGACTTCTTGGGCTATGATGTCGGAGTTCAGCCATGTCTCTGCAAGTCCTAAAATGTCCGGCCGCTCCGAGACAGCGAAGCGGCACAGTTCGTCACGTTTGTTCATTAGGCTGCACACGTTGGCGAATGCGACACGGAGGTCCTGGGAGGTACTGCGGGACGTGCCTGGAGGTTGAGCAACCGGCTGATACGGGTTCGTACACCCTTGTTGATCACCCGAAAATTTACAACTTGTAAGTCAGTCTCACCTTCCTCTGTACGGCGTTTGAGCTCAATGACCGCAGTCTTCAAACGATCCCCGTCTTCGGGCTCCAAATCTCGGCGGATGTGAACTTTTACCCCTTTCAGCCTTGACAGACGAGACAGTATGAGCTGCGGCATATTAAGATTTGCAAAGGTGATCCTCAGAGGTCGACATGACCGGTCAGTTTTCTGGCCAAGTCGGATTATTTGTTTAATCGTCACACTGTCCTCGCCCACATCCAAGAGTCTATCGATGAGCCCCTGGAGGAACTCAACATCGTGATCATAACGTATCTGAGGGTTTTCATCTTTTGACTCCGGTACGTGGAAGACCATGAGATTATGACGCCTCAGCGAAATCAGTGTTGAACCTGTGAGAGCAGAACTAGCGGCGCTTAACTGATTGGGTAGTTGTTTATCAGCAGGTGACGTCTGAACTCGATTACGTGGGCCCTTGCGCTTTTGAGTGGCCCATGGATCCTAGGTGGTCAGAAGGTCACAGACAGGCTCTGAGAAATTCACGGACCGATCAGTGAGGCGGCATTTCGTAGCTTCTGAGTCTGAGTCTTCCATCGGTGGGAAACATTGAACCTGGGGTTCGGCCGGGGTTGAGTACGCTGGTGGTGGTGCAGATCGCGGAGTGACAATAGAAGGCGAGGTGACAGAGGTACTTTTACGAGGGCGTTTGATCCCACGTGGTGAACGGTTAGTTTCTATCTAAAAGAGAGATTTTTCCATAGTTGTTTGCGGTCGCTGCGTATTCTGATGTCTTGTACCACGACATTTATCACATATAACTTGAAAAAACCAATGTCGGATGTCGAGCGATTTTCGAAACACGTCAACGGATAAGCCAATGCACGAAATATGGAGCAAAACATCACAGCTGAAGCATCGAAGTGCATGAGCCTTATTTCCCACAACTTTCGAACACGAACCACAACTAGCCTGAGACGACATCACAAGCTAGGGCAAATCCAAGATGGCGGACAGAGATGGCAGTATGGCAAATCAGTGAGATCTCCGGAATTAGCCAGATAATAGCTCCCAAATTTGCACCGCTTGGAAAATGCGCCAAAAGAAGAATAATGGTGCACAATTCACACAGCTAAAACGCTGCTAACACAGTAATCTGAGGCAAAAGTAGTATCCAGCAA
>OX104065.1:111583998-111767207 GCA_944474145.2 Dicrocoelium dendriticum
CGACAGCTTGCCGCAAGCCCTCACTCTACCTAAGCTACGCTCATATAATGCCCGGATAATATTTACATGTTTCTCAAGTAAACCTTTCCTGAGTAGACAGTCCCAAAGTGCACGTCTATCCATCGTATCGAATGCATCTTTGACATCGAGGAACACGACAACGGTGGGCCGCCAGTATATATGTCGGTGCTCCAACGACTGACGCAAAGTGAAGAGGTGGTCAATGCAGCCACGATCTCGACGAAATCCGGCTTGCTCTTCATGAATGGCATTCACGATTGCCAATCGGTCTGTGAAGAATGATAGAGGCAAGCAATTTGGAGGCGATGGAGAGCAGACTGATTCCGTTATGGTTGCCGCGTTCCGACCTTAAGCCTCCCTTGAAAATTGGGACTATGACGGACCGGCTCCAGTAGGTTGGGACAGTTTCCTGCTCCCACAGTTTCACTAGTAACTCGTGTAAATCATCCGCAAGAGCTGGTCCCCAAACTTTGAAGAGGGCTAGAGGTAGATCATCTGGTCCCGCGGGTTTACTTAACTTCAACAGTCCGATCCCACATTCGACTTATGAGCGAGAGGGTGGATCCAAAGGGACAGCCCACGGAGCGGGGCAATCAGTGACCGGCGAGAAATCTAACAATTCCGACCGATTACATTATCGTTCAAAGTACTCAGCCTAACTCTCTAAGTGTTTTGAAAAGTTGTGGATGGGCGAGGCACTCTCGTCAAAATTTGTTTCACTAATAACAGGTCTCCTGCTGCCGGATTCCCCTATCAGCCGGAATAACTTACGATGGTTCACGAGGGTAGTGGCCATTTCCATCTCAGAGACACGATGAGACCACCGGGATTCGCGGTCTCTCTTCAGGCTAACACAGAGTTTTGCCCTGAGCTCTTTGCGAGCTTCATTGTCTTCGCTTCCAACCGGAATATGTCGGTGCGCATCGATAAGTTCCAGAGACCATGAAGAGACCCAGTGTCCATGTTGGCGGTTAGACATACCACATGAGGATTTTCCTGCTCCTAGTAAGGTCTGGTAAATATGAGATCAGTGAGCGCTTACGCAACTTGCATGACAGCGTACTTTGATAGGCATTCAGAACAGCTGGTTTCATCAGTTGGGTGGTATCAATGCGGTCACAACGTCGTCGTGGGCGTCCGCCAATGCGCATCCGCAGGTCAGCACCTACAAGTGCATAGTCAGTGTCTACACATGTGCTCCAAATCGAGTGACAGTTCTGGACGCAGCCTCTCCATCGGTAACTTATTGCAATGTGATCGATTTGTTTCCATAGGTGCTTCGAAGCTGGTTGGCGCCAAGTCTCCCTCCGGCGGTTGCTGTGTCGTAAATTAGTGCTCGCAAGAAATAAGTAAGCATCTTCACACAAATGAAGTAACCGCTCACCGTTATCATTACTGGAGCCTACACCATGTTGGCCGCTTAAATGCAATTCATCAGTGGATAATTTGCCAACTTGAGCGTTCAGATCCCCAGCCAACACAAGTGTCCGTACTTCTTCTGTGGCTATGGAGCTCGTTCACTTGACGATAGAAGTCGTCTTTTACCGAATCATCGCTAGAGTTCGTGGGTGCGTAGACAACGATGACGAATAGACGCCTGTCAGTCACACGCGACGTCGAAGCTTTGAACGAGTCAGCCAATCGGACCGTACACATTCGGCTACTGAGTGGAATCCAGTCAAGCAGGGCAGCTTCAGTCCGAAGACTTAGAGCAATACCAACACCGGCTTGGCCGATGCTCGAAGCTACGTCGTCACCGGATAGGCGCAATGAGAAAGTGGAGTAAGTTGGACTGAATACACCGTGCGGATATGGCACTAAGTTTGTCCATGAAAGAAATGGATTATCAAAATAGCCGTGATAGACTCAGGGTGGCAGAAAAAGGGATCAAGACACATATATAAGGAGAAAAATATCAGCGAAGTTAACCACCTATAGTTTAAGCGAAATCCGTCCTTTAATAGATTATTCAGGCACACATTAAAATGTAGCAACAAAATGCGATAAGACAAGGTAGCAAACCCACCACCTGAAATAAAGAAACTCAGCACTCAAGCACCCCGTTGGTAAATCTAATACAGCGTGCTTACCAATGCTGCGCCGGTTCTGCTTACGTTCTCATGCTGGACCCGAGTGGCCTCGCTCGTGGCTCACTAAACTTGCCTGACTCAAGCATTCGCGACCGTGCGTGCTACAGCACCATGCGTTCGAAGTCGACGGAGTACAGCCCATCGACGCCTGTCGCTTCCGCAACTGCCGCTTATTCTCTGCATACACGAGGGCTTTCTCTTGCACCTCGGCAACTGCTTTGGTAATCAGATCGCGCCATGCACGCCAATTAACCGTCTTCGATTCCTATAATCCTTAAGCAACGATAGAACGTGATAGGCGCCGCTTGGTCATGTCCTGGTAACGTAACTTCGGTTTTCCCACGTGCCGTTTCCCTTCACTTAGTTGTTTCGGTATCCGGGTCGAATGCATGCGGCGAACATGCCCGAGCCACCTCAGGTACCTCAGTAGAATAATGCCATCCACTGCATGCATGCATTCCACTGCGTCGAAGCACCTTCGTGTCTGCAACTCAGTCACGCCAACCGATGCGCATAATACGGCGCAGACACTGCTGATAAAAGCACTCCATCGCAATGAGGCTAGATTTGACCGTGGTGCGATGGTTTGCGTGTCTCATAGATCCCTTGAGCTGTGCTAGGTGGTGCTTTTTTTGCACCTTCAGATCCACTCATACCAGATTGGTCAATGGTTAGAGGCCAGACAAACTCACCCTTCTGGTCCTCCAGGTTTGGGGTTGGAATGAGGGTGGCTCCTTATCTCATAAAACGGGCTCTCTGTAGTCCAATGCCAAAACCTGCTGCCTTGCGGTCAGGTTTTTGAACCAAAGGTTTTGGTTGAGAACCCTAATCGTTCCGCTATCTAGGCCTGGGCAATCTGGCAGTATTCTGCCCACGCAATACAATGAACCCTTCATCAAACAATTTCTTGATGCTCTGGCCTTCGCAGAGCATAATCAACGGTGCCCTATCTGTTACCTCAAGCAGGATGGATAGGGGTATGGATGCTACTGCTCAGGCCTTTCCGTCTTCTTATCCCCTTCTTGCGCTTCTTCTTCCTTATCGTCCCGCTCCAACTTTACTTTTATCCCCCCATTTTCAATCCCCAGATTCTTGGCCCTCCCTCTAGCTTGCTTCTTTAGTTGCTTGTCTTCTAGTTCCAAATCACACACCACCGCAGGGCATCGCTTCAATCCAGCCGACATGTCCATGTCCAACCAAGCGGACAACGTCAGCTCATCCGTTTCCCTTTGGAGTTCTCGCGTCTCGCTAAGACTGGCGTACCTTAACGTGCGCACTTTGCTACAGGTTGGCCAACAGGCAGCACTTGCCCGCACACTAGAAGCCCTATCGATCGATATTTACTGTTTATCAGAAACCCGTCTGCAAGCTTCGAGCTCCGTGCTTACCCTGCGATCTTTCACATGCGACACTGGCGGCACATTCTCATTGTGCCTTTCTGGCTATGATGCAGCTTCAAATGCCGGTGGCCGAGTGGTCGACACGTTTGCTTTCCAACCATAAGGTCACCGGTTCGAATCCGCGTAGGGGTGGGCGTCCTCGCGGTATACTCAGCCCGCGCGCGACTAGTGGTGGTCGCGCGGCAGCGAAGCGCCGTTACGGCGTATAAGCTGACACCTTCCTTTCGAGCTGGCGTCGGCATTGTTTTGAGTCCCCGGGCTGATCGATTGGATCCCAGTAAACAGTAGGATGTGCACCGTTAGATTAGCTGGTTCGTTCCGTGCTGCGAAGTCGCGCGGGGACAAACGGTGCCTGTTTGTCATTGCGGCCTACGTCCCTACAAACTGTAGCACTGATTCGGTTAAAAGATGATTTCTATCAGCAACTTCACGAGCTCCTTCGTTACAGAAGAAGCACGGATACTGTGGTGTTGACTGGTGATCTAAACGCCTAAGTCGGAAAATTGTCTTCTGATGAGCTTCATCTGGGCGGCCAACATGGTGTAGGCTCCCATAATGATAACGGTGAGCGATTGCTACAGCTTTGTGAAGATGCTCGCCTCTTTCTTGCGAGCACTAACTTTCGACACGGCACCCGCAGAAGCGTGACTTGGCGGCCACCAGCCTCGGGCCAGCCATGGACGCAAATCGATCATATCTCGATCAGTTACCGCTGGAGTGGCTGTTTCCAAAACTGTCGCTCGATTTGGAGCACGAGCGTGGACTCTGACCACGCACTTGTCTGCGCCGACCTCCGGGTGCGTTTCAGTGGACGTCTGCACCGTCGATATGAACGGATTGACATCAGCCAGTTGGCGAAGCCAGATGTTCTGAATGTGTACCAATGTGCGCTGACATCTGGGCGGAGTAAGCGCCCACTAAACGCGTCGAAGATCACTGGTCGCATATTCCTCAAACGTCTTATTTCAGTTGTCTTTACAAAGTAGGCATTCCCCAATCCGCAATCTGGGGACGCGCCCGATAACGTACAGCTCCACCACGGTGTTCGAATAAGAAATAGACAAACGTGACACTTAAGACAACTTCTGGTCTCCACCCTCATCTACTGCCCTACTACAGAAGTGAAATCCTGGTTGTGCGGACAGGCAGCTTTTCGACCGAGACTGTATTTTCATTTTTCGGTAAGTGCCAGAACAGACAGACCACAGATTGTATGCTTTGTTTCTCGACTCTTAGCAGCACATTTGGGCATAGTCATTGGCTCCGTTCCGTTAGATACACTTAAATGGGGAGTTATTGCAACGAACCATACCAACTTTTTACGTGACCAGTACCCGGACATCTCACGTCATATCAGGTCCTATGGTTACTTGTCGGACGCCTGCACGGCAACGAGTAGCCTTTGCTGTGAATGTCTTCTCGTTTCTTTTCAATTTTTTCTTAGAATCTCTCATGGGATATTCCCTTATGAAAACACAAGGTATAATCCTCAATGTGCTGCCTGGGATAAAAATCGCTTTATCTATCCTATACAGACGATTCATCTTGCTCTTTGGCAATTGCGAGGGTGTGTGTCCATCTACTAGAAAACCTTAATAGTTTCCTCTCTCCGCATGCGCTCCGAACCTTTACACTCTCTACAGTTGTTTCAAGGTCACCAGTTATTTGCCAGCCTTTTGATTTACGAGAAACTAGAGGTATTTAGGCATTCGACGATTTCATCTCCGTAGTTGACTTCCACCAACTTCTGTTAAGAAGCCACTAGCTTATGTGAGACGTTTGCGATCAACTAACTGAACTATGTGAACACCGCAACAGCTGAGCCGGAGATATTTGACTGATTCACCCAGCTTGATACCTGCGTTGGCATTTGCGGGCTAATTACTACTGAACTTGGCTCACTGTCATAAAAGCTGCATCTGTCCTCATGAATCTCTGGTATCTAACTCTGGAATATGATTTTAAGAATCATGTGTACGGGACCACGGCGACCCGTTCTTCTCTACCGGTATACGGCTTTTTCATATCGATCTGAGACCTGAGGCGCTTTCAAGTCTGCTCACCAATGGCTGAAAAGTCAATTGACACTGTCTTCTCCGTGATGATGAGACGCGCTGGTGAGTAGTTGGCGGCCGTGGTCAGGTTAGTTCGCATTGTCAGTAAATGATATCAAATATATGTGAATGTTAAGGGCGCATGCTAGGTATGCTCATTCGGTGCTTGCAAAAAAGCATACCCTTTTTTACCAGCCACAAGACTGCGCGATGCTAGGGTGGGATTGCATTTAATCTTCGTTTTCTTTGCTAACATTATTTTCAATTATGACATGTTTCAGTATATCTGCAGTGATAAAGTAGAATTCACCCATCTCAAAAGTTTATCTTGACTTGACCCGAATCGTGGACTAGGCAGGGAGAAAGAATTTACTGGCCACCAGACTGAGCGATGTTCTTCCGTCTCACCTTTGCTTGACATTCAGCTCTTTCTAATTACTGTGTCGGAAATATGTGGTCACCCTTATTTCTACACTGACCAACTATAATCCATGCATCGATGCGGGGTGGATCCAGTTCAGTCATAATGGGCGTACTTCCCAATGGGATATGACACGGCTCATCGAAACTTGTTCGATTATGTTGTGCGTATTAAATTCAAATCAGTATCACAGACGCTTCCTGTCGGATCAGATCTAGTATCATTTTATTGTTGCTCTCATCAGTAACACTGCAGGAATCGACACTCATCATTCCAAGAGGAATTCGGATCAAATCACTGGCCGGAAGTGTTGAACGTTGGTTAGAATGAGCACACAAGTGGGAGCGAAGTACTAAAACTGTTGCAGAGAAAAACGAACAGTAGGTAAAAATGTCGTTGATAAGCGAAAACGATAATAAAATATATTGATAAACGGCGATAGTTTGTACTTTGGCCCAAGAGAATGCGGTCCGAAAATAAAGTGCTTACTCGGGGAATAACCAGCCTATGAACTGTCGCTTCATTCTGAAAGACGGAAGGAAGCTCTTTATATATATGTGTATAATACGCATGAGTTAAATTGATGGAAGCGATCAACGTGCTACGCACATGGTGCAAGGTAGAACGAAGCGGGAAACTGATGTGAAGTGCATAAACTGCGGATGGATTAGCGATGGGATATGAGTTGTCCAACCTACCCATGCGCTCACATTTTTATATACAAACAGCATGTCTTCTACCCGCTGTGGCTCGTGTCTCTGAACTCATGGTAGCAACGTGCCTAGTAATGATACTTTAAGAACTACGGACTAGAAGTATAGCCGACAGATAATAACTCAGTGCGAAGGAAGTGAGTGCGAGCTCGCTGTTGAATTCACATTCACGTCATATGCGGTAAAATCGATGCAGGCGCCTTCATCCACGAAGACGACAAGCCCCGATGACACATCCTTTTGTTGAGTTTCTCCATACTCTCGCTTCACCAACAACTGACCATCTCTGGGTTTTAACATCATTGAACGCCGCAACTCAGTAACACCGCTTCGCTACTACACCAATTATTGAATACTACAATGAAGGGCGGTTTGCAAGTTCGGTTATTTTGAACCACCTGACGGATCAGGTAAACAATGCACTATATGCATGGACCGAATTCAATATGATTTTTTATGGATTCGTCTCACAAGGATGTGGACCGCCGCAGAAGCACGCAAGAGAGCAGGTTGGAGACAATTGGAATAGTACTACTGCCATGATGGCTTGTCCAAGTGATCCTTAGGATCTTTTTGAAGGGTGAGAATGACAACTGACAACCACCATTCGGAGAACACTTCTTCATCGTAATACCCAAACCGCACTCAACCGCCGGTGATTGCATGGCAATGATGCGGTGGTGCTGTGTTCCGGCGTGTAGCCGTTACCCATAATTGAGTCACCGCAACAGATGGAGTGCATCAGGACTAACCTTTGCCTGTATTTCTCTGCAACTTTATGAAACTTAGGCTGTGTTTAGGAGCAACTAGAAAATTTTCTGTATACCTTTATAGAATTATAAAAAATTAAAACATTTAATTGCGGTTTGTCAGCGATAGTGTTTGGTCAGTTGCTCTTTTATCCTTGCTCGGTTAGAAATTCGTATTGGTGTCATTATTTCTGGGTATAGGATGTATCTTTCGCATTATATATGGACCGTTTCACAAAAGCACTGGTTTCCCAAATAAGCATCGATAATTGTTTAGAAACACTTCACAGAATCGGCCTCTATTTTTCCTTCTGGTAGTGTATTCCAAAGGTTTACGATTCTTTGTTCTGTGCAAAGCTGATGTGATACCCTGTTCATGCATGGGACCCTGAGTTTGTAACGGTGTCCTCGGGTGTTACAGGGTTCCCGCAGGTGAAATATTGGCCGCAATATGGGAAGTGATTCAAGTGTAGTATTCGATGAGTCATAATAAGGTCAATTCGTACTCGGCAGTATGATAGTGTGTAAGGTCCGAACCTTTCACAATGTTCTTCATACAGAAGCTCTCATAGACTGGGTATTATTCTAGTTGCGATGTGCTTAATTTTATCCAGCTTTTCCCGTTTTCCACCGAATTATCGGATGGTAAGCTGGGGCACCGTATTCAAGGATTGGTCTGATGGGCTCGGTGAATAGGCTAGGGATGGTTTCTGCAGGTCATGATGATCCTGTATGACACATGCCTTCTTTCATTTTCCCTGAAACCGACGTTCTAACATAAAACTGGTCGCCACCTCTTGAGTATGTGGACGATATGACTCTGTTAAGGTTGGATCCAGCCTCTGTGCATGCATTAATGATTAGCGCTGCTTGTTTTAGCATTGCCTCGTACCTTCAAAGTACAAAGTACCGCTACAGATTCTTCGGACCACTAATCACAGAATACCTGGCGTCAGTGAAGCTATTTGCGAGGTTGATGAATCACCAACCACAAATTTACGTAGGCACATGGACCGCTGCGCTAAGGACTTCCACTTAATTCAGTTGGCCTCCTCCTTTCGCCTGTTTAACGAGCAAGCCAACTTGCGCGCCTTGGAACGTTTCACTGGAGCCACCCACCGAAGTGGAGGTCTGTCTTTACCTTCGTCATTTGGGGCGATTCAACGCTGCTGGATCAGATAGACTTCCTCTGCAACTGTTCAGATACAGGTGCTACGCAATTGTCGTCCAATTAACAGCTCTGTTCTCCAAGATCCTGTTGAGGCGAGTCGTTAATCGTACCCGTATTCAAAAAGGGCGCTCGTGCCTCATGCACCAATCACAAAGGAATCAGTCT
The DNA here is from genome assembly GCA_944474145.2 of Dicrocoelium dendriticum. Taxonomy (NCBI): domain Eukaryota; kingdom Metazoa; phylum Platyhelminthes; class Trematoda; order Plagiorchiida; family Dicrocoeliidae; genus Dicrocoelium; species Dicrocoelium dendriticum. The sequence continues at coordinate 111,592,783 of OX104065.1, forward strand.
AATATTCTACGCTTCCAAATTGCTAACATCCACTCTACTGCGCAGACAAATGCCGATTCATGAGCTACAATCGCCTGAGGAACAAGCTAGCTTCCGCCCCGATCGGGGGTCTGTTGACCACAAGTTTACGCTCCGCCAACTCCTTGAGTAAGCGCCGCTATCGCCAGCCTACCATTGCCGCCTTTTTGGACATCCAAGCTGTATTCGACTCGGTCGACTGGCCTGCTTTAGGGCGTCATCTGCAAAGGAATTGGTGTCGAAAAATATACTGCCATCCTGCGGGCTTTATACAGCAATATCTCTGGCAGAGTAAGAGCTTACGGTAAGCTCTCTTCACCTTTCACCGACACTAGCGGTGTGAGACAGGGATGCTCCGAGAACCCGTTTCTCTTCAACTTTACGTTTGATGGTGTCCTATTAAGCACTCTGTATGTCTCCAGGGCTTTGGTTTCGAGTTACTGCCAGGTAACTGACTCGGACTATGCTGATGATATTGCTTTGCCCGATGACAACCCACAGATCATACAGGTCGTTGAAAATCGCTTGGTGGTTGAAGTTACCAAGTATGGCATGACCTTCGCACCATCGAAATGCAAGATCCTACTCCAGGATTGGCATCCAGCTACCCCCGTGCCGCTTGTTGAAGGCGTGCAGCTCGAGCAAGTATATAGCTTCATTCACCTTGAGAGCTACGTTTCTTCTGATTGCACCATTGGTTAAGAGATTTCGCCCGATCAGCGTTCGCTGACCTAAGGCATCTGTGTCGTCATTCTGACGTTTCGCTCTTGGTAAAGGACAGGGTCTACAATGTCTGTGTTCGCGCAGTCCTGTTATACGGGAACGAGTTCTAGCCGATCCGTGTCCATGATTTGCGCCGGATCTCTGTCTTTGACAACGGTTGTCTACGGAAAATAGCTCGTGTGTGATGGGAGCACCGCGTTTGAGATGGCGATGTTGGACATCGCGTACTGGTTGACACACCTCTCTCTCGGCAATCTGATATCGCTTCTCCAACTGAGATGGTAAGTCACGTCCTACGCATTTCATGCGAGCGTCTTCCACGACATGCTTTATTTGCTCGCGCGACGCAGCGCTGGAAAGAATCGCCAAAACGTTGAGGCGTTGCTTTCCTTCTAGTTGTTGCCGGCCCCGTACGTCTTCTGGGCTAGGAAATCATAGATGGGGAACATCACTGGTTGGCTACTCTTGAAAACATAGCGTATAAACGCGAACGATGGAAGCTTTGCATTAGCTTATGCATTGATTCTACTGGTCAAAACCGTAATCACGTAACTGATAACAAAGACAACGGCGTGGGCAAAATACAAAATTTCTTTACGTATTTTCCATTTTTTTAATCTTAATACTTATAATGCACATTCATTCCATGGTTTTCATTGGCTCGGTGTTGTATGGACTGTTTATATACATATATACATATATATATATATATATATATATATATATATATATATATACAGAACTAAGCCGATTGACTTCTAGCCTTCGATATCGCTGAACAGTCACTGCTACTGATCGATTGGTTTGTCTGAATTGATTAACTGCATTCTCAGTGATGGCCACTTCATAAGGGGTTTACCGCATGCATTTCCTATGCTCGTGTAGTTTTCAGTAACACTCATTTGAACCTATTATGTATTATTGTTATTCGACACTTGACCAATATAGAATTGGCAATGCCACAACACACAGTTAACAACAACAAAAAGAGGGATAAATGGGTCGTCATTGAAAGGTTCTGCAAGGCTTAGAGGATTAATGTGTTGTGTGGGCAGAGATCTTCTCGGTTGCACTGGTCCAGGAAGTGGGTTGACTTAAGATATCCCACCCCGAGCGTTTGGTCGTGAAGACCTGACCTGCAAGGCAGCGGGGCGATTAACGAATACCATTGACATCCGGGTAGCTCACTCGCGTTTTTTGTGCTCAGTAGCAGTCCACAGAGAAACCGGTGGCCAACAAGGTTGTTCTTATCCCTCCGTTAGGTATTCACTTATTTGACCGGAAGTGAGTGATCAGCGACCCAATAGTCGGTCACATTAGCTTTGACACGGCACCGTACCAGCTCTTGTGGTATTTGATAGCGAACCACGTGACTAGCCCAGAACACCCCACGCTCTGGGACGCTGCCGCTGATTGTCTGCGACTGCTTATTCATCTCGCGTACAAGGAAACTAAGGCTCATTCCCAGTTAACTCCACAAGGAAGGCATTCCCCAATCCGCAACCTGGGGACGCGCGCGACAGTCCCGCCACGAGTGACTTGGGCATACGTCGGAACCTAGACTTAATGGTGTATGGGTCTTGCAACTCAACCTTGCGATCAGCGCTATTCTTTGAGTCAAAGTGCTTACCGCAAACCTGACAGCATTTGATCACCGATACTTGCCAACCGCTGCTCACTTCCGTTGGGAGCCTCGAGTGACCATCAGCGTTTGTCTACGGATCCTCCAGTACTTCATTAGATTGCATATTGAATCGTATACGTTGGTTTAGTCATGTGTTCCGCATGCATGCAAGTATTTACCTACACTTTGTTTAGTGAGGCCCCGAGATAGTCGGCGAAGGAAAAAACATGGAGAAATTCACTGCTGAACTGTGTCTTTGACACTTGTCATCTTCGTGGATGAAAGCGCTTGCATTCACCCTTCCACATATGACGTGGTCACGAATTCAGTGGTGATTTTACATTCACTCCCTTCAGATTAAATTATTATATCTGCCGCCTAGGTGTCTGGTCAATTTCTGTTAAAGTATCATTACCAAGCATGTTATTACCGTGACATCACGGAGGAGGTTGCTTCGCGTATCAACATTACCCGTGTGACTTTCCAGAGGCTTCACCATGTATGGACACAGCAGTATATCAGCTTCTCAGTGAAAAATAGGGTATATAATGCTGCCGCATGCCCGGTGCCACTGTGTGAATCGGAGACCTGGCCAGTTCGCGGCGATGACATTAAACACTTGGCCATGTTTGACCACCGGTGCTTGCGAAGTATTTATCACGTCTGGTGGGAACATCGAGTGAGCAGTGCTGGAGTCCACTAGTTGGTTTTTGACACGGAACCTTCTGGTGCCTCATTCGAATGTTTACTGAATCCTAGTCGCTTACGTTGGCTAGGCCATCTACTCCGTATGCCCGTTGATCGGCTTCGTCGGCGTGCATTATACGCCGTGACCGCCCCAAGTTAGGTGAAACCGCGAGGTAGTCAGTCTATGACGTGGTGTATGGGCATGAAGAAACGGACTGAGAGACTTCAGCAGGCTGGTGTGTGCCGTCTTCTCATATGGGGTTATCGGGGTAGTCTACACCAGTGGTTGGAGAACGTATCGGACATTGCGCAGTAACGCAGTCAGGGGCGTTCCTGCATTCGGTTCCTTGCATCTAGTTGTTTATCTTCGTTCCATTCTGATTAGTTTAACGCATTTTTTCTCGCTTCCATGTTTTCAACATTGTATTTGCATTCAACCCCGTTATCCCACCGTCGTTATTTGTTGCTACTCTTGCAATGTGAGTTGTAGCAACTTAATCCACCACACTTTGGTGCTAGGATTATTATTATTATCGTCGACTGGCCGGCGCCAGTCGCGCGTGGGCTGAGTATACCGCGTGGACGCCCGCCCATACGCGGATTCAAACCGGTGACCTTATGGTTGCAAGCCAGGCATGCAGACCACTCGGCCACTCGCCGGATAGTGCTCGGATCATAGTTGTTTAACTGAATTGAATTGAATTCAGCAATTTGGCGTATGCTCATCAGCTGTTTACATACAGTTAGTGGAAAACACTGCGATGTTAACAGCAAACAATTCAAAGTGGTCGAAGGTCCTTCGACTCACGTGACCCGTTCCGAAGAAAACGCAATCACTGGCCTCACCAGGGTAGGGCTAGCGTGGTCACGAAATCCGTCTGCTTGCACAGATTTGGCTTCAGCCGCCGAATTGCTGCCGCCTCCGCAAAATATCCAGAAGAAAAAAATATTCATTACACTGCCGTTCAAAGATCAATTTGACTGAATATGCCGGCATCGCCTCCGTCAATCAATTAAGAAGTGTTACCATGCGGCTGAGCTAGTGGTATTGCATCAAGTCAGAAGGTTGGTCTGTAAATCCAACCGTGACAGACCGGACTCTGAAGTTACTGCCTCATGCATTTACCACTTTACTTGTACTTGCGGTAATAAGTACATATGCCGAACTGAGAGAAGGCTGTCAGCCAGGATTGCAGAGCATGTTCTACGAAACATAGACGCTAAGGGTCCGAAACTACCGACTAGCTCTATTGCCCGCCACATACTTGACTGCCACGAATGCCAAAACCCACATGGCAATTTCAGGGTAGTTAGCGAACAAGCTAATCCCCGCCTACTACCGTTTGCGTAGGCGTCAGCAATTCGGCGGCTGAAGCCAAATCTGTGCAAGCAGACGGATTTCGTGACCACGCTAGCCCTACCCTGGTGAGGCCAGTGATTGCGTTTTCCTCGGAACGGGTCACGTGAGTCGAAGGACCTTCGACCACTTCGAAATGTTGGCTGTTAATATCGCAGTGTTTTTCACTAACTGTATGTAAACAGCTGATGAGAATGCGCAAAACTGCTGAATTCAGTAAATTCTGTTGGAACGTTGTTTCTTCTTGCTTTATTGAAATTCGTGAAGGGAAATGCTTGCATGAATTGAATTGAACCGAAGGCTCGAAAAATTGGTTAGTTATCTGACAGTAGCTGGCGCTTGATCTGCTAAGGGTTTCGGAATCGGCTGCATCTGTGACCGAAGATCTTTTGCCGCAGCGGTGTGTTCTCGCCATGTGTTGTGTCTCTATCAGCTCCATGGAATCTGTCTGTTACTTCTACAACCGGACTGTTTTTCCTTTTTAGCACACTTTTTTTATGCTGCTTCATACACGACCCGCCATTTTGTTGATTTCCATGGTTTAGCGATGAGTGTTATGTGTTGTAAATTACTGTCTTGCGCCGTCATTTTCCGTTCTGTGTCCACGGAGCACTAGCGAGTAACTCGAAAACTTCCATTTTAAATTATTTTATTTAAAGTTCTTTTCTTGCTTTTGATCTTTAATGTTACTCCTTCTTTCCGTTGTTTGTGTCATTGTTCACATTTCCCCCTTACTTCTGTGTTCTATTTCTGTTTGGCAGGTATTTTACGATCTGGTTCGGCAAATAAACAAGAAAACACCAAATCCTCGATCAAAGTCCAGCAAACAGTCCAAGTGCTGTGTTGTGTGAAGTGCTCTTCATCCTTGGGTTCGCTGTCCGTCCCTCCTCCGCCCTCCTGTGTGTCCTGTAGCAAGTGCATTAAGCATCCCAATTTTATTTGCCGTACACAAACCAAATGCGTATTTTTTTCTAGCTCCTCTCTGCCATTGGGTGTTTTGTATATCCGTCCCTTTTTCACTCGACGAACTGGAACTTTGTCCTCACTTCACTTGTGCGCAACTTTTATCAGAAACACAATTCGCCACTTATCAGTGCCCCATCGTGCCTTCTGAGCTGTATGTTTGGCCTGATTTCCTCTCTGATCACTTTCGGTTTCTCTTTCGCGAGAACTCCAACTGATATGTTTGCCACTTTATTGATCTCATCTACTAAGCTTTCCTTCTGTCCTCACCACAATCTATCCAACATGTTTGTGAACGTTCATGCAGTCTCTTCAGCACTCATATTTCCGGGCTCCATCGTAACACGTTTTGCACTTTGACTTTATTTTTAGTTTATCGCTCTTGCCCTTATTTTTTTAACACAATTGTTCCACCGTCGGTCAAACTGCATGACTTATGTAACCACACCCTTGGGCATTTTTCATCATTGCTATTCTCACTTGCACATTCTCTCCCGTTTTTGCTACCTTCGGTTAATCAACCTCAGCAACATGTATTTTTCATGGTGACGATCACTGCAGCAGCGCATTATCGTCGTTAATCTTCTTTGCATTGCAACCGAAATTATCTGATGCTTCACTTGTAGACTTGGGAATCCATCGAACTTACCACTCGACCTATTGGAGATGTCCACTGATGGTCCTATCCATACACTTTTCATTGTCTTTCAGGGGGGCCTCAACCGCTTTTGCACCAAGTGATAATGATTGCTGGTCATTAGATTGTCTTTACTGTGTAGTTGGTTCGGCCCGTCTTCATTAGCATAGTGTACGGAAGCGCGTATGCACTCGTCATTCAAATGCTTAACTTGGTCATCAAGCGCAGCCACGCGGAGGATATCAAACAAACAACATAGCATTTAAGGGTATGCAAACACGCAAACTTGACACATAACATGCAACAGAGTAACAGAGTTGAACAAAGCAAATAAATTGGGCTGACTTTTATCCAGATTAAAAGACCTCGATTAAGTGCTAATTGGTTTAGCCCAGCTGTGGTGACGAAGCATTATGGATGCGACATCAATCTTAGCCTGAGGCCAAACATTATATATATATATATATATATATATATATATATATATATATATATATATATATATATATTTACGATCCGAATGCCGAAACCTGAACTGCATACGTGACACATCGTAACTTCTGTGTGAAGCTGATCCGCGAAGACAAGGTCATGCATCAGCAGAAGTTAATGAAGCGATTCTGCACTAACCACAAACTCCTGTATAGGCACATTAACGGCCTTCGAAAGGTAAAGCGAGGGGTTCCGGCGCTAGTCACGGCTGATGGATACACGCGGTCAGCAATGCAAGCAGCTGATCTCCTACGGCTTCATTACTCTCAAACGTTCCAACAAGTGTCGAGCCCAAACATTCACCTCATTTGTAATACTCCACCATCTGGTTTAGAAAACATCACCTTCACTACGGGAGGCTGTGTTGAAGAAGTTGTTATCCTTGCGTATCCACAGTTCTCCCGGAGGCTGATAACATCCGACCAAAGGCTCTACAGGCAGTAGCTAGTGATCTAGCAGAACCACTGGCTGTTTTCTATCAGCGATGTCTAGAGGAAAACCTTATTATAAATAAATAAAGTAAATGATTTATTTCTCGACATGCGAGACACAGGCAGACTACGAGCCTGATCATGTGGTACAACAAAGTCGGGTAGTGGAGAGGGATATTCAGTGATCTATTGTGTTCACATAGGAATGATTCAATGCTAAATCAATTAAAAATAGTAAAGGAGTAAGAGTAGTAGAACTTGAGAGTAAGAATGAAAGTAGATATAAACTGTCAGTTTAATTGAAGTAATACGACCCATCATGAAACCGTCCTCCCGGAGACCTGCTTCCACACTTCTCTTCCACATCTCATCTGGCCATGTACTATTGTGGCGTTATACGTATACAGTTATGTGGGGGCCTGTGATATACATTAAGCTCTCCCCATCGTATAGCCATCTTTTATCTGATTCAATTCCAGCACTGTACTGTGGGGGCCTGTGTTTCATATTAAGCTCTCCCCATCATACAGCCATCTTTAGCTGATTCAATTCCAGCACTGTACTGTGGGGGCCTGTGTTTCATATTAAGCTCTCTCCATCGCATAGCCATCATTTGGCTGATTCGAATCAAGCACTTGTAATATGTGCCAGTGAGTTTGTGATAACTCATACTGCATGAGTGTGTTGCATTTTTTCGGAAGCATTTATCCATAGCCTCGGGAGATCGGCCCAATCCTGGCCAACACTGGAAGGAGAGAAATAAGCAAATAAAAGTGGGTGGACATACAGTAACGTGAAATGCTAGATTTTCGTCCGACGTTCTACGATTCCGATTGTACAAGTTTCACTGGTAACTGATAACCTCAGGAATATACATGCTTTTTACAGAAAAGGAGAAGAATTTTCAGAGGAAATAGTAAGATAGCTCCAGCAGTTGTCGGAGATCAAAATGGGAATATTGGTGATGCGAAATAATTTGGTATGGTACTGAGAAATGTTGTATGCACGCATGGTATTTTTCAGGGAGGGAGAGAAAACTGTACGCAAAGTAAAGTAAGTTAACTGTCGTTCCAACTGTTCAGCTGTGTGCGGTAAGAGGAGAAGCTGATTTCGATGAGGGGATTTGTTCAGAGTGAACGTAAGCGTGGAAGATCATGGTAGGTTTTCGGAAGGTGTTATCAAATGGATTCAGTCCAAAAGCAGAAGGATTAAATCAACATTGATTTCGCTGAGCACGTAACACAGCAGCTCGTACCTAAGGGAGGGGGCCAGGGGAAAAGATAAGTGGAAGATAATTAGCGTTGCAGAACAAATGCGAAATAATTTGCTCGAGAGGAACTCTAGGGCACATTTCCGTCTTGGTGAGTGTGAACTTCATTGTTAATCAGGATATTTTTGCCTTTAGAAAACACGTTATTGCTACTGATAAATTTGGGGAGGGCAGTAAGATCGGGCAACAGGAGAATAAAAAGATCCCCTGATATTGATACTATATCCACCTTGCTCTTATTTCGTATGGGGATTCACTTTTCAAGGTAGGTTGCAATATACCGATCGCTGTTTCGACGTTTAGAAAGGAATGTATAGCGTGTCGGAACTTCATCCCTGACTGGATTGCACGTATCTCAGATGGAAGCCTGTTCCACAATATGGAGTATCGATTTAGGAAAAAGTTGTCAGACAGTTTCGTTCGTGATCTTTTCACTTTTACTTTATTGTGATCGTTATTTCGGGTGCGATAATTTGATAATTCTGCTCGTTGTACCGATGGGCGTGAAGAATGTATTTTTTGGGTAATTGTATCAAAGAAGTTGAAAAGGTTAAGTCTCATTCTTCGCAGCCACAGTGGGTCAAGTTTTAAGGAAACGCAACGATCCATGTAAGATAGGGTGGTGGAATAGCCTAGAAGACGCTTAGTAAATGATCGTTGAACACGTTCCAATGCCATACGATCACTCACTCTAGAATTACAGTAGATGATGGAGCCATATTCACGCAGCGGGCGCGTTTTTATGCTCTACATGGTGTTAATGGATTCTTTTAAGTTAAATGTTTTGAACAAAAGCCCAATGCTTCGGCGGGCTTGAGCTGCGGTGTGTCCTGCGTGTTCGGAAAAGTTAAGGGTGCTCGAGTAGTGGATCCCTAGGTCACGGATAGTGTGGCAGTGAGACAATGGTTTACCATCTATAGTTAGTGAACCTGGTGTGATGTCACATCTGTAGGATACCACGTGGCATTTATCAGTAGAGAATGTCATCATCCATTTGGAACTCCATGAGTCCAGCGTACGTAAGTCATGCTGGATTTCGCTAAGCGTATCAATGACCTCAGTTGGATTAAAAGTGTAAACAATTTTGATGTCATCGGCAAACAGGAAAGGTTTGCCGGAGGCAAGGACATCAAAAATATCATTTACGTAAAGTAGGAATGAAAAGGGTCCCAGAACACTACCTTGTATCACACCACTGGTGACAGGCTTTGGCGTGCTTGTTTCGTGCTCGATCTGAACAATCTGGGTTCTATTAGTTAGGTAAGAATCAAACCATGAAAGCAGAAGGTTGTCTATGCCATATGCAGTTAGTTTGGATAAGAGGTGGTTATGAGGGACACGATCAAATGCTTTGTGCATATCTAGGTAGATGACTATCGCTGATGAACCGTCATCGAGCGAAGTAGTCAGAAGACTGAGAAAGTCTATCTGACATGTTATGCAGGATCGCGTGCTTAGGAAGTCGTGTTGTGAGGTGTTGATAAGATTTCGCGACATCATGAAGTCCACAGTTTTGGACTTTATGTGACGCTCCATCATTTTAGAGAGGATAGAAGTATGGCTTATTGGGCGGTAGTTGCTCATTTCATGCACAGAGCCTGACTTGTAGCGAGGAATGACTACAGCCGTCTTCCACTGTGATGGCACGGTACCGGCGTTCATGGATAGAGAAAAAAGATTCAAAAGTAGTACGGGGAAGTCAGATCCACCGTATTTTATAAGCGTTGGTGGTAATTTATCAGGTCCGGCATACCATAATGACTTCGTAGAGGTGATAAGTCGATTTATATCACGAAGTTCAAAATCAACTGTGCAGATCTTGTCATCAGTAAGCAGAGGGATAATGTGCGAGGCAGCCGCAGCAGCGGCGTTAAAAGTAGAACAAAAGTAATTATTGAAATCCCTGCTTATTTTAGCTGGATTGTTAGTTATTTGGTTACCAGAAATCAGGATGGATGGGGTTTCCGTATTCTTGTTTCTATATTTCATCAGCTTGGTGAGTTATAGGTTTTTATTCATGTTATTTAGCGCCCGTCTTTCTACGTCCATAAGGCTGATATGCCGAAGTCTGTCAAGTTGAGCAAGGATTTTCTGTTGTAGCAATACTAGGGAGAAGTCATTTGTTTTCAAGTAGTAATTTCGGAGTCGTGCAAGCTTGCGTGAAAAATTTCCGGGGGTAGACTCTAATTTTATTTTTCTGGAATGACGGCAATAATTCAGTGGTATTAGAGCATCTAGACACATCTCAATGTTCTTGTAGAACTCATCGGCTGCCACTTGTGGATCATTGGTTAGGAAGAAATTTTCCCAGTGCAAGGATCTCAGAAGAGCGGAAAGCGATTCCATGTGTAACAAATTGTATGGTCGGTAGAGGACGGCAGGTTTAGTCGGGGTAGGATCAGAAAATGGATTATCGAAGGTGAGTTGGACCATCTTGTGATCGCTTCCAGGGAAATTGTCTAGAACAACAGCAGAAACGTTGGATAGGCCTAGCGTAAGCAATAAATCGAGAGTGTGATTTCCCCTAGTGCGTGAATGGACATGTTGTGTCCATCCATATACATGTAAAGAAGACATCAGTCTCGAATATTTAGTAGGTGCGGCGCACGATCTCCAGTCAATATCAGGCATATTGAAATCTCCTCCTAATACTTTACATTTAACTGGTAATTCTGCTAAGTAGCAAAACAAGCGTTCCAATGTTCGTAAGTCATCCGTACTGGGATTCGGAGGGGAGTAAATGCAACCCAAAACCATCGAGGTTCTACCTAGAGTAACATGTGCAATTATGCTGTCAATATCGCTGTTTGAAAGGGAAGCGCACAGCAGTGATGCTTGGAAGTTATTTGATATATAAATGATGCAACCACCAGTATGGAAGCAAGGGGTCATCACACCTATCTATAAAGGAGGTAGCCGCACTGATCCTACAAACTACCGTCCAATAACACTACTTCCCGTACTATCCAAAGTGATGGAATCAATCGTCGCAGACGCGCTGATGCAATATTTGGAAAGCCACAATTTAATAGCCCCAGAGCAACATGGCTTTCGTCAAAAGCATTCGTGTAATACTAACCTATTAATTGCACGTAATAGCTGGACTGAAGCTGTTGATGATGGAGTTGGAGTCGATGTCATCTACCTGGACTTTTCAAAAGCGTTTGATCGTTTAGACCATCGAGTTCTCCTTCAGAAGCTTCGGAACTACGGCATTGGCGATCCAATCCTGAGTTGGATTAGCAATTTTCTACAAGAACGACGGCTAGTGGTGACTGTCCGAGAATCCTTTTCTCATGCAATCGACGTGACGTGTGGAGTACCACAAGGCTCGGTTCTTGGACCTCGTCTATTCTTGGTGTTCATTAACGATTTGGCGAGATCAATTACTTCCGATTTCTTATTTTTCGCTGATGATATCAAGATATGTCCAAGGATCAGAGGACCGGATGACCATGAACGGCTCCAGTGCGATCTTAATACAGTGTCGAAGTGGTCAGTTCAAAACGCTCTACGGTTCAACGTAGACAAATGTCGCGTAGTACAATTACGCCATAGACATAACTACACCTACATACTTGGGACAAAGGAATTGCAGAATAGCCCCCAGGAACGTGATCTTGGTGTGATCATACAGAGCGACCTCAACTGTTCAAAACAGACTGAGATAGCTGCCAAAAGTGGCAACCAGCACGTCGGCATGCTGCGAAGGGCATCAGGGAGATTTGACCCATCAATCTTCCCAATGATGCTCAATTCCTACGTGCGACCGCATGTTGAGTACGCAATCCAAGCTTGGCAACCTTGGTTGAAACGCGACCTAGAAGCGATAGAGGCACCACAACGGAGAGCAACAAAGAACGTGAAGGGCCTGCGGTATCACTCTTACCACCGAAGGCTGAAGTTGCTGGGAATTTTCAGCGGACGTTATCGAAGGCTGCGCGGCGATCTCATATTAGCGTATCAGATATTGAGTGACCCCAACCACGTATGCCGCCATTTGCTGAAACTTAGCCACAACACGCAGCTCAGGGGTAACTGCTTAAAGTTGAAGGAACAATATAGCCGTCTAGAGTGTCGACGGAATTACTTTTCCCTTCGGGTTTGCAAACCTTGAAACGCACTCCCAGACTCAGTTGTATCCTCTCCTACCTTGGATGTTTTCAAAAAACGATTAGATGTTGCTCTTAGCTCCCAACATTTTGTTACCTAAACTCCTCTACTGTGGATTACGCCAAGGATGCATTACAACAGGATTTATGTATCAAACGGATCTAAGTGAGCGACCATATTTTATTTTCTCACTCCTTACCTCAACTATCACTGCGCCCCAGTGTCTTTCTGAATGTTTACGCGCGATATTTCTTTTTCATTTCACACTGATGTTAATTATCAAAGTATTCATCTCGGCAGACGTTCGATAGATGACCCAGACATATTTTAATTGCCTCATATTCACCGCTACCATCCTACGGGACGTGTCAAGCACTTGCTTTTATCCGGTGATAAATCATTGTTCATTGTTCATTACAAACGCCAAACGAGTAGGGAATTGCAGTCTCTTAAATCGCAATGGGATTGCTCTTGCTCTGTGTAGTTAAATGTAAATAAAATAAAAATTATTTGTGCAGGTATGGAGATCGTCATGTTTGCCAATTCTAGAACACGCAACATATAACTGTTCATGTGAGTAGCCGTCCGTGTGTAAATCGAATTCGCACACTTCGAAAGACTTGCCATGAGCACCGTTGATTGTGATTGCAAACGCGTTGCTGTGGCTTAGTGTGGTTAAATCGAAATGAAAGAACAGAAAAACCTCACTTTTGCAATAGATGTAGTTTCATGAAACGTGTGGGTTTGCAATGTGGCTTACTGTTCCGTTGTCTGTTTGAATCTCAATTTTAGAGATGAAACATCTCACCTGTGTAATAGATTTAGTTTCCCAACCTCTGTGGGTAGACCACGTGTTTTGTTGTTACGTTGTCTGTGCAGAAATGGAGATTGGCAAATTTGCCGACTCCAGAATACGCAACATATGTGAGAATCAGTCAGCGCGTAGATCTAAACCGCACACTTCAAATGACTGCCCTTGAGCTTTATTGATTGTGATTGCATGCGCCAAACGAATAGGGAATTGCAGTCTCTTAAACTGAAATAGCGTATCAGCAGGAAGCATCGAAATTCGAGGAATGCGGACATCCTCACATTTGGAAAGTCCGGTCAAGATTATTGACTGTACGACGTTGCTGATTAATGCTTTTTCTGCAAGCCGCGTGCCGTTACAAAGCTTTGGCTGGTTGACATTTCGCAACAGGATAATTGATGTGCCCATTTTCAGTTCGAGTGAATTCAAAAATTCTGTTAGATAATTAACCGCTTCATCTGCTTCCAACACAGTGTCGACGGACTTATATGCGACTGTCTCGCTTGGAATGTTAGACTGAATAAAAATGTTCAGTTCATCGACGTCCTTGTTCTTGGCCGCAAGAATAGCTAGTTCGCTCAGCCAATCGTGCTTCTGATAATTGGTTTGAATATTAAGAAATACATTTCCAACAAGTCCTTCTTTTGACATCACAAAATTTCAGGCAGTGCAAATCTTCCAGAAGTCAGACAAACGGGCAACTTTCCGTTTCCAATATCCAGTAGTTGAAGTGGGAATGCCTCAGCTGAGTGATCGTGTTTAAGGTGGACAAGCTTATTGGCGGTTACTTTTTACGTCTTAATATGACGCCACACAGAAGAGTATTTCGGACAAGCGTTTATGTGGTCCGCTGGTGTAGATCGAGGAGTTACAGGCAACGTTTCCCTGAAATCTGCAAGCAATAATAACGCGTTCCCAAATGGTCTGCTGTTTCCTCGCAAAGCTGGCAACGATCGATCAAGTGCCTACAGCGACCTTTTGTGCACCGATATGCATTCATCCCAAACAATAACTTTACATTTCTACAATACTTTTCCCATGCTAAACGATTTAGAAATGTTACATGTAGGAGTTTCAATGAATTGAACCTTCAATAGCAATTTCAAAGCGGAATGAGCTGTTATTCCACCGGGTAGCAGTGTCGCAACTATTCCGGAGAACGCGAGAGCTAAGGTTATGTTATTTTGCCATCTAAGTGCAGCAAAAATCAATACAAAAAGAAACGTTTTACCAGTTCCTCCAGAAGTATCTAGGAAAAAGATTGCTTCAACCGCGTCATTGACAGTTTGCATTATTTGATCCTAAATGCCTTTTGCTTATGTTTTAACCTAGGAAAGTTCGATCACACATACGACGAAAGATCGCCCAGGATGTACAATGCAATTCAACATCAAACGAAGCAGCAGCAGATTGAATCCGTGATGGCATTCCCAGTTTATTAAGGGATCTGTTTGCGATTTCAAGGCAACATTCTTCAATGATTATTGAAGCATCGTTGCATATTTTTGCTTGAAATTCCAAGTTCCTATCGACATTTTCCTTGCTTATTCAACAAGAAATATCCACGACCATGTGCGACTTATATTTCTTCCATTGTTCTGTTGCAAAAGAATGACAGCCGAATCAAGTTACAAACGAGGTATCATTATCCCATCAGAAATACCAATAACTGACGACCTCCCAGCAGTCGGTACTCTCGCACACTTGACCTCTTCACTCCTCTGTGGACTCCTAGAGACCGAGAAACTGACCTGCTTTCATACGAACGCCCAGGGTCTTTCTAATAAACTGCTCGAACTGAAAGATCGCCTAGCTTCTGGGTCATGTGATGTCAATCATATCATCGACACGTTGTTACACACGAAAATGACGGACGCTGAATTTTCGCTACCGGACATGTCGCCGATCCGGAAAGACAGGCTCACAACAGGTGGAGGAGTAATCCTGTATTACCGAAGTGACTTACAGTACGTAGTCGTGGAGGATTCAGACTCGCAGCTCCCCGACTGTCTTTGGTGCCGCCTGTAGTTAAAAGGCAGAGACACTTTCCTTATTGTCTTGGTGTACCGCCCCCTAACTCTACACCCGAAACCGACTACCACCTTGGGGCTGCTTTTAGATGCAGTTTACAACAAAAGTACACTCACATACTTATCATGGGTGATTTCAAGGTACATTGTGTAGAAACTCCTGCCACGATCGGAGAACAATTCAAAGCCGGTTTACTAGATCTCGTAACCACTGTTCATCTTTACAATCACATCACTTTGCCCACTCCGTTCAGAACAGGTAAAAGGCCATCTTTGCGGGATCTTGTGCTTATTAACGAGGAGCGTGTGATTGATGCGTTGGTTTTAGACTGTCCGTTGGGTCGCAGTGATCACTCAGTGGTCAGTTTCAACGTCGTTTGCTATGCGGAATATCGGAATGAGAAGGCTGAAACTGTGCGAACCATCACAAACTACGATCCATTAGCCCAGCTCGTCAACGCTACAACTTGGTCGTTCCTTGCCGAAGAACCCCCGGAAGTCGCCTGCTTCGATTTCGTCAACAACTTCAGTCAGCTGATTACAAAGGCTTTAGAGATAACAGTTTACACTAAGTGTACCTCAGGTTCTTCCGTTAGGAGGAGAACTCGAAAATGGATGACAGTACGCAACGTAGCATGGTGAGTGTACAGAGAAGCTCCAACACAAGAAACTTGGGACAACTACGTAGCCCAACGTAACCACTGCACACAATTGCTAAGAGAAGACAAAGCCGCCTATCAGCACAACATAGCAAAAAGCTTCAGTGCTAAACACAAACTGCTGTACAAACACGTCAATAGCCTACGTAAGGCAAGGCAAATATTTCCTCCACTCGAGACGGCTGATAGCCCTACAAGAAGAGCTGTGGAAGCAGCAAACGCGCTGTGAATGCAATACGCTCCCACGTTTCAGAGGGTCTTGCCACCAAGCGACCTTCTAGCCTTTGTCATCTCCTTGCCAGGACTAACTCACATCACTTTTACCGCGGAGGCTGTATTGCAAAAACTGATGTCTCTATGCAAACACAGGTTGCCGGGTGTCGATACCATTCGTCCAGATGCATTGGAAGCAGCAGCGAGCCAACTGGCAGGACATTTAGCTCAGTTTTCCCAACGCTGCTTCGACCAGAACCAAGTTCCCGCCATGTGGAATCTTGGAATAAGAACCGCGATTCACAAAGGTGGAAGCAGTACTGATCCCTCCAACTACCGCCCAGTATTCCTTCTTCTTATACTCTCCAAGGTCATGGAGTCCTTAGTTACCGATGCACTGGTGTGTTATCTGGAAAACTGCAACCTCATCACTCCTGAACAGCACGGTTTCCGTCGACAGCGGTCATGTACAACGAATTTACTAATCGCACGCAATAGTTGGACCGAGGCAGCTGACGCTGGAGAAGGTGTTGATGTGATCTAGCTGGATTTTTCCAAGGCTTTCGATCGTCTAGCCCATCGGATACTACTCTCCAAGCTCCAGCATTACGGACCAGCGACCCTCTTTTAAGCTGGATTGTCAACTTTCCACTTCAACGGCAATAAATTGTCAGAGTTCGGAGCTCTTTATCGGACCCCATACAAGTGGAGTGTGGTGTGCCGGAAGACTCAATTCTACGTCCATGCTTGCTTTTGGTGTTTATTAATGACCTTGCTCAGGGAATGGCTTCAAACTTCCCGATGTTTGCCGATGATATCAAGATTTGGCGCAAGATCCATGCGAACACCGGCCGACATGTGCTTCAGAATGACCTAGATACGGTATAGCAATGGTCCACCCAAAATTTACGGCATTTCAACGTGATTTAAATGCAAAGTACCTGTCATCCGTCATCAAAGCAGCTACTCATACCGGCTCCGAACGGATGTACTGCAACAACCAACTGTCCAAAGTGACTTGGGTGTCCTGGTTCAAGGTGACTTGGGTTGTTCTAAGCAATCCGAAAAGGCCTCAAGGACTGGAAACCAACGTGTCGGGTAGTTGCGACGGACGTTTGGACAAATGAACAGCTCCATATTTCGACAACTACTCAGTGCGTATGAACAATGAACAATGATTTATAATGGGCAAAAAAGCAGGTGCTTGACATGTCCCGTAGGGTGTTTAGCGTGACAAAAAAAGGTAGCAAATGCATAATGGAGTCGTCAGTTCGGGCGCTTACAGGGGGAGTTTGAAATGAGAATGTACGCACATAAAGCAACAGGGGAGTGGTTATTGTTCACATCATAGGAGAGAAAAATAAAAAAAGATAGCAAGGACAGCGCTTACTCATGTGCAACTATCTTGGGCCGACAGGATACAGAAATCCAGTTTCTATAATAGTAGCGTTTATCAAATTTCGTGCAAGGCGTTTGGAGTGACTCAATCTCTGGTAGGGTTATGGCACTATACCCTGTCGGTTGTGCATTAGTGCCAGCATCTGGTGGTCATGAACTATAGCAAGTAGTGTAAATGTGACAGGGTATCGTTGCGGCGTTTTTTGAAAAGGGATAGGGTGGGTGCACTAATTACATGTTCCGGGAGGGCTTTCCAAGGCTGTGACACTCGAAGGGAGAAAAAGTTTCGCCGACTTTCCAGGCGGCTGTACTGCGTGACCAGCGTAAACTGGTGACCTCTTAGCGAGGTGTTTTGACTGAGTATTAGAAGGGAATGACATGGGTAGTTGGAGTTTCTCAGAATCAGGTGCACCATTTTGAGATCGCCCCTTAGACGCCGATAACGTCCACTGTATATTTTGAGGGTCTTCAGTCTGAGTGGGTAGGAGAGGCTGGTCAAATCTCTGACGCTCTTCGTTGCCCTACGTTGTGCCATATGGAGCGCGGTGAAATTGTGCTTAAGCCGGGGTTGCCACGCTTGAATAGCGCATTCCGCGTGCGGCCTCACATACGCACTAAGCATTTTTGGAAGGATCGTAGGGTCAAACTTCCCGAAAGCTCTGCGAAGAAGACCGAGGTACTGGTTCGCTTTCTTAGCTGCCTTTTCAGTCTGCCTCAAACAACCGAGGTCATCTTGAACAATCACACCTGGATCGCACTCGTGAGAAGCCCGCTGTAGAATTTGTGGTCCTAGGCGGTATTTGTGCATACTCTTGTGTCGTATACTGAGAACTTTGCACTTGGTGACGTTGCAATGCAGCATGTTCTCGATGGACCATGTGTACGCTTTGTCCAGGTCCTCCTGTAACACTGTGTGATCCTCCACTGCAGCTATAGTGCGCCATACCTTTAGGTCATCAGCAAATAGCAAACAGTTAGAAGATAGCACGCTCGCGAGGTCATTTATGAAAACCAGGAACAGGCGGGGTCCAAGTACCGAGCCCTGAGGTACGCCGCGCTGAACTTCGATGGATTCCGACAGGTTGCTTCTAGCCCTCACATTCAGGTGACGTTGCAGGAGAAAGTCTCCTATCCAGCCCAGAACAGGATCACCGATTCCATGTTTCTGGAGTTTGTGGGGGAGAATGCGATGGTCTATGCGTTCGAATGCCTTTGAGAAATCCAAGTAGGCCGCGTCGACTTCTACACCAGCGTCCACGGATTCCGTGCAATTCGCACGAGAAATCAAGAGATTAGTTGTACAGGAGTGATTTTGGCGAAATCCATGCTGTTCTGGAACGAGAATTTGGTTGTTCTTCAGGTACCCCATTAAAGTCTCAGCTACAATGGACTCCATAACCTTGGAGATCACAGGAAGTGGTGTTATCGGGCGATAATTTGCTGGTTCAACACAGCTACCACTTTTGTAGATAGACGTGATGATTCCGTGCTTCCACATCGTGGGGACGTGCATCTCGCTCAGACATCGTTGAAAGAATATTGCTAATGTTCCTGCCAAACTCATGGCAGCAACTTTCAACGCCTTTGGTCGAATGCCGTCCGCACCGGAGGGGCTGAACTCGCGCAGAGACATCAGCCTCTTCAGTACAGCTGCGGAGGTAAACGATATGTGATTAAGCCCTGATGGCAGCGTTATCTGCTTAGGCAGGATATATGGTGATTGCGCGCTTTGGAAGGTACGGCCAAATTGTTGTCCAAGGACGTTGGCCGCCTCTTGTGCAGTTTGGGCGAACCCACATGCTGTGTACAGAGAAGGAATACTGCGCTTAAGACGGCGTAACTTGTTAACGTGTCTGTATAGCAGCTTGGGATTAGAGCAAAACTTTTCCACTAAACCTTGTTGGTTCTTAAGTTTATCCTCCCGGACGAGTTTGACACAGTGGTTCCTTTGTATTGTGTAGATCTCCCAGGTTTGTTCGTTCGGGGAGGCTGTATAGTTGTGCCATGCCAAGTCCCTTAATGCCATGCACTTACGTGTCCTGCTCCTTATGAAAGACTTCATCCTTTTAGGCCGGTAGATTTTGGATTCAGATGTCCTTGCCACGAGCTTGGTAAATATGTTGACGAATTCACCGCAGGCCACCTCGGGGGTTAATTCAGCTAAGAAAGACCAGCTTGTTGCACCACTTAGGCCGGACAGGTCTTCATAGTTGGTTATGACACGATATTCCTCGGTATGCTCTTTAGGATAATCCGCATAGCACATGTAATGAAACAATAACGTCGCATGATCACTGCGCCCCAAAGGAGTATCGGTTATCACTCTCTCGACCATTAATTCTTCATTGGTGAATATTCGGTCCAAAATGGATGGCCTGTCAGTTCCCCTGAATCTGGTGGGCGTAGTGACGTGGCCATAAAGAGGGTAGTCTGAAACCAGATCTTGCAAATCTGCTTTGAATTGCTCTCCTGGTGTGGCCTGGGATTCGATGGCATGTAAGTTGAAGTCACCGGTGACTAGAATGTGACTGTACTTTCTGTTTATCACTTGCCTCAGTGCAGCTATCAAACTGCCGTCCATCTCAGGAGTAGACGACGGTGGGCGGTAAACAACAACCAATAGGCCAAGATCGTTCCCTTTTAGCCGGAAATTACACCAAATGGCGTCAGGTACGTCAGTTTCCGAATCGTTTATGCGTTCGCATTGCATGTTGTTACGAAAATAAAGGGCTACCCCACCACCTTTGCTGGTTCGATCCTTCCGGACAACGGACATGCCCGTTAGCTCGATTTCAGCCTCCGTTATCTCGCAGCGTAATCAAGTTTCGGTGACAGCGATAAAGTCCCAAGCTGCTGATGCGTGTCGAAGTCTTAATTTAGCTAGTTTACTGAGTAGACCTTGGGCATTTGTGTACACGCATGAGAGTTTCTCGAAGACCAAAAGTGTGTTAGATTGGATGGATGAAGCAAATGAGCTTACGCCGACCAATTAAGGGTTGGCGACCAATCGCTTTTTGAATGGGTTGCATATTCTCGATAAGTATTTGATATATAAGCAGGTATCAGATGCCCCGAATCCCGGTATTTGCTCGTGCTCTGCTGTGCCCCTCCGGATAGTATGGCTACTCTTAAAACCGTCCCCGAGTCGGGTCCTGCAGTTGGCGTTTTCACTAAGAGTTGTGCCTCTACTGAATTGTCATTAGAAGGTGTTGGTGTTCCTGCTGCTTTCAGACGAATTTCTGTTGGCAATCTGCAACGGAATTTAATCCAGTTCGCTAGTAGGGTTTGTGCCATTTGTTCTGACTGTAACACAAGTTTTAAGAGCCTGGGACCGCACCCCTTATAGTTTGGTGATATGGGGATCCTTGTCAACGAGGTGACCACCACATTTTCGAGCGAAAGACCCTCCTGGATGTAGTTCCATTGCTCGCGGTCGTGCACCTGGGCATCGTCGGAAAAGGAGTCAGTAAGCTCAGGAACACCGTGAGCAATCACTGTTTTCTTATCTTGACTTATTCTGTACCTATCTTTGTTAGCGGGATCCCCTGAACGTTCTTTCCACGGGATTTCGGGTAGTATGCGCACTCCACTTGAGTCGTTGCGGAGACGATTCGCAGACAGCAGAACGGCCTCAGTCTCGTCCGCCGAGTTTAGTGTTACCCGAAGTAACCGGGGTTCGCCGTAGTGCAAAGTGTTTGGGTGACGCGAGATTCTTCTTAATTTCGTGGGATTAGCATGAACACCGATCGACGTACAGATGGAACCCCACTGATTTCGATCGCCCGTCAACTTACCCTTACTTGTATTGGATTTGGATTCGGGGACATTTGTGCATACCATGTTTAGGGCACCATGGTTGCGCCTGGTGGCGACTGGTTTTGGATTTGGAGGCTTAGTATCCGGTGTTTTTGTTGAATTTGTGAACGGCATTGGTGTGTGCCATCCGTGCTGCGGCAGTTTTGTTTTCTCTAGTTTGGGCACAAAGGTTACCGGTGCTCTTTCCAGTGTTTGCTTGGCGGCAACCGATGCGTACGTTGCCGGGTTGTTCACCATTGCTGGTTGAATGTAGCTTACAGTCTCGAGTGTAGCGAACAGACTACTAGGTGCAGCACACAGTACAGAAATTAAGGCAGGCGCGCTGCAGGCACTGTTTTTACTTATAGAAGGGAGAGAGAATGGAGTTGATACTGCTGGAGGCTGAGTCGTTGGGATTCGGTTGGGACGCCTGGCTCGCTTCTTTGGCTAGGGAATTCGGGGTGTTATTTTCACTCACAAGTGCAGGCCCGTTTCCTCCCATGGGAGTAACTCTGGTGCTCACCAGTTGCTCGACCACTTCGGTTAGTCTTTCACACCTCTTCAGTAGCACAGATAGACAGCTAACAAATGGAATAGACTTGCATACTTGGCAGAACCAAAACGCCTCCGCGGTGTTTACTTTCGTCAACGCCTTCCCAAGACAGGCAGTGTGATAGGATTTTAAACACATGGTACACACCAGACCACTTTTTACCACTTTAGCACATGATTCGCATTTGCTCTTCATACGAGACATGTTCTCAGTACGGGTAGAAAAGGGGTAGAAAGAGGAAAGCGATACTGACGCACCGTTGCGTGGCAGTCGGCGCTGGTTTGAGGTCAGCAGGTCCAGGCGTGTCGCGTCCAGATGAGTCACACGTTCTTTAGGTTAGATAGGCGAGGTGCGTGCTATCGATCCAGACGGTAGAGGGCAGGCAGTGATGCGACGTAGGACTGAGGCAAAGCAAGGTGAATTGGAAAATACTGTCTGATGACGACAGTGGCAGTTCCAAGGGCGAATCAAATTGACGACTATCGCTTTGTAGAGCGACTTGAAGGAATGGTAGTAAGCTGATCGGGTGACCCTCAAAAAGATCTTTAAAATAAGCACAAGAGTTCTTATGCGACGAGAGGAAAAATAATAGCTCCGATAAGGTTCAAATACGGTTGACTTCGAAGTTACAAGAGCACAGTTTGCTGGTGATCCGTGAATGATAGATCCGATAGACGAACAGTGGTAGGAGGAGCTCGCGGAGCCAAATCGAATGATGGCACGTAGGTCTCTGTGAGAATAAATCCAAAGGTTTGGAGGCGAATAACGCAGGAGAACAGTTTTCTTGCGACCGCTCGGATGCGAAAGCGCATCCATGTCGAATACGCACTTCAAGCCTGGCATCCATGGCTGAGACATGACCTTAATTCACTGGAGCAGCCACAACGTCGGGCAGCTAAGAACGTAATTGGAATGCTCAATCTTTCATACCAGGAGAGGTTCCAACGATTCAGGTTATTCAGTGGAAGCTATCGCAGATTACGAGGCTACCTGATTATGACATACTTGATTCTGCGAGACCCACATCATGTGTGCCGCCCTTTACTGCAACTCAGCAACAATACAAACCTGAGAGGCCACTCCTTGAAACTCACTGTACAGTATAGCCGCCTGGAGTGCCGCAGAAATTTACTCTCCATTCGTGTCTGTCACCCGTGGAATGCTCTCCCAGAATCGGTCGTCTCTGCACCGACACTAACAGTATGTAAATGACAGTTGGATGACGCACTCATCCACTTGCAGTTTGTCACTTAGCATTACGTCTCCATTCTACACCTGGAGTTTACCATGGAATTATGTGATTTTAACTGTGAGTGCTGTGAATCTAAGCGGATTGCAGCACTACGGCGGAGCAAACGATATGTCCTCTTTTTCATATTTAAAATGCTAACTGTTTTGCTATTATTATTATTATTATTGCGATATCCCCACCAACTATACAACGAGAATTGTAAAACAACGCTTCTTTGCCCGTATACATCCATTGTTCATTTGTCAAAATGATTGCAAACAGCACAGGAGTTTCATTTGAATGTGACGTGTTGCATGTGTCATTAACGCATAAATCCCAGCTTTGGTCGATTTCCAACAAATTCTGAGCTGGACATGCATGGTGGAAAGTGTCATGTGTAACGCCGCTGACAATTCCTAATTGCTGGAAAGATGTAGGACCAGACACATTGACCAACAACATGCGAAGACTAAAGCATTCCCCTTGATTGGGATGCACGGTGTGCAGTCTGCCTATGGTAGTTTACTTGAAGATACCAGGTTGTCCGTCAACCCGCACTCCTCGTTTGCATCATTCAAGTGATTTTCTACTCATATTTCAAGTGTAATACGTGAACACATCGGAAAACAGCAGTTGTTTCACAAACGCGTCATACTGACCTAACTTGAAAAAAAGCATTTAGGGTTGTAGCCAGTGGATTCAGGGACATTTGATGAACATTCGCAGCTGTAAAACAGATGCGTTGTCCGTTCTTCAGGTGTACTGTTGAGTGAACGACATCTAGACTTCGTTCATGCATTGGAACTGAAGGAATGTGCCATACGGCTTGATTGCTGCTTAGGTATCTTCCAGCCTGATACTAAGCGACTTCATCTATATGTATACCCGTATTCATATAACTTCTAAATAATGAACAATGATGAAAGATGATTTATAGCGGGTAAAAAAGCCGGTGTCTGACATGTCCAGTAGGGTGTTTAGAGTGAGAAAAGAGAGATCAAGGAACAATGGAATCGTCAGTTCAGGCGATTACAGATTTAACTACACTGCCATATAAAGGGATTTGGAAATGAGAATGTACGCACACAAAGCAATAAGGGGAGTGATTATTGATCACGTAATAGGCAAGAGAAAAAATTAAAAAATAGCAAGGACAACGCTTACTCGTGTGCAACTATCTTGCGTCAACGGGATACAAAACTCCAGTTTCTATAGTAGTAGCTTTTATCACATTTTGTGCAAGAGGTAGGGTTATTGCACTATAAACTATCTGTTATGCATTAGTGCCAGCATCTGGTGGTCATAAGCTAGAGCACGTGATGTAAATGTGACAGAGTATCGTTGCGGCGTTTTTTGAAAAGGGATAGGGTGGGTGCACTAATTACATGTTCCGGGAGGGCTTTCCAAGGCTGTGACACTCGAAGGGAGAAAAAGTTTCGCCGACTTTCCAGGCGGCTGTACTGCATGACCAGCGTAAACTGGTGACCTCTTAGCGAGGAGTTTTGACTGAGTATTAGAAGGGAATGACATGGGTAGTTGGAGTTTCTCAGAATCAGGTGCACCATTTTGAGATCGCCCCTTAGACGCCGATAACGTCCACTGTATATTTTGAGGGTCTTCAGTCTGAGTGGGTAGGAGAGGCTGGTCAAATCTCTGACGCTCTTTGTTGCCCTACGTTGTGCCATATGGAGCGCGGTGAAATGGTGCTTAAGCCGGGGTTGCCACGCTTGAATAGCGCATTCCGCGTGCGGCCTCACATACGCACTAAGCATTTTTGGAAGGATCGTAGGGTCAAACTTCCCGAAAGCTCTGCGAAGAAGACCGAGGTACTGGTTCGCTTTCTTAGCTGCCTTTTCAGTCTGCCTCAAACAACCGAGGTCATCTTGAACAATCACACCTGGATCGCACTCGTGAGAAGCCCGCTGTAGAATTTGTGGTCCTAGGCGGTATTTGTGCATACTCTTGTGTCGTATACTGAGAACTTTGCACTTGGTGACGTTGCAATGCAGCATGTTCTCGATGGACCATGTGTACGCTTTGTCCAGGTCCTCCTGTAACACTGTGTGATCCTCCACTGCAGCTATAGTGCGCCATACCTTTAGGTCATCAGCAAATAGCAAACAGTTAGAAGATAGCACGCTCGCGAGGTCATTTATGAAAACCAGGAACAGGCGGGGTCCAAGTACCGAGCCCTGAGGTACGCCGCGCTGAACTTCGATGGATTCCGACAGGTTGCTTCTAGCCCTCACATTCAGGTGACGTTGCAGGAGAAAGTCTCCTATCCAGCCCAGAACAGGATCACCGATTCCATGTTTCTGGAGTTTGTGGGGGAGAATGCGATGGTCCATGCGTTCGAATACCTTTGAGAAATCCAAGTAGGCCGCGTCGACTCCGACACCTGCGCCCACAGATTCCGTTTGGTTTAAGGCCAAAAACTGCCCTTGTTCACACACTTGCATATGTATTTGATGGATTTGACGGCGTTGTAGTATTCCACCTTCATATGCGTTTTGTAAGTTTTTGATAGTAATAGCGAAAAGGGAACAACCTATTCGTTATCAACTTCGATGTCACCGTTTCGCATTTATATAGCGATTACGTTATCACCATCTTCTTCTAATCGTCTTCTTTTTAAGTGGTCTCCGTCAGTTCCTGTAACCGTTTTGGATAACAATACTCGAGGATATCGCTTTGTGCATTTTTCTTCTATCATGCATGTTGAGTTTGGATTCAGTGAAAAGCATGGTCCATGTATCATATTTTTCGTCCCAACTTGATGCAAATCATTATGGACGTCAGGATCGGGTATTTCAGCGCCTATTACATAATCAATTTCGTTGGAAGTGATTTTATCGTAGGGCCATATTACTATGTGTGTGTGTGTAGCAGTCCTCTCTTTTGCCGTCCCACTGAGTACATTTAACAACGAACCGACTCAAATGCCTTGCGTTTTAACAAAAATTTCATCAACGACTTCAGCTACTGTCTAAAAACACGTGCTGTGATGTCATACCTATCTACCAGCGACTGCCCTGGGAGTATGAGCTGCTGCATATCCTCCCAACTTGGTGGCAGGTGAATGTAATGAATAGGTTGGGATGTCCGTAATGACGAACATACGCAATCTCATCTTGAGCGTACTCATGCATATGACGCAGACTGCCTGTATCCGAAGAGAGCAAACTTGTGAGTCTCTCAACGTCAGCTGCATTGCCGTCATTCACAACTGCATCTCTCAAATGAACGGTTTCTTTGGAACGAAGCTTGGTCTGATTCATGCGGACGAACAACAAACATTCTGTTTAGCTTTTTGCGTACGTATCAACTATGTATTTGGGAAACAATTGATGATATTTCCATATGTGATTGTTTTCATTTCCTTGAATCATTAATCGGGTTGAATAAAAGTTTATTGCACTGCATTTCTTATGTGCATTTTTCCACTGACGGCATTTATCATTTTGACGTTGACTATGCAACAGCACCATCCCAAAAGTGATAGGATGTTGCAGAGAGTCGTAGCATCTATGAGTTTCGACAACTTTTATCAGCTGATCATTTCTCTGATGAAGAACAATATCTATCGGTTGGAATTGATCTCCGACTATACCGATTGTAACTTCGTCTACGGTTAGGACATTGAATCTTCGCACATCTCCAGTTGGCGTTTTGTCAGCACGAATAACAATCTTTTGGGTATCAGATGCCATTATGTCAGTAGCTGTTTTGAACAAGAGCACTAACTTTGAGGGTCAAGTTTTGACTATATGTTGTGTGGTTGAATTGCGGCGCGCAATCTCAGGGTAGTGGAACGCGATTCACATTGAAGTGTACTTTAGTCACTGCGATCACTGAGACCGTCGTCAAAGCAGATGGAAATTGGGTGTTACCCGCCCGAAAACACTGCACAACCACGACGCGTTTCAATGTAATTTCAGCTCATCAGGTGGAGATAATAGGCCTCGAACCTACGACCACTGGAATAGTAGCCGAAACCTCTACCCCTTTGGCTACCGGGTCACGGTGGGCAACGCTTGGCACAACGGTAAATGACTAATTGGAAGTCAAGTTTAGATTACACGTAGTGTGATGGGATTGCGTTGCGCATTCTCAATGTGATGGACCGCAATTTACATTGAAGTGAACCTTAGTTACTACGATCACTGGGACCACAGTCAAAGCACTAATTATTTTTTGTTGAAGTAGCTCTTGCAATTGGGAAACAATGGAACTTTTCATGCCAGTAGAAATTCCATAACGTGCATTCAGTTCATCGTAGTCATCACGGATGTAGTACATGTGTAGTAATTTATGTTGATCATCTGGAAAAGGAAGCAGGGATCCGGCTTTACGATAAATCTGTCCTTTTACTTTGAAACTGGGCGTGAATGGAGCTGTTGCGATTTCTGCACCGAAAGAGATCACTTGGAAGCACGAATTGTATTTCTTGATGTTAGAGTGGCAATTTGTTGATTCCGCGAAATCTCCGGCAAACAGAGGTTTAATTGCTCTGGTGGTTCTTCCACCTGAGGCAGTTTACTTATTTCTGCAGCGCGACACATTCCTTTCGTTCCTCCATTAAATTTCAGCGAGTTGCAATACGGGAACACTTCAGTCATTGTGCCAATGAGAACATGCTGGCGAACTACCTCCCCGGTGTGCCAGCTGGACGGTTCAGATGTCACCCTTACAGCACATACTTCGGCAGCAGTGTTCCAGTGTTTTCACCTGGCAAGCGTTCACCCTATAAAAAGCCACGAATGTCTGCTTAACAACACTGTGACGTGGCGGATGTGACTCGCCACTAAATAAAGTCACTGCCCAAGCTTACGCTGACAAGCTTATCAAATCCACAGACGTCAAACATTTTGCTCAGAAACCGGAGACACGATCGAACTCATACAAAAGAACTGCAACACATTTGCAAACACAAGCTACACACCATTTCTACATACCTGCATTTGTGGATCCACATATATGAAAGTCCTATTATACGCTTGCACACTTCTTGGTCAATTGTTCCACTATTACTACGCTCATGTCTTTAATGGTGTGCCTCAAATAGCCGATACGAAATATTTATTTATAATACAGCTGGGTCGTACCGGAATGCTACGCGATTGAAATTGTGCGGTTGCTTGCACGTGGTCGTGTTTGCCACTGATCTACTGTTTCTCTTTGACGATTATCATCCACTGTTAACCTACAGCGATCCTTCTGTTGAGAAGGAACCATATCTGAAGCTGCAGAAAGTGATCGCTTTCCTAACCATGCCTCCTCGAGTCTGGCTGCACGTCCCACTGCACGTATCTGAGAAATTCTCCGTCTGTGTTCCCCAGTTTGATTTGCTCTTGCTCGTCGCATTGTTTCTGATGTGCGCGTACTACGACTTAATCTTGATCTGCTGCAAGACATTACTCAAGTGAGCTAAGGCATAACGATAGCACTGAAGAGCAAGAAAAATACTATAGGTACAGCATATCTAACTGCAACGAAATAGGATAGGAAAAAGCGTGAACTAAAAAATAAATCAAAACATTAGAATTACCGACGAATGTTCAGTATTCCAAAGGAGATCAAACGACAGCGAAGTTCCCCGCAAACGGAATTAAAAAGAAACAAAAAGTGTTAAAAACCTAAAAGAAAAAAGGCTAAACCACACACACTACTTGAACGCCATGTTATATCCATGGCTCAAATTAAAAGCTGTCACAGGAAACAGTCAGCCGCTGCGATTGTAATCGACCTGAAAATATCTGAAACAAACCATCTACACATATGTTGTGCGCAAAACACTAGAAAATTGTTGTCTATAGAACTATACACCTTTAAAATATCATCCAAAGATAAAATATATACAATATAACACGTAGGTTAAAATGATAGCAATCGAATGCAACGTTGTGTCGCCATTTGGAAGCAATCGATAAAGCGCATTCCGAGAGCACCTCGAACGAAGCACCTGGAGATTCACATGATCGTTTAATAAATATATATATATATATATATATATATATATATATATATATATATATATATATATGCGGCTGACGGCATCCGGTTTCGGAATTGCCTGTCACTGCAGCCTCTATAGACTCGGAAACAAGGCGCATGCACCTATAGAGGGACCATAAGTGGCTTGCGCTGTACCACTCACAGTTCCATCCACACAACCGATCTACAGTGTAAACGCGAAGAAATAAGACCGGAAGGCACCTGAGTGGGTTCCCCATTTCATCAGCGGAGCCAGCCCAGACTCCTTCACAGGAAAACACAAGCACAATGTATTTGTGGAATCAAGCGCACACAAGGCGGTGGCTGGACTGTAGTCCAATTCACACAGAAACCATGTGCATAGAACCACCCTTCTAGCCTTTCAAGAAAAAGAGGACCGTGCATCCCGTCCCCCCCCAGCAACGACCAACTGTCTCCTGACGCCAGTATAGACGAGGTAGTTGGTAATAGATAGGTAGACACCTTGTCATCATGCACAACAAGCGCAGCCACACCGGGGATGTCAAGCAACAACAAATCACTTGGTGAGGGAGCTACCCTGTCCTCTGCACGGCAGTAACGTGTAAGTTAGTGGATGGTGAGCGGCGCTATATCACATCTAGTAACTTATTCACGACGGTCGTTGCCGTCCCCCGTAGCTCAGTGGTCTCAACCACGGACTGGCAACAGTCGAGTTGCGGGTTCGAGCCCTACCAAGGGTCCGATGGAATGCGCACTGCTGATGATTCCCGAAAGGATAAAACGCGCGTACAGTGTTTTTCCGGGCGTGTGGCGGCTGTCTGAGTGAGACTAGATGTGACGAAATTCTACCTATACCATTCAACTCTCCCTACTACTCTTCTATAATATCAGTTAAAACAATCAGATAAGGTATACGGATGTGCCGGATTAACTCCTCGCTACATTAGCATACGTATCAAATTGGCTATCAACAAATTCATTCTAAGTCCAAGATGTCATAAAATAGAATTTTCAAAAATGCCACAAACGCAAAAATCTTACCGAAATTGACCACAATTAGCTTAAGCGACATGTGAAAGTTAATAGAAGATTATTCAGCTAGATGTTAAAATGAGATAAAAATGCACTAAGAAAACAAGGCGAATACACCAACTGAAATAATGGAACTCAGCGCCTAAGCACACGATAAGTAAATCGAATGCAGCGTAGCTTCCAACGCTGCCCCGGTTCTACTTACGTTCTTAGCATCATTCACCGTCGTTTGAATACTGGTACCGAGTGACCTCGCTCGTAGCTCACTAGGCCTGCCCGAATCAGGCATTCGCGACCGCATGTGCTACAGCACCATGCGCTCAACCACGATGGAGTACACCCCATCGGCGCCTGTCGCTTCCACACCACCGCTTCTTTTCCGCATGCACGAGGGCTTTCTCTTGCACCTTGGTAACTGCTTTGGGATCTGATCGCGCCATGCACGCCGATCAACCGCCTTCGATTTCCAACATCTGCAATCAACATTAGAACGTGATAGGCTCGCCCTGATCATGTTCTGGTAACGAAGCTTCGGTTTCCCCGCATGCCGCTTCCCCACACTCAACTGCTTCGGTATCCGCATCGAATCCATACGCCACATATGGATGAGCCACTTCAACTGTCTCAGACAAAGTATGCAGTCCACTGCATACCCTCCACATCGGCTGCAACTCTGTCACACCAACCGATGTGCACAGTCCGTCGCAGACACTGTTGATGAAACTGCTCGAGATATCTTACGTCTCGACGGTACATCGTCCACGTTTCTTTACCGTATAGAAGAACAGACAGTACCATGGATTTGTACACCACCAACTTCGTCCCGACGGTAAGCTGGTGGTTTTTCCACGCTCGATACTGAAACTTCACGGATGTCGCCGCTGTCTTCGATACGCGGATACGCAGTTCACCGTGTATTTGTTGGTCAGTCGAAACCACACTCCCAAGCTAGCAGTAGCGGGAGTTGGTATCCAGTATTACATCACCAATGCTGATTTCTGGCAACACTGCACCTCCGATGAAGACTGAAAGAGACAGACAGTTTTGCTTGTGTTACTGGTGAGACCGCATTTGGCCGCTGTCGAAAGCAGAGAACTATTCATGCGATCGCTGTGGAAATCAAATGTAGACATTTATTGGCGTACAACTGAGGATTATTTGAATTGCTCAGTACTCTGTCGATCTCTCCGTCGCACATACTACTGCGGTCTCCTTCGTATGCCTAGTCGTGACATACTCTTGGTCCAGCGCAGTGTTATCCCTGAGGTGCTCTCAATGGCCGAGAATGATGCAGAATTACTACGACGCTCAAACGCAGTGTTCCATGCATCCTGATGGACAGATGGTGTGAATCAAATGTATGCCAACATGCGTAGACGTACAAGGATACCAGTAGTGAGTCAGCCGGAAAGGAGGTAACGTTTGAGATTGCCGGTAAATTGTCGTTTATTGCGCAATTACCATTCGACATGCAAATGCTCGTAATATGGAAGGTTTGGCTGTTATTCTTACCTACAAATGAAAGTGTTACACGTTCACCTTATTAGGGTTCTTGAGGATAAATGTTCTCTCATTGGAATGGTGATGTATGATGCACAACTGTGAGCCCACCTGATTCCAGTGCATTGGCGCTAACATTCCGCAGTTGTTAAGGGTCCGCTGACTACCACCTCAGAAACCGGACGCATGAATACAGGTTACCATGCACTCTAGGAGTTTTCCATCCTAGGTGGTGTCAGTATCCCCACACAGTGACTGGAGCTCAAAGGCATGGGAACAATTTCGTTCTTCTCAAACGACAGTGCTTTGCAATCTCAATCACCAGGGTCACACAATCCACGCAGACCTAGTGGTATTGGGAATGATCTCGAATAGTCATCAAGCGTCCATGTGAATTTTGCTCATGTGCAATGTCCGCAAAACATAGGCCCCCCACTAAATGCCCAGTTGAAAGGCAACAAACGTGTGTGTGTGTGTGCATGTGTGCATGTGCGTGCTTATGTATGTGACGGATTCCAAGGAACACTCATAAATCCCTTCGATTGGTCGCCCATCCTCAAGCATACCCATCTTAAAAAGCCAGCGGTAATAGTGACGTCGTTAGTGTACATGGGTCCCGTTAACTCCTGGGTACCAAGCGGTTGCTGCTGATAATATTCCACACTCGTTCGTACATTGGATTGAACAACTGGGTGTAGTGATCAACAATTATCCCTGGAATTCATGTACTCTACAACCCTTCCTCGCTTTGGAATGCAGTTTGGAAAATCGGTGTTCAAGACTCAAAAACTATTGTTGCAAGTGTCCACACGTTGGCTCGTCCGTGTAAGCTGAATAATCCCGGCAAGTCAGTGACTAGCGATTAACATGCTGATGTTGATGCTACCTGTTCTGTTTCATATATTAGTCACAATAATTGGTGTAGCTATATTTCCAGCTGAACATCGCTCATACTGAAGTTAGGATAAGTCAGCCATTATCGAGATAAGGTGCGGGAGAGCAAACGTTCCTTTTACAAGTTAAAGTAAAAATGACCAATCACCTAGATTGACTTAAAAGTAGATTAGTCCAACTATGGTGTTACGGTAGTGTTTAAATAAATATTTAATTGGAAAATAACTTCAGCACAGAAACAATAGATTTGAATGCTGACAGTTTGTTAGTAAATTGTAAGTGGTAAAATTATGATGAGAAATCCAGTTCGCATGGGAATATCATACGTTCAGTTAACCACCTTATCTGCGCCACCTGCCAAGGCTCTTGATACCCATTATTTGTCTACCCTCATATGATTAACTATGCAATGCTCACCGTTTCCATTGCAAATCACACCATTGGTATGGAGATTTACTGGTTCATTGCTTTCTCAGCCATGTCTAAGTGGTTCCATTCCAAATCCCGTTGTGAAGATATCATCGTACTCAGGTGCTCTACGACATACTCATTTCAGAGATATTAGATAATTAAATGTTGGGCAAGGTACTTCTTGTAAGTTTGCTAAAACAGCTTGCACACTCTTCCAAAATCCGATGACAGAACAGGGAGCAGCGGACTTTTCCACGTGTGCATTTAGTACATTTAGTTGTGCATCATTCTACCTGGTAACCATACTCACAGCATTTGCTTTCGTATTTCCATATCTGTCTCAACCTATTGTTGATACCCACACTTCTGACTAAACTTAAGGCTGTCGTCTCGGTTCCCATCCAAACGCTAACTAACCACTGACAGTCGTATTGGTGACTTATAATTATACTTGCGATTTTCTAAAACTAGAGCAATCTGACTGTCCTTCTTTCATTCAATCCAAACTCATGCACCTACGTTGTGCTATGGTTCATGACGGTTAGTATTTCTTCATCCAGTTGGTGGTAGTCCATACACAAGTGTGAACAAATGCCCGTTTGCAACATTGCAGGTACTGTCACTCGAACCAAGGACCTTTGGGATGTCAACTGATATCTCACGTTGAATGACTAAGTGGAAGCCATTTAGAAACAGTTATAAGCACCACAATTCAGCCTGACAGACTGATGGCATCTTCACTCGCGTAACACCATGATCTGCTGACTCGATGTCTAAATGGGACTCGGCTAAAGTACAAAACGCGCTAACATCTGTTCGTGTCTCGATACATTCCCACTTGACAGATGGATGTTATTACATTTCTTCTCGTGTGACACCGTGACTTATTAGGGGTTGCAAAATGAGGTCAGTGTATCCCATCACAAGTGTCTCTATACGCCCCATTGTACTGCGGCCGCCTTCAGGTAAACGCACTGAGATTCAGACAAGTCATCAAGGTCGATTCCCGGAACAGCGGCAATACATTGTGATATCCGAATCGAAATGCATGGGCATAGGTAGTATTCTAGACACTGATGGATTGGTCAAGATATGCTAGCGGTCCGAACGAATGACCAAGGGGAAATAAATAGTAACACATGACGGACTGCCTGGTGGTTCTACGTCCCTGTTGATTCTCGCTCATCTCGGACAACAGACGATTAGAACCGGCTCTGGTTTTACCTTACGACACGGATAGCCTGCAGTGGACATAATCGCATCATTTCCCTGCTAACTTGAAAAGTTGCTTACGCCATCTCTGTCATTCATTTTGGTGTCATCCTTATTCTATATACCGCATGTAAGTCGGGCTTGGGTGCAGTTTCATTTTAGAATGATTAACTACTGACTTGGTGCAATGTGGTATCTTTATTGCACCTGTCTAGAACGGATGAGCCACAGGTAATCTAACTTGTTTAGGCTTATTTAACTCGGTTGTATTTCGCGATGACTTCACGTGTTGCCCATTACGATATTGTACTCATCATGATCTATGCTATGCTATTCTTGCTACCTCCTCAGGCGGCGTCTAGTATGGTTACATACCGAGAGTGAGCTGTGGCATCTTCATTTTCGTATTATTATTCGGCCGCGATTCATATCACTATGTCAGCTCCATGGTATTGCTCACCATAACTGTAGCTTGACTAGCTGCTCAATGCGAACTTGCATGATGCTTAGAGAGCCGGTGCATCGCAGAATAATGGTTCAGTCCATCCATGAGCTCATTCATAATTGATGTGAGTGCGGTATTTCCGAGCGATTTGTGTGCTTACTACGGATCAATGCTAGGGTGGTAAATTATTGTGTAAGTTTCCAGTTCGATGGATACGTTTGCATCAAAAGGTTATCATCGCTTGGCCGTTCATAGTACGCATAAAATGTCAAATTTGACATTTGTAACACAATGCTCAACGATTGTCCTTCGTGTGACCACTTTGGATTATGCATTCGAGTAGAAATTTCCCTGGAAATTCTGTGTCAAGTGAACAATCCCGACAATTAACCGACTAGCGATTATCACGATGTTGCCATTCCATGTTCCACTCCGCCGGCTAATGAAGAGAGTGAGTATAGTTATAGTTCCAGTTATCCTTCAGCCATACTGAATTTACCGGGGCCTATGAAAACACACGTATTAACCGGATGGAAGGCAGACGTGCAGAGACGCCTACCAGAATTTGCATTGCACATGGGCAATCTTTTGAATGGATTAAGTACAAGGTTGCATCTAACGGGAATGGTACGTCAATGTGTTATTATATAACATCGGAAATGAATCGGCGCATCGCGACAATGGTTTTATGAGTACCGAATGGGCTGCACCTGGAACGTACTATATAGACCGTTAGCAAATAGCTTATGGCCACAGTACAGTACAGGTCGGTAGATATAACCGGTTAAGTATTTGGACATTTGCACAATAAATGTGAACACTGTTTGGAAAGTCGCATGTTTGACAGTGGGCAGCGGGACTTAGTTGATGTCACTTGTCAATACCAAAGGTTGCGCATCAATCGTTCTTTGAGTAAGTGCACATGCCTCGGGCAGCACATGACCGAACCGGTCGGAGACACAGCCAGAAGTGGACACTGTATCGCGTTCGCATGCTGTGTGATCTCCCACATCAGTTACTCAAACCAGACTATACATATAGAGGGCAACACCTAAGTGCACACTATTTCACTGTACCAGTAGTCTAGTCATCATTCTACCTAGCAGTTGCTTTACTATTGCCACATCGGATCCCTTCAAATATGGATACCCAAGAATTAAGGCAGTCACGTCTAAAGGTAGAAGAAAACATCAACAGTTCGTATTGAGTAGTTATTCTCATACCTGCGAAAGTGGTTGTTAGCCTGACCTCTAAACGAAACCCATACACGTTTGTCATACCATTGATGATGATGTCTAATGTGCCTCTATGCAGTTTGTGACAGCTCACACTTAAGTTTGGATAAACGCATATACATATGTTGCATATGAACTGCCATTGGACACAGATGACGCCAATCTATGTATATATGTATACCGAATGAATTCCACGAGGATCTTCATACCGCTTTTGTACGGTTAACATAGTGCAATAGAACGACATTCGAGCAAACCGAAAATAATATTACCAGGACATGAAGAAGGTGAGTTCATGACAGACTCATGTCGATTTCAGGTGTTGCGAATCTAAGGCAAATTTGATCGATGCGAATTCCGTGAAATGCTCAAAAGGGCGGTTTCTCAGGTGCCGGAGAAGGCACTGTAGTATGTGGAATAGAAGCACCATGAGTATGTTCCCGTTCAATTTACTAATCTAGGCCAATAAGGCGGTGTATGTGGTACGTTTGCCTGCGTGATGCGTAATCTTGCATTTCAGAAGTAGATGTTGCTTGAGCACCCCTGTGTGGATGCGCCTGATGTGAATGTTGACAAGGTGCCTACCTGTCTATTACCCACTACCTCGTCCATACTGGCTCCAGGAGACAGTTGGTCGTCGCTGGAGGGGACGGAGTGCACCGTCCTTGTGACGGTGCTAGGCTCAAAGAGTGGTTCCATGCATTCAGTGTGGAGCGGACTACGGTCCAGCCACCGCCTCTTGTGCGTCTGGTGTGTATGATTTCCCAATTAGGCCGGAATGCTTCCGTTCTGCTTGTTGAAGGAGTGTGGGCCGGCTCTGTTGATGAAACGTGCCTCCCATCCGCATGCCTCCCGGTCTTATTCCTTCGGGTTTACACCGGATATGGGGTGTGTGGGTGGAACCATGGGTTGTGCAGCGCAAGCCACCCATGGTCCCCTATGTAGGCGCAGGCGTCCTGTGACTGTCCCCATGGACGTCACAGTGACAGGCAAATCCGGATACGGACGCCGCCAAATCATTCATGCGATACAATTCATCTGCCCTGTGCGCTAACAGCACACCGTCGTCAGCGAACAGCAACCTACGGATAGTTGTCACGCACACACACACACACTAGAGTTCTCGCACCGAAAACCTGGATGTTCATCAACCCGTTATCAATACGGTGCTCCACACGAGTACCGCAAGCACAAGCCGCTTCAAACACACATGACATCTTGGCATGAGGATAAATATTAAACAGGGCAGAAGCTAAGACGCAGCCTTGCTTCACACCAGAGACAACTGCAAAGTCATCCGAGGTCTCTCCACTCAGCTGCACCCTCGCTCGCATACCACTGTGTAGACATTCAATTAAACTTAGAAACTTACCCAAACAGCCAAACTTACCCAACGCCAGCCAAAATGCCTCGGGGTTCACCGTATCATATGCTTTGGTGAAATCAACAAACAACGAACACAACGGCTGGTATCGTCCTCTGCCCTTCTCCTGCAACTGACGAGCCGCAAATATCATATCGATGGTGCTGCGACCCGAACGGTATCCACATTGCTTCTCCACCACATTCGGTTCCACAACCTGACTGACGAGGCGGTTGAACAGGATTCGGGCAAGCACCTTGCCCCCACAACTCAGCAAGTTGATGCCACGATAATTCGTGCAACATTGCTTTCTTTGCCCTTGTACTGTGGTAGCACAATGGCATCCATCAGCTCAGAAGGCACCTCCTCCTTAATCCACATGCGTTGCACCAACTGGTGCAGCGCATTCACCAACGCGAGTCCGCCGTGTTTCAATACTTCAGGCGGGATCCCGTCAGCACCGGTACATTTGACGTTTCGAAGTTGAACAAGTGCTCTCTGCGTATCATCCACCATCGTCGTGTCCGCCAAACTCTCCTTCACATCGTGCTGCTTCAGCCCGTGCAATGAAGCCAGTCAGTCTCCGAACGGTTGTTCAAGAGACTGTCAAAATGATTTCGCTTGATCTGCATTATGTCTGTAGTCTGTGTGCAGGCAACGCCTGAACTACAATCAAGTAGCGTCCTCTTGCGGGTCAGATGTATATTTTTGTAACTCCGGCAGATACAATGATCAAAACTGGGAGAATGACGGCGCAACTTCACTTTGCATGGTGTTGAGAACAGGTTACTGCTTCAAGGGAAAAAGAGAATACATTTAGTAGTGCAAATCCCGTCTAGAGTGGGCACAACGATTTCTACATTTATCGGGTTGAACGCAAGGTTGCGCGGATATTTTTCACGCCGCTCCTGGCGCACATCTTTGGCACGGGCCCGGAGAATCACTCCAGAAGACAGATCGGATTTCAGGGAAGGCTCCCTCTTTGCTTAGCCATAAAAAGCGGCCGGTGAACACCGATAGCTATGGGAACGGAAAATGCACAGCGCACTAGGTGATTGCGCGTCGCAATCGAACTAGATGCCAGGCAAAATGTCGATGCTCAACGAAAGCAAGAGAAATCAGCAATCAGCTCAACAACACGCACCGGTCGCTTAGGTGTACCAGGAAATAATATTCATAGTTAATATTTACACCGGCAAACTGGGGAATATCCAGATTGCTACATATCTCTTCCCCAGAAGTGACTGTGTGAGCATTCCTTCGATCTACGTATGGACCGTCCATCACAGGCCAGCATTCTGCGAGACAGGGTTGTGAAACGTGATGCAGCTGCTGACAGAATACCATGCAATCAGACCCTAGCGGGCTCCAACCCGTTTCCTCTCTGCGGTGTCGAAAATGGAAAAACATGTTTATGGGGGATATCTCGTAAAGTTCACGTAGCTGGTTGAGCAGGAAGTTCATTGCGCTTCCAGTTAAACTGCAGGGATCCAGCTAGACATAAAACCAAGAGGCAGCCAACCGACGGTGCGTATATGCAAAGCAAAGTGAAAAAGAGCAGCGTAAAAGCAAAGCAATACACAAAAGCGTGCAAAGTGAAAACGTATGAAGCTGTTTGGGTTTGCAAAAGGTTTTGCCCATTTTTGCTAGTAGTAGCAAGGCGCTTCATGCCTTTTTGTGAATTTTTGGAATTTTTGATGTATTCATCCAAGTTGTTCACTAGCTACACAGCACAGCTTAGTCCGGAAAACACAAGAGCCGTTTCGCTCTATTGGGGCTCGTCAGTGGTGCACATTCCATCAGTCCCCTAATGGGCATGGAGTCCATGACGGCTAGCGGTAGATGCTAACTAGCCCGCAGCTTAAGCCACTGAGTCATAGGAGATGTCGGCTGAGCTACATAATTTACAAGCTAACGGAGATATATCACCACCTATCTTCCACTGTCAATGACAGTGGACGTTATGAAGTTTACTGAATAATCCTTCGAAATGTGATTCTCGATCGGCAAACATTGCGGTTAGACAACCGAACTGAACTACCCAACGCTTGAGAGAAGCGCGTGCGACTGTGTTAGATGAGCAGTCGGCTGTTGGGATCGCTTCTGGCCAACCGGTGAATCCGTCGACAAAGGTGAGTATGAAGTTCCGACACGTTATACATTCCTTTCTAAACGTCGAAACAGCGATCGGTATATTGCAACCTACCTTGAAAAGTGAATCCCCATAGGAAATAGGAGCAAGATGGATATAGTATCAATATCAGGGGATCTTTTCATTCTCCTGTTGCCCGATCTTACTGCCCTCCCCAAATTTATCAGTAGCAATAACGTGTTTTCTAAAGGCAAAAATATCCTGATGAACAATGAAGTTCACACTCACCAAGACGGAAATGTGCCCTAGAGTTCCTCTCGAGCAAATTATTTCGCATTTGTTCTGCAACGCTAATTATCTTCTACTTATCTTTTCCTTGGACCCCTCCCTTAGGTACGAGCTGCTGTGTTACGTGCTCAGCGAAATCAATGTTGATTTAATCCTTCTGCTTTTGGACTGGATCCATTTGATAACACCTTCCGAAAACCTACCATGATCTTCCACGCTTACGTTCACTCTGAACAAATCCCCTCATCGAAATCAGCTTCTCCTCTTACCGCACAGAGCTGAACAGTTGGAACGACAGTTAACTTACTTTACTTTGCGTACAGTTTTCTCTCCCTCCCTGAAAAATACCATGCGTACATACAACATTTCTCAGTACCATGCCAAATTATTTCGCATCACCAATTTTCCCATTTTGATCTCCGACAACTGCTGGAGCTATCTTACTATTTCCTCTGAAAATTCTTCTCCTTTTCTGTAAAAAGCATGTATATTCCTGAGGTTATCAGTTACCAGTGAAATTTGTACAATCTGAATCGAACAACGTCGGACGAAAATCTAGCATTTCACGTTACTGTATGTCCACCCACTTTTATTTGCTTATTTCTCTCCTTCCACTGTTGGCCAGGATTGGGCCGATCTCCCGACGCTATGGATAAATGCTTCCGAAAAAAATGCAGCACACTCATGCAGTATGAGTTATCACAAACTCACTGGCACATATTACAAGTGCTTGATTTGAATCAGCCAAATGATGGCTGTGCGATGGAGAGAGCTTGATATGAAACACAGGCCCCCACAG
Source organism: Dicrocoelium dendriticum (assembly GCA_944474145.2). Taxonomy (NCBI): domain Eukaryota; kingdom Metazoa; phylum Platyhelminthes; class Trematoda; order Plagiorchiida; family Dicrocoeliidae; genus Dicrocoelium; species Dicrocoelium dendriticum. Next base: position 111,633,035 of record OX104065.1, read on the forward strand.
TACAGTGCTGGAATTGAATCACCTAAAAGATAGCTGTATGATGAGGAGAGCTTTTCATTGAACACAGGCCCCCACAGTACAGTGCTGGAATTGAATCAGATAAAAGATGGCTATACGAGAGGGAGAGCTTAATATATATCACAGGCCCCCACATAACTGTATACGTATAACGCCACAATAGCACATGGCCAGATGAGATGTGGAAGAGAAGTGTGGAAGCAGGTCTCCGGGAGACGGTTTCATGATGGGTCGTATTACTCCAATTAAACTGACAGTTTATATCTACTTTTATTCTTACTCTCAACTTCTACTACTCTTACTCCTTTACTATTTTTAATTGATTTAGCACTGAATCTTTCCTATGTGAACACAATAGATCACTGCATATCCCTCTCCACTACCCGACTTTGTTGTACCACATGATCAGGCTCGTAGTCTGCCTGTGTCTCGCATGTCGAGAAATATATCATTTATTTATTTATTTATTTATTTATTTATTTATTTATTTATGTACACGTAGCCTTTGCATAGTGGCAAAGGTCCAACGGGGTCGACATGGGCATGTGCGAAACGAGTCAGGAGCTGGAATGACAGAGTAGGCTTTTGGTGTGTCTGTACATCTTGATGCACTAACACTGAGCAGGCGCGAACCCAAAAGCGACATCGCGGTTGACGTTTGGATAGACAAAGCGTTCGGTTACGAGCTTCTGCGAAGTATGTATGCGTTGAAAACAAGTCGGCGCAGCAAAGTAGGAACTACGGATCGAGAGAAGTTTGTGAGACGTCCCAAATGATCCCCTCAGATGAAGCGACTGGAACTTCACTATGTTTCAGGAAGGTGTTATGTCCAAGCTTGTCCATATCGGGATCGGCTTGTTGGTCAGTAGCCAGGGTGGATAGGTCGAGGTTGGACCTAGCAGATACGCTGATCTGATGAATGCCTGAAAGAGCGTTCGCTATGGGATTATGAGCACCTGAGATGTCATACGTTTGTCGTGAACTGAAGACGTGGTCTAGGTGCCTGGTTTCTCGCAGAGAATATTTGTCTGTCGCACCACTAATTGCGTAGATCAATGGCTTATGACCGGTGAAAGATGTAAAATGTCAACCCTCAAGGTAGTGAAGGAAATGTCTGATACCTAGGTAGATATTGAGTAGCTCCCTGCCGAAGGTGCTGAAACGCGATTCGGCAGGCTGCAAATGCTTTGAAAAGAAATCTAGAAGTCTCCATTAATGGCCGATGAGTTGTTAAAGAACTGCACTAACGGCAGTGTCTGATGCGTCAGTTGTCAAGGCGTGGTACTGATGGGTCTGGGTGGACGAGAAGCGCTTATTTGGAGATAGCTTGTTTGAGCTTCTCGAAAGCCAATTTGGGCGTCGTCTGATAAGTGGGAAGTGCGTCGATAACTGCGGAGCATGTCCGTCATTGGCTGCATAATGCTCACGCAAGGTGGGATAAAACGTCGACAGTAGTTGATCAGGACAATGGATCTGCGTGCATTTTTGAAGGAACTAAGATCAGGATAGTCCTTCAGTGTCTGGATTTTGTCTGTCAATGCTTCAATGCCAGAAGTGAATATTCGTTTGCAAGAAATTCGATAGAGCATTGGCCAAGCTCGCATTTATCGGGGTTGAGGGTAACCCCGTGCTGCGTCAATCGTTGGAAGTGTACATCAAACTGACAGATGTTTATCCTCAGAAGAGCTGGCGATTAGCATATCATCTAGCTAAGAATAAGCGCCTTCGAGTCTTTCTGTTACCTCATGAATGAAACAATGAACAGTTTAGTCAGCTTTGCTGAAGCCAAATGGCATTCGATGATACTCGAAAAGACCGATTGGTCTAATGACTGCTGTTTTACCAACACGCTCTGTTGCCACCGATATCTGATGATGGACTTTACTAAATATCGACTTACCAGTGAAAGCTGAGGTTAAGTCATGCATACAAGGAATGGGGTATTTCTCCGGGACGGTAACTTTGTTGAACGTCCTGTAGTCATCACCGGGGCGCCAGTCACCGGATTTCTTGGGTATCAGGTGTAATGGTGATGCTTATTGACTTTTGGACGGGCGAATTATTCCCAGTTCGAGCAGATGATCGAAATCCGCCTTAACCGAGTTGAGCTTGTCCGGGTCTAGTCTTCGAGGGCGGGCCGAAGCGGGCAGACCCTTATTGGAAATGTGATGTATGACGTTTGACGTCATGGGAGGTAAGTCGTTCCGAGTGCGAACCTGCTTGGGATGCTGGTTGAAAAGGTCTATAGAAGGCTGTGAAGCTTGAGGCGGGACACAAATGGGAGTCATGGCGGCCACGTTGGTGCTGGTCCTGATAACGTTGAGCTGTGACCTAGAGTCGATAAGCTTCTTCCTTTTAACGTGGACAATTAGGTCGAAATGTTGAAAATTTCTATATCTATGATCGCGAAAGGCACGGATGCTGCTATGAAAGCCTAGGGTAAGGTTCGCCGGAGTCTTAAGATAAGCGCTAGCAGTTTTCGACGAAGGTTCCGATTGGTGTGCCATTGGCGGCACGCAGTCTGGTCGGCGTGTGTGAGACGACCTCAGATGAACTACGGGGTATAAGCTACTTTCGGCTCCGATGTCGACTAGGAACTCGGTGCCGGAAGTTAAATCCCTAACACGAATGCTTTTGGCAGGTCGAGTCAGTCGTCATTACGGGTCGGCCGAGAAGTTGCAATGTTTGAAACACTTAGGAGCTGAGGAACCAAACGCTTTGCTGGTACCAACAGCAAGCCTGTCTGCTGATGGATTTGGAGCGTTTGGAGGATGATTTGGATCGGCTGCAACGGCGACAGCTCATAGTGAGCTGTTGAACCTGGCTAGTAAGTGTCGCAACTTGTGCTTTCAGGGCTTCTATAGTTGACTGTCTGTCATTGACAGAAGTACCCTGGGACGCGGACGCGTTGTCCTTGGTGGCGTCGGCTTGTGCTTGTTATCGTTCGATGACCCTATCTGCTAATTCAGCTAGTTGAGTGAACGAAACGGAGCTCACGATGGCGAGAATCGCTTCTGCGTTTTCAGGGAGCCGCTGTAGCAGTAGTTCGCGAAGTAAAGTCTCTTCCGTGGTTGATGAACCAAGGAGTTTCTGCATCTCTCGTAGCAGGGTTGAAGGCAGTTTGTCGCCCAATTTCAGATTCCTGGAAAGCTGCTGCATGCGGACTTTCTCAGAGGGCATGACACGCTTGATCGTCTCCACCGTAAGGGCCTCACAGCGGTTTTTGGTCTGAGAAAGTAGGACGCCCCGAACCTGCATGCATCTTTGCTTATGGAGATAAGACAAAAGTTTGCTGTACTTAGCGTAGTCGGTAGTAATTCTGTGGTTATAAAACTGCCTCTAGATGAGCAAACCACAAAAGTATCCATGTCCCAATAAGGTAGGACAGAGAGATATAACACCAACGCGAGACACTAGTTTGTGGTCTGCTGAATCTATAGTTTAAAAACTGATAATAAAAGATGCCCCTGAAGCAAAAATAAATCGGAGTATACGAAAAATAAATGAAACGAGCTCACGGGAAAAAATAGTCTGAAATATTCAGCATGGTCGGGGTCAACGATTTAACGCGAGCCTGGATAGCGATTCCAGAATACAGATCGGGTTACAGGGAAGCTTTCATTGGTACAGCAAAGGTTCCCTGCTTGCCTAGCTATAACAAACGACACTGTTGAATATCGATAGCTATGGGAACGGAAAATGCACAGCACACAAGGTGCTTGCGCGTTGCAATCGGAACAAACGCCAAGCAAAATGATGACGCTCAACTCATGCAATCGAAATCAGCAACCAACTCCACAATCCGCGCCGGTCGCCTAAGCGTACAAGGAAATAATAACCTTAGTTAGCATATTACACAGGCAAACTGGGGAATCTCCGGACTGCTACGCATCCACCTAAAACTGTTGCCAAATGAGGGTTACCGTGAGAAACGATAGAACGTAACTTTCAAATGAAGAATAAGTATAAACGGTTGATAAATTTTGTACAGGATCTTTTTTACTTGTTTCTTGGTCCTTGAAAATAGCTCCCCATTCTTATGTCTTTCAAACGGTTTAGCTGCACTCGTTAGGAGAAAAAATTGATTTAACTCACTTTTGAACTGACCGATAGATTGACTTGCTCTTACTGAGTGTGACAGTCGGTTCCATACAACCAAATATCGAAGTATGAAAACGTCCGCGCGAATTCGCGATCTGAACATTAGTTGTGGAAAAATAAATTTGCTGTTTTTTAACTTCTGGTCATCATCCTTCTTAAACCGCAACCGGAGCTACGATGGTGGATCAGTTCATAAAATAAAGCTAAGTTTAGCTTTCCTCTTCGTAGCCAAAAGCGGAGAGATGCTCAGTAGCTTACATCTATCATGCTATGTCGCTAACGATGATTCACTAATTAAACAGTAAAATTTCGCTGCAAAACTCTCCAGTGATAGTAAATCACTCTTGCGTATGAGACTGTGTATTGAATCGGGCAGTACTCCAAAATTGGGCGTACACTAATCAAATAAAGAGCCTTTGAATTTGCGTAAGATTATTAGGTTGTTGATTAAATCTACAATGCGTCTTGCCTTTATGGTTGCTGGTTAAAATTGGTGCTGAAAAGAACCTATTCAAAGCATTGCGCTCAAGGCGTTAACTTAAGCAATAGACGTAGTTCTTGTCGCACATAAATCATTGGTATATCTTGTTGTTATTACACACCACATGAGTTAAGCTTGATAGTGCGTTTTAGATAATTTGATGATGCCTTTGGTAGTAGGCAAACACCATCCGCGCAAATAATGAGGGGCGAGAAAAACATGCACAGACAACTAACATGCTGTAATGACAAAAGTCTACGGAGCCGTAAAATGCAGTGATTGTGGGTCAGTTCAGTTTGACCCATTACTAATTCCCGATAAATATACATCATTGTACAGTGAAGCAACCCAAAAGATATTTCTTATTTTATGTACACCTGTTACTCAATTATACAATATTGGTTTTTATTTTAATACCGACTCTATGGCCAACCTAACCTAGCTCCGGCTCACCAATTGTCTCCAGGGTTAGTTCCCACACGACGTACGCTCTCGTCGCTTCATCCATTTTTTCGTTTGATTGTAGCGTTTCTCGAAAATAATCCGTTGTGTCTGTACTTCCGGTTTTCCGCTATCCACACCAGAGCGAGAACACTCGGACTAGTATAGACTAGGCCTACAAATTGGTGACCCCGATTCACACACGTGAATTTTCAGATTTTTTGGTCGTTTCGTTTTCGGTGATTTCGTTTCAAGTCCTTTTTCCGAATCCCTGGTGGATTATTTGTCGTCCGTTGGTTTTTAAAACTTCACTCATATTATTCATATATCATGTCTGATGCCGATGTAAAACACGGATCGGGCAGTAGCATGAATTTGCTTACCTTGGCTATTCCGGATTTTATGGCACACAAGGCCAGAGTTTGGTTTGCCATTTTTGAGATAGAGCTAGAGAACAGAGGGATCTCTGCTGATCAAGCTAAACACAATCAACTCGTCCCACGCCTTCCGCAACAGGTGGTGACACTGGTTGAAGATGCACTGCTTCATGAACCGAAGGGCGGTAAATACGAAGCAATGAAGCTATTGATCCTAAAGAAGTCGCAACCCAGCGCTCGTGCTCGATTGGAGCAACACATTCATGGCGCTAAGCTAAGCGATCGCAAGTCTTCAGTTCTGCTCCGCGATATTCAGCTGATAGCTGGCCCTTCGTACATAGGTGAAGATGCTTTAAAAGAACTGTGGCTCTCACGCCCACCTGATCTTCTTTTAATGCTCGTAGCGTAGCCAGATAGATCGCTCAAAGAGCTGGCCATAACCGCAGACGCAGCATTTGAGAGAATCCCCCTGCACACGAAGGCATCCAATAACATTTTCGCCATATTAGCTGCTAAAGAACTGGAGTACGAAAGCGTCCGCGCAAGCAGACCCCAGAGACGAAGAGATAGCCGCTCTTCGCCGTGAATAAGCAACAACGCAGTTAGAAAGATAAGGCTTACTAAGACCGCCCGCCGACCACGAAATAGCCGCTATTCGTCACGGCGCCTATCAGTCCTGATCTCCACCGTACAGATCCAGATCACCGCGCAGACGCAGTTCATGACCCCCTTGCAGCCGAGCCCAAAATGCCAATTTAATGGATGATTTCTGTTGGTATCCAAGCCAGTATGGTGACAATGCTCGATGTTGCCGTTCACCTTGCGCCAAGCGCGGTGTAAAGGTATAGGGAAACTAGTTCGCCCGCATGTGAATGAGGCCCACGCGTCCGGCAGCGACAAAACAGGCCGTCTGTTTTACCTCACGAATAGGTGCTCCCGGGTCACTTTCCTTATCGACACAGGAGCCGAAGTGAGTGTTATCCCTGCCAACGCGCAAGACAGGCATTGGAAGCCCACGTACAATATACGGGCAGTCAACGGCTCACCGATAGCTGCATGCGGTCAGCGCATGATGAGCCTAGATTTAAATCTCCGCAGAGACTTTCACTGGGTTTTCACGGTTGCGTCAGTACATTTCGCAATTATCGGCATCGATTTTCTTCGCCATTTCGGATTGCTTGTCGACGCAGGTGGCCACAAAATTTTAGATGATCACACAAAACTTGGTGTTGATGGCGTCCTTTCAGATGCCCCGATAATCAGTCCTGTATTTCGGATCGCAGACGCACCGTCCGACTACTTGAGCCTCCTCTCCGAACACCAGCGACTGGTTCGACCGGCTGCAGAGCTTCCACCAGTCACGACAGAGGTCGCTCATCACATGTTCAAGCGCGGTCAACCAGTTAACGCACGACCAAGACGGCTTGCTCCAGACAAACTACGTGCAGCACGAGCTGAATTCGCTCACATGCTTCAGCTCGGTATCGTCAGACCATCCAAGAGCTCATGGGCGTTGCCTCTGCACATGGTCCCGAAGAAGGTCATGGGGGACTGGCGTCCTTGCAGCGACTATCGATCCTTGAATACGATTACCACGCCTGATCGCTATCCGATCCCACACATCGTGGATCTTACTGTCAGTCTGGCGAGTAAAAATATCTTCAGCAAACTCGATTTGGTACGCGCATACAAGCAAATTCCGGTAGCCGAGGCGGACATCAATAAAACTGCCGTGACGACTCCATTTGGTTTGTTCGAGTTTCTGCGCATGCCATTTGGTCTAAAGAATGCCGCGCAAACTTTTCAGCGCTTAATCGACCAAGTTTGTCGCGGTTTAGGCTTCGCTTACGCTTAGCTCGACGACATTTAATTCGTGAGGTCTTCACGAGAAAAGCACTTACGCCATGTACGAACACTTTTCGCTTGTTTATCTCAACACGGGCTGACGATCAACGCAGAAAAGTGTTCGTTTGGCGTCGACTCAGTCAACTTCCTCGGCCATCGTATCTCCTCTGCAGACGTCGTGCCATTGCAGGATAAAATTCAAGCCATCATCGACTACCCCGAGCCTCATTCTCTCAAACAGCTCAGGCGTTTTGATGGGCTTGTCAATTTTTACCTACGATTCATACCCAACTGCGCCTCGCTGATGCAACCCCTCACGGACATTCTCCGAGGGAAAGTCAAGAAATTTGAATTTCTTGCCGTAGCACGCGATGCTTTTAAGTCGCTGAAGGTGGCTATCGCCAACATAGCTTCTATGGCGCATCGCGATCCGGCCGCCCCACTGTCTCTCAATGCTGACGCCTCGGACGTGGCAGTCGGTGCTGTTTTGCAACAATGAGTAGCCAACACGTGGCAGCCCTTAGCGTTTTTCTCCTAACGCCGAATCTCGCTACAGCATGTTTGGTAGACATTTACTAGCCATATATCTAGCGATACGACACTTTCGACACTTCTTAGAAGGCCGCTCCTTCACCTTCTTCACCGAACACAAACCCTGACTTATTTGCTCAGCTCGACTACCGACCGATACTCTCCTAGCGAGTAGCGCCACCTTGACCATATCACTCAGTTTACGACCGATATATGCCGTCTCAGGTGTGCAAAACGCCGTCGCCGATGCACTTTCCCGCATCCAAGCTATCTTCGCTAAAGCTGGCACTGCTATCGACTTGGCAGCCATGGCCACAGCACAACTCAACGATCCTGAGGATGGTCTACTACGCAGGTCCCCCTCACTGGACATACGACCTGTTCCGCTGACGTCATCAGACGGAACTATACTTTGTGCTTTATCGCTGGACACACCTCGCCCAGTCGTCTCACGCAAGTTTCGGCAGACCGCGTTCGGCATGTTGCATGGCTTGTCTCATCCAGGCGTTCGTGCATCGGTGAAACTCGTGACCGCACTATTCGTTTGGCGCAATGTTAATCGGGACGTCTGTACTTGGGTAGCTGCTTGCCTTCCGCGTCAACGCGGAAAGGTGAACAAGCACACGAGAAGCTCATTAGACACGTTTCCGACGCCAGACACACGTTTTCATAACGTGCACGTGGACCTCGTAGGTACTCTGCCGCCTTCGAAAGGCTCTGTTTATCTACTGACCTGTGTCGATCGGTTCACTAGGTGGCCGGAAGCTATTCCCATACCAAACGGCTCTTCGGAAACGGTAGTGAAAGCTTTTCTGGAGTGCTGGGTAGCTCAATACCGCTGCTCCGCCATCGTGACCACCGATCGAGGGTCACATTTCTCGTCAACATTTGCCACGTTGCTTAAGTATTTTGGCTGTCGCCCCGTTCGGACGACGGCGTATCTTCCGGCCGCTAACGGAATGGTGGAGCGTTTTCACCGCCAGTTGAAGGCAGCTCTACGTGCGCACGCAGATCCTTCATGGTTTGAAACACTTCCCCTCGTCCTCCTAGGCTTAAGAAACACGGTTAAAACCGACTTTGACGCCACACCAGCGCAGCTAGTCTACGGTTGCACGCTGCGGTTGCCCGGACATCTGGTAGCACCAGACCCAGCTACTTCCTCTTTTGACTACGGAAGGTTCACTGATCGATTAGTTCACCAAATGCGTGCGCTACGTCCACCCGCTCCCCGATCGCAGAAGACACCAGTGTACGTGCCCGAGAAGCTGTCTACATGTTCACACGTCCTTTTCGCGCAGACGGCGTTCGACAGCCGCTTCAGTAGCCGTACATAGGACCTTTCAAAGTGCTACATGGTGCGACTAAGACGTACAATATTGACCGCGGTGGTCGACGCGGTCGTCACCATTGACCGTCTAAAACCTGCATTTATGGAAGAAACCACCTCGCCTACTTCGTCTAGTAGTGTTTCGTTTGATGTCACAACTCACCGCACAAGCTTTCAGCATCCTAGTGCAGTTCAACCAGACCACGATCTCGGTCTACAAGCTTCAGCCGTCCCGACATCTCCCGAATCTACCTCCCCACCTCCCACGACCAATCGCCGGGGTCGGGAGGTGCGTATGCCGGTTCATTTCTCCGATTATGTACAGTGTAAATACGTTCAGCTTTGTATACACTGTACATATTTACTCCGTTTTGGTAGAATAACGTTTTGAAAACAAAGAAAAAATCAAAAACCGAAAAAGCTTTTGCTAAAAATATTCAAAAATCAAAAAATCTAAACACACAGATCATACGTTCGTTCCTTCTGGCGTTTACTGCTCGTGTTCTTTTTGTATTCTCTCGTCTCTGCCCGTCAAAACCCACCCCTTCTATCGACTGGCCTATACGATCACTGTTTTCGAGGACCCTGACGCCAACTCTTGTCGTTTCTGCGCAGCACGGGTGTCATTTCTTCGTAGGCCCACGGTCGTTTCTTCGTGGGACGATGGTTGCTTCTTCGTGAGACCACGGTTGTTTCTCCGCGGGACGAGGGTCGTTTTGGCTCGGGGCGGGGTGCGGCGGGAGGAGTGACAACTCCCAAGCGAACTATTTGGCAGCAACGGAGGTTGAGGTCCTGTCGGCCTTTTTCTGGACTAGCCAGTATTTCGTAGTCTGACAAGCCCGCTCCAACGGCTGACCGAAATGCACCCTGCCCAGTCCGTGATTCCGTTGCTTAAGCTGCTGGCTAGTTAGCATCTGCCCCTAACGGTCATGGGTTCCATCCCCATTAAGAGACCGAGGGAATCTGCACACCTGACGATCCCCAATAGGGCGAAACGCATCTGGTGCTTTTCCGGTCTAGGCTGTGCTGTGTAGCTTGTGAACTACTGGGATGAAAGCCTCACAATTGAAATTTAAATCGGTCAAAGGTCGGTGGTTTCACATGACCCGGTCAGAGAAAAAACGACACCAGCCTCACCAGGGTAGGGAGAGGCTGGTCTCTTAGTCCGTTTGTTTGCACAAACTTGCTTTCATCCGCCGAATCACCGAGGTCTCAGCGAACTGAAGTGGACGGGGACTGTTTTGTTTGTCGATTAACTTAAACCCACCCCTTGGGTTTTCGCACACAGGGCAATTAAATACGTGGTATTCAATAGAGCTAGGGGGTTAAAGTAATCAACAAACAAAGCAGTCCCCGTCCACTTCAGTTCGCTGAGGTCTCCCCGATTCGGCGGTTGAAACCAAGTTTGTGCAAACAAGCGGACTAAGAGACCAGCCTCCCCGACCCTGGTGAGGCTATTGTCGTTTTTCCTCTGACCGGGTCATGTGTACTCACCGACGTTTAACCGACTTAAATTTCGCTGATAACATTGCACCTTGATTGTATTTGCTACGTAAACTGTCCTTTCCACAAATTGTTTGCAAACAGCTGAGAATGCACGAAATTATTGAATTCAGTATATCCTGTAAAATGTGTTGCTACTTGCTCTGTTGAAATTCATGATACGTTTGTATGAAATGACTGTTATAGCCCAAGAGGTTGACATGCAAAACGTGATCAATATACAGTGATTTGGTTCCACATGGTGAATGTTCAAACTATAAAAATGCGGTCAATTTGTGATGGTCAGTATATAGCTGTGGTAAATGTTGGAAGTTTTATTGTATGTACTCCAGACGTTATTACCGAGCTTAACTCAGATTGGATCTGTTTCGGCCCTCTGCTAGTTCTTAGACGATTCTCAATGATTAGTTAATATATATATATATATATATATATATATATATATATATATCGCGAGAGCCTATGGTGCTCTGAGGCTTGTGGTGGCTAGATCCTAAGAGATGGTCTACCCATTGCTGCTACTGTTGTGCCATGGGCTCTTGTCCTGGACTCCTCCTCGTGGCGACTGCTGGGTGACAGTTGGGTTACGCTTTGCCCCTATCTAAGGGCCAGGACACCAATCCACATGAGTCAGTGAACTGAACGTGTTCTAGACCCGCTGCCTTTTGGGTGTAAATTTAATCCTAGGCTTTAGCTGAGGACCCGAGTCGTTCTCCTGTCAGTTGTGGGCGCCCTGCCAGTGTCCTAATCCATCCTCTTCGGAGGTTAGCAAGTAATTGATGGCCCTCTTCCCGTAAAACCTAAACATGAGAGATAACAGGTCTATGGATTATAAGCTCACAGCTCCATCGGCGTACAGCACGAGCGCCACGCATTGTCTCTGACGGTGGGAGGGAACCACCGGGTGTTCAATGGTTTGCTACTGCCCCCCTCAAGCCAGGCAGCCTTTGGTCATATTGGTGCAAACCCGCCAAAACTCAACTGCGTCTGGCCGTGGTCGAAGGTGTATCCTACTACGGTCGCAAAACATATATAAAACGTTCCAGTACCTCAAAGGCTACGTGTGACGACCGTCAAGTAGGTCCCAATCTGTCACTGCAATCACATTCCCGAGCTGGATGTTCCCAGTGCCTTGTGGGTCAAGCTATTTATCCAAGGATCCGGGCGGAGTCCCTCAAGCAAACCTCCAAACAATCCACTACTTTGTGAGTCAGGCTATTGAGCCAAAGGCTCCGAGCGGAGTCCCTCAAGCAAAACTCTGAAGCACAACCAACACAAAGTGTACGGCTGCCCACCAATGCAATCGTGTGCCTCCGCGCAAAGCACTGAACATCTGGTGCTGGAACCTGCGCATGGCGTTGGTTCAGCGAATGCAAACGGTGACAGGCTGCTCTCACTGCGTGCCACTCACGTCCTGACGAGTACGAACACTCGGTTTGCACTGAGTGCGAGTGATACAGCAACACCAACTGCAGTACGATGTGCAGGCGAGTCTGGCGGACATGCCGACACTAGATGAGACGCAGAGAGCACTTGCTCAGCTGCGAAAGGGTAAATGTGCCGGTATCGACGGGATCCCGCCTGAAGTATTGAAACACGGCGGACCCGAGTTGCTGACTGCGCTACAGCACTTGGTTCAACACCTATGGATTGAGGTGGCGGTGCCTGCTGAACTGTAGGATGCCATTGTGCTACCACAGTACAAGAGCAAAGGAAGTAATGTTACACGAATTATCGTGGCATCAACTTGCTGAGTTGTGTGGACAAGGTGATTACCTGGATTTGCTCCACCACCTCCTCATTCAGGTTGTGGAAACTAACGTGGTGGAGGAGCAATGTGGATTCTGTTTGGCTCACAGCACTATAGATATGGTGTTTACGGCTCGTCAGCTGCAGAAGAAAAGCAGAGGACGACACCAGCCATTGTAGTCGCTGTTTGTTGATTTCACCAAGGCATTTGGTACGATAAACCCCGAGGCATTTTGGCTGACGTTGGGTGAGTTTGGTTGCCCGAGTAAGTTTGTAAGTTTAATTGAATGACTGCACAGTTGTATGCGGGCGAGGGTGCAGCTGTGTGTAAAGACCTCGGATGACTTAGCAGTTGTCTCTGGTGTGAAGCAAGACTTTGTCTTAGCTCCTGTCCTGTTTAATATATATCTCTATGCAATGATGTCTTGTGCTTCTGATGCCGATTGGGCTTATGGTGTTCGTGTGGAGCACCGTATTGATGGTAAGTTGCTGAACATCTGTCGTTTCGGTGCGAGGACTCTAGTCTATAAGACAGCTATCCGTATGTTGTGGTTTTCTGACGACTGCGCGTTGTTTGCACACAGCGCGGATGAATTGCAGCATACGACTAGTGCTCTGGCTTCGACAGCTACTAAATTCGGACTCACCATCAACACAAGCGAAACTGTCTGTCACTTTCAGCTTTCACCGGAGGTGAAATCTATAATGGCGCCGCAAATCAGCATTGGTTATGACGTATTGGAAACCACCTCCCGCTTCTGATACCTTGGGTGTAGGATATTGACTGACCAGCGGCTACACTGTGAGCTGCGTATCCGCGTCTCGAAGGCAGCGGCGAAATTCGGGAAACTTGAGTAACGAGTGTGGAACAACCGTCAGCTTATCATAGGCGCAAAGCTGATGGAGTACAAATCTATAGTGCTGTCTGTTCTTTTATACGGCAGCTAAGCATGGACGATGTACGGTCGGGATATGCGATATCTCGAGCGGTTCCATCAGCAGTGTTTGCGAAGGATTTTGCGCATCGGTTGGGGCGACAGAGTTGCTGACATGGAAGTGTTGCGACAAAGTGGAATGTATGCAGTGAACTACATACTTTTGCTAAGACACCTGAGGTGTCCCGATTATGTGAGCCGTATGGATTCAACGCAGATACCGAAACAACTCCTATATGGTCAGCTGAGTATTGGGAAGCGGCATGCGGGGGAAACCAAAGTTACATTACCGGAACAGGATCAAAGTGAGCCTCTCACGTTCTTATCTTGATTGCAGATCATGGGAATCGAAGGCGGTTGATCGGTGTGCATGGCGCTATCTGATCACAAAGTCAGTTGCAGAGGTGCAAGAGAAAACACTCGTGCATGCAGAGAAGAGGAGGCAATTTCGAAAGCGACAGGCGCCGAGGCGTGTACTCCAACGAGAGCGAGGGTGTGGTGCTGTAGCACATGCGGTCGCGAGTGCCTGACTCAGGCAGGCCTGTGAGCCATGAGCGAGGCCACTCGGGAACACTACCAAAGCGACGACGGGTTCTGCGGAGAAAGTAGGCAGAACCAGCGCAGCGTTTGTAGGTACGCTGCATTCGATTTACTAACCGCGTGCTTGCATGCTAAGTCTCTTTATTTCAGGTGGTGGGTTTTCAATTTTGTCCTAATGCTTTTCTTTCCCAGATTAATGTCCACTTGAACTATATTCTATAAACTTGCACACATCGATATAGGTGATTGTAAGTAAATTCGACGACATTTTCGCTTTTGTGGCATTTTCTTGAAATATATTTTCTGACTTCTTGCACGTATCGCGGATTCGTTCGTAATCATTTTATTTTATACGCCCATTTATTGAAGTTATGTCACCGTAGCTGTATGCATTATTTGATTTATGCTATTTCATTTTGTTCTTTCAAGTTATTGGCTGTCGTTTGAGATCCCCGGTGTGGTTGCCCTTGCTGTGCACCTTGACAATGTGCCAACCTGTCTATTCCCACTACCTCGTCCATACTGGCTCTAGGAGACCGCATACAAACAGATCGACGGGGTCGCTATGGGCAGCCCGCTGGGACCAGTTTTAGCTGACATCTTCCTCGGCCTGATAGAAAGACAACTTGCTGAGAGCATTGGTGAAGCGAAATTGTACAGACGATATGTGGATGACATTTTAGTCTTCACCAGCGGAGAACATTTTAATCGGCTGCTGACCATCCTAAATTCGATTCACCCTAATCTGTCTGTATCGCATGAAGTGGAACAGCACCATTGCCTGGCGTTTTTGGATATACTCATTAGGAGACAGGCTGAAGGTACGTTGCAGAGCACTGTTCACCGCAAATCGACTTGGACTGGACAGTATCTTCATTTTTCAAGCTTCGCCCCGATCGCATACAAACGCGGGTCAGTGAGAACTCTCTTCTACTGGGCTAGACGTATTTGAAGCCCCGAAACGTTACAAGCCGAAGAAGAATATCTACGCAAGACCTTAATTTCTAATGGATAATCTGAGAAGTTTACTCAGGTACACAGCAGACCTCCCAGTGTGAAAACACCGGTGTTGACGGCTGAGAAAAGAATGTTTAGTTGTTCTTGCCGTTCAAGGGGGACCATGTGGCAAATGACATCGGACGAAAGCTCCGGTCCGCCCTAACGCGAACCTACACGACAGCCCAGTTGCGACTCAGGCATACCACGCGAGCACTTGTTCTTCATAACCGTCAGAGCATCTCGTCGGTTAGTTCGGCCTCTCACGTTGTTTATCAGTTCACCTGCGGTTGCGGTGACATTTACATAGGCAGAACAAACCGTCAGTTAGCTCAGAGGGTAGCTGAACACTTGCCAAAGTGGTTGGGACAAGTGATTCCGCAACGACGTGGGACGAATCTGAAAATCAATCGGAGCCCTGCATCGTCTATCACCAAGCACCTCATGCCAACCCGTCATGTGAACCCCAAGAAGGCGTTCAAAGTGTTATTACTTAACAAAACCCGATAATGCTAGCAATTAGTGAGGCGTTGTTAATTAAGGCTTATCAACCTGTGCTATGTGCACAGAAACTCTTGAGGCAATCATTTCGGTTGCCATGGTCTTGACTGTGACATTTTGATTGGTGGTGCCCCTTTTCTCTATGTATATAATCCCTTATGTGTTTCTGATCGTATTGTGTTTGCGACTGATGAGAACAATCAGAATGTTGACATATCGCAACCTCCGTCTTCTCTCTGCCTTAACGAAATGGCTAAAGGGGACTCACTGTTTTACTCTAGGAGATAGTTGGTCGTTGCTGGAGGGGACGGGGTGCATGGTCCTTGTGGTCGTGGTAGGCTCGAAGAATGGTTCCATGCACTCAGTGTGGAGCGGACTACAGTCCAGCCACCGCCTTGTGTGCGCTTGATTCCCCAAATACAGCGTGCTTTTGTTTGCCTGTGAAGGAGTGTGGGCCGGCTCCGTTGATGAGACGTGGCAGCCATCCACATGCCTCCCGGTTTTATCCCTTCGGGTTTACACTGGCAATGGATGGGTGCAATGCAAACCACCCATGGTCCCTCTGTAGGCGTAGGCGTCCTGTGGCTGGCCACAGTGACACGTAAAGTCGAAGCCGGAGGCCGCCAGTCAAAGTGCAAAAACAGGATAGCACCCTTAGTGCAGGTCGAACAATGGAGGACGATTACCTCTACTTGCTTCTTCTTTAGGTTTTTCCTCTTTGAACCACTAATAATTTAATTGCCTTCCACTGTACTTGTTGGGTACTCAGAAAGGAAGCATCTTACTGTATGGCAAGTTCTACGGTGCTTGTTCTTTTAGAAAAACCAAATGAGCCCGTCATCAAGGTTCACTTTGTGTCTGGATACGGGCAATGTCCCGACCACAGAGTGTGCCTTCTGGGTGTGTAACCACTGTGGTCCCATATATATATATATATATATATATATATATATATATAGTACAGGTAATCGTCCTCCTTTGTTCGACCTGCACCAAGGGTGCTATCCTGTTTTTGCAATTTACCCGCCGGCTCAGCAGTGATGAATGTCCACCCGAAGGGTGGTTTTCATTTTTCTCTTCATGCGGTGTAGGCAAGATAGAGGGTGGATTGACAGGCGTTAAATTCCTCACATATAATGATCAGTACATTTAAGGAAACCACGAACAGCCAGATGGCAAAAGTTAGAAATATCCCAGAAAATAAAGCTCAACCGCTGCAAATCGGATGCGAATTTCCTCAACAAGTTTTGGGATGACTAAAGGCAAGTGTAGGACCGGGAAGCCCTCACGAACTTCACGACCATCCAACACGCCTCTAGGTACTAATCCGCATGACAACAGGTCCCCAGGAGACGGTTCCAAGGATAGTTGTATTACTTTACCTGAACTGCTAGCGATGTGTACATTTACTCCTTCGCCCTACTTTTCACATTTTTATTACTTTTAAATAATTGGACGCCGAATAAGCTCCTCTGGTATCTACTTTGTAAGATTCCAAATACTTGCTCTACCGTCCGATTACTTTGTGTATAATGATCAGCCAACACAGCTGATTTGTATCTCGCACCGTCTCGAAATATGTCGTTACTTTATTGGCCTAATCAGTATCATACCTAACAAGCTTTTGGTTCCATGCACACTCCAACCGTTCCTCTAGAGCGACTGCGATGCCGGTCACAATTTAGCGTTGCCCCTTCAACGTAACTAAGTCCTGTTTACAGTGCTCCGAACCAGTAGGGATAATTGTTACAAGGAGGGTGCGAATGCTATACACGTTGGCTGAGCCGATTCACGATTCGAGAGCAACGGGAATTATTTGTGGTACTGCATTGCTGCACTACGTAGTCCAAGGATTCAGCTTACCCACGGGCAAGCTTGCAAATCGTATCATCTAAACTTCTTGTGGCACCATGGCTAGCGCGAAGTTTTGTTAACAGAGCACCTCACCGCAACCGCATAGCCCTTGTGTACCGCCGCGGAAATACATGCCCATGGTGCTTGATTCATATATTGTATTATCGCGAAGCTACAAGTGGACTGCGCGGCAATCCGACGATCCCATGAAAGTCTGAAGCCAGCTACCATGGAGTTTCGTTTTTGACTGGAATACTTCCCTGTCAACCGTCATGGGGATGACAACTACAAAAATCAACCGCACATGGTTCAGTGTTAAATACCTACATGAACCACTCGGCTGGGGAAATCTCCAAGTAATGAAATTATTTCCTTGTGTGAAGGGGATCTTAGCAACAAAACGTGGAATGCCAAGTCCCTCTTCATCCCTCTCAGAATGGAAATAGGCTATGCTTTTCTCATTGAGTGAATAAGCCAACGCCGTATCGCCCCACGTACCATGATGCTTAAGCTGATGAAGCGTGCATCACCAAAGGTCAAATGAAAAAACCAGTTGTTGTAATGAATGTTGAATCAGTAAATTCATCCGCTGATGTGGTTTCAACGGCGCAGCGATTCGCCCAACCAACATGCAACCCATCATCGAGCGCCACTTTACTTTATGTCCGCCCTTCCAAGTAAACATCAAACCAAGATACCTACTAGCATCCAACACACTCAGAGTATCATCCATAATCTCAGAAAGCTTGTATGCCCAAAAATATTTTGAAGACATTTTTAATTGTCTTAGCTAGACACCTGTCTGTATTCGGCTTCATGCTCTTCAGATCTTATCCGAACTACAAACCATTCTGCTGAACACATGGCTTACCTGGTTGCAAAAACCAGAAAACCATCTGGTTACGTTAATAGAACACTATCCCTTCCTGAAATACGACGAGTTATTCAAAATAACCGCTAGCTCTACTCGGGAATATTGTACTATTAATCACATCCAACTAAGAAAAAAAGACTGAACAGCTCTGGAAAATGTCCAACGTTCAGTTACCAAGCAGGTCATGGTGCGTTGCTCAACCCTGAGTTACTCTGATCGTTGCCGCCACCTCCGAATGGATCCGCTTTGACTGAGACGATTGAACAACAATCTCTTTCTCCAACCTTATAAACAAGAGGATTTTTAACGCGAGTACTGCCCATTGAACAACGGAAAACCACCACCTACCCTACTCGTAATGGCGGTTACTTGTTTCCCCCACAGCCTGCGACTCATTAAATTCGATCTTCCTTTTTAGTGAGGTATGCTAATCAGTGAAAACGACTTCCACCATAAGAATGCACGTGTGCTAACGATGCCACGTTTCGAAATTCTCTAATATTTCCTCACTATCCTGAATGTTTTTAAGACATTTGGCTCACCACAGTCGCCAGAAACCTTGACGGAATCTGGTCTAAACAGCATATAAGCGGCCAGTAGCCAACAATCATCTTGCCCTCACTTTTTGTCACTCATGAAATTAAATAGACGTCTGTGCAGCCTCCTCTCTCTTATTCTACTTTTGACTGTTCCGCGCTTCGTCAACTAGAAACATTTGAAACAGGGGTACATTTATTCGTACATTTTGCACTTCGAGTGCTCGGGTCGATGATCCGATGAAATATTTCGGATCCGAAATGCTAGTTTTTATCTTTTATTTTTATTAGCATGTTTTTTTTACCGCATAAACCATGACGCCACTTTCGTGTACAAATTCTCGCTCCCGTTTAGTGGCTCCATACCGCTTATCGGTAAATATACGAATTTATTTGTTTGTTTATTCAGTTAATTATAGTAAAGTCAACATTCGTAAACAGCACCAAGCCAGCAGTATAGACCAACGCACCAACATTCTTGCTGTTAAATCAGAATCCTTCCTTTGGTCATGTGTAACTGTTCTCACCCACTAGTATGATAAAGGCCAGAGGTGACAGCGCGTAACTTTGTCTTGCACCATGGTAACACCTCGTATTTTTTCCAGCTAACAACATAAGTGTTCTTATACATTCGGATGAGATAATGTACTAGCGGCGGGGCACCTCTTAGCGAATGGCCGCCCGTATAATCTTGCTGTGCGACACCGCGTCAAATGCCTTTGCGACTTACGGCAAAGCCAACACACACTCTTTCCGAATAAACTACTCGGTGCATGCTATGCAACACATAGAAGGCTGCTGGACACCCATCCCTTTTCAGAAAGCGAAGTTGAAAAGAAGTGAAGGAAGCGGTACCTTATCAGCTTCTAGCTATCACTTTGTGTACTACACGCAAGATAACTGAAGTGGGAGATATCAGTCTGTATTCTCATGTGTGTGCAGGATTTACGGTTTTGCTCACTAAGGAGATGGGTACGGGCAAGAGAAGGGGGAGCAATTCGAGCAGATGTATCAGGCTAGTAATCCACACAAGAACTCCAGGAACTCCAGGTAGATAAAGAGGTTATCTTCAGCCCAGCGGGTCCCGATGTCGTCCCAACCTCAGATGGTCCGATAGTCTTTAACCGGTTGAGTGGCACTGGTCTACAAGTAGCAATACTTGACGTGCTGAAAGGCTCCGTCAAATGCATCTGATGCATCATAACAAACTTGTAGGCCTCCCGTCATGTACCATGCGAGACACACCTTGAGGAAACCTTCTCCTACTTCCGAAAGACTTCGTGTCACAGCATAGGTATATTTACGAATCTCTTCTATAGGTTTGTATGCGTCAGGCAAGACGCATTCTTCTTAGTTTCTACCTAAGGGGAAAGCAGTCTTCTGTGTAGGCTAGCAAAGCGAGTATAGTCTTCTCCAGGCTCAGACTGTCCTTCTCCAAACGTAGTGAAATGTCAAACAAGACCAAAGAATGTACTCTGGGATCCAGATGGCGCCTTAGATGGTCGATAACATGGCATAACAGCTCCATCCTCCGCGTATCTCCCTCAAAGGTATCTCGGGAACTCCTACACATGGTCCTGGGGAGGTGAAGGAGAAGAAGAGCCCAAGGAAGCCAGTAAACCCCTTGTAGCTTTTGAGCTGTTCTCCGGGTTGAGTGATTATTGTGCAGACGTCTCGTTGCCTGACTAGGCAACATCATCAGTGCGGTTTCAGGGGCCTGGTTCGTAGTGCCTCGTAAGCGACTTCAATGTCCAATTGCTTATGGATCGAGTTCTGCTTTGAATGCCAGGCTTCAATGAATTCAGGTGCTTGCCGGCTTTTAGCCCTTCCAAGGATACTGGCTAAAAGCCGGCAAGCATGTGAGTTCAATGAAGCCTGGCATTCAATGCATAACTCGATCCATAAGCACTTGGACATTGAAGTCGCTTAAGAGGCACTACGAACCAGACCCCTGAAACTGCACTGATGATGTTGCCTAGTCAGGCAACGAAACCTCTTCACAATAATCACTCAACTCGGAGAACAGCTCAAAATCTGCATCCACACCCTGAGCCAGGCATATTCTCATTTATTTTAAACCCATTATGTCTAACACAAGCGAACGTAGTGGAGCCAGTAAACTTCCGGCACTCTCGGAATGAGATAAACAAACTAAGTCCTCGTGCTCCCCTACAGATGTTTCTGGGGACTTCTTATTATACACAAGAAGGGATGATGGCAATGCATGAGATCCAGTTTCAGAGGGGTCGGTGCCTATTCTTTGGGCAAGAGGCCAGCCAGGCTTCTGCCGACGTCTTTTGATTGTACCAGCACTGCGACTCGGAAGGAATTCTAGAAGCTTTAGGCATACCGTGGACTTCTACCTGAACTAGTCAAACAGCGTGTTAACTTCTCTAGTGTTATTTAGTTCTCTAGCTCTGTCTACAAATCTTTCCTTATTAGAAGCAGGATGTATCGCTCCGCATTGAGCCTAATCGCATTTTTATGACGTTTTTGTTTTCCAAACTCCCTCTTGATTACAAACCGCGCTCCAGAAAAGCAAATATGTGGGAAACTTACCACTACAATCCATTGACCATACACTTGACGTACTAGCATCAGCAATGTTGTGATTGCTGTCAGGTCTAGTAGCTTCGTAATTGGCAAGCTTTATTTGAAATTTGGTAACAACCGGCAAAACTCGAATAAATATCTCAGCCCTGCATAAGGTGTCCGGACTATCAACTCATAGAAGGACTCATCCATTCCAAGAACCGTAGCCAAGAGAAGATCAAGAAAATCACCTACCCGGTGGTTGCCATGAGTAGGCGTCCAGGACATGTATCCATCGTCAATCATCTGAATGGCAGTAGTAAGCCAAACATGCAAGAGTCAAGGCTACTCTTGGTCGAAGCAGTCGCTATTAGAATAATTCAACCGGAATTATGCAAAGATTAGACTTTACTACAAGGGCTTCTCTTATCTTGGCCCTAGTTAGCTTACCAACTTTTAGCATTTCGTGTGCCTACAGTGGTCGGATGATGCGCTTGGCATTCCACCGATCAACCAACACGTGCTCTGTCACATGTGTTGTTAGCGGACTTTATTGATCGAGAATTTTGAGTTTCTGTTTGTCGTGATTCCACTATTCCCACCTCTTTGGCTTCATCAGCTATTTGTGTTCTGCCTTTCCGTTTTTTATAACCTTAAATGCCTGAAGAGAGTTGTCGAAAAGAGTACTCTTCGGAAAATTTTGTGCTTTCATTTCCACGGGTATAATTTACGAGTTTAAAAATAGCCGTCAATCGTGGTCCAATCAGCTATGTTCGGCGTAGCCAACGGCCGAGTCCTTTCAATTTGCAGTTGACCGGCAGCCTCATACGTCTCGCTGTGATGCTTGCTACATCCGGTACACTACGCATACACCTTGCTTTTTCGTGCCCTTCTCTCTCCACTAGGCCGCACACAGCGTAGCTTTTGCCGCTTCTGGTTATCTTTCTTCGCTCTGCAGTTGTGACCTCAAATCCACTCGCGGCAGTATGTTTCGTGTGTACTTCAACCTGTGCTCTTCGGTGTCTTCTCATCTGTATTTGCTTTCTTCTTATTATCTTTCCATTACTGTCTAACTCGTATTGTAATGGCACGAAAGGCAAGGATCACTGGCAGAACCGAGAAGCTGCAAAAACTAAGGAAGATGAAAAGTAACGAGAACACCGGGACGAAATTCGACAAAGCAACTCGAGAACTTCGGGGCAAGCCGGAAATGGACAACGAACAACAAACGATGTCTGGCCCAGGCTCAGAAGAGCGGGGGACGTACTGGTGAACAGCCCGAATTTCCAGAGATACGCGTTTGGCCACGCCAACAAGAATAATCACGAGGAGAGCGACGCAACCCCGAGTAACCAAGTCAAGAGCATTTGAATGAACCCAGCCACGTCAGAATAGGACCTACGGAAGCAAAGTTACGAGGGCAAATCGAAGAGCGACAACTTCACAGATTATCTGAAGTCGGAGTATGAATGTGACGCCGAGCGGAAGGACAATGTGTGGTGCATAGTGGTCGGGAAATGTCCTCTATACTTGCGCGCGTGCGTGCTAGCCTGTGAACCTGCTGTGCGTCGACAATAAAGAATGTGCACCCCTGCCGTCGTTTTCGCTACAGTACGATTTTTCCTGGGTGCTGAAGGTCACCACGCCTTTCTTCCACTGATCGTGGACACCGGGTTTCAGTGTTACCCATTTTTTCTCTAAAGATGTCAATTCAAGTAATGCTATGGTGTCGCGATCAGATACAGTTTTTGGTTAATCACCCGGTGCTGCCAACGTCCGCGCAGTTGTTCAGGTGGTGGCGAAACTAGGCACTAAAGCTCAGATGTTGCATGCATCAGTGGTTTTTTTCCTTCTACATTACATGCGCTGCGTTGAGCTCAAACCAGTATCCGAAGCTGGGATGTTGATTTTCTTCAAATGTATCAGGTACGAGTCCTCCCCAATAACTTTGTCCATTGATACTAACCTCTTCCTTTGCTTTTGCGATGTTTCGACTTTTTCATTTGATCGGCTACCACACGGACTAGTTTGTCAGTGCGTCAACTGCCACCTGATTGCGAAAACCTGGAAAGTAGCACTGTTAACTGCCGTCCATCGTCGATCATTGCCTCCGGTATTTCGCGTCAGGAAAAAAGACTTCTGAATTTGCTTATCACAGCTTCCGTAGTGGGGTGTTGAGTAGTCCCATTTCAAAACAATCACTGTAGTAGTCAACCGGGATTAAGCAATCCTTCCCGTTTTCACCGAATGGACCCACTGGCACTTTATGTCATGGTCGAACTGGTACGTCATATGGTGTCATTGGTTCTGTGACCTTGTGCGTATCATATGAACGGCGAAGTGTGCAGTTTGACATCATATTCCTGCTCTGACTTGTGATCTCTGGCCAGAGCATCAGCTATGTTGCCCTGCGGATACTGTACTTAACTCGTAGGTGGGTGCGATGAGAGCATTACAAAATCTCCCTGCGGAGTGATATTAAAGACAGAATAGTTTCCATTGAATATCAGTCCATCGTAAATAAGGAATTCATCCCAGAAGTTGAAATAAGGTGTTCGTACATTTGGGAGCTTGTGCTTCACCGGCCATTCCTTCAGGATCACATCGCTCAATCCACACACGTTGCGTCGCTTTCTGTGAGTCTCCTCATTCCCATTGGGCGGTTTTCTCTCAATGCTAGATGATGTACCTATTCTGATGCTTCTAGATCTCTCTGGTCGTGTTCGGCTATCCGTAGATGTGCTCTTAACAGGGCAACCGTCATGAACATCTGTGTATCTAGCACGTACACAATAGCTAGGTCATACTTATGAAGTCGGACGAACATACGTTGCAGAGGTAGTGAGGCGTTGTGTGACGGTTTACTAGTGATAGACATGAGCGGTTTGTGTTCCGTGTACACAATGAACAATGATATATCACGGGTTAGAAACAAGTGTTTGGCAAGCCCGTTTGGATGGTTTGGATGGACATTATAAAAGCAAATGGTATGTAAATCAGCTACCGAGCGTCTAATGAGTTAAATGCTCTGATATGTAGCGTTAGTGTAAAAGGAACTTCGTATGCGAACATACAGGAGACCACGAGGGGGATGATCCTTGACATTAAGCGTGAGAAAAGCAATATATGGTCGCTCACTCATGCGTCGTTTCCTTGGATCCATGTGACATATAAATCTGTTTAATCTAGTCCACAATAGTGCAGTTTAACTAACGAAGTGCCGAGAGCCACATCCAAGCGTTTTTTTGAAATGTCTAAAGTAGGAACGCTGCGACTAAGTTTGAGAAAGTTCTTGGGTTGGCGAACCCGAAGGGTAAACCACGTCCGTCGACAGTCTGGACATCGGTATAGTTCACACAGTTTAAAAGTTACCTCTTTCCCCAAAAAATTGTCGTTGAAACTCTTCATCACATACATCGCCGCGAACAATGCCTTTTCAGTTTGTGCGTACCGAGGCTGCGCGAGCCCTAATGCGAAGTGCCATAACATAAATTGTTTCCCACCGCCCACTGATTTGAGGTGAATTGAACTCATTTGGTATCCTCACAAGCCAAGTTTGCACTATTCCAACCCCGATCCCGTCTTTCTGGAACAGGTGTGTCGACCCTCATTCTCTCTGCTGTTACCATTTGTTCTAAGGTTTTGTTGGGATCCGTGGCATGATATTTTGTCAGTTAGTTGCCAATAATCTGTCGCACCCTACGTGCAGCACACTCACCGTCGCGGAACTCGGTCCTTCAGGAACAAACGGTTTGTTCGGCAAAGCAAGCTCAGCAACATTAACAACATAACAAGCATGTAGGAAAGTCGATGTAACTAACTAAGTCATTTCCGTAGCTAATGAAGCTGCTGCATTCATGAGATTCTTCCTTTTGAAGCAGTTAAACAAAACCGCTCCAGCGAACCAATTAGCGCATATACGAACTAAGCGTAGCTGTCCAATCAACTGCTCTGTTCACCTGCGACAACATAGTCGCTTGCTTCACCATTTAAGTCCTATGGTCCTACTACTTGCACAATCCCATCACACTCACCTCTATACCACATAGGTTCATACATTCCCAGTTTCTCGCCTTCAGAACACCGGTTCTGTGAAATTTGATTTGCAAATTTGTATTATGTTTGTGTGCCTACCACTGTGGCAATATCCGTCATCAGTTTCCCGGGCGATAGCCATTAGTACATGAAGTGCAGTGCGACAGAACCGGTCATTAAATGTGCTACGCACTGGAATCCGCCAGTAGACGGAGAAGCCTGATTGACACATTATACTCAGAGAATAGAGAAGGTAGGAATGTTCGGTTACTACTGCACCCTTCCCTGACTGACCCACCTCACTGGTCCCAGCATATCACCCACTGGTTCGAGGACTAGTAGATACCACCTTACATGTTGTTGAACGAATTTTTCTTAATACCCGACGAGATTCTTTCTCTTTGTTTCTGGCGCCTATTCGTCCACGTTGAGCTATGGCATCTTAAACTAAAAGCTTAACCTGAGGTGTAAAATGCGACTTCACATCTAAAACCTTTTCGCACTTCTTTTACAGATTCGCCCGTACTCACACTGACGACAGTGGTGATTAGTAGTTTTGCGTTTTTGAGTACCTACTATGCGTCTGGACTACGACTTGCATTATCGATTGAGGCTGTGATTTGGTTTGATGCAAACCCTTGCCATTTCGATTACTAGAATCGTATCCGCTTTGGATAGTTTCGGAGCTGCTCTATCCCAACACCGTACTCCGCAACCGACCGGTTTATTCCTGATTTTGACTCTTCAGGTGGAGATAGCCTGAGCTGAGGGTGGAACCCGACACATTTTGTGTGACGGATTACATCTTGATCCCAAGGCCACAGAGGTCGAACGAGCAATGCTTCACAAAGCAGTTGCAAGCGCATTGTTGGGCTTTGTCGTACCCTCCTAGTGTCTGAATGGCAATACGAGACCAATCGTGAAGTCTAAGGTCGGGCGAAAGGAACACGGAAAATCGCTGATGGACTGAGCCCCTTCTGAAAGGGGTTTACCGGTATTAGACTGGGTCAGAAATTTCTAAATGTGTGCCTACTACAGTACCTGGCACAGCTGAACTGTATCCCCCTACAACTATCAGCAATACTCTACTAAACTTTCGTACCCGTGAAAATTTTTTGGACAGGCAGTTTTTAGAGGGTTGCCTATTCCGGAAGCCCGGAGAGCGATTCCAGAAGACGGATCGAGTTGCAGGGAAACTTTTATTGGTACAGTAAAAGATTCCCTGTTATCTAGCTATAAAAGAACGACACAGTGGACGCTCTAGCTAGGGGAACGGATCAAGCACAGCACACAGGGCAGTTGCGCGTTGCAACCGAAATGAGCGCCAAGCAAGAATGGCGATGAGCAAGTAAAGCATTCGAACTCAGCAAGCAGTTCAACAAACCACACCGGTTGCCTAGGTGTACAATTATAGAATTTTGGTTAGAATTTTACACAGGCAAACCGGGGAATCTCCAGACTGCTGCAAGTTTAATATATATTCTCAATCAAAAGGTTGAAGAACTCGTTTAACAACACTTAACTGTACCGACGTGCCCTTGTTCCCTACCTTATGGCCTCCATCTGTCGCCGGCAGAGCCAGAATTGCTGTCTCCCTTATCCACCATCTTATTTCGCACTGGAAGTTTGGCATGAAATAGAATCATGCAGAATATCGAATTAGGGGATGCATGGTTGTTGTCTTTTACTTGCAACGACTACTAAAATGCCAATTCAATTATCCATTGCTTCTTTTAATTTTATAGTAAAGTTTTATTTTACTTTTAAATATCACTCCAACCATCCCACGTGACTTGTCATGCACCTGCTTATTTGCACGTGCTAAAGCCCTGTTCATTATATGAACGGTTAGCGCAATGTATACCGAAACATTTATCTGCTTGATTTGAAGTAGTATCGCAGTCCCACTTCGTAGGTTATTCCCAGTATACCTTTCTTGGAACCACAAAGGATAGCAGCATCTTGTGATTTACGACAATGGTCAATTTCCTATGGCGTTTAAAGTAACTTCCTTGTGGCAACGATGACAACTTATGCTCCTTCCCAGACTTGCCGCCAGTTGCTTTCTGTCGCGCCTAAGGATCGAGCAGCATCAGCTGTTGCCTTCTCCTTTCCATCTGCAAATTCCTTTGGTATGACTGCTCTCACTCCGTTATTCAATGTGTCAGTTGTTAATGCGATTGCAAGTTTCGGATCGAAAAGGATCCGCTTAATTTCAGACTGTTGCTGTCCATCTGTTCTTGAACACGTTGATTTTTACTTGACCGTACCCATATGCGTCCTTGGCAGCAGCACGATCGCAGTAATCTCGACACACCGCAGAGAAGAGCATCTACAAATACTAAAGGCTTTTTCCATCTACCCAACGAACTTAGATTTAAATCCATCGGAATGTTCAGCGGTCGATATCGGCTCCTTTATAATGACTTTCAAAATGCTGCAGCATTCCAACCTTGATTACGATACAACACCGTTAACACTTACACCCTGCTGATATCACTTTGACTGGCCATAAAGCGTTCGCAAGCAAATTGATCAACTCGGTGAACATCGCAACAACGAAAACCCAACCACCTTTGTCGTTCCTCCTAGAACTCAGTCATTACATCTGCCTGAGAGGCGGTTATCTAAAATTCGTCATGGCGTATAGCCGGTTGGAATGCCGCCATGAAATCGTTTCCCTTCGAGTGCGCTAGCTGAGGAGTGCTTCTTCTTCCTGTCTTATTTCTGTCTCCAACTTAATGCTGATTTAAAACAGTTTGATGACTTACTGCGCCACTTAAATTTCTCTACATTACTTATGTTTATCATGAAGCTAAATATTTCAAACAAATCTGTTTCCTCAACTTCTAAGTAGACGGACCTATGATTGCTATGGATTATACCCGATGAGTTCACCAGCACGCACTCAGATTTACTGATCCGCATTTAACTGTCTTCCTATTTCATCTCAACCATTTTTGGGACTTGTTAAGCATTGGCTTTTTACTCGTCATATACTAATGTTCCATTTCGTTGTAGGCACATAGTTAGGCAGTTCATCTAAGCGAGATATGATAGAAAAATAATGTAATATTTGGTTGCTTCAAATAGCAACTTAAATTCAACAACACTGTTTGCCGGATTGGATCGGCGTCCGTGCTTGTCTATAACGAAACAAAGATAATACACTAAATTCAAAAACTCAATTCTTTTTCCTTTTCGGAGCCCACAACCGAGCATGTACTCGCGGGAATAATCCTGCTTTTGTTCGTCTTACGATTATAATGTCATCGAGGTGTGCAGTTATATATATGCAGCAACCAGTCAAAACACTTGATTTTGCCCTACAAAGCCCACCCTTTAGGTGCCTTTTTGACGCTATCTCTAACGGTTTGGAGTAACCGAGTTCTTGTTGAATAAGCGCGTCACAATAATTTTTGCGGAATAATTTCCATAGATCTTGGTTTCAAAATTTGCACGGGAGAGCCACGAATGGTCAAAAATAAAGCATTCTCAATTTAGTTTTTATAAATTAGATAAGGTTTTGGCCGATCAGCCTCTCAGT
This sequence comes from Dicrocoelium dendriticum, assembly GCA_944474145.2. Taxonomy (NCBI): domain Eukaryota; kingdom Metazoa; phylum Platyhelminthes; class Trematoda; order Plagiorchiida; family Dicrocoeliidae; genus Dicrocoelium; species Dicrocoelium dendriticum. The sequence goes on from OX104065.1 coordinate 111,661,758, forward strand.
TTAGTGAGCTCGACTGGAATCTTTATGAGAGCAGCCGGTGTTTTGACTACTCGTTGCACCGTGGTGGCCTTGGCATAAATAATAAACAAATCTATAATACACATGAATAGATAAGTAATTTGTTCCTTTGAGTTAGCAAGCAACTCACTCCTTAATGATTATAATGCTTTAGCTTTGACCCCACTGAAGCACCTTGATTTGATGGGGTCTGAGATGAATCCGAGTAACTTATCTCCCAACACATAGAAAAGAAAGTTACCACATCATCCTAGCAAATTACCACTGATGCTGTTTGCCATACACACGACATTCACCGATTATACAAAGGTAGGCTGTTGTGAACAGTGTTGCAGTCCCAGTTAAGCGGCATTCCCAGGTACATGCAACATCACTTTACATGAAGTACTTGTGACCCCACGTATGACACGATAATAGGAACTCGTTGTTTTGTTAGAGCACGCTCAGATTATGTGGCTCATGATCCAAATAACTATGCATCTTGAAATCGTTGTGTGAAATCCCGTAGATGACGTCCAACCTATCGCCGAACGTTTAGCCCGGTTTCTTTTGCTACTTAAACATTTGTAAGTAGCATAACAACGCCCCCAACGATAAGATGATCGCTCTGAGTTGGTGGACGCGCATAAAAGTGATCAGCGTAAGATTAGCATACAATTACTTTTCACATTAGATCCTTTGACTAGTGCTTTTCATCTGTCGGCGTTCCGAAGACAATATATTTGTTGCAAACGTTCGAATATTTCTCCACCTCTACAGCTGTAAGTACGTCAGAAACACAATGAATTTGCTGACACGAATGTGATCCTTGAGACCCTGAAGCAGCTACAAATCAATGGGAGCAAGATCCGGAGTTTATGGTGTATGTTCAAACAATCCGGATGCTGCTTCACGAATTGCCGCAATGGTAACTCGCGAGATGTGACCTGGAGCGCCGTCTGGAAGAAACAGAATGTTTTTGCTTGGGTTGCCTCCTCTCCGTACTTTGTGGGCTTCCCAAAGTTGTTGAAATAAGCCTGCATAATATTCACCGATTACTGCGGTACTCTGATCCAGTTAATCAGCTTAAAGTATCCCAGGAAATAATGCTATACCCTTACTGGCCGAGGGTGTCGAGAGGAGGTTGCGTGTTTCCGCCCCATGCTTCACTATTTTCCTAATTATCCATGGTCATGGTAGGAGACCAGAAGTGTACCGGATCCTCTTGAAGGGGTCTCAGATTGGCTTGTCACATCTGAACAGCTTATACCATGTACTGAACTGTCAACATTCGTGAGACCCATCGCGCACTGACCTTCCGGAACATCAAATTATCCGTCAACATGTGATGCATACCGCTAGTTTAAATACCCACAGGCTCTGTTATTGTAACAGCTGTTTTATTCTGTCCAACTTGGTGATGTCGTTAACCTTTTCATTTTATCTTAAGTCACGAACGTTGTTAGTCGCCTACAACGGTAAACTTATTCCCACAGTTAGCTACCAATTTAAATTACCTATGCCACTTAGCAACTGTCGAGGAGATATGAGCACTAACTTACTATCATTGACATAGCGTTATGAAATTCTCAGTAAAATGAGTGAGTCGCTGCCTGCACACAGACTGCAGTCATAATGCAGATCTGGCGGAAACACTTTGACTGTCTCTTGAACAACCATTTGGAGATCGACTAGACAACATTGAACGGCCTAAAGCAGCACGATGTGAAGACGAGTCTGGCGAACACGCGGACATTGGATGAGACGCAGACAGGATTTGCTCAGTTGCGAAACGGCAAGTGTGCTGGGGCCAACGTGATCCCGCCTGAAGTATTGAAATACGGTGGACCCGCGTTGTTGACTGCACTGTCCCAATTGGTGCAACGCGTGTGGATTGAGGAGAAGGTGCCTGCTGAGCTGAAGGATGCCCTTGTGCTACCACGGTACAACGGCAAAGTGTGCAAGCAATGTTGCACGAATTATCGTGGCATCAACTTGCTGAGATGTGTGGGCAAGGTAATTGCCCGAATCCTGCTCAAGCGCCACGTCAGTCATACTGTGGAACTTAACCTGGCGGAAGAGCGGTGTGGATTCCGTTCGGGTCGCCACACTATAGATCTGGTGTTTGTGGCTTGTCAGTTGCAGGATAAGTGCAGAGAACGACACCAGCCACTGTACTCGCTTTTTGTTGATTTCACCAAGGTATTTGATAGGGTGAACCGCGAGGCATTGTGGCTGGTGTTGGATAAGTTTGGTTGACAGCAGAATTTTGTAAGTTTAATTGAATGTCTGCACAGTGGTATGCGAGCGACGGTGCAGCTGAATGGATAGACCTCGGATGACTTTGCAGTTGTCTCTGGTGTGAAGCAAGGATGTGTCTTAGCTCCTGCCTTGTTTACTATATATCTTCATGCAATGTTGTCCTGTGCTTTTGATGCCGCTTGTGCTTACGGTGTTCCTGCGGAGCACCGTATTGATGGTGGGTTGCTGAACATTCGTCGTTTCGGTGCGAAAACTATAATATGTGAGGCAACTAACCGTATGTTGCTGTTTGCTGACGACTGTGCGTTGTTTTCACACAACGCGGATGAGTTGCAGCACATGACTAGTGCTCTAGCTTCGACAGCGGCAAAATTCGGGCTCACCATCAACACAAGCAAAACTGTTTGCCGCTTTCAGCCTTTAACGAAGATGCAATCTTCCATATTGCCGTGAATCAGCATTGGTGCTGAAGTATTGGAAACCACCTCCCGCTTCTGCTACCTTGGGAGTGTAATGTCGACTGATCAGCAGATACACAGCGAGCTGCGTATCCACGTCTCGAAGGCAGCGGCGAAATTCAGGAAGCTTGAGTACCGAGTGTGGAACAACCATCAGCTTATCGTAGGCGCAAAGCTGATGGTGTACAAATTCATGGTGCTGTCCGTTCTTCTATACGGCAGTGAAACGTGGACGATGTACCGTCGGGATGTGCGATATCTCGAGCGGTTTCATCAACAGTGTTTGTGATGGAGTCTGCGCATCGGTTGGGGCGGCAGAGTTGCAGACACGGAAGTGTTGCGACAAAGTGGAATGTATGCAGTGGACTGCATACTTTTGCTGAGACACCTGAGATTGCTCGGTCATGTGAGCCGTATGGATTCGACGCGGATACCGAAACAACTCTTACATGGTCAGCTGAGTATTGGGAAGCGGCATGTGGGGAAACCACAGTTACGTTACTAGGACATGATCAAAGAGAACCTCTCACGTTCTAATCTTGATTGCAGATCATGGGAATCGAAGGCAGTTGATCGGCATGCATGGCGCGATCTAATCACGAAGGCAGTTGCCGAGGTGCAGGAGAAAGCTCTCATGCATGCGGAGAAGAAGCGGCAAGTGCGGAAGCGGCAAACACCGATGGGTTGTACTCCATCGACATCAAGCTTATGGTGCTGTAGCACATGCGGTCGCGAGTGCCTGAGTCAGGCAGGCTTAGTGAGTCATGAGGGAGGCGACTCAGGAACACTACCGAAGCGACAACGCCTCCTGCAGACAACGTAGGCAGAACCAGCGTAGGGTTTGTAGGTACGCTGCATTCGATTTTCGATTTAGTAACCGCGTGCTTGCATGCTAAGTCTCTATTGCAGGTGGTGGGTTTTCAATTTTGTCCTATTGCTTTTCTTTCTCAAATAAATGTCCCCCCGTACGCTCTTCTATAAACCTGCACAACTCGCTTAAGCCAATTGTGGTTAATTTTGATAACATTTTCGTGTTTGTGTCATTTCTGTAAAATATAGTTTCTGACCTCCTCGGATCGTTCGTTAACAACTTATTTCATATGCTCATTAAGTTAAGCTTTTTGTCACGTTTTCCTTATGCATTACGCGATTTATTTTGTTTGTTAGCTTTCTCTCAAGTGATTGGCTGTTGCTTGATATCCCCGGTGCGGTTGCGCTTGATGTGCATGTTGACAATGTGCCTACCTGTTTATTCTCACTACCTCGTCCATACTGGTTCCAGGAGACAGTTTGTCGTTGCTGGAGGGCACGGGGTACACGGTCCTTGAGGCCGTGTTAGGATCAAAGAATGGTTCCATGCACTCAATGTGGAGCGGACTACGGTCCAGGCACTGCCGTGTGTGTGTTTGGTTCCCCAAATACAGCGTGCATGCGTTTGCCTGTGAAGGAGTGTGGGCCGGCTCCGTTGATGAAACGTGGCTCTCATCCGCATACCTCCCGGTCTTATTCCTTCGGGCTTACACTGGATATGGGGTGTGTGGATGGAGCTGTGTGTGGTGTAGCTGAATCCATCCGTAGTCCCGAGTGGCCTCCCTCATGGCTCACTAAGCCTGCCTGACTCAGGCACTCGCGACCGCATCTGCTACAGCACCATAAGCTTGATGTCGATGAAGTACAACCCATCGGTGTTTGCCGCTTCCGCACTTGCCGCTTCTTCTCCGCATGCATGAGAGCTTTCTCCTGCACCTCGGCAACTGCCTTCGTGATTAGATCGCGCCATGCATGCCGATCATCTGCCTTCGATTCCCATGATCTGCAATCAAGATTAGAACGTGAGAGGTTCTCTTTGATCATGTCCTAGTAACGTAACTGTGGTTTCCCCACATGCCGCTTCCCAATACTCAGCTGACCATGTAAGAGTTGTTTCGGTATCCGCGTCGAATCCATACAGCTCACATGACCGAGCAATCTCAGGTGTCTCAGCAAAAGTATGTAGTCCACTGCATACTTTCTACTTCGGCTCAACACTTCCGTGTCTGCAACTCTGCCGCCCCAACCGATGCGCAGACTCCATCACAAACACTGTTGATGAAACCGCTCGAGATATCACACATCCCGACGGTACATCGTCCACGTTTCACTGCCGTATAGAAGAACGGACAGTACCATGGATTTGTACACCATCAGCTTTGCGCCTACGATAAGCTGATGGTTGTTCCACACTCGGTACTCAAGCTTCCTGAATTTCGCCGCTGCCTTCGAGACGCGGATACGCAGCTCGCTGTGTATCTGCTGATCAGTCGACATTACACTCCCAAGGTAGCAGAAGCGGGAGGTGGTTTCCAATACTTCAGCACCAATGCTGATTCACGGCAATATGGAAGATTAGACCTCTGGTGCTGGCTGAAAGGCACATATGTTTATACAAATACATATATATATATAGATATATATATTTGTTTATTTATATATTTACAAATATATATATATATACTGAGAATGACTATGGCACCTGGTGCCATAATACTTCCCCAACCATCACTGAGACGTAGTGGTGACCTATCCAAACCGCTAAGCCCTTCTACTTCCGCTCCTACAGCCTCATCACCGATTTTGCTGAATCGTCATACTCTCCTGAGCTTCCATGCAACTGATTCGAAAGTTGAAAACCTTCAGGTACGTTAGGAGCACGATGTTGAATTTCTCCAGGTGCTCATTAATAGACTCTTGGATGTGCGTGAATGCAGTGTGACGATTAAACTGGTAGTCCGACTTCGCCAGCAAACCAACCAATCATGTCGACCTCTAAGAACCACGTATGCTAATCACTACATGCCTCAGCTTATACTCTCTCATCTGTCAAGGATGAAGGGATTAGTTCCCGATGAAAGTGCCACACGATTTACTTTCGGAAAATTTTCTCTGTATATTTTCAAGTGCGCACTACACTTGTGAAGTTATATCATCACGAAAGAGGCGCTGTTAAAATAGCAAATTGACCAAACTGAACATGCAATCCTTCATGTCACCTTGTCATCTGTTCCCGGCCCGCTACCACGGCAGAACCATGGTTACAAATGTGTCTTTCTGCACACACAGAGTTGGGCCAAGTTGTTTGATGACCACGGCCTCAGCATATCGTAAATTTAGGGGTTCACTGATGCATAGATTACACGGAACGCACACACGCGGTCTATGCCGTGGTTGTCAGCCAGCTGTTGGCGGGCGATTGATGAAGCTGGTTATTTGTATGGAACTTCATTTCGCTTCATTGACTGCGGTGGTGGACGTGGCCACTTGCGGTGTGTGCTCCACAACCCTCATTCTTAATTGTGGTTCTGTCACACCCACGTATCCGGCTTTGCAAATACATGTAAATTGGTATAGGATGTGTGAACGGCTGGACAACGACAGCGGGGGTTTAACCGACGGAGAAGGGATACAATTCGTTGCGTAGATTAGTACTGGTTCCGCCGCAGAGTATACGCGCGCCAGTGTGGATTTCCATCGGTGCTGAAAAATCTGGCGTACGTCCTCGCCCTTGAACGGCAGTTGCAGGGTTACTTTCATCTTCTGGACGGTGGGCACCCTTTCTTCCGCATCCTCGTAGACAATGGGTACTCACGGCTTTTCATCGCTCAGTTTAGTGCTGAGAAAATGTTCGGGTGATCAAGTAGGGTGTAGGAACCCGTATCAGTCGGTTGCTCAACCTCCAGGCACGTCCCGCGGTATCTCCCAGGACTTCCGTATGGCATTCACCAACGTGGGCAGCCTAATGAACAAAGGTGACGAACTGTGCAGCTTCGGTGTCGTGCAAAGGCCGGACGTTTTAGGACTTGCAGAGATTTGGCTGTACTCCGACGTTATACCCCACAAAGTCGCGTTGTCAGGATACACTTGTTTTCGATGCGACCGAAAATCGAAGGCTAATAGTGCTGTTCTGCAGTACATTACTATTTTGTATCACTATTTAGCAAACCTAACAGCACCTATCGGAGCGAGGTTAACTTATGCGAACAACTGTGGTGCTCGATCCGCCTCAGATGAGCCGAACTAATAGTGGATATTATCTACCGTGACCCATTAAACGGTTGCTGCGATTGGCTACCACTTGTACAGAAGCACACGAGCCGTCCTCAATGTCCACTGATGGGCGACCTAAATTTCCCTAGGATATTCTGGCTAGACGTTCGGCTTCTTCCCGGTCACGACGACGTTGAGGCTCAATTAGCTAAAATAACTATTGAAATGGGGGCAACGCAACATGTCATCCAACCGACGTGCATAACTCAGCACTCGGCATCTTGTTTGGACCTAACGTGCTTGCGAGCTGCGAACAGAATCTGAAAAAGGTCAGAGTCCTCGAAACTCTAGCAAACGCTGACCACAGCTTCATTGTGGAAATATCGAAATGTCGTTACCATAATACAAACAACAGAAGCCAACATACAACTATTGAAAGACGGACTTCAACGGGCTCTTCCAAACTGCAAGTCAGACTTATTAAACACTATCACAGGATGTGTCTCCTGAGGCCTGTTTGTCAGTAATGTAGGGAAAGCTTAACTCGCTGTGTACTCGGTTCGTTCCCACGAAGTATTTCAAATTCGGACTTGCCAAACCGCATTGGTTTGCTAAGAAATATAAACATTTAGCGTGACGGTGTCGTAAACTTTAACACACACATCATCTCGGTTGGTGATGAATAGTACACGGTGTAGCAGGAACAGCGTAACATATAAATAAACAAATAAATTGCATATTCCTCGACGATGCGAGAAGTTGTTCCCTAAAAGGAACAGATCAAATAATGGTACAACATTTCCATGACATTGTAGTAATACATTTTCAGAAATAAGCATGGGTGCAATTGCAAATTAGTTAACAGAGAGTAATCAGAATCATTCTGCTATTTTTTCTTGCCATCGAATCAGGATTCTTCATAATCACATGACAGATGTTTGGGCCGAGAAAAAATGAAATGAAAGGGGCTGTTGTCCGAAATGTTATGTGTATGTGCTTCGAAAATTTATTCATGCACCATGGATACCGTTTTCGAATGCGTTATCTAGGGACTTTGATGTCCCGAACATATTAATCACGTTTTGGACGGTTAAATGCTTACTAATCGCAAGCTTAAAATTGCAAAGAGTATAGCATGTTCTGATATCACTTGGAAGTTTGTTCCAACTCTTTGAGCATTGGGTTAGAAAGAAACGTTCTGATTATTGTAGTAAATTTTGGAATCATGAATTTTACCTCGTTGTTACGTATTGCATATCGGTTGTTTAAAGTTATGTGAACACCGTTATCAAGACTGCGAATTGGACAAGTTATGATTCTGTAAAGAAAACATAGGCTCAGCTTCATTATCCGAAGCCAAACCGGGTCAAATCCAAGTTTATCACATCGCTTTCAGTATGTCAACGTTGAGGCATATCCACACAGCTTTTTCGTGAGGTGTCTCTGGGCCCTCTCAAGGGCATGCTGGTCAGATTTCCGAAGATTAGACTGTACCACTGAACAGTATTCCATACACGGCAATACATATGTTTTGTAAAGCACAGATCAAGCTACGTCGGCAGTTCGAAGCGGAGCTAGCAGCCTCGACAGCAGTCGCCCCCAAGAGAATATTTGCCTACTTGAAACGTCAAATGAAGCCTGTGGGTGACCTACCGGTCTTATAGAACTTGGACGGACAGTCGCAAATTGCAAGCGCGGAGAACGCAAACGTTTTGGATTCGCACTTCCTCAACGTATTCTTTAGTAAACCGGCGGCTGTTCTAGTATCGGCACCGGTTACGCCGATCTTGCTCGACAGCCTACTGCGTGATGCAGAAGGTTGTATCAGCTGCTCTGTAACCTCGATGATACGAAGCCCCAGGGACCAGACGTAATTCATCTACTACTACTTAAGTCCCTATCAAATTCCATCTTACCAGTTGTGCCATACTTATTCAATTAATTACTCTCTGAAAAATCTGTCTCCGACAATTGGAAATGCTCTGTAGTGAGACCGCTTCCCAAGGGTGGTGACCCGAGTAAAGTAGAAAACTACGGACCGAGCTGTTTGACTTCGATATTGTCCGAAGTTCTAGAGAAGGTTGGAAAATAGGTTTTCTGCCATATTTTTCGAATAGATGGACGTATTGACAGCAGTACAATACGACTTCACGAAGGAGCGATCCTGTATCCCTAAGATAATGTACGCAAATCAACAGCGGGTACGAGCCTCAAAAGAGAGGAAGGACCTAGACTTGATGTACGTCGTCTCTAGTAGGGCGTTTGACAGAGTTAAGCACGAGGTGCTCCTTCGTAAACTGAGGACCTACCGGATCGGTGGCACGCTATTTCAGTAGGTACACGAGTTTGCTGTGGGACTGAAGTGAAGAGTGCAGGTTAATGACTGCCTGACAGATTGGTTCCCATCAAGCAGTGGCGTGCCTCAGGGAACTGTATTTGGGCCAGTGTTATTCCTTCTTCATATCAACGGTCTCCTGCAGCAGCTCCAGTCACCATATGCAGCGTTTGCTTATGATTTTTAAAATCTGGTGGATCATTGAGAACCAGGCCGATTCCGCTCGCCTCAGACTGTCAATGTGGTCCACTAAAATGCGGATACTTCTTAAAGCGGACAATTCGGATTTCATCAGTATCACCAGACGTGTAACCACTTGATTTTACACCATGGACGACCAGTTGCTCCACCCCAACACGCCTGTCACAGACTTCGAAGTGCACTCGCGACTTGATATGAGAGCACTATAAAATGCAGCGAAATTGTATTTTACAGGTTTCGTATGCTCTGGGCATTACGACGCAGTTTCTCTGCATGCTCTGAAGAAGCCGTCCCTCGCCTATTCACTTCGCTCATTAGAACAATCCATGGATACGGTGACCCAGTTTACTATCCGATAACTCAGCGGGGAACGCAAAAGCTGGAGATAATTCAGCAGGTCACAACTAGAATGATTTCCAGTCTACGAAAGCTTCCGTAGGAAAAACGTGAAAGACTCGACGTCTATACACTGTCCTACCGCCGAGTACGAATTGACCTTATTATGACCCATCGAGTACTACACTTGAATCACTTCCCATATTGCGGCCAACATTTCACCTGAAGAAACCCTGTAACACCCGAGGACACTGTTACAAACTCGGGGTCCCCTGTATGAATAGGGTATCACATCAGCTTTGTATATAACGAAGAATCGTAAATTTTTGGAATATACTACCAGAAGGACTATTAGAGGCCGATTCTGTGAGGTGTTTCAAAACAAGCATCGACGATTATTTTGGAAACTTGTGCTCTTGTGAAACGGGCACATTCAATGCAACAAATACATTCTATACCCGGAAATAATGACATCTACACGCGTTCCTCACCGAACAAGGAAAAACGCTTAACTGGACAAACGCTAGCGCTGATAATCTGTAATTAAATTTTTTTTTGATTTTTCATTAATAGAGTTGTACAGAAATGTTTCTACTTGCTTTTAAATACAGTCGCATTCCCTATCTAGTGTCCGTCCCACATTGACGCAGGAAGTGCTCGCTGACTCGAAGTAGTTCACCCCCACTTCCCCTTTAAAATGATACTGCGCCCTTCGTCGGGACAACGATTCGACTTATATGGATTGTACCCCGCATGGACAAGTGACTGACCGAATTCGGATCTACCAGCCTCGAACGACTTAGTCTGCCAATGACTCATCTTCATTGTACTGAAAGTGACACAGACACGTGTTAGAAAAGAATACGCTAAGCGAACAACCAGGGCTCCCATCGGCCTTACGGAGCCAAGAAGTGGAAGGCGATCCAAACTCACCCGCACCGACTGGGGGCGATCAGATAGCCAACCGGGTGAAGCGGCCAATTAACACGTGGCTAACATTCATTGATTGGCCGTAAGTTGGCCCTTTCAGAGTTTTCCATGTGAGCTTTAAATACTATTCACGAACTTTCGATTTTAGCTATATATTGAACAGTGGTTGGCTAATAAATCCCACTTCCTCTGCTCGTCTGAGCCGGTCTTCTCTATCTCCTGTGGGGTCCCAGAGACCTAGAGTTCCGATTGAGATTCAACCGTCATTTCAGGCGAAGGACGAACATTTTAACCTTACGAGTACTCGCGACCTTAAAAGAGAAAGAATAGAATGGTTTCCCGCGAAGCGTTCGCTGCGTATGCCAGACGGGCGAAGACGAAGATCACGTTGCAGGTCGACACGGTTTTTAGCCGAGTATTTATACCACGGGTTTCTATTTGTTGGAAGGGTGGCATGGTCGTCACTTGGTAGTGAAAAGAAGGTTGTAATTAGAGTAACCTAATTACCACTCGACAACGGTATCACTAAGGCGATCAGTCAATCAGCTACTTGGCAACAGCGCTTGTCGGTAAGACAGGTATAGTTGTCAACTGCTAAGGCTGTCACCGATAATTGCCAACTGGCAACCTTATCGCTGATGACCCATCGCCTAAGCGTTCTACGGAATCACAATTGGCAACTTGGAGGAAGCGAAAAGGTGTTAGGCATGTAGCTGTGAGGCCTGCACAACAGAAAGATATGGTTGCAATTGTCGTGGTCACTACTGGGCTGATCTCCTGAGGTGCTGCACTAAAGCTCCCAAGATAAATGATTACTCCCACGCAAACTAATTGCTACAGACACATTGGTAAGAAAAGAAGCTGCTGGACTCAACAGCAAATCTTCTTATTGATGGCTTATCACATGTAACAGCGGCCATTAAAAAATCTTCATGATTGCGGCCTATTGCTTGCAACTGGGGTAGAAATCCCGGTGACATGATTACGGCTTACTACATTTAATCCACATTAGCACATGTTCACATGAGGTGTGTAAGTGCGGATGAAACCTCTCAAGGGATTACTGCGGATGGAAGCAGGTCCCCAGGAGACGGTTTCACGGATGGTCGTACTATTTTGTTTGACCTGCTGGCCATGTCTGCCTTTAGTCCTACGCTCTACTTTCTGCAGTTTTATTAATTTTAAATGATGGAACATCGTAAAATTTCTCTGAGACCTACTCGATAAAATTTACATTTTTTTCTCTACGATCAGAGTATACTGTGCACATCGTCGAGAAGTAAACCATTTGTTTATTTCGTTAAATTACGCAACCGCATCACCTTGTGGCACCGGACTGGTTTTCGTGTAGGTCAGATCAGTGAAAATCAGATTGACTTCCTTTTCACCAGCGATGGAGATAAACAGTAGCTTGTCATGAATGCATAAGCTAACTCTCGAAAGTGCCATGGGATGGAACGGTGGAGAATTCGGAACGCAGTGCAATGACGAAGAAACAACGCAATAGCTGGTGTGCTTACCAGGAAGTTGAATTGAGTACACCAGTTTGTTGTGCTGCATTGAAGCCATGTCAAATTGGAACTTATCTCGGAATATAAATGTATTGGTGCAGCATCATGAGGTATTTTGTATATCCTTAATGACAGGGAAGAGATAACACAAGTGAGGAGGGCTTTCCACGTGTGGAACACACACAGAGAGAAAACTGCTTGGGCGCTCCTTCTGCATATAGCGTGTGACCATCAGTAGTCGTTGCCCTCGATGTGTAATATGATTAAGCAAATGGTGACCACAAACATGGTGGTGATTCCTCAGAATCTGAAAGCCCAGTTGCCGCATAGCAGTCACCGTCCAGGGAACAGAGTTTGCTTAATGAGCATGTCTTCAAGGGGTTTCGTGCACAGCACTATGGATGCCAAGCATTTTTGCTGGTAAACCTCGGCTAGATTCCATATCAGCTTAGCGAACGGTTAAAAGTCAAAACTTCTACACCACATTTGATTAGTTTATCTGCTGCTTCCTTGCTTATCTTTCGGTTTCACAACCCCCTCCAGATATTTCCCAAGTACTCAGAAACTGCCTGCATCAAGTAGAGTCGTCAGCTCTCGGTCTTACCACTAACTGATTTTCTACGTCTTTACTGTGATAATATGGCCGTTAACCCCAATATAAATACAGCGTTGTATGTCATTTTATGTCAGAAGCTGCTCCACATACATCTGCATGTCGCCAGTTAAGGCAGTGGAGCAATGATTTATGACGGATACAAAGGCAAATGCTTGACAAATCCCGCAGGATGGTTAGGAGAGAATTTACATGTTAAAAAACTGCATCGGTTAGAGAATCTGTATTAGCACATGTGCAAGTATTCTTGTCTGGAATTTAGGAGGATTTGACATCTTCCGCTGTCTGTTCGGCACTAATGACATCAGCTGATGGCCGTAGGCTATATTACGTAGTGTAAATGTGTTAGGACACTATCAGGTCTTTGAATAAGGATAAGCTTGGGCAATAACTGCATGCGCCTGGAGATAGTTCCAGGGCTGTAGCACTCGAAGGGGAAATAGTTTCGTCAACATCCTATCGGCAGTACCGCGTGGCCAGCTTTAAATTATTGTAGGGCGGCGAAAGCCAATGACTACTCGTGGACCGGAAAGATACTACGAACGGGATAGTAGAGAATTACCAACGGGCGCAATGGATGAGACGAGACAAGGCAGTGCGAGCCTTTTGGATCGAGCCGACAGCAGTTCACGAGCGGCATCTGGTAACGATCCGGGGCCCAGAACAACGGAGGAGGTGTTTGTCGAGAATGTAATGAATCGGACAACTACACCGCTAGTGAAATCCACAGAAGTGAACGCGGGCCGAGTGATGCGGTCACGGGAGAGCAAATAGCGAGCTTACGAATGACTCCTGGTTGGCCAGATTCGGATCTAGCGAAGCGGAGATACGGGATGGAAACATGAAGGGATTGTTTCGAAGCACAACCTCGGAGGCACCTGAAATCGCCCGTTACACAAATTCTCCTCTGCGTTGCGTCGTGGGAAGAAATCACGGTCCATGCCTGCACGGGTTTGTGAGTTGTCAGTTGAAGGTAGTTGTGACAACAAACGTTCTGCCCTCCTCGTGCGTCGTTCTCGCTACACTAAGACCTCTAATTATGTATTTCAGCTGTTTCAGAAGAGAGTGGCATGTGTGGTTGTGATTGTTTACTATCTGCTACACCAGTATGAAACATCTCCGTAGATGCCGAGAACGACCATTTTAGATTTTTAGTGTTTCAGCCCGACTGGGTAGGGAAGGCGGGACCAAGTACTGACTTTCATCGTCACCCTGCGGTGTGCCGTATCGAGCGCGATGAGGTGATGATTCTGCCAGGGTCGCAAGCTTGGATAGTGTATTTCGCCTGTGGCGTCCCGTAGCACCAAGCATTTTCGGAAAAACTGAGACATCGAATTTCCCGAACGATAGATGCAGGAGGTATTTTCAACCCGCCTCAAACATCCAAGATCATCTCGTACTAGTACGCCGAGATCGCACTCATGAGAAGGTTGCTGTACAATTTGTGACCCTGGCCGATGTTTTTGAGTACTCTGATGGTGTATGCTGATGACCATGTGCCCAGCGGCGTTGAAATGCTTCAATTTCTGAATGGAACATGTGTACGCTTTATCCAAACTATACTCGTCGGTCATTCTGACTGCTGTTGGGCGCTTCCCTCTGGGGGGTTTTCATAATCATGTGCTGTGGGGATCCATTAAACGTAACTGTGCAAGATAGTAAGGTCAACGCTCCCTCAAGCGGTTACAAGCTCTTGTGATCGAAGCAGAAGTGGCTGGAATCGCAGAATGCCTCGCGAGTAATCCTAGTCTACGAATCGTCCAAAGGATTTCAGCATCTGCTTGAACGATACCTAAAATGTATCTTCTCAGAACACGGTTCCAAAATATAGCCGTTAACCTAGTCTGGTGTCCACTCCTTTGTGTTAGCCAGTCTAGAGCTGCGCTTACCATACTCGCGTCCCCTGGTGCCGCGCTACAGTTAATGGGAGACCGACTTCGATGGTCTCGATCGAGCCGCTACTGAACTGAACAGGTCACTCCCGCAGGATTCATCCTTTCGTTTGTTATCAAAAATGGCGTGCAATCGTAGTGCGTCTTGAGTACCCCTCAAATATAGGAGAACTGGACCAGTGAATTCACATGGGTTCGACAAATATATGGCCAATTGGTTCGGGGACGAAAAGTTTGTGGAATAAATTCCTCGTGTCTGGCTCTATCGATGATTATGAGACCTACAAGATGCAGTGGAATCTATGCAACAGTACAATAACACGAAATTGTCGACATTTTGAAGGAGAGCTCGCAACCACAGCGAAGTCGGCCTCCAAGAATAGTTTTGTTTACGTGAAGCGACGCCTGAGGCCCGCAGGTGATCTAGCAGTGTTAGAGGGCTCGGAGGAACAGGCTCTCAGTTCCAACACAGAATGTGCGTCCGCATTGGCGGTACACTTCGCCTCCGTATTTACTGCTGGGCATGCGCATATGCCGAACGACGTGTCAAGTTTTTAAGGAACTAGAGTACTTGGTTTACTATGTGGATGATGTTCGCAGTCTACTCACCAGTCTAGAAGGCACGATGCATGCCGGACCCGACGGCCTCCATCCGCTAATTCTTGAGTCCCTAACGAACATCGTCTCGCCTGCTGGGACTGATCTGTTCAGCAGATGTTTTTCTGAAAGCGCATTGCTGAGTGCCTGGAAGTATTGGGTAGTGAAGCCGATTCCGAAGGGCAGTGACTTGACTATAGTGGACACTTACGGAGCGATTTGTGTCGCCTCTGTTTTGGCGAAAACGCCCCCAGAGAATTTTGAAAAAGGGTCTTCTGCAGATGTTAGAATCGAAAGACTTCCAAACGCCCGCACAACACAGTTCTATGAAGTCCGCTCTTGCTTCACTAACCTGCTATTGACGAGGCACAGATGGTTGCAGGCGTTGAAGCGGGGGAAAACAGTAGGTGTCATCGACATGGATTTCAGTAATGCTTCTGATAAAGTAAACCATGGGGTCCTTTTGCACAACCTGAGGATGTGTGCAGTTGGTGGCGCACTGCACCAGTGGATCAGTGACTTCCTTATTGGGGCCAATGGCGGGTACAGGTGGATGACCACCTAACGGAATGGTACCCCTCCACTGGCGGCGTACCCAAAGGCATAGTACTGGACCCCATTTTGTTCCTGCTCAACAGCAACGAAGTGCCTCAGCTTCTTCGATTTTCCTGTACAATGTTTGTGGAGGACCTGAAAATTTGGTGGGTTGTTGATTCTTCCGACGATTGTGACATCCTTCAGCAAGACTTCGACCGCCTGTCTCTGTGGACTGCGGAAGTTGGTCTGCCAATCAACCCGGTCAGGCCGTCATTTATGAGTCTGGTGAAGAATGATAGTGGACGTGCGTACCCCTCAGTCAGCCAGCCGCTTCATCCCAAAAGCTCCGCAAAGGGCCTAGGTGTACTCCGAAGCTGTGATCTGAAATCCGACAACAACACGAACGGACTGTAGGGAAACGGATTGCGCCTGCTTTGGGTGCTTAGACGCAGCTTCTGGAATTGGTCAGAAGAGATTGCCACTCGCCTGTTCCTTCCATGATAAGACCGGTGTTTGAGTACGACTCATCCGCCTATTACCCGACCACCATAGGTGAGGTGCAGAGACTGGAACAGGTCCAGCATGTATCTACCGGACTCTTTCCCAGTTTACGGGGTATTTCGTACGTGGACCGATGTAGGAGACTAGGGCTGTATACCCTGTCATATCGTCGGCTTCGAGTTGATCTCATAATGACGCAGCGGATATTGGATCTGCGCCACTTTCCTATGTTGACACCGCTACCGTTGTTTCGCGCACCAAGCAGCACACGCGGACACCAGTACAAACTGATGGTAATAGATCTGAAGTGAATCAATCACCCTCTACGCTGGTGAAATATTGGAACAAGCTGCCGGAGGCGCTGATCGAGGCGAAATCGGCGTCGGATTTTAAGAGATTTCTTGATGCCCACTTTGCGGACTACAGGTATAGGGAGCGTATAGCACCCGGATAAGATGTAGTGCTGTTGTAATATGCTGCCACCGCGTAGGATCAACGACGTGATTCCGCGCAGGTACTCGGTCTAACTACGATGGAGCCACAGATTTATATCTCGCTCTCTACTATTCTCGAGTTTAACGCTTATGCCGTCAGCTTAAGCAACAGAAGATTTGAATATTTCGGTGTCGCTCCTCCCAACAGAAGATTTGACCCTTGCAATCCATGACCGACTGCATACTTATGCGCTACGATGTATCCGCATGGACTTGCTGTTCAACCGTTCGAAAGACAGTTTAACTGCGAGGTGCACCGCCTTCAAACACCTTTCCAACTATGGTCGCGGTCACCATAATTACGTGCCTGACCACAACGTGCGTGGGTGGAGGTATGCGTTATCGCCACTGCGGCCGGCACAGCCGAAGGTCATAGCCTCCGTAAGCCATTGGCTGGCCGACAAGGTTGTTCCACTTGTGTTTCCAGTGCGGAAACCGAGAGATATTCACGACTGGCGCTTCACTGCTTCCACTGCTTATCCCACCAGATTTCAACGGTATATTGGATACATCGGCACGATGCGCAGGTGGGTGCTCTCATTGTGGAATTTTTATCGGTATTCGACATTAGATGTTTGGTAATTAAGATCTCGCGTTAGGACGATCGATTGTCTTATACTTTTCGCTCCAACGTGCATAACTTACAGGTCACGTGGTGTCATAGTTGTTTACTTAATCACATTGACCCCTGGCACCCACCTTGACCCAGACGTTTCGATCGCTCCTTCGCGTCTGTATCGTCATCAGAGCGGAACAGGATTCCTTTGTAACATGTGCGTGCAACCGTACCCATTGACCGTCCAAGTTAGTTCGTTTATGACAGGTACCATACTTACCACAAAAAGGCATTTGCCTCTGCATACTCGTAACTGTTGCTTGCATGGACCACGTTTTCGCACCTCATAAGCAGTCCAACCCATCCACCATCCACAAACCGATAGGTGTTGTCGCTCATTTTCCTCATACCATACTTAATCCAGCGTTTCACTCGTTTTATCCTACGATTATTTGCCATGTCCCCAATGGTGATCCTTTCATTTATTTGCTGCTCCAATTTGGTTAGGTGTACATGCTGCTTGCTTCCCTTCCTACTTTACGATATACTTGCCGTTGGATCGCTAACAGCGAAGCAGCAAGTCCCCAGAACCCACAATTTACCACTGACATTCGAGGACGGTCGCACTTTGGTTCAGTCGGGCGACTGTACCGTACTGCTTGTCGAAAGTATGCCAGAAAACTTGACTTATTGGGCCGGTGCACCTAAACATGTTTCGACCCATTTCGCATGGAGCTTACTATTGGATCAAGCTTCTCACCAACTATCCATCGCTTCGTTTTATTGGTCACTTCTGGCTGATGCAGCCTTTAACCAAAGTGATGTGAGCAAGGTATGTACTGATACACTAGCAACAGCTAACTTGACACCACACAGTATATGGTTCCATTCGCGTAGCCTAGAAACGTGGCAATTGCTCTGTCATTCTCAATTTTTGTTTTGTCACTTCGAAAAAAAACAAATTAGTGGATAACAGACAGTTTACGAATTATTCCTATTTCTTCTAGTATTGTTAACTCTCGCTACATTTCTTTACCCATGATTTGTTCACCTTGGGATAAACTGACGCCACCAGGGTCGTGCTATTTTCGACGCGCTGATGAACAAAAGCGGAGAAATAAACATCACAATCGCCCAAAATGGTTCCCAAGTGAAAAATGAAGAGCTGGATGCACTCCAGACAAAAGGTAGGTACTCTTTTATGCATCTTCCACAAGTATTTTCCTCGAGTCAGTTGCTTATTTCAGTGTTGCCTCTTGGCTTCACGCGATGAGCTGCATTCATCCTCGGATTTGCCCGAAGCTTAGAAACTACTAGTGAGACCAGTACTGATGCGTACCGAGGATATCGCCTTGGTTGTTTCTGAAATGTCTTCAGTCGAATTATCCAAATCGGCGAGCAACTCAACATCCATCCCGAACTACCAATATTTTGCAAGCAGGTGCATGTAACATTATAAAAAAAACAGTGTGAAACACATCTAGGACGTAAATGGTGCAGCCCACCAGTGACGAACGGGTGTGCATGGCTACATGAGACTCACAAACTGTTCCTGAATGCGGGACTACACTGGTCACTTGCAAAAACTTCGATGAATGGTGGCAGGTAGGTGATGGCACGTTCCAACAAGCATTTGACCATTAGCTTGTTCCAAATAACTGATGGGTGACCAAGTTGGACTACTGTATACTATCAGCGGCCTACATGAGCACGGAGTACCAGATGAGAAAATTGTTTGATTTCTATCAGACGCACGTTTTAACATGCTCCTTTACTATAGCTTCTACCGGCTCATCGACTCTAGATACATATCTAGCTCCGTGATCACAAAATTGGTGCGGGCTGTTGTGAGTTGGCATCGATAGGTTGTCACTCAGAGGTTAGAAGAAGACGCCATGTGTTCATAGTTAGGTCTTGGGCCATATCTGTTACTGGTGACAGTTTCAGCAGCACACATCGGGTTCTGAAAAGGGGCAACATGCGCTTCGTATTTCTCATGATGGTGTAGTTGTTCATAACTGGAAACTTGATATAAGTTTTCTGCTCGTCGGGTGACAAGTATATTGGATTTTTCATGCAAACATTTTCCTTCACAAATTTTAATATAACAAGAAGAAGCCACATTTTAACAGAATACTTTGGATTTAACTATTTCGCGTCTCTAATATCTTCAGATATCAGAGGAATGATACCTTTTCGCAACTTTGTGCTGGCTTTATTATTTGCAAATGCTCTTCGATCGAACTATGATCGGTCTGCTATAAGTGCATTTACTGCCCTGATCTAACCCCTACGTGCGTGTCTCATACCAATGGTTCATCCATTTCTTTTCGACCATTTATCAGTCTACCTTTTCTCACGTTTAAAATTTGTTTGACTGATACCCCCTTATACTGCACTGGGTTGAATCTGACAAAGTGTGCGTACCGCCTTGAACAAGCTAGTTTTCTTCGAACAACCGGCTTATACTCATTTTTATTGCTACTGTGCTGCAACGATAATGGAATTGTGTTCAGCCACCAACAATGTTTTCATCAGGCCAGTTGAGCTGTCGTATGCTAGGTTAACGTCAAAGTCCCCAACCTTATTTTCCAATTGTTCCACTTCATAATAGCCTGCTATCTTGGGTTTATAGAGGAGTACCGTGACGCTGTTCCCAATGTTAACCACAGGAGTCTGTGGTAGGTCAGGATTCTCATATCAGTTGACTTAATGTATAGCATGTAACTCAGTTCTATCTTTCAGGTGCTCGCGTGTTCTGGATCGATGTATCTCGCCTGCTCGGTCGTGGGGTGCTCCATACGAAACTGTGGATTGTGGACGACAGTCATGCCTACGTTGGTAGTGCAAACATGGACTGGCGCTCTCTTACTGAAGTAAGTTTGCGGCCCTTGCCTTTAAGAAAAGCCAGTTAACTCGGTGCCATATCGTTTAATTCACAACTGTACGTCTTGCACACGTGTCCCGCGTCTGTTGTTCCAATTGCCAAGACGTTAGCAACGGGCCAGCAGCCTGAATGGTGTGCACGATGATCACGTGATTCATGCCTGTCTGCTTGACCATAGTAGCAAAACTAAGGACGTACTTTCACCCAGTCGGTATGGCTACTTATAGTGCACAACCTTTACAGTGCAAGGAGCCAGTTGGTCGCTGACACCGAACCACACACTAACATAAACCTATAGACTCATTTACCTCGTATTTACTCCATGTCGTCTGTATGGCTACTTATATGGCACAACCTTTACAGTGCAAGAAGCCAGTTGATCGCTGACACCGAACCACACACTAACATAAACCTATAGGCTCATTTACCTCGTATTTACTCCATGTCGTCTAGTTAACAGCTTCCATTTCATGTGGATCCCAGTGCAATGCCCCCATCTTACGTGCTGATTAAACCTGAGATAATGACGCAATCGCTGAGATAAACCTTTATTTACTCGTCTCACGTATGTCTCTGAATTAGGTCAAGGAACTAGGCGCGCTCATACTGAACTGCCCTGCCTTAGTGGAGGATCTGAAAAAAATTCATGCTTCGTATCTTCTGGTGTCCGACAAGTTGCCCACCAAATGGCCGACAGAACTGAAAACCAGCCACAACAGAACTAATCCGATGCAGATAACTATAAATGGCATGCTTTCGAAGGTTTATTTTTCGGTAAGTTTGGTTTCCAGAGATTGAAGACCATTTGTCATTTTCGTAAATTGTGGTCTGGAAGAACTGCTTGTACTATCATTTATCGACTACAAAGCAACCGCTGTTCTGTTGTGGGTGGAGCTGTGATACTTTAGTTTTTCATAGTAATAACAATGAGGTCAAACACAGACGATACATGGGCTGCATTATCTTTGTTTGATTCCATCCACGTGGCGACGGTTGCACACTCAAACAAGTGGTTCGTTGCCTGCCCCCCCCCTCAGACTTTAGCCCACTCAGGAGCATACCTAACCACCGCTCTGCAATCAAAGAAACTGTGATTCACTGATTTCCCATATAATGTAGGCCAGTCGTTGTGTTACAACTATGGTGGCCTCATAACTACTGGTCCGTTGTACACTTCCACGCCCATGACACACCTCCAGTTGAAGAGTAAACTGTGTGGATGTCACCTCTTTCGTGTGCATGAATTTACTTGTTCCTGTGGGACAACTTACATAGGTCGCATCACGAAACGCTTGTCTGAACGCGTTCATGAGCGTCATCCATCGTGGCTAAGCCGAGAATTGAACAACAATTGCACCGCTGCATTTGTCAAGGGCATAGTCCAGACTAAACATCCTGTCGTTATCAATAAATCGTTTCGTATTGGCGAAAGAGATTGCGAGTGGTCCCAACAACCCCATTGTGTGTGCATAAACAATTTGTCAAAGTCTTGGCTTTACCATGGCCATCTGTCCTGTGAACCAATCACATCCATTACGGGCATTTTGACATCTCCATCTTCTAGCTACTCAATCCACCCATTTTTGTCTCAACTATTTGGTCTGACGATGAATCACCGAAAATGAGCATTTTTGTTATACCCTCTTTCCATGACTGAAACGGGACTTGGTATATGCAATGGGAGTTGGCTCCGAATTATTATCACTTCTCTGATATTGACTGAATCTGTTAAACCACTGCATCGGCCTAGCAGCACTCACGACAGACGAGATTCAACCCAGTGCGCCCTGTAGCAGTCAGAGGCTGAAACCGGATGCGCTGTGCGTCAGATCGCCCATCAGTTTTAGCCGGCGACTGACACTTTCTTGATTGCATTGCTTTGCCTGCACACCCCTAGTCTGTCAGTAGAGCGAAACCAACTCAATCATCATTCTCGTGCTTCTCTTCAAAACAATTTTGTACGCGACATGTGTTGGTTTTCAGGCTTCACCCAAAGAATTTAACGCGGACGGCCGAACCCATGATTTGGATGCTATTTTGTCCGCAATCACAGAGGCAACGAAATACATTTACATCTCAGTGATGGACTACAGTTCAGAGATTGTCTCGTACGACTGGCATACCACTGGAAGGTAACCGGTTCATAATTTATCATTCCTTCCGCACTTATTGGGACGTTTATTCTCCAATGTTCCTCACTATTGTCTCACGCAGGTATTGGCCAGATATTGATGAGGCACTACGCACTGCGGCAATTGACCGTGGAGTGGAAGTTCGCCTGTTGATCAGCCGTTGGCCACACACGTCTAAGTCATCACTGAAATATCAGTCTTCATTGCGAGCTCTGAACGGTGTTCAAGGGTCGACGATCCGAATTGTAAGTTCTATTCCAGTGCGAATGGACAAATTGATTATGGGAATTTTATTTGCATCAAAAAATCATGTGGTTGGAGTATTGATCCAATACATCTTTTGTTATCCTGAGATATAAGTGAAAAATATAACACCTGCCCAAAGAACATTTGGCAGGGTGTCACAACACATGAGAAAGAACAACGCCAACAACAGCAGCAGCAACAAGCACACAGAGGAAAAGAGTCAGGGGAAAGAATGAGATGGTCTATATTTTGCCTGGACAGTGAGCTTCCCGGTTGTCCAGGCCGAGAAAAGGAGTTGACTGAAGGGACTCCACTCCGAGCCTTTGGTCGTAACGACATGACACGCAAGGCAGCAGGGTGAATACGAGTACAAGATAACAGTTTGCAGCTAACATCTGGAACCATCAGTGGATGTAGTTATCGAGTAGCATTACATGTTCTGTGCCAGTGTGTGTTGTTTCGCTAGCAAACTGGGTCAAACCCTGATTGTTACTAGCCTTTGGGGGCACCTTTTCCTCATAGAAAGCTAGTGTGTACAAATCAAACCATAAGTGAGTTGCACGTGATGATTGTGGAGGACAAGTACGGTAGCCTCGGGGAAATCCGCGTAAAGTCATAAAAACGAAATTCGAGCATGGTGATCCACTCACTTCTGGAGTTTTATTGACGATAAAATCCATGACGGTGGAAATTGTCCAACTTATCACCCCATGAATGAAATGGGCAATGACGAAATCTAGGACGCAGATTAGAATATCAGCCCTGTCAGCCTTATGTGCGTCGGCGGGTTGATCCAGATAGGAAAACTAATAATATAATAATCACATTCATTAGACATTCTGAAACTCTTGGTCTGCTCACTGCTTCATTTTTCGGCTTGTACTTATAAAGACTAGTTTGCATCTCCTTGGCACTGAACATAGTGCGATTCTTCGAAAAAACTTGTAGCAGTTATGCACTGGTTGTTACCGACAAACATTGTTTGTCACAGGCACTAACCTATTCTGTTTTCCCGAAACCATAAACTTTTCGTGGTTTCTAAATACGTCATAAAATTTGGAGGTCACAAGTTTTACGCTTAGCTCGGTTCCCCGAAATTGTGTTGGTAACATCCACGGCATTGTTGTTGGTTTACCCAGCTTGGTTCTGCTTCATGCCGGATGACAGGCCGCTTATCGTTTGTCTAAACTATCCAATAAGCCTGTAAGCTTCCCAGAACCAATTCGCTTGATTTCTGTGTGTCAGTTGGCGATGACATCGTTCCATCAGATTTCTGATTCGATCGAATCCGGCTTTTAATTTGTGAGTCCGTGCTTTTCGTTCTACAATGCCATGGCGTAACAAGCTCCGGCGAATACTTGTTGTATGGTTAGTGCGTTCACTCCATTGGCCTCAAGCGATCATGGCAGAACATCGGGTTGAGCATTATCCGTCTGAAGTTTTCTGATCTTTCCATAACTCCGGTCTCTGATATGGTATTTACCTTGCAGCGCTACTTTGTGGTACCATCTTTCACTCCGGCTCAAAAAATGATCCCCCATGCACGCGTAAACCACAACAAGTATATGGTGACAGATCAAGTAGCCTATATTGGTGAGTGCATGTTTTCACTCTCACTGTGTCCTCTGTGTACTCTGTTAAGAGAAAATAATAATCAAGAAATCCTCGGTTTTCTTTATTCTAAACCTTGACCCACTCGAGAGTGCTGAATGAGCGCGGCCGAACGACAGTCAAGAGATTCCTCTCATTTTATGGGTTGTGTTGGATTTGTGCCTGCTTTTGAAATGCTGACTCCGAACTCTTAAGATGTGTAACCCAGCTAGTACCTTGCTTGAATTCATATCTGTCTTCTGTGAGTGCACTTTTAATTTCCAGAACGCACTGTCATCTCATACCATCCCTCACAGATCACCTTGTCACCAGGACTTAACCACATCTAGTTTACTACCAAAGATATGCTGAAGCGGCTGATGTCAAGACGCGAGTGCAATTCACCCGATCCGAGCAACATATGCCCCAAGTCATTAAAGCTCGTTGTTACGAGCTTAACCAAACCGTTGGTTCGGATTTTCTATCGCTGACTACACGATATGCGGGTTTCAACTGCGTGGAAGCGCAGAATAGTCATATTCATTCGTAATGGAGTCAATCGTGCTGTGCCCGTACGCTACCACCCAACTACTCTTCTTCCTATGCCTGCTAAAATCATGGGATCTGTGGTCGCAGATGCACTCATGGAATAATTACAAAGGTGTAATATTGCCGTGAATGAGAAGCATGGATTCCCTCAAAATTGATCATGTATCAAGAACTTTTGATAGTCTCTACCAGCTGGACGGAATCCGTTGATGCTGGAGAACGAGTAGACACCACTTACTTTGATTTCCCTAAGACATTGTATTATCTAGATCCCCGAATTCTTCTTTGCAAACTTCGGAGTTATTGGATCGGTGACCCGATCCTCGGCTGGATACATTCATTCCCACTCCGACGATGCTTGGATGTGCTGGCTCGTGGCTCGTGATACAGGTTATCTGTGGCCTCCGTCAAGGCTCGGTGCTAGGACCACTGTTTTACTAAGTGTTCATAAATGATCTCGTAGGTGTGATGACCGTTAACGTTCTACTCTTCGTGGACGAGAGTAGACGACCACATAGCACCGCAATATGATCTCAAAAGGGCCTGTCAGTGATCAGCATAAGACGCTCGAGTTTAATCCTGTCAAACATAAAATAATGAGCATACACCACCTGAGAAATTGCGAATATCGGCAAGGAGAATACATTTTGTAGCGCACTTCCATAGAAGCGATCTTGGGGTGCTCGAGCAGGACGATCTCGGATGCTCATGACACGCCGAGAAAGCAGTAAAAAGGCTGGACAACACTTGGGTCTACTGCGGAGAGCTTTTGAGTGGTTCGATCCTGTAATCATTTCTTGAGACCACATGCATAATACGTCATTCGGGTGTGACACTCTTGGCAAAAGCTTGAACTCGTTGCTCTTGAGTATCCACAACGGAGGGCTGATAAAATATTAAGGGTTTGCTCCACATCCCATACCAGTATAGGCTAAAGACCATAGGAGTTTTCAGTGAACAACGTCGTCTTCTGCGAGGTGATCTCATACTGGTGTATCCGATTCTCATGGATCCTGACCACCCATGCTGACCCTTACTGAAACTCAGCCGTAACACCTCACTGACAGGACATCATTTGGAGTTGGAATGTCACCAGAACGTTTTCTTCATTCGTGTATCTCCCAGCCCTGGAACATTCTGGCGCATTTTGCTGTCGGCACCACTGTAACGTTGGATGAATTCCAAACTCAGCTTGATGATGATGCATCCATACCACGTTCATAGTAAGATTTAACCCATTACGGGGACACGGCACCATGTAGCTAAACGGTGTGAACATGTGAAAATTGCCGTGAGTCCACGGTTACGCTTCACTATTTCCTGATACACTCCCCTTCTGGTCACACATACTGTACCTAGAGAAATTTTTAAGCGTTTCTCTTTTTATCCGTGCTAAATTCATTGTTCCATTGTATTGTGTTAAAGCTACGTATTGTCATACGGCAGACAGTTGTTTGCCCACCAAGGTGCAGCATGTTTTGTAAAACATTTAACTTTCGGTCGTTAACAGCTTAAATTTTGCGATATGCGAAAACTTCGACGGTGTTATCACTTGTCGTAGCTTAAAATTATACAACCGATAAGTTAAAAGGGTCCGCAAACTATCTTTTTTAGGTACCTCGAACTGGTCAGGCGATTACTTTTTGTTCACCGGTGGAATCGGTTTCGTGATTCGAGACGAAACGAAGGACAACTCGACATACGAACACCTGCAAGACCCTGAGACCAAGTCACAGACCATCCGAATTCAACTGACTGAAATATTCCTTCGGGACTGGAACTCCGAGTATTCCTTTGAAGAGTAATAGACATGAAATGAGTCCAGCGAATCATGTGCTTCAGGAGAATCATGCATTTCATATTTCCATAACCTAATCTTTTGTAAGAACTACTGACGTAATTATACTGACCTCATCCAACCGCGTTTCCTTCAGTTTCATTCTCTCATTTCTCCAATATCATCTAGGTTACAAAAGACGATGCACTTCCTCGTAGGTACGGTGAGATTAAGGGTTTCTTCATATTAAGCTCAATCTTCTTGGTTGCTAGCAAAGAGGTCGACATTATCGAACTGCCCTTGTAGGGATCTCAAATCGCCAATTCACACTTTTGCGTAATTCACAAAATCCGGAGCTTGATCCACCCAGCGACCCAGCAGCCTGTCACTTTAGCGCTTCAGTGGGCAGCAGCGGTATAACATTGTGGGCATCTAGGGTCATGCATATGGTTGATATCGATGAGATTCTGATCATTCCGTCGGGGGCATCAGCAAGGCGTGGGCGTTAGGACGAGAAAAATAATCAGCGATGGACGCATTGTTGCACTGCAGCACCGTAATATGCAGCCGAATATCAGGGTGAAGCTTTGTTTGACCTTTTAACCCCATCCATTGCGGTTAGGTCAAATTAAGGCGAAACTCCTGTCTATCCAAACAGCATGAGGTCAGTTAAGTGTATACGTGTGCATGTGTGTATATCTACACGCCGTCTTTATTGCGGCCACGGTCATTCCGAACAACTGCGATCTCCCAGATAAATCTAGCTGCTATGCTGCTCGTTCCCAACACCACTCTACTCTCGGTTCCTCCCTGTTGTTTAGGCTATTCAAGTGAGGAGTCGGAGCTGGGAACTCACATATGACCTGAATAGTCGAAACGAGGTCATAGCTTGTCGTGGGGCGCATTGCTGGAAATGCAAACACCAAGACCATATGTACATCTGGTGTATGATAGTCTAAGTACCCGCTTTATCTTGGCTGACCCAACAGTGTTCCGCGTAGAGATCAGGGCCGCTTCACTTCATTCAACCATCGAGGTGACCCACATCGTACTCAGTACTGATCTGATTTTTCAGCACGCGTATCAATGCGGTCATGTGCATGAGGTGTCGCGCATCTGCACACTGGAGTTGTGGGTTATGGCATACTTGACATTCACTATCGGCTAATGTTAGCTACGGTTGAGTGTGGTGTGAATATAGATGTGTCTATCCATCTGATATCACTACTCCGATTGGTTGTCCCAGGGATATTACAATCTTTGTTGGCTGCTTATGGTTACGTCGCCGTACTGAGATGATGTACTAAGGAACAAAATGTTGCTCAGTCAAAACATACTGTGCATCCGATGCACCTGTTTATCCCCAGTTTTGCTAGCAGGTACCTCTTGGTTATTTGGTTAACCTTTTAAGACACCGAGTCTGCGGTCCTTACGCTTATCGAGACCGAACTACCCATGAAGAGATTGCGGATCCACTCTGAAGCAGTGGTGGTTCTCTTGCAAGTGGTTGGTTGTAACAGCACCCCTAATCGAAAGGAACGAAAGACTTGCGGATTGCATACCCACACGGCCAACTGGTCGATAGCATTCGATTTTTACGACCCGTGTGGCTTGGTCGCCAAACCTTTTCTACGCGTCCACACACCCCGTGAGCGAAAAAAATCAAGCCCTTCACAGTCGGTGCTTTACGAATGCAGCGTTGCCCACCCGTCCAGGATGCATAATACAATTTCTTGACTTACCAAAACTGGTGACGTACGTGATTTTTTTATCTAATGGTCTACTTAAGCTATATTACGAAAGCGAGCCAAAATAAGTGAAAATACATAATGTGACCGGGACTTTTCAGGAAGAAGATGATAATGAATGCTGGTCGGTAAAAGTGAATTCTTTTAAATGCGAAGGCTGGTTGAATCATGGGCACTGGTATGCATGCGAATATATGAGCCTTATGTGATTTCGCTTCCACTACCTTTGGGGAAACGCGTTCCATATAACAGCTTCTCACCTGAAAACTTCCCAACTTCAAACCCTCCCGTCTACACTTGGTGTTTGGGAGGCAGAACACATAACGATGTTCGTACGGCCATCATGTTGTGGCGAGAAAGAGGGTAGGGGTGCACCGTCTTAATTGCTCACGTACAACGGGTTCACAGGCTAGCACGCACGCGCGCACGTATAGGGGACAATTCCCGACCACCACCCACCACACATTGGCCTTTCGTTCGGCGTCACATTCATGCCCCGACTTCAGCTGGTCAGTGAAGTTGCCGCTCGTCGATTTGCCCTCGTATTTTCGCTTCCGCACGCGCTATTCTGACCGGGCTGGATTCATGCTAATACTCTTGACTTGGTTACTCGGAGTTGCGTCGCTCTCCTCTTGGTTATTCTTGGTGGCGCGGCCAAACGCGCATCTCCGGAAATTCGGGCTGTTCACCAGTACGTCCCCCGCTCTTCTGGGCCAGATATCGTTTGTTGTTCGTTGTCCATTTCCGGCATGTCCCGCATGCCTCAAGTTGCTTTGTCGACTTTCGTACCCGGCGGTCTTTTTACTTTTCATCTTCCTTAATTTTCGCGGCTTGTACGTTCTGCCAGGGATCATGCCTTCCGAGCCACTACAGTGTGGCCATTTTTACTCAAGGTGGTGAATAAAACTGGGAGAATCGCCGTCATCTGTTGATGATAGTATGCATTAAGGACAGCTGAAACTGGAGCTGACGCTTTCAGTGTCACCTAACGTTCAACTGTATCTGTGTTGTAACCAAGGTAATCCAAGTTGCTGCGCGAATGAATGCTTGTGTTTTGAGGGAGTGTTGAGCACACACCTATAGACCACGACTTTAATTCTAACAGCCTATAAATTTGGAAGGGTTGCTGACCCCATTGTCAGCTGTTGTTCACACACATGGCAAAATATTGTTGGTTTATCTCAAATACTGCATTGAGCATGCTGAACCGTTATCGTACCGTACGAGTTTTGCCGAATCTATATGAAATTACCTATGCAATCCTGTGGGCCGTTTCCTACAGGTAAGTAGGCCCATGACATCGTCAATGTTATCCTGACCAGATGGCTAATGAGCTGACTCGGGCTGTTCCAATGCAATCGGCGGTATTCACACTACTTCAGCCATGCTCCCAGGGGATGGCAGTCCACGTGCCAGTGGTTCCGGATCCAGCATCTGTTTCAACAACCGTACTCTTAATTCGTTGAGAGTTCGTCACAACACCTTCCAAATCAGATATTCCTCCACATCTAGCTTCAACCTGTTGGGCATCCTCATTAGTGCGCATCCATCAGGTACATCAGGATTCGAACCATGAACCCCAGCGGTTTGCACCGCCAGTCAGCAGCTTATGCCGTGGGGAACAGTTTCGGACCGTTATGGTTTACAAGTTAACCGCGATATAGCACGCCTTCTCCTCCACTACTAAGTAACTTACGGATGTTGCAGAGGACGGGGTTAGACCCGAAAGACACGACTATCACTGACCGTAGCTAGGTACGACATAGCTTTTAGAAACTATTAGGGCGGATATGTACTCTGATTTGGAAGCCGTTGTGACAACGCTCAGCTAATTAGATCACAAATCTGCTACTCATGCGTATACCAAAAATTACTCTTTATTGTTTACTACGAGCAGTTACAATGGTTAGGTATTCCAGTGAGGGCTTCAAGTTTTGGCTACAGGTGACGAAAATGCCATTCTTCTACTGTTATACACCCGAATGATCACTTCTTGCACCCACTGATATCAATGATTCGAAGCGAGCGACTTCACGGGGAGGGAGCAGCGTTTTCCACTCATGGTGAACATAAACGTGTCCTCGGTAGTACCTACAGTCAGATGCGACCAACATTCATTTAGCCAAGAGCGTTAACCATTGTACAATTACCGATCACTTCATACCGGAGGAATCGCCAAGTTCGTTTAATCTCAGGTAAGCGCCCAGTGAGAGTAGTCACTGGAACTAGGACCCATGCCAACTACCTATCAGCAGGGTAAGGGAACCGCGTAAGTGTATGGAAGAAACTACTGAAAAGTATATCAGACAACAAACTTAGGGCAGGAAAACCTGTCTCATTGGGATCCAAGCCTACCTAAGTGATGCCGAGTGGACAAGAGTTTTCTGCCTAGCCAGCGCACAGGGTCACAGCGTGGATGCATCTGGGACATCGTGAGCTATTTTGCAGAACTGAGGTCGGAGGACGATCTGAGCCAAGGAACATTCAGGATTAAGAAAACGTAACCACTTTTCGTCGGTTATCTTGTTGAGATGCAACAATTGCTTGTCTGTAAATCCCCACCAGCTGTCCCCTGCCAAGTTGATTAATCAGGCAGCGATGGGGCTACAACGACTGTCCAGCAAGGTTGACCGAGAACCTTCACGTTTGACTTTTACACCAACTGTTTAAACCGATTCTGTGACATCGGTGTCAGCACTTTGATTTGTATATTTCACGTTGCACGTCTGTGAACACATCTTACACTGCTGTTTCAGTTTTATCGTCCCTGTATGGGCATACACTCTGTGATTGTCCTCAACACCTGTCGTACATTGACAGCATTTCGCCACGTAAATGCAGCGGATGGTTAAATTCCCAGGTGTCTGCAGATATTAGTGGCTATTTACGTTCTTTCTTTGACAAGCTGGCCAAGTTAGATTGTAGCTGATAAACTGTCTGTCATAATTTCATGGGAGAACAGTGAAAATAACTAGCCCAAATTACTCATGGTGTGGTGGAGCGGAAGGTGCCGTCATGTGGAGGACTGAAAAGTCATAACAACAAGAGAGTACAGAACAATGGAACAATGGTTTATTACGAGTAAAAAGGCATCGCTTAACAAGTCCCGTGGAGTGGAAATTATTGCAAAAATCAATTGCATAATAGAGTGAAAAGCGTTGTGGTGGACTGACCATTCACTTATGTGGAATAGCGGAGATGTTCGCGTATTAAACGTATAAATCCATTGATCCATTGGTTAGGCGTTTGGCAAGACACCGTTTGATCGCATTTTGCAGCCCCTAGCTAACAAATCATAAAATGAAATGTAAATGAGAGAATACATGCACAACACGTTTTTAAATATCGCCAAATTGGGAGCAGAGACGACATAATTAGCGAGGGCGTTCCACGGCTGGCACACGCGAAAAAAAAGAAATTTCTACGGCATTCAAGCCGGCTATACTGAATTGTCAATTTCAGAGGGTGAACTCTTAGTTTAGTGTTATGGTTCAATTCCAGCAGCGGACGGCAAATGTGGTTTGGGTTCTTCAGAATCTGGTAAACCATTATGAGACTGCTCCGCAAAAGCCGATATCGACTGCTGTAGATTCTTAGAGATTTCAGTCCAAGCTGATAGGGCAGATGAAAGAGGCCCCTGACGTTCTTGGTTGCCCTTCGTTGAGGAGTCTCGAGAGCAATGAGCAACAGGCATAGGCATCATGAACTACTTCAAACGACGCAACGCAAGCCTCACACTACGTGCGGAAAACGGATCGCGAGCGACAAACGGTAACGGGCCTGAGCCGAGGAGAACAGAGAAGATATTTGTCGAAGACCAATAAATCGAACAGAAACTCCTTTATCGGTACGTCCAGAGGTAACCCAAAGCAGAATAACGCCACCGCGATCAGCTGAATCGAGAGCCTTAGAACAACTCCAGGTTGGTTCAAATGCGAGTTACGGAGGCGAGGATACGGGATAAAACCGGCTTCCAGACTCCCCAAATTTGTGAAACAACGAACGAATGTGACATGTAGTAATTCCCGATGTATGTTGCGTTGTGGGACGGAACCATGACTGATATATGCACGCGTGCGTGCAGCTTGTGGTAGTCGTGTGTAATAAAAATTGCGCTTTCTTGCCGTTTCGTTCTTACACCTGGTGTACTAGGTGCAGAATAATATTGTGCTCTTTAGATATTGTATGTGCTTTCATTCCAATAGTGACAATGTTGTCCACTCAAGCAGTGAGGACATCGACAGCTGTGATTTGACGTCTGATTTCAATTATGTTCTGTCATTCCCTCGTTTGAGGAACAAAATCGTTTCTGATGTAACGGCGCTCCCTTCCAAGTACTAATTGTCATGGAGATTTCGTGTATCGTGGAAGCATGCAATACCTTACACCAGAAAGTTGTTCCTGACTTAAAACCTCGAAAAGCTGATCATCCAGCACAATGTAAATCTATGCTACCGAGTGGACCATTCTCTTTCCGAATTGATTAATAGCAATGTGTCTAGTGGGCTAAACCCCACTCATACTTTGGCCATTTATTCCACGAATCGGACTACTAGAAGTAACCGTGCAGCTGTAACTGCCGACGACATGACACCTCACATTATGCGGCTACAACACAAGGTAACCGGTTCACCTGTGCCCAGTTCAACACTTCGAACCTCGAAGTTGTGTCCCGAGGCAATATGGGGACTTCATGAGTAAAGAATCTCAAACACCATCAAAGCCGACTTCTACTTCAAAGTAAGCCGAGATTCCCATAGTGTCTGCGGGTAACAATCCAACCACTCAGCAGGTACTCCAAAGCTTCACATTGGATTCCTAACCGCCTTGCCTGGCCTTATTCACGGATCTCCGTGGTTCAGTGTTCGTGACGTCAGCCGTTAACCATTAGGTCCCGAGTTACTCTCTTAGCTCCGGTTATTTCTGTCTATTGGGCGCAAATGAGAACTAAACTGCTCGCGCGGTGTTTTGAGACAACAACACAGAATACCACCAGCCTGTTGCGACGTTTTTCATGGTGCTATCCAGTTTCCACCACACAGCTTCCAATGTGTCGTTGTCCCATCGTCCCACTGATGCGCGTTTAGTTTGCTCGCATGTAACTGTTTGATTTTGTAATTTTCCCTTGATCTTCCTAAGTGGCTTATTAAGCTGCTGCTATGTTACGCGTCATAAAACACTGCTACATTGTTCCACTGCAGTCCAACGGTGATGCGTACTTCGTGCCCGAGAGTTAGGTACGACAGGTAGCTTACAGGGGATTAACCACAAGTGTGTGCAAACACTTGGCGTTAGAACGGTGGCTTATTCCCACCCGAACCATAATCATTAGTGAGTGAAACGCGGCGCTGCTTTTTCAGGTAACGGACCTCCACTGGCTGCCACTTGACCTTAAGTTGCTACAGATGACGTACGGTATACGCGCGAATTCGTCTTAGTGTGGTATCAGGAAGCCATTAACAGAGCAGTTTTATTTTTAGCGTCCTTCAGAGCCACCAAAGATGGTTGATTCGGACAATCGCCGTGAGCTCAAATGAATACACCGCTATGTAAGGACAGCGTAGGCACAGCCGACGGAGTAACATTTGACATTGTGCAGGATGTTGATGAATATATATATATATATATATATATATATATATATATATATATATTTGACTCCTTGCCTCTTTCGATTTGGTTCACCGCAATTACATTCTAGGCTGCAACGGTAAGTTGCCAATCCGGAAAAGCAGCAGACGCGCGTTTCGCCCTACTGGGGCTCATCAGTGGTGCGCAACCTTCAGTCCCCTATTGGGGATGGAACCCCAACATTTGGGGATATTTCCCGATGGGCAAGATACGTCCCTTTTTGTGGAAGGTCTTGTTTCTGTGTTCCGGTTAAGTATGGGCCGGTTTACTAAAAGTTCTGTGAGGATCCGTTGCGTCGGGTGGCATGAGACCTCAAGGGGCACTAGTAGACAAGCATCATGAGGTTCGATGGACAAATGGACCTGTTGACTCGTTTTCACGTGGAAATGGCAATAAAGAAGAATTCCGTGAGTCTTCTTTCTCAAGCGGATCATTGAACACGAAACTGATGTGCCCAAATAAAGGTCATATTTAAGGTGTAAAAGTGCCTACGCATGATGCCATGAGCCAAATTATAACCTATAGCATATTCTGACGACGTGACTGCAGGGAGTGAACTAACCCAGTGGAACTCGATAAATCGGCAACCGTACTAGATGTTGATGATTCGTCTAATACTTTCTTCCGCACAACCGCAACGGTTGTCACAAATTATTCATCCCTTCAGCCATCATATAGTTAGGTTGAATTAATTAATTGTTCATCTGGGCCATTATAGAACGGAAAAAAAGTCGAGTAAACGCTGTTCAGAAAGACTAGTAACAGTTTATCCTAGCCTGTTTCACACTAACTGGCAACTTCACAAGCTGCTATGTTATCTACTGAATTTGAACTGTGAACTCATGCCTAAGCAATGAATGCGGTGTCTTCCAGGTCAAGTTTAACACCGTATTGACAAGCTGTATCTTGCCAAACTGGAGACAGATGATTTAGTCTGGTCCAGACACGCTACAGGTTGGAAATACTGTCGACAAATGCTTAGCGCGATGTCGTTGCACCGGACAACTAGTGGACATCCTGAGAATCGGACTTAGAACGTAGAGCGAAAGATTTGCCAGTGTATGCAGAAGAAGAGAGAGAGAGTGAGTCAGCATATTGAGGCTGTTCAAGTGGTAAATAATCCCGGTGCCGTTTATACAAATCCAGTGTGACAAACAAGCTGATCTTTCGTGATTCATCATTAAGCTAATTACAACACTCCTATACCAACTTAGAACGGACATTTTCCTAACCAAACTGGACGTCTTGCAAATCAATGTGGACGCTTTGCAAATCGGACTTGTCACATCATTATCAATGGTGTTGCATTCGCCAATTGGACCGATGCTTTGTTGCCGTACAGCACTGTGTCCTAAAGAAAGAGAAATAATAAGAGGAATAGAAGAAGGAGCTAACGTAAAAAGGTAATATCTTAAGCAAACAGTTAGGGTCAAGGCGCCTACACCTTGTCAACAACATACCGTCACAAACAGTTGGCTACCGTGCAAAGATAAGGCGGCATCAGGGAAACAGCTTCTTCGAGACTTCCATTGCCATGCATCATATTAAGTCATTATCCCATAGATAACTCAGCACCACACGTACTTTGGATAGGCAGTCCAGCTACGAGACGATAGCAGGCTCGCCACTAGTGTTGACTGCGAGTCACGTTCTGTAACCTTTCGAGCCAAGCATATGAACTGCAACCTGCAAAGCGAGAGAGGCCAACTGCACCCAGTAACTGCAGTTCCCACTGCCAAGTTGACTTCTGTCCACCTCGAAGCATTGCACCACCCTAGATCTGGAAAACAGAACAAGGACCTCCATAGTAAGAGGTGACTTGGCATACGTAGTACGTGCCCAAGCCAACGCAAGTCATTCAGTGCTATCTGTTGTTTTAAGACACAAGGCTAATTAGCACGCCCATACACAAAATCGTTGCGTACACGCTAGTGCCACCCGACACCGGCAATGCACCGCAGACAGCAATGGTCAAAGACTTGAAGGCGCCTCCGTTCCTCAGACCAAGTTTCCTTACCATAGATTAGGACGGTCCTCACTGTGACCTTATAAACGCGGTCTTTTGGACCAAGAGAAACTCATTTCTGACGCCACAGATGCCGCAGATTCCAAAAAGACAGTTCTAGTTTTTCACCCATGATTTCTGATGCATGTGCCAACTACCTGGAGTTCTTCGCCAACAAGCGTCAAGGATTACCAATGAGTAGACGGATTTGGTTATGATTCGATTTCGTTCATCACAATTAGAGTCCAGGCCGCAAAGGTAAGCTGCCAATCCAGAAAAGAACCAGACGCGCGTCTCGCTCTATTGGGCCTCATCAGTGGTGAGCATCTTTTGATCCCCTACTGTGTATCAAACCCATGACCTTAGAGGCTAACACCAACTAGCCAGCAGCTTATGCCAATGATCCATGAGGTTCGGCAGCTGACCATCAGGGATTGAAACCTAACTGCGATGTAGCCCGACCCATCCTCCACCGCCATGCAGGTTATTGCCCGTGCAGAGGACAGTGATTGGTCGTCAGGGTCAGGGTCGGGCTATATCACAGTTAGGTTTCAATCCGTCACGGTCGGCTGCCGTCTCCCATGGTTTAGTGGTATAAGCTGCTGGCTAGTTGGTGTTAGCCTAGAAGGTCATGGGTTTGATACACAGTAGGGGATCAAAGGATGCTCACCACTGATGAGTCCAAATTGGGCGAAGGGCGCGTCTGGTGCTTTTCTGGATTGGCAGTGTACCTTTGCGACCTGAAATCTAATTGCAGTAAACCAAATCGAAAGAGTCAAGACGTCATCAAGTTGCTGGTGGTTCGATAATAACACTTTGCAATTCGAATGTGTCAAACGCATGCCAAATGATGGTATCACTTTAGAAAGTTTATTCAGTATGGAATGGGCGGCCCCAACGTCGTTAAACAGAGAGAGTATCATCCGTATAATCAAGATCAACTAGCTTTTCATCAGACAGCACCTGAAAGTTTGCATCGTAAGGTTCCGCACGGAAAGCTCAATGATGATCTCCACAACAGGGTTGAAAATATGGGAAAATCCGACAACCCTGACAAACGCCACTTGTCGGACAGATATTCAACAAATCACCGTAGACCCGGCCAGATTGTAACTCTTCTGGCGCTCAATTTGGATAGAGTAATAAGCCAAAATGAAGAAGAGAATAACTATTGGTTGCATTGCAAATGAGTTATGGTAAAGTTAGTACCGGTAAAGAACTGAGAATAGCGAATATTGCTGGTAAAACGAAAAACTGTTGTTGAGTGGTAGTGATTTAAACAGATAAGAGCTAAGACAGTGCTGTTCTTCCTGCCAGTGTAACAGTGTTTATACTGGCAAAACGTAGATAACAGCCACCAACTACGGTAGTATAGTAGTGTAGAGTTGAAACCTGTTACTGGTAGCGACAATTGCCAGCAAAACCAACCGCGGATACCGAGAATACAGAAGTGAACGTTGTCGGACCCAAATTGTATTTTACCAGCCATAAAGAAATGGAAGTCAATTAACGAAGCACGTTGCGATGAACCGCACGACTTACAGGGGAATCGAAAGTGAACGCCAAGTACCAGCAGTAAAACAAATGGACGGTTAGAAGATACAAGCAAGCATAAAACCTATTGTCACGAAATAATGAGAGTGTAAATGTTTCACCTTCATTACGGTGGTCTCTGCCTAGAAGGCTGATGGAGAGAAACCTTCGATAAATGCGAGGTAGGGGGACGATGTGCAGAATGGGGAGTAGAGCACGGATAGAAGGTGCATGCATGTAAATAGGGAGCTCGAGGAGTTCGCTGGGACCGGTATTATTTATTATTTGGGTGTGGACCGCAGTGCATCATCGATGGGTAGTCGGGGCGGGCTAGTCGGACTATACCACAAGAAGGGCCGACAAGACATTTCCACCGCTGCAGATCCGACGGTTCGTTTGTGGGTTTTACTCTCACCGCCGCACCCCAGTTCACGGAAAAGAGGGTCCACGTCCCATGAAGACTTTCTGGCAGCTTCTCAAGAGGATTGTATTCAATCACTCGCGGAGCAGACTAGCCCTTGTACGCAACTGCAGAGTGGGGAATGGCAGTCGTTTGAAATGAAACTGATGGGTCCTGGGCTTCGAGCATCTGGGCCAAGAGCTGCGTTGTTTCAGGGGACTTGGGTTCTAGATTATAAAGCTTGGGTAAGATGCAGCGTTATCAGGACTGGCGGTGTGATGCCGTATGGAAAACAACGCAAGAATAGGAAGCAAAAAGGGTACACATCTTGCTTTTCAAAAGTTTCGGAGAGTTATGTTGTTTTGCATAACGTTTGTGCATAAAGCGTACGACTACCATAGAAGATATGCATGCTAAGGAAAATAACAAAAGTGACATTTCTCCAGTACCGGTCAATAGCGTGGGGTTTGGACTGGGCTGGTTTAGGGGTTAAGGGTAACAGCAGAGTCTGAAGTGATTAGTGTGGGGGACTCAGTTGTAGGTGGTTGTACCTGTGTGGTTTTACCAGATAATATAAGAGGCGGGTCCTCAAAGAATGCAACTTTGAGATCTTTAGACACCGTTGTTCGAAGACCATTCTGGTCTATGTTAGTGTTTGGGGGTTCACTGGAGAAGTTTGCAGGAGCAGGTGTAAGGAGGCTGAAGGGGACGACGTACTGAGTCTGTGCGAACGAATACGCGTGTGCAGTTAGAAAGCGCACTGTGAATTTGCACATCTTTGTACTGCTCACAAGGAGGGGTTGGATGCAACAAACGCATGCTTTGAGAAAGGGAAGATGCAAAGTTGGACGGTGGAATCCACGATGGCAAGCGGGGTGAAATTAACTCACCTGGCAGCGTAAGTGTTGTGCCATAGACCAGCCCAGTCGGTGCGCACTGCAGGTCAGCTTTGATGCTGCTGCTGATACCGAGAAGTACCAGTGAAATGTTTTCAACCCAGTCAGGGTCAGAAGTGGCACAGAGAGACGACTTAAGTTGCCGACGAAAGCATTCGACTAGGCTATTAGCTGTAGAGTGGTATGCCGCCGTATGAATACGCCGACAGCCAAGGAAGTTGTAGAACGTATGGATTTGTGAAGATTCGAAAGGCGTTCCACGGTTGGTTATGACAGTAATTTGGGCATCCGTAATGTGATACCCAAAGGTCCAAGTAGGTACGGACGAGTGTTTCGGTCGTGCAGTCTGGTACAGGGATGGCTTCTGGCAATCTAGTGAAACAGCCGACAAATGTCATTATCCATACGAATCCGCGAGAAGGTAGCATCGGTCCTACCAGGTCTAAGTCTACGTGTGAGAACCGCGAATTCCGGATCAGGGAATGAGCCGAGAGGACTGCAGGTGTGTTGATGTACGCAGAAGCGCTGGTAGTGAAAGCAAGCTCGAGACCAGTTACAAACATGTTCGTTTACACGTGGCCAAACTAAACTCTCGGTCCGCCCTTTTTAAAGTTGCTGGAATACTAGGATGGGACAGTGAGTGAAGAGTGTCGAAGACTGTGCATTTGAAAGAGGTAGAAACAACGGGTCGAAGACAACCTGCGGATGGGTCACATAGGATAGTTCCTCTCGTAGTTTGGAGCGGAACTGTTTGCACAAGCAGTGCACTGCAGAGTGAGTTGAAGTTTTCGTCTTGCGCCTGAACCGATTCCATGGCGGCAAGGCCGATGTTGGACAAAGAGTCAAGAGTGAGATTCACTCGAGAGACTTTGTCAGCTACAGCATTGGCGACACCAGAGACATGACGTATGTCAGCAGTGGATTGCGGGCAAATGCCTAGGTGTCCGGTGTCCCGTGGTGAATATTTGTCATATGATGAGCTAAAGGCGAAAATGAGAGGTTTGTGATCAGTGTAAACCATGAAAGTCCAGCCTTCTAATGTGTGTCGGAAGTTATGAATAGCTAAGTAGATGACAAGCAGTTCTGTACCAAACGCACGGTAGCGGGATTCCGTTGGTTGCAGGCGTTTGGAGAAGAAACCGAGTGGTCGCCACTGCCCACGAATGTGCTGTTGGAGAACAGCTCCTACTGCAACGTCGAAAGCGTCAGTTGTCAGAGAAAGGGCAGCAGATGGTTCGGAGTGCGCAAGGAGAGCTATGTTGGAGATAGCGTCCTTAAGCTCGGTGAAAGCGGTGTGTACTGTATCAGGGAAAGCAAACTTAAGTCCCTTTCCTCTGAAGAGGTCAGTCAGAGGCTGCGTACGTTGAGCGCAACGAGGGATGCAACGTCGGTAGTAGTTGATTAGATCACAGAATCGGTGTAGGTGCTTAAATGAAGCCGGGGCTTGGAAGTATTTGATTGATTGGACCTTGTCTGCAAGGACCTCGATACAAGATGATGAGATGAGGTGGCTTAGGGATTCTACCGAAGACTTGTCAAGTTCGCACTTAGTCGGATTAACGGTGACACCGTGTTGGGTCAACCGCTGGAAGAGAGACTGGGGATGAGCTAATTGCTCTCCCTCGGATGAACTGGCCACTCGAATGTCGTCCAGGTAGGGTTTGACGAAGTTTAGGCTACCAGTGACGTCGTTGATGAAGAGTTGAAACGTAGATGGAGCGTTGCACAATCCGAAAGGCATTCATAAGAATTTGAACAAGCTGAAGGGAGTAATGAAACTTGTTTTAGGCATGTCTTTTTCCACGACAGATATTTAATAATAAACTCGAACAAGATCGATCTTGCTGAAGACCGTCTTACCTGTGCGCCATGCAGTGAGGTCCTGCAAATGTGTGATGAGATACCTGTCTGAGACCGTAAGTAGTCACCGCAAGGCCGTCAGTCGCCAGATTTCTTTAGGACCATCTGGAGTGGAGAAGACCAATGGATATCCGAAGAGCGGATTGTTCCAAGTTCGAGCATGTGCGCAAACTCCGTCTTTGCTATCTTCGGCTTCTCCGACAAAAGTCGGCGCAGGCGTTGGGAGGCGGGTGGGCCGTTGTTACGGATATGGTGCATGACCTGAGATACCACGAGGAGAGCTGCATTCATTGGCTGAACGAGCTTATGATAGTGAGAAAATAGTTGGACATGGTCGGAGTAAGCCTGCGCTCAAAGGTTGTCTGGGGTGATAGCTGCAATGCTAGCGTCGTTGCGGGGTCGACTAACCTATTGTTTCTCAGCAACTAAGAGGTCGAAAGGTCTGAGGAAGTCTATGCCGATGATGGCAAACGGGACGGCGGCACTAATGAACAGCCAGGGAAATATTCTACGGAGACCCAAGTTGAGGGTTTAAGAGCGCTGGCTGTAATCATGGATTAGTGTGCCGTCAGTGGCACGGAGACTGAGATTGGCCGGCTGAGTCACCTCCACAAGTGCGGGAGGAACCACGCTAACTTCAGCCCCAGTATCGACCAGGAACGCGGTTTCAGCTTTGCGGTCCTTAACATAATGGAGGCGACTGCTGTCGGGTGGGACATTGACGTTAGTCGCCTTTACGTCGGGGCCCGAGAGTTCCCTTGTTGAGCCGCACTAAAGGTACAGGGTGTAATGCAACGTTGGGCTTGTGCACCAAATCCGCGGTGGTACCAGCAGTACTAGTTACCGCCTGCGGCGTCGTTACGGTTAGGCGATTTGCTACGTGAGCGGCATCCGTTATTGTTAGAGCTGTGGTTAAAGTCACTACGCAAAGCAGATATTTTCACTAAAACAGTCGTGAATTCCTGTGACGTAGGGGCAGACGGAGTGAGGTGTGAACAACAAGGGACAGGAGAGTTATTATGAGTACATGGTGAATTTGCGCAACTGAGCTGTGGGCGGAAGCGATCAACTACTGCGTCAGCTATTTGAGGGGCATCACCTGGCGATTGGAGTTGTATTGAG
Source organism: Dicrocoelium dendriticum (assembly GCA_944474145.2). NCBI lineage: Eukaryota > Metazoa > Platyhelminthes > Trematoda > Plagiorchiida > Dicrocoeliidae > Dicrocoelium > Dicrocoelium dendriticum. The sequence goes on from OX104065.1 coordinate 111,703,377, forward strand.
GCCGGAATACCTTGGGCTGTTTCTGGTAAACGCTGTAACCAGAGTTCGTGCAATAGTTGTTCGTCCATGGACGATGTACGGAGCATTTGGAACATATCGCTCAGTAGCGTTGAGGGTTTCTTGTCATCCAATTGCAGACCTTGGAATAGCTGCTGAAAACGAGTCCGCTCAGATGATGTGCTTCTGCTAATAGCCTGCTTAAGCGTGTCGTAATGTTGCGCAATAACAGGCCGCATTAAAATATTCCTGCGCTGCAGTGTTACGCTGCTGGGCAGGCAAGCTAGTAGTTTGTTACACTTTGTTGTATCGGAGGTAATCCTATGGTGATGGAATTCCAACCGGAAAGGTGTGATAGGAAAGGTGACAACCTTTAAAGCAGGATCTGAAAGCTAACGTCCGGATCAGACATGTTTAAAGGATGGTAAACAGTGAAAAGTGGAAAACCACACAAAAACGACTAGCTTTGATCTCACCGGGGTGCGGGATACAAGATGGCTGCGATGCAGTTCCCAACCGGGGTCACCAATTGTAGAGCTTGAACTCAGATACTGGTAACGACAATTATTATCAAAACCAACCACGGATACGGAGTATTCAGAAGTGAACGTTGTCCGACTCAACGTGTGTTGTACCGGCTACAAAGAAATGGAAGCCAATTGGCGAAGCACGGATCGATGAACCGCACGACTTACAGGGGAATCGAGGGTGAACGCCAAGTATCAGCAGTAAAACAAGAAGATACAAGCAAGCATAAAATCCAAATCCAAATCCAAAATAATGAAAGTGTAAATGTTGCACGTTTACTACAATAGTAAATAAGTGCCAAGATATGTTGAAAATATGGAGGCAAGGGCTTTAATGTCTAAGGTTCCAATGTGTGCGACAGCTTACGCCAATCAAGGTACATAAGACGAAGGTAGAAAGAAAGGTGAACAGAGAAGCAGGAATGCGTCGGTCTTTCAGCTGACTCGATTTTTATCCCGTTCATCATTTTCAGTGCACATTGTATGTCATTTGGCCCACTCAAACAGGCCACTTCTTCTGGTAAGCTTATTCTGATTTGCTCAACTGTTTTGTGAGAAATTTGTTTATTCGATCACGGTACGTATGTGAGAATGCGCAGAAGCCACGCAAAAAAATCCAGTTGTGATTGTTACATCATAATCTCACCAAAAACCCTTTTGTTATTTTCGTATTCTTCTTTAGGTTCAGTTGTGTGTGCGATTGGGACAGGTGCATGGTGGTTTCCGTTGAGCGATAAGACACGCTTCAAATTCCTGCTACGGTTGTCTATTAAAAGCTCGAAATCTTTTGGTTGATATACCAGTAGTCTCATTACCTGAAGAAGTCCAGCCGTATTATTGCAGTAGACAAAGTATTCACCTTCAGTGGAGAACGGCAGCATTCCTTTTTCTCTTGTGCGATAAGCTGTTGTTTTATTTCCCGTCTTCAAGCCACTTTGAGCCTGGATACTAAGTGTTCAGATAATTGTTTTGACAAAATGAGGTCATGTATGAGATCGGTTAGTTCATCTCTTGAAAAGTGCTGTGTTGAGGAACTTCCTTTGTAGTCCCTGCCACTGTTACCACCTACACCACAACGAGGATCCTTATCTTGCAACCCTTCTTATGTATCGGAACATGTGAGGTCAGGCAATGAGGCAAACATTGACAGGGGAACTTCTGCGCTGTGAAGCACAGGTCGCATAGCTGATTCCAGATCACGATACACCCATTTGCGTCGCTTGTATCGATCGAGGACTTTCACATTGACAACAAAAATAGAAAGCGTCGTGATGACTTGTCTGTTCTCTCCACCAAATAGGCACACCAAAACTCGAACCATTCTTTGTACCGGTTGTCCACTTCAAGAGTCACTCGACACAGGATTGGCAAACCTTATAAGGAGTGCAGGAATTTCCTGATCTCTAAGGTTTTCCCTACAGTAAACACAACAGCGAAACGCCTTCATAAGCGCAATATGGTCGACTCACAAAGGGAGTGACCTTTCCTTGTTTTGTCACAATGTATTCGCCACGAATGTGGCAGAAGACATCGAGATTGTTCAAACAGCTAAGTCGAGAGGAACTTATATATCTGAGATAAATAAGGAATACTCCAAATCAATTATTACTAAAATAACGCATAGTCGTTAATTATCATATATCAAAAACTAGAGCCAATTGTGAAAGCTGCACTCACACTTGAAATCAGCGCCACAGGAATACTATAAAATCATTGAAATATCCTCGGCACCAAGAAAATTGTCCTTGTGTTGTTGATCATTGTTTCGCGCGTCTTAATGAGTGCACTATGGTAAGTTCACGGTAATCTTTTCGTTGTTATTGTCATGTTCTCAAGTATTTCCACCCGACAGGACTTAATAAGCTTTCATTCTGTACATGTACTTCAGCATTGTTCCATTGCCCTCTTGTTCTCCCTGTATGTTCCGTCTGTATCGCGAGCATTACTGACCTCTTGTACCTCCCTCATGTCATCAACATTGTCAGCTGCAATGCTGGCTGGGATGGCGGACAACGGGTTAAATGGTCGTTAGATAGGTAATTGTGTGTTATCGAGGGGGGCGGAAATATGGAACCTGTAGGCGCAACTATGGTGCGCAAGTACTGATACTCTGTTGGCTATCCTAGCGCGTTTGGCTTTTCGGACCAAATATCTTTGCAGGAAAAGGGGATGGGGAGCAAGACAGACAAATTGATCGACTCTCTACAATGTACGATTCTGTGAGTAGCAGTGATTACGTACTACCTAGGGTCGAATACATCAGATGGTTGTGATATTTAGCAAAACCGCCTCAACGAGTACGGCGTGTTTAGGTAATTGCTGCGTACTGATTCGCATGGTTATCGCTCTTGTGTAGGGACTGAATCTGTCCGTATTATGAGAGTCGATAGACAGTTGATGTACAACACCCTGCATTGGTGTACAGACCAGCAAATGCGAACTACCGCTAGTCTCTAAACCGTTTCACATTTGGTGTCATGCCCGCTCACACGGGTGACTACGGCTACCTTAACTGTACAGTTCAATTTCATCACTGTCATGGCCGCTATCTGTTACTGACTGAAAACTTTACGGGCGCCAGTTACCTAGGTTTACTCTAGCAACTTCGTCACAACCGAAGGAAATGCCGCTTCTATAGCTCCCAAGAATCTTCATACTACTAGGAATTTGTCATTCAAACACGTCCTAGTGAAGCGTAGTACCCCTGAAGCTGAAATCGCCTAGCTGTGTGAAGTAACGTAGTGGTGAAACGATCGACATTGCATCAGAGCTAGAACAATGGTATACTACAGATTAAAAAAACCTAGGCTGGCCAGGTCCGTTGGGAGTGTTTGGATGAATTATGTAAGTTCAAAAAGTAGCTACACAAAGGTGAAACGTGCATCTGTGGACTCGACACATTATTCACGTTAACACACAACCATAATCGTCTACTCCGCTTTCGGGAGGCCTGGTAGGCACAATGTTTGTCTGCGTCTTGATGTCCCTCGGTGAACAGAATTCAAAGCAAGTAATGCAGATTGTGTAACGAAACAGCAAGTCGATTTTAAAAAAGATGGGTAGTGTGGGCGCCGATTGACAAAAGTCGAAAAAGCGTTCCACACCTGGCAAATTAAAAGATAAAACTAATTCTGTCGGCATTCCAGCCGACTGTATTGCCTAACTAGTTCCAGTTGGTAATCCTTGAATTTTCTACTGCGGCTAAGTTACCGGAGGCGGCGGCGGGAAGCTTGACCTGGGTTCTTCAATATCTGTTGCGCCAGCATGAGGTCACCTAGTAGCCGGCGATAAGTTCTGCTGTACACTCCCAGGGCTTTCAGTCGCAAATGGGATGGCAGGTAGAATAATCGCTTCAGATTTTTGATTGCCCTTCGCTGTGCGGTCTCCAGTGCAACCAGTCCACGTTTTAACCAGGGTTGCAAGACATCAATCAAGTACCCAAATACGCATGGAGCATTTGGGAAGATGGAGGTCGAACAGCCCGGGGGCCTACCATAATAAACCAAGATGTTGCTTCACTGTTTTGAACGCCTTCAGGGACTGCGGAGAACAGCCGAGGCCGTCTTGCGTTACCACCCCAAGGTGGCACTCCTATGAGGTGGGCTTCATCAAGTGATTTCCAAGCTTATGTGCGTTCGTGCACTTGTGACGTAAATGTACATGGTTGCACTTGCCCACGTAGAACGGAATTATATTTGCCTTCGACGGTCTACGTCACTTCGCAGCAAATCGTGATCTTCCTGACCACTGATAGCCCGCCATATATTTATGTCATCAGCAAAAAGCAGGAAATTTGACTGTATGACAAACACAAGGCCGTTAATGAAGACTGCAAATAAGCGTGGCCCCAACAGTGACCCTTGAGGAACAGCGCAGACCACATCAATAGCATCAGAAAACGAGCCCCGAACATCAACCTGAAGCAGCCACTGAAGAAGAAATTTTCCGATCCATCCGAAAACAAGGTTTTTAATTCTGTACGTTGGCAGCTTTTATGGAAGGATACGGTGATCTAAGAGATCGAAGGCTTTAGAAAAGTTGTGGCAGAGGACACCGGTATCGGTCCTGCTATCGGCTATTTCGGTCCAAGTACCACGCGCAATCAATAGATTGGATATATATAACCGATGCTGACAGAATCCGTGTTGCTCCGGTTCTATGATGTTAGACTTTTCAAAATAGTCCATTAGAGTTTCAGCTATGCTCGATTCTATCACCTTTGAGAACACCGGTGTGAGAGTTACTGGGCGATAGTTGGCCTGGTCCGGACGGCTAACACAACTGAAAATGGGGGTGATGACACCCCGCATCCATACGTTTGAAACATGCTGTTTATCTACGCACTTTTGGAAAATGACTCTGGTATATCTGTAGCCCCCACCAACAATGGTCTGGAAGGGATTTGTCAACACCGGAGGAGGTATGGGCGCGCAACGATAGCAGCTTTCCAAAACGGTCGCTGAAAAAAGTGACGTAAGTAACTACCGTACGTTTGAGAAGAGTCTTTCGTTTTTGCTCAGTCGCCGCGCTGGTCAGGGGTAGATTGGAACGCACTAATTTGCCGACCCACCAATGGCATGTAAGTCTACTGTATTTACTCACCCACGCATGTCTGGGGGTGTGAATACGACGTGAGGACGCATATCGGTGCATGTGTCCTTGAAATATGTTAATGACCCTCGTCGATTTCGACACCGGTAAGTTCAGATTGGGTCGATGCGGACGTTTTTGGCTGGTGGTTTGCAACATCTCGACAGCAGTGCATAATGCACTGGCTACCGTGTTCAAATGTTGGTGGCGCTTCGACAGTTGCTTAATGTTATCCCAGCAAATGCTGAAAGGGTTAGTGACAACGCTGTTGTAGACTGAATGTTACCTTCACATAAACCATCTTAGCAAAATAAGAATTCGTAACAATTAGACGGTGAAAATATGAGATGCTACTTCTGCATAAATGAGTTCGGAACAATGTCTACCAGCTACTGGAGGCTCATCGGATCTATTTGCAAGTGCGCGGCCGCCTAAGGAGTTAATTCCAGCAGAATACAGAAATAAAAAGAAAGCTGAGTGCAGTGGCTTTTGAACAGATTTTATCAAATCTCATTTTATTCCATCAGCTTGGACAATTAAATCAAAATAAGTTTTGCAATGAACACGAGAAGGAAGTTTACCGTATTGGTATGGTAAAAGAATCCTAGAAGTAGATAAAGAAGCGTTTAGGTCAAATCTAATCACCCATTTTAGAAAGAAAGGTGATGGAAGAATCCAGCGCGTACGATGCATTTATTTGATGAAACCAGTCTGTTTACGGCTGAATATTCAAGCGTTGTTGGTGTATTAAGCATTTTATTGACTTGAATTGAGTTCCCCGCCTTGGCAGACTTGAATGTTTAAATATTCCTTATCGCCCAGATACGTATCCGGCCAATCTGGAAAACCTTAATATGCCATCCTACTAGAATTTTTGGTATTTTAAGTATCCATGGAAACGGTGTAAATAGATCACTGACGATTCACGCTCAACCGTTTGTTCCACGGTCATGACACATTCAGTAGTTGCGAATGACTTAACAAGCGAACAATTATTGCCCATTAGTTAATTTCCCGTGGGCGGTGGGACTCTCTGGGACTCTTTTAACTTCCGATATAATTCCACGGGATGTACAGCTGAGCGGCTAATCGTACTCCCACAACGACAGAACAACAACAGATCATGGTGACGTGCTGGTATAGATTTGTTTTCCTATTTCGTTAGACTGCTGCTACCAAAAGAAATGCGGATGTTCTACGTGTGCCCTAAAGCTCCATCCACCTGAGTGTTGGCGAAATGTGGGTGGGTGAGATTGACTGTTTTATGTGAAGCTGCCGTTTGCACTAGTTGCAAAGTACCCAAGACAAAAGGAACCGTAATCGCTTTCAGCTCATACGTGCTTTTGACACGTCAAAGAAATTGACCAGGGGTTCAAATTCCCTACAGGCCTTGTGAACTGGAAGCAGAGAGTGCGGAGATGATATCTGAGATTGGGGCAGCACTACACGTCTGCTGGTGGCCTCGCACCAAATCGCAATCAGATCCCTCATGTATGAATTTGAAGTTGACGCGCTGCTAACAACTTGTCATGGAGTGTGAGGCATGAATCCAGTAATACCTAGTGAACATCCAGTGGCCCTAGTTTGGCGAAAGCTGCTGCTGTCACACTCGCTTCCGTAGCAGTCATCCTAGGAATACTGTAAACTGGCTTCCATGAATTTACCTGAGCTACAAATCAAGTGGACTGGTCACTACAGCAAGATTCATCTATCGAAGCAATATAGGCAATCCTAAAGGAGTATGGAAAATGATTGTGCGCAAGATCCGTACCCCTCAATTATCAGATGATTGCACTAATGAAACTAAAATGGTTCGACAAGTATATTTTATTTGATTAGAGATTGACGTGTACTATGGAATAAATTCAGTCCGATGAGTTCTGCCGCCGATTACGTGGTGTCATAATCATGGCTGATTTCACGCAACAGCACCAGTGTTCAAAAATCCCAGCCACAACGAAGACGAGCCACAAGAGGATCATTCATGAAGTGACGCTGCACTTGAGGAGTACAGATGACGGAGCAATGTTAAAGGGTTCAGCCGGACAGTCCCTGACTTCCAGGAGGGACCATGCGTCGGCATTTGTGGTGCACTACAATTCCTTATTCGCAAATATTTAGGAGGCGGTACAGAGTTTGATTTGTGTAGGCCCTGCCCCTTTTGACAGAAGAATTACGGCATAGTAGATGCAATCTATGGTAAAGGGATGAACCGAAATATGTCGTCAGAAGCCCCGGACCGCATGCTGGAACTGTGGCGCATGGCATTTTGCAAGAGACTGAACGCATAAAAGCCATCAATGTCAGAAGTGTAAGTGATTTGGCCATAAAGAAACCCACTGTCGTTTTTCCCACAGGATCATACGCTCGTTTCACCCAGGATTGCACACAAATCCTAAGTTTAGAAAGGTCAACTTTCACGGACCAACAACCAAGGTAGTTCTTGCAGCGTTTCGTACGGAATTTGCAGGCAAGCAAGAGTGTTTAACAGTGAAAATCAACGACATCCCCATTATCTTGCTACTAGATAATACGTCCGACATCACCATCATTTCGCAGTCAACAGGGACGAAGCTTGGTAGACTGCCTTTCAAGTGCCCAACTCTGAAGTCTCAAAATGAATCCGGGGAACAGCTGAGGTTACATTGGGAAATTGAATGTGAAGTAAACTTCAATGATCTGCATCTTCGTGGCACGATCTATTTGGTTACATACACCGACCTTAGTCTCCTTGGAACATATTGGGTTGATAACCTGTATTGCTCGGCGAAAGCGTGGATTAGGGTGACGTAATACAAGTGTGAACGCTGATCCAAGCTCTATCCGGTGACGCGTAGTCAGTAGATGTTTACCTATTGAGGAAGCTGGCGGCTTGGGCAAGCACGAAACGTCAGTAGGACAGGGATGCCGGTCAATTTCACGTTGGACCCACCTTGGCATAAGTTCCTTTATTCGGGAAGTCAAAGACCGATTGGTTCTGCCTATGTAACTGTTTCCGCAGTCGCACGCGAATTTGTAAATGCAGTGTGAGTTGGCCCCTATCGGTTGAGCATCCTTCGTTGAAGGCACCGGCAAGTTACAGATTCCGTTGATGATAGAAAGAGGCATGTCCGCAGAAATAGCCCAGTTACAATACTATAAGCGTTATGTGAATGACATATTGGCCTTTTGTTCATCGGAGCAGCAGATTGTCCACTTTGTGCAGCAACTCAACTGTGCACATAAGAACTTGCGGGTCATCTGCGAAATGGAACAGAAGAACTGTCTGCCATTCTTAGGCGTCCTCATCAGTCGCAGGGATGGCGGGCTCATTAAAAGGTCTATCTACAGGAAAGCAACCTGGTCCGGCCAATACATGCACTTCACCAGCTTCACACCAGTGCGGTAAAAGCGGACTCTTGTGAAAATTTTAGTTACTCGCGCTAGACGAATTTACTCTGTTGGTTGTCTAGCCGACGAGCTGGAGTTAATTACAACAACACTCGTAGATTTATGGGGAAACACAGCCAACAGCGAGACCCGAAAGACTTGGTGCAAACGGCAGCCAGCCAAGAAAAAGCTCTATATGGAGTTGCATTTCAAGGGTGACTTTAACATATTGAAAACCACGAAATGTTTACTCTCTGCTACGCAGAGAAGTTACTGTGCTGCTCAGGTTGTGGTCATCAATACAACCTGTAGCTTTCCAGTGCTTCCAACGAAGGATGCTCAACCGATAGGGGCCAACTCACACTGCATTTACAAATTCGCGTGCGACTGCGGAAACAGTTACATAGGCAGAACCAATCGGTCTTTGACTTCCCGAATAAAGGAACATGTGTCAAACTGGGTTCAACGTGAAATTGACCAGCATCCCTGTCCCACTGAAGTTCCGTGCTTTCGCAAGCCGCCAGCTTCCTCAATAGGTAAACATCTACTGACTACGCGTCACCGGATAGAGCTTGGATTAGCGTTCACACTTGTATTACGTCACCCTAATCCCCGCTTCCTTCCTTTTCGCCAAGGCCGTTGCTATAAGCCGGATGAAGCCGGCCCTGTGTATTCAAAAGCAATGATTTATCATGAGTTCAGAGAGGTTTGAAAACAATCGGTTTGGTATAGTAATTTGGTAACGTTTCGCCTCTAACATAGAGGCTTCATCAGACCAGGTGAATCAGTGTGCAATTGGTGTGGGATTTTATAGAGAACAGGGGCGATAATCGCTTTACCCGAGTCTTGAGCCATGAGTCATTACAGGAACAGCTTGACCAGGACCAGCTTGACGAGCATCGATGCGTGGATCAGATTGAAAAGTGCAAACCGACTCCCATTGCCAACACTACGGGCTTATCCGTCAATGTCATGACACACAAAGGAACACCTGGACTATTCCCACCGTGATCGAACCACCTGAGTTGACATCCCGAACTGTTCCTGTAATGACTCATGGCTCAAGACTCGGGTAAAGCGGTTATCGCCCCTGTTCGCTATAAAATCCCACACCAATTGCACACTGATTCACCTGGTCTGATGAAGCCTCTATGTTAGAGGCGAAACGTTACCAAATTACTATACCAAACCGATTGTTTTCAAACCTTTCTGAACTCATGACTACTCGATCGGTTCCAAGTATCTTCCAAGAATTTGGAACCAATTATTTATCAGCTTAAGATTGCCGTGGACATATGGGCGGAACTTCTGTCATTCATTTTCACCTCATATATAGTTGCATACCGGTTATTGTTAATGGTACTGAGGAGACAATACGAAATGCATGGATCTACTAGTTTTCGTCTTCTTAGCGTGCTTTCAAATTTCTGAGGGGAACTAGCTGTTGTAATGGGATTTGTACCATTTCGTGTACGAGCACCTGCCCCACGCCCCCATTGTCCAAAGCTGGCGCTCGCAGCCACATGGTGCACATACACGACGAGTGGATGGCTGACGTCATTGCAGCGAGAATGCAGCTAGCGCCGATTTGGCTGTCTCCTACCTAGCTTCATTGTAAACAATTGTTGCTAAACAAACCTGCCAAAGTGCGATCGCTTTGCACAGCAAGTGGCTCTAGGTCCAACAGCCATAGTGCATACTTTTCCGAATGCTATGAGCTGATTTTTGAGTGGTCACAACGAACGGTACGCATTTACGCGCGTATGGACAAACAGGATACGATTTGATTTTGAGGTTGTTCTTGCACTACAGGTTGTGTGGATGGATTGCGATGCGCAGTCCCAATGTTGACCGCAATTTCAATTGAAGTGATTTGAATTCCTTATTAACTAAATTATGAAGCCTTAAGTAGAAACTTGCGTCTGTTACTTCTTTCCTATCGACGTCCAATTATAAAACTGCGATTTTGGCATTGAATTAATTAAGAGAAACTTGTATTGAATGAGTACAAAATAATAAGGATTGGTATGTTTGCTGAATGTTCAAGCAAAAAGTAATAAAATTACTCTAATTCAATGTCTTAAGATACATTTTAAAAATTGTTCTGGAAAATCGTCAGCAGAAAATGGGTTAAGGAGGATTTTGGCTGTACTATGGATGCCAATGGCTTGAAAAAGGTGTAGTTCTACTGGGATTAGAGAAAGAATGGATAAGGGAAAAGCGCAAAATGCTGTCTTAATTTGGGGTGTTACTGCTGAAGCGGTCAAAGAGCGCATTGTAAGAGGAGGAGATGAGGGTATGTAGATGGGGATAAGTAAGTAGCTTGCATTTCAACAAAGCTATGTAGAGGTTTGTCGGGGAAAAACTTGGGCACATCGCCTGAACATGGGAAATCGTGGCTTGTCACTCTGTGGAGGAGCATTGTTACTTACGAATGTATTTGGGCCTTCCTGCATGAAGGCCCCTGTTTGGACTGTCAGGCCTAGGGGGTGGGCCATGGCGACCACTACTATAGTCCTTATGCGAGCAGGCTGTAATACATCTTCGCTGGTACTAGCGACAGTCCCATTGGTTCTTTTGGACATGGTATGGGAATTGATGCCAGTCTCTGCTGGGTTGTTGGAACGTGGCACCTTGAGTGAATCCGGACTAGTTCCTACGTCCACATAACGGATACCATGTGGAGGCGTGAGCATCTGTGCTTCCTCAACATTGTCGCCTCTGTCCGCAACGTTGGAGTGCAGAGTGATCTTGCCAAGGGATGAGGTGCAATCTCTTAAGTAAGCCCTTCTTGATGGTACAGGAAAAGCTTAAGAGGGATGACAGCTTCAGTTCAAGAAAGAATATAAATCTGGGATGCCGAAATTCACTTTGCTATGGTGTCCTGTCTTCAAATATAATCACGCTGCTAAATTTCAGAATGGACTTTGAATTATTCTGGCTTTTATTAAACGTACTTGTCAGACTTTCGTTGCGGAAGCTAAACAGTGTTGGGCAAAGGAAGCGTATAGATATTTGCCTTAGTCTCCCAACTTTAAAATCCCTCTCAGCCATATTGCACGCTCTCGAAACAATGTAGCTAGTGTTTCTGTTAGAGATGTTGTCAGATATGTTGAGGGCGACGGCTTTTTCTCCACATCTGGGTCTTTGGGTTACGTCATTTGGAAAGTTCAATTCCCTTATTTTGTATTTTTGCTCTGAATTTGTCATAGTCTGAATCAAGCATGGAACGGATCATGGGTATCCGCCAGTGAGTCAAACGTCGCTAGTTTCGCACTTTGTTTAGATAACTGTTTCTTAAACGTCTTTATTTTATCTGACGGAGGAGATGAAAAGTCAAAACACTGGCCGAATTCTCAGTCACTGATCTTTCAGTCTCAGTTATCTCTGCAAGTATCCCACAAGGCACAGCATGTGTGAAACGGGGCGTATGGATATTTACGCTCATTTTAACCGCAACGGTATAGCTTTCCGCGGTTACCTGATTTCCAGCACTTTTGCTCATTGTATGAGTTATGACAGTCATTTGATTAAGTATCCTATTCCTTTGAATTAAGTAGGAAATCGTACAAGAACAGAAAAGTAAAATCTATCTACCCGTTTGTTCCAAAGAGTGTAAATTTTTCGATACAATTCCAGATTTTTCTAGGTTTCTGCAAACATTTTTATATGGGTATTTAAAAGGACACTATAGAAAGATAGTCTTACCATGACTACTTCTCCTACCTTCGACCATGGCTGAATTTCGCTGAGAGATTTATCAGAATGGACCGAAGGGCATATAATGCACGTCCGTGATATCTCCAAGTGGTACACTTAGAAGCTTCACTGATATCGCAGAAGACATAAAAAAGAAAGAAAATAGACTACATTATCAAATGTAATCTTCCAAAATTTATCACTTTCTCTCCTTACCCGGCCATACCAACCTCAAGGTCTCCATATCAATATGGTAGCTAAAGTGGGGCGTTAAACCGAGTCCTCTTCTTCATGCATTCGACCAGTATTATATTTTCCTGTTACTCGGCCACGCCGACCTCGAGGCTTTCATGCCCACATGGAAGTCGACGATGGAAAGTAAACCGAATCCTCCTTTTCACTCTTTGGACCCCAATCATATCCTCTCATTAACCGGTCTTACCTATCTCAAGACCTCCATGACCACATAGATGCCTATGAAGAAGGTCAACCGAGTACTCATTCTCTTCTACCCGACGACTATTACACTATTCCTTTTCAATCATCTTGCAAAGAGCGATGATTTCTATTGCTAACTCTGTCACAGATACGCATGCGCGCGTATCAAGGTACCATAAAAGATAGATCTGCTATGCGCCTACCCAAACCAGTGTTTGAGTACCGCCTCCGCTACAGATCCCGAAATAGTGGCAGGCATATTGGCAATATATAGGAATACAAGCCTGACCCATTGTAATGAAAGACAATCTCGAATGTGATATCATTAGCTAACATGCATGCTTCCCTTACCTATGTTTAATCACTGTTTGCTGATGATCACATTATTAATGACCTGTATCATATTTTCTTCACAATATTTTAAATTTGCTAAAACTGACATAATTACGGCAGTCTTCTCTGCGTGCAAATCGATTAACCTGTCCACCGTTCTATCTTTCCAACATGTCCCTTCCTCCGAACCTCGTCCAAATGCTGCGGTGAAATATTCCCATACACCTGGATGCTTGGAGTTTGGGTTGCGTTCTGCTACATGACGAAACAATCAAGCTCAAGCCGCTCCCGACTACTGTACTATGACAGCCTACATCGCGTACCGAGTATATGTGAGCATTTGACTAACAAAAATGCTACATTGCAATATCTTCGCCAACCAAAACGCAACATGTGATTGACACTGTTCTTCTAAAGGGTCTGACTGACCGTTCTCTTTTCCATTTATCTGTATCAACAACAAATTTGCGAAACACCTATACAATTCGATCGGACCAACATATTGGTCTGTGTCTCGCACAGTCGAGAAATAAACAAATTTATTTATTTATTTAAATGATCAACCGGCTGTTCGCGGATGCTTATTGCTCAAGTCTCCACATAGCTCAACGCGGTCCATACTCATTGTGACCTGCGTGGCATACTAGGCACGGATGTTACAAGTTACGGTATGGTGGCGTTTCGGGGTAAAGTGAAAGTAGGGAACTACGAATTGTCAGATATGGGAGGTCAAGGACGTGAGGCAGCGGACATTGTCAGTACTATCCAGGACTCGCTAGAGGAGAACCCTGGACATCTGCGTAAATTTTCGTTGCATCTTGTCGGACAAAAGATATCACGCAAACTGACTGATGATAAACTTTTTAAACGTTGTACCATCTCACTTTCATTGCTCATGCAAGGACGCGATCATCAATTGCGAACAACGTTGAAGAAATAGAAAAACTTTCAACCATAGCAGGCAGCGCCAGTGGATCGTAGCAGAAGAAACACCGGTATAAGCCACAACAGGTGAACTGCACGGTAAAAACTGTTGTCTGGTGAGAGAGCCGTGGCATAATCTGATGGGAACCGTTGTCTGACAATTCCATGTCAACTGCTGATGTCTACTGCAAACAACTGCAAAAGCGGTCAACGGACAAAACAGGTCCTAATTTACCAAAGAAGACCCCTCACAGGATTCAATAGCTCAGTAATGAAGCTCCTATGCATCCAGCATATAGCCCGAACCTTACTCCAACTGGTTACTTTTTGCGCTCGTTTTACAGTCACGTCAATAACAAGAAATTCGATAGCCGTGACCACATCGGCCGGCCCGCTGCTGGAAGGATCACAAGCCTGCCTTGTAATCCGGATGTCGCAGATTCGAGCCTGCGTAGAGGACCAGTCGACCCTTGCAGTACCCTTAACCCACACGCAACGGGTGGTGGTAGCGTGATAGCGAAGTGTCCGTACAGTATGCTGGCGTACAGCTGATGCGCCTACATCAAAGGTGCCTTGCCCAATACTTTGACACACAGCCCCGCTCGTTCTATGAGAGAGGCATCGACAACATACCTGAGGGTTGGTAGTACATCGTCGATTTGGTGGACATTAAATTAATCGCAGATTGTTGCCTGTTTGTAATGAAATTGTTTGAAAATGTGCCGGAATATTTTCTTGATTTGAGGACAACCCAATGGTAAGTGCTATAGCCGTGTGTGGTTCCTGAGGTTACAAAGATGGTCAACGGCGAGAGAGTGACTTCTTCAGCTTCCCACAATAGAGCTGGTTGGTCGGATAACGGTTCAGAAGCTCTGCTTCACTTCAACTTCCAACTGCACCGTCCGGGCAAACAGTTCTTGTGTGGTTGGGTCACGTAGGACGCTGTAAAGAGTTCCGTGGTGAATCACGGGTTGACACAAATTATACACACGGTTGAATCATGTGTTTGGACGCGACTTATCGACTTATCAGTTGACCTCATGCGAATTGATAACGCTGAATCTGTGGAACTAAGAGTAGAAGCAGTATTTTCAAATATTGAATGTAGAGAAAACGAATAGGTCGATTGAGATTGAGACCCCTCTGTTTGCACTTCCAGCTGACACCAAAAACGTGCTTGTAATTATCGTTGCTGATGATTTTGCGCACGTAATTTTCAGCACGGTGAGCACACAAACTGTTGATTGTCAAAGGATGGAGATCTGTAAAGTGTAAATTTAAAACTTGTTAAAAGATCCTCGTTTGGCTTTGCGGAAGTCTCCTTTCCACATACTAGATATTAACAGAAAACTCGTATATGAGGCGGGGCCTTCAAGTTTGGCTGCGCTCTACGATTCCTTTTAATGAAACGTCCTTCACAAGCGTTCTCACTTGTTAGTTTTTACTGAAACCTTCTTGAGTTTACGCATCACTCGTACTGCAACGCCAATTTACTCGCGCGATTTTTGAAAGCGCTATGCGTTCCTACGCATGTCAATTATTTTTATTCCAACCGCCACGTTATAATAAACGGAAAAGAATTCATAAGGGAATAATTCTGCACGGAAACGTCGTGTTGGATGGTGGGTTGTTCTTGTTAGAAATAAGACGAAGATCCGAACTTGCCTGTATTGCTTAGCGTCAACATCCAATCGCTCCTGGGAAAATTAGATGAACTGTCCTGTACCGTCTGCTCTAGAGAATTTTCATTTCTAGGCATCTTTGTGTTGCAAGCAACCGCCCTCCACGAAGAAGTAGATGATGATGTCTTATCCGTTGATTACTTTAATTATCATCGGGTTGACCACGCATGCACCGGAACAGAGGTGATGGAGTCCATTTTTAGACTAATTCATCTTGGTGTATTGCGACAAGACGCATCTTTTGTTGCTCTTCACAATTTAGTAACTGCTTAGTACTACAATGAAAACCGAGGTGCTTGAGTGGCTACCACAGATTATTGTTGGTTGACAGCTATAAGTCTCCCACCTGAAACAGAGAAATCTTACGACGAACTTATAGCAGCTCTCGTAGAATGCACCGACCCTTCTTCGTAGGTTTCAACAGATTTGCTACCACTTTTCTCACCACTCTTGGGCTGGGAATATCGTAAATTTACCCACAAGATTAGACGCAACTAATGACCTGCTATTTGTTAATTATGGGATTCTCTGTATGCAGCCGGGCTCCGATTGGCAGTTCCGATCAGATAACAAACAAAATGTCTTCTTTCATCTATAGGGAGGTATACCACCAGTATACCACTCGCTGCAATGATCGAAGGCACAGATGGAGGCGGTGCTCTTCACAAACTATATACCGACATCGTGGATTGTTTGCCTCCACAGAATCTAGTTTATTTGTTGATCCTGTCGTATCCAAGTATTGTGACGATATGACTAGCTATCAAAATTGCTGTTTTGACATCTGTTGTGCCTGGGGAACTCTATACGTTCGCGCTGATAGGTTCCCGTCACCGCACCTGAAGCGGTTGCGCCGTTAAGAAGAAAGCGTTTAAAGAGGAAGATGGCACAGCAATGTGGTCTCTCACTGTTCGTATCAAGGAAAAGCTACGCCGTCTTAACTAAGTGTTTATCCAGTCTATTCTTAAGAACGGCAATGGTCTCGAACCTCGGAGGATGCTGAAACAGCTTAGCGGAGTTACTCGACGTGTGCCCCATTTCGATGCGAACGTAGAGAAATTGAGCAAGGATTTCGGGTAACTGCGGTACTATTATAGCCCCGAGCCTTCCTGCTTCCACCTTTCGGGGTCTGTAGAATTGGTGCCTCTTGTTGACAGTGTAAGTGTAAATTATTTATTAAAGCCTCAACGTTTCGGTAAAGCTAATGCTCCGGACAAACTATCCTCATATTACTCAAAGAAAGGGCTGACTTTTGACAACGCCCCTAGCGTCTGTATGTAGCATCACAAAATGGCTGACAACCATTGTTACGGTGGCGGTAAGAAAACTATACCGCTCCCCGTTGTTTTGTTAGTTTGTCTCACTCGAAACCTATTCATTCCGCCCTCTTTTATTGCTTCCCGCATACGTGTTTCTGTTGCCGCACATTTGCGATTAGCTTGTCTTGACACTAAATCTGCTGCTTCTTAGCTTTACGCTGTGTATTTCGCTCGTTCGTGAGGCACTGTATCGGTCCTTCGCCCTTGAAATGACCGGCTTTGCTTGATCGAATGTCAGCTTTTTCTGCATAGACTGTGTATATGCCCAGATGGGAATTATTCGGTCGATTCGTACTCACGGAAGTTTAGCGGCCGCTTTGGCCTGCAACGAGTAACAAGGAATTGTTCACCGATTGTCGTATGTGTTCTCACTACCGCTGGCGGGCGGAAGCAGTCGTGGGGTCAACAAAATAGCTAGCTAAGAATCTGTATTAGCAAAGTGACATAAATGATCCACCCATTGCTTCCACTTCGGTTGCCTTAATTGTTCTGGAGGAAACAGTTATTGAAGTGATTCTCTTCCATGCTCGCTCGAATGACCGCTTCGATTCTTCTATCCTAGTTCGAGGTCTATTCTAGATACAGTGGCATGTCTCGGATATTATGTACTGGCATTATTTGCAAGCAGAAACAGACTCGTTTGTGTTTCTTGACCATAGCAATGCATTCGGCTGTGCAGATCGCGGAGCTCCTCTAAAATATCTATTCATTCAATGAATACATCCCTTCACCATCCATTTACCGAGTGATTATTTTGCTGGACGCACTCAGATTACTCTGCTCAATAGCAGATACTCCACCCTGCTAATCACAAATTCCAGTGTTATTCAGGTAACAATGCTGTCGCATTTTATCTTTCCTACCTACGTCCGCTTCTTCGGTCGCCTTGTACCTCGGTTGCCGATGACCTGAAAAAGTTGGGGAGTAATTAATGCTCTTGACTGAGATGTACTTTGGCCTTACCTCAACTGCCTGTCCATGTGGTCTGTAGAAGTTTATCTGTCGGTTAACCCAGTAAAATCGTTATATATGAGCCTGGGGAACAGTGGTGATGGGCGTGCGTACACTTTGGTCGGTCAACCGCTACACCTCACACCTACTGTGAAGTATCTCGGCCTACTCTTACGTTGTGCTTTGAAGTCCCTAGACAACAAGAACAAGCTAGGTGGAAACGGACTGCGCATGCTTTGGACGCTCAAACACAGCTTCCGCATTTGAACAATGAACGATGAACAATGATTTTATACGGGTTAAGAAGGACTGCTTTGCAAGCCCCGTTGGGTTGTCTGATGGGTGAGTGAAAAACATTAATGACACAGCAGTTAGTAGTTTCACTGTTTATCGTTTTGATGAAGTAGCCCTGCACTCCGGGTGTTTCCATAGCTTCAACAGGCGAAAATAGTAAATCCAAGGTATTACCCGGGAGTAGGATGGAGAGTAGCGTCAAGTAAAAAAATGAAAGTGGCTGAGTGCGTCATCCAATTCACTTTTAAGTATGGCTATTGTTGATGCTGAAAAATCAGATTCGGGGAGAACGTTTCATGGTTGACACACACGAATAGAAAAGAAGTTTCTACGACACGCCAGACGGCTGTATTGTACTGCGAATCTCACGGAGTGGCCTCTAAGTTTGTTGGTGTTACTGCTTACAGTAAAGAGTGGCACACATTAGTTGGATTGTTTACAATCAGATAGGCCATAATCAAGTCGCGTCGTAGTCGACAATACCGCCCTCTGAATACTCCCAAATTTTTCAGCCTGTGCTCGTAAGGAAGGTGGTGATTCCAGTGATATATTTAGAAACCTAAAGTTGAGGTTGGTCCAGTACAGTAAGATCGTGCTTCATCCATGGCTGCCAGCCAAGATTACGTATTCGATATGGGGACGAACATACGCATTCAGCATCTGCCTGAAAATAGTGGTGTCTAGTTGCCCGAACGTCCTTCGTTGCAAGCCGACATGTTGGTTAGCAGTTTTTAATGCCTTTTCGGATTGCTTGGAACAAGCACGCCAAGATGACGTTCGACGGATGATCGCTGCAGTACTTGCGTTCCTAGCTTGTAGGAATAGGTACTCTGGTGTCGTATGGAGAGTACCTTGCAGTTGTCCACGTTGAACTGTAACAGCTTTCGAGTTGACCAGTCAAGTACCGTATCTAGGTCACACTGAAGTAAATTCTGAGCGGCATTCGCCTGAATCCGGCGCCATATCTTGATATCATCAGCAAACAACAGGAAAGTTGGAGCGATTTTCCGTGCAAGGTCATTGATGAATCCCAAAAACAGCCGGGGACCTAGAACTGAGCCCTTGGGCAAACCAGCGACGACTGGAATGGATTCAAATAAGGAACTCCGGACTCTCACTACTAATTGTCGTTGCAGGAGAAAGTTGGCGATCCAGCTCATTAGAGAGTCACCGATCCCGTAATATTGGAGCATTTTAGGAGAGTCCAATAATCAAAACGATCGAACGTCTTTGACAAATCCAAATAGAACAGCAACGGTCTCTCCAGCGTCAACTGACTCGGTCCAAATACTGCTTGCGATTAATTAATTCCTTGTGTACGATCGCTGTATACGAAAGCCGTGTTGCTCGGCGGCAATAAGGTGTTGCGGGTCCGTCAAAAATCCACGCAAAAGCGCGCCAGGAACCCCGGAAGAATGTCTGTGGAAAGCGAGGTCCAATTCCTCCCCACAACGCAGCAGAGCTCAGCCACTCCGAGACGCGGCCCAAACTGCGCACCTTCTGACAATGGTCATTTACAAACTACCCCCTCTTCGTGATGACAGTTTTCCTTAACTTAATATCCCATAGCACTGTCTGTGATCGCCCTTTGTCGGTCGTAAAAGAGCCTACAGAGGACCACTTGCCTTTTCTTTCTCTTCGCCTCAGTTGGGAGTCCGTCGGGTCACGTAATTGCGTGTGAGTCGTTAGCTGGCCAGCCTTCGCGTCTAAGTCATTAGCGCGCGTCTATCGTACCCCCTCTCGTGTGCGCCCGTTCCGAGGGGTCAGCGTCTATCCGAACACTTGCGGCTAGGATCGGTCACACGGTCGCTCAATTTTCCGTCTCACCCGGCTAAGCTAGCGTCATCAGGTCAGCGCAACTCCGTTCGATTGGCCAGCGTTACAAGCAATTATCGTAGGCGTGCTCCAATCGGGCCAGCGACAATCTTATCAGGCGTTACGCAATCCATATCGAGAGGCGGCGTTCCCTCAATTATCTCAGTGGCGACTCAATCTATAACAGTGGCGACGCAGTTATAACCTAAGGTTACAATTTTCTAGCTAACACACCAACGCATCAGCAAAGATGGATTCCATGACCTTGGATAATACAGGGAGAAGTGACACTAGGCGGTAGTTTGAGGGCTCAGTCCTGCTTCCGGCTTTGTGAATCGGAGTTATTATTCCAAGTTTCCACATCTCAGGAATCTGGTTCTAGTCTAAGCAGCGTGAGAAGAACTGTGCCAAAGGTTTTGCCAGTTATCTTGCTGCTGCTCCCAGTGACTCTGGGCGAATAGTGTCGACTCCCGGGGAGCTGTGGTTGCGCAGAGGCATCTGCTTCCACAAAATATCTTCGGCAGTAAAAGAAATGTGGGTGAGTCCTGGTGGCGGGAAAATAAAGTTGGAAGGTGGCCTGATGGTAAGACCCTCTGAAATGTGGAAGCATACTGCATCCGCAACGCGTCTGCTGCTTCTATGGCTGTTCTAATTTTCCCGTCAGTCGTCTGGAGCGGAGGTATTTCTTACCTCACCTTATGACGGCCATTGACACTTGTACAACAGTTTGTGGTTAGCGCTGAAAGTTTTCGCCATATGCTGCTGATATGCAACTTGTTATCCTTGAGCAGTGGAGTGAAGTGGTTACGATGCGCTACGTAGTTGTCCCAATTATCTGACGATGGTGATGATCTGAACTTTCGTCAGGCTGCGTTGCGTATAGTCATCCATTTCCCAGTTCCGCTGTTCAAGAAAGAAACGGATTGGGCCCACTGAAAACCCTTGTCTCTGAGGCATCCGTAACCAGATAATTGAATTTGCTGATGGTAAAGTGATGTTGTTGCGTAATCGCTGGTAGGATTGTTTTTTCTGGTAGGTTCATGTCTGGTCTTCGCAAGCATTCAGTAGATTTTAACAGATGTTCAGATGAAAGGCTTTCACGAACTCTCCGACAACGTTCTAATACTTCCGTTGCTCTCTGCCCTGACTGAACCAGGAGTAGCAGGATTCTTGGGCCGCTTCCTCTATAAGTTGTTGAGAGAGGTAGTCTTTTGAGCGATTGCGCCACGACGTTGTCCAAGGAAATCGTTTCATCAATGAACCGCCACTGTACCAAATTGTGATTACCGGCCTCATGACTATCGTGAGAAGGAACTACTGGCACGCCATAAATAAAGATGGTGTTTAGACAATCGAGCTTGCTATGCCCATATGTGATACTTCTTTTCGACTGTCGCGTCCTCCAAAGGACCTCATGATAGATGCGTATCTTACAAGGCCAGTGTTGTACCGCCCTGGCAGAAAGTAAAACTTTTCTACATCACCGGCCGATTCCGGTGTTACCCTAATAATTCTGGGTTCGCCATAGTGCGCAGAGTTCATATGATGAGTAACTGACTAGGTTTGTGGGTTTAGCTTATATGTTCATTACAATACACAGTGAGTTCCACTGGTCTTAGCCGTCAAACAACTTGCCACCCCGGGTGCACACGACAGTCAGGGAGTTACTATTGGAACGCCTTTTTTTGCACTGCAAGGTCGGGTGATCATTGGACTTGGCTTTTGTTGCGGGCCGGTCAAACATCCCAGCAAAAACGCTCCAGAAACCCCGGCAGAATGGCTGTGGAAAGCGAGGTTCAGTTCCTGCCCACAACGCAGCAGAGCTCAGCCACTCCGAGACGCGCCCCAACTGCGCACCTTTCGACAATGCTCATTTGCAAACTACCACCTCTTCGTGGTTGCTGTTTTCCATAACTTAATAACCCATAGCATTGGCTGTGATCGCCCTTTGTTGGTCGTAAAAGAGCCTACAGAGGACCACTTGCCTTTTATTTCTCTTCGCCTCAGTTGGGAGTCCGTCGAGTCACGTGATTGCGTGTGAATCGTTAGCTGGCCAGCCTTCGCGTCTAATTCATTAGCGCGTCTATCGTAACCCCCTCTCGTTCCGAGGGCTCAGCGTCTATCCGAACAAGTGCGGCTAGGATTGTTCACACGCTCGCTCAATTTTCCGTCTCACCGGCTAAACTAGCGTCATCAGGTCAGCGCAACTCCGTTCGATTGGCCAGCGGTACAAGTCGTCATCTTAGGCGTGCCCCAACCGTGCCAGCGAAAATCTTATCAGACAATTACGCAATCATATCACGATACGGCGTTCCCTCAATTATAACAGCTTTATGCCGTGAGGATGGTCCACTGTTTGTCACTTTAGTTGCGGTGGCGGTGTTTGCAAAAGAGGAGACACTAAAGGTAACATCCCAAGGGACTTTTTGTAGCGACCTCTGCATATGTGACTGAAGTCTCGAGGGATTTGAACTCGACCAGAGACCCTTGGGTTGCAGATGTAGTAGAATCGCCTTCGGCTGTCCCATTCTTGTTAACGATACAAGTAGTCAAGACCGGCTGAATTTGATCGAGCACGCGTTTCGGGTGGTGCCTGATTTTTGGGGTCCTGAGTACCTCTTGTCCATCAGAGTTACCGCCAGTTTTTGCCTGGCGTTCTTCCAAAATTGCCGAAGATAACGGCAATGGGGACCTTGACAACCATGCTTCGACCGAAGCAACTTTTGCACCATTGCTTTTCATCTAAGCCCCTGTGTTATCATGATGCATACTCGCTTCCATTGATATACTCATTGCGTTCGTTCGTTTCCCAACTTCTTTTGTTAACCGCCTTTGGATTAGGAGAAGTATACATCTGGTTAGTGGGATGGTCGAACACGCAGTACAAAACCATATATCGTCTTGGGAGCTGTTTCGATCTCTCACTTGTTGTTGGGAAAGATTTGCACTTTTTTGGTACCATCTGAAACAGTGTGAGCAAGATAAGGCAAATTTAACTAATCGGTTGCATACAGCGGACCCACAATCACTCTTCGACTGCAGCCATTTTTGGATTCGTATTTACTTGCTTTCTGCTACTTAACATAGTGGTGCTATCTTACACAGTAGGCTAGTTGACCTTGCGTACTTTTCTGCCTGGCCGGTTGTGAACCCTAGTCCGATGAATGGATGCGGTCGCTCCGTTTCCTAGTCACACGCTGCCCTGTGGAGTGAGAAGGAGAGAGCGAGATTACTGCGCGTCTCTTCACTACTATCATAACTTCGATGCTCGCGTACGGAACACCCGCTTATTGTCCGGTCACCCGTTGTGAGGTGCAGAGACTGGAACTGGTTCAGCTTGTGGCTATCAAGCCTATCCCCAATTTACAGGGTAGGTTGTACGAAAACTGATGCAGACGATTAGGGCGGTACACCATGTCGTACCGCCATTTTCGAGTGGACCGGATGTTGCATCTTGGTCACTTCCTTATGTTGAGGCCACTGCTGCACGTGAGCGCACCAAGCAGTACTCGCGGTCACTGGTGAAAGCTTGTGGTACTGGACCCAAAACGCAAAACTCACACACTGTGCTTCAAGCGATGAGTGGTGAAATATTGCAACAAGTTACGGAGACGCTAGTCGAGGCGAAATCGGAGTCAGAATGCAAGAAATTCCTATACACCCAATTTGCGGATTTCAGATTAGATAGCGCAGAGTACCCAAATAGTCTATAGCGCAGCTGTAATATCCTGTAAACGCGCAGGGATTAGTGACGTGATTCCGCGCACGTACCCGACTAACTACGATGAAGTAACACAGGTAGGTATCTACTAGCTCTCCATTCTCCGCACTAAGTATGCAGTTCAATATCGACTCCTGCAGAAGCGAACCTATTGAAGTGTATTGGTGACATGGTCCTTGGTATTCATAATGGAAATGCCGAATGCTCACTCACGTTGCAAGATCTCCGGTATGCTCTCAATGTTTGGTCC
The DNA here is from genome assembly GCA_944474145.2 of Dicrocoelium dendriticum. Classification (NCBI taxonomy): domain Eukaryota; kingdom Metazoa; phylum Platyhelminthes; class Trematoda; order Plagiorchiida; family Dicrocoeliidae; genus Dicrocoelium; species Dicrocoelium dendriticum. The sequence continues at coordinate 111,727,286 of OX104065.1, forward strand.
GAAGATCATCATCTATCTCTTAATTTCGCAGTGTTTTGATATGTTCTTTCGCTACAGGGACGAGCAAGTTAGGAGCAGCTATTTACACAGTACCCCAAGCTGCTTATTGATGACGATGCATTACACTCTGCTGCATCAGTGAAGTACCTAGTTGTGGTATTTAACTATGATTTATCTTGGACTCTTCATGTAACAGAAACTTTCACAAACATCAGAATGTTGTCGTCCTACGCCTCTCTGATGAGATCCTGCTCTGTCCTTCCTGAGTTGATCCTTCGCTTTGTCGGTGCCTGTGTTCGTCCCTACTGGAAGTACTTCTCTTCTGTGATTTTTCCCCCTTCACTGGGTAAGCACGTTAATTTGTGATACCACTATGACACTAATCTCGATGTATTGGCGTGTTCCGATGCCTACATTTGTCAACGCACCTCTGTCTACACACACTAGTTATTACAAGAAACTGGTATCTAATGTACTGGTCGATACAACTCATCACCTTCATAACGCCTTATCTGAATGTCTGTCAACTTCGCCTACTAGTCAGAAGGACAAGTTGATATATGCTCGTACACAAGCCTACTGCTCGTCAGTCATCTCTTATCTGTCCGGTTGGCAGCGAGACCTCAAGTCTGTCAGTCTAGACTTAACCAGAAGATAGGCAGTAGATGGCTTTCCTGTCTATACCTTATCAAACCGCATTATGACACTGTTTTATAAACGATTTATATTTTAGTACCTTGTGTAGTAGCTGAATATCCACCCACCAAGGGTGCAGCAGACCAGAGCAACACCTTGAACCAACCTTCGTTCCCATCGCCCACTTGTGAACACGTCGTTTTGATGCCGGACCCAGTGGTATTTCGCCACACAAAAGAGGGTTCACACTCATTCGACCCAGATTCATCTGCGTTAGCTAGCGCACTCCTTTCTTTCGGATGTAGCTTGTGTGGATCGTCTTTTATCTCCACATTGGGATTTTTGCGCTATTCCCGCAAAAACAACCGAAGCATTTCCTGAATCAGAAACCACATAAGAGACGGACGATGGTACACTAAAGCGCACGGTTCATCGCAAGGCAACTTGGAGTAGGCAGTACCTCCGCTTTTCTAGCTTTGCCCCGGTCGCATACAAACGTGGCGTAGTGAAAACGCTCTTCTACAGAGCCAGACGGATATGGAGCTCCGAATGTTGCAAGCTGAGGAAGAATTTTTGTTCAAAACATTGGTGTCAAATGTGTATCGTGAGAAATTCATTCAGATCCATAGCAGGCCTCCCAAGGAGAAATAACCTGTGTTAACAGCAGAGGAAAAGGATTTTTATTTGTTCTTGTCGTTCAAAGGAGACCATGTATCAAATGATATCGGACATAAACTGCGACCGCCTAGTTGCGACTCATACATACAACGCGAAGCCTAGTTCTTCATGACCGTCAGAGCAACTCATCAGTCAGTTCGGCTTCTCAAGTCGTTTATCAGTTCACCTGCGGTTGCCTTGAGATTTGCATAGGCAGGACGGATCGTCAGTTAGCTCAGAGGGTAGCTGACCATGTGCCGAGGTTTTTGGAGCAACTGATGACGCGACGAAACTGAGTGGATCTAAGGATGAACCGGAGTCCAGTATCATCTATCACCAGGCATTTCTTGGCAACTCGACATCAGGTAAACCCGGAAACCACGCGACAACCATCCGATAATTTTGGCAATTGGTGAGGCTTTGCTAATTAGGGTTTATCAACCTGTGTTGTGTGCACAGAAACTATTTAGACAATCAATTAGGTTACCGTGGTCTTGATTTTGACTTTTTGATTGGTGTGCTAATTTTCCCCTTGTGTATAACTGTCTATGAATCCCGCTTGTGTAGTGTTTGCGACTGATGAGAACAATCGAAACGTTGACATATCGCAACTTATGTCTTCTCACTGGTCTGACGAACTTGTATTCATCATCTACGCTCTTCACCCTATGATCCCCAGTCCAATGCACAAGTGGTGATTTTTGTCGACGCTTGCAGGAAGACTCTCTTGATATCTCGTGGGGGAGGTACGGTGGATGAATGTCTTTAAGCTTTTTTGTTATCTTACCGATCGCACCATATCCAGCTTCTCCAGGGTACCAGTCTCCAGTTGAAATATTTTTGGCCGCAATTCACACTACAGACGGAGCGCTCATCCAGTGCAAAAAGCCAACCAGTCAATCTACTGTCTGCTCCAAACACAACGTATTGGTCTTTGGAGCGCCAGTATACGCTCGCGACTATCGAGAAGGTCATCCACGCCTGAGCAAAGCAACAGTGACGGCCCGTCGAGGTGATATGCTGCAGGATGTCTCCGTGGGTGATGACATGTGAGTGTGCCATCGCAACCAACTTCGACCGCGACACGGAGAATCCTGCACGTCAGCTAGTCTTCTTGTGAACCTGCCCCTGTTTGGTCCAGTCACTCGCCATACCTTGGGACCTTGTCAGACAGTGCGCCGGCATAACCCATCACACGGACCGCGCGACCACGCCGACCGTTCATTTGACCTTGCAACCACCACGTTCACCTGACCGATGTGCGCCGCTCTCGAAGCTGGAAATGTACAGAACGCCAACCAACCCACTGGGTCAGGTAACGACACCAGTGATTGTCAAAAATGCGAATCCGTAAAGGCTCCAAGCAAAAGGCATTTACGGGTTAGGAGAATGTCATCGAGTAGTTAAAACAGGTTTGGCTTACTCGCACTGTTTGGAATGGTATCCTCCGAAATGTGCGAACTTGTTCCAACAACAGGTACGAGAGCGAAATAGCTCACAAGATGCGCTTTGGTTCTGTACAGCGTGCTCGACCATCCTACTCGTTAAGTGCTTGCTTATCCTAGTCCAGATGTGCGACCGGTTAAGCGCAGGAGCCGATCAGAGGATGAACGATGAGATTACTTCAATGGAAGCGAGTATACACCAGGGAAGCATAGCGGCTTCAAATCAACCGTATGCTGCACAATCTGCTTCCCCTGAACCACAATCAGCCACGTCCCCATCTCCGTTATCTTTCCCAACTTTGGTAGAATGTAGGGTGAAAACTGACCGTACCTACAAGAGTTGAACAGTACTCACGTATTGTTAAGTAAATTCCACCAGACCTAGCATCTAGCACCAACAAGGATGCAACAGCAGAACACCAACCCTCGGTACCTGTAGCTCAAATGTCTCTTGTCGAGACAAAGCCCCACGGAACCTCAGTTACATGTGCAGAGATTGCTTCGAATGTCAGCCAGGAGACCGCTGTTTCGAACTCATCTGTTGTAAACACTGTTAACACGAATAGGGACAAACAGTAAACAATCAACACTTGTCAGCAGGTCAGGACAAACGATTACCCTACCTTGTAGATCAACGAAAAGTGATCCAACAATAGTGCCCGGACTGTTGTATGCTCAAATGTCCCTGAATCTACCGCCATCACATTGCGGAGTAAGTTATCGGACGACCAAGACCAATGGAACTCATTGTGCGTGCTGATGAGTGTCAAAGCCAAGCCCATAAACCTATTACGAATTACTCGTCATCCGAACTCGCCACACTATGGAGAACCCAGACTTATTCGAGTAACACTAGAATCCTCCACCGACGTAGAAAACGTTTTGCTCTCCGCAAGCGCGCTAAAACACGGATCCTGTGGGATACGCATCTATCCTGATGTCCCTTGGAGCGCGCGACAATCAAAAAGAAACACCGAAGAGGGACACAGCAAGCAAGACCGCCTAAACACAATCTTCATACATGGCGTGCCAGAACATCCTTCTAACGATGTTCAAGAGACCGGAAAGCACGATTTAGAACAGTGGCAGTTCATTCGTGAAACACTTTCTTTGGATAATATTGTGGCGCTATCGCTCACCAGGATACCTCTCTCACCAAATTATAGAGGATGCAGCCCTAGAATCCTAAAACTTGTGGTTCAGTCAGAGCAAAAGCAACGGATGTTTTGGATCGATGGCGGAGAAATCGGAAAAGTCTTCCTTCTGAACTTCGGTTAAAGGTCGCAGAAGCTTTGCAAAGTTCAAATATCAAAGCACCTGAAGCAGCAAACGTACCGATGATGATACAGGAGCTTAACTTGACTGCTGCTTTACTTGACTCTGACGTAGGTCTAAACGAAGATTGGGACGCACCTTGGCCGAATCAAGTTTCAGACGAGGTATCATTATCCCATAAAAAAACGAGTAACTGCCGACCTCCCATCGGTCGGCATTCTCCCACACTTGACCCTTTAGCCCTCTGTGGGCTCCTAGAGACCGAGAAACTGGCCTGCTTGTATACGAATGCTCAGGGTCTTTTTACTAAACTGGCCGAACTGAAAGATCGCCAAGCTTCCGGGTCATATGATGTCATTGGTATCACCGAGACGTGGTTGCACACGGGAATGACGGACGCTGAAGTTTCGCTACCGGGCATGTCGCTGATCCGGAACGATAGGCTCACAAAAGGAGGAGGGGTAATCCTGTATTACCGAAGCGACTTACAGTGCGAAGCCGTGGAGGATTCAGACTCGCAGTTCCCTGACTCTCTTTGGTGCCGCTTGCAGTTAAAAGGCAGGGACGCTTGCCTTATTGTCTTGGTGTACCGCCCCTAACTCTACACCCGAAACCGACTACCACCTAGCGGCTGCTTTAAGATGCAGTTTACAGCGAAAGTACACTCACATACTTATCATGGGTGATTTCAACGTACATTGTTTAGAAACTCCTGCCACGATCGGAGAACAATTCAAAGCCGATCTACAAGATCTCGTAACCACTGTTCCTCTTTACAATCACATCACTTTGCCCACTCGGTTCAGAACAGGTAACAGGCCATCTGTGCTGGATCTTGTGCTTACCAACAAGGAGCATATGATTGATGTGTTGGTTTTAGACTGCCCGTTGGGTCGCAGTGATCACGCAGTCATCAGTTTCAACTTCGTCTGCTATGCGGAATATCGGAATGAGAACGATGAGACTGTGCGAACCATCACAAGCTACGATCGATTAGCCCAGCTCGTCAGCGCTGGTTGTTCCTTGCCGAAGAACCCCCGGAAGTCGCCTGGCTCGAGTTCGTCAACAAATTCAGTCAGCTGATTGCAGAGGCTTCAGAGATAAGAGTTTGCAATAAGTGTAAATCAGTTTCTTTCGTTAGGAGCAGAACTCGAAAATGGATGACAGTACGCAACGCAGCATGGCGAGTGTACAGAGAAGCTCCAGCACCAGAAACTTGGGACAACTACGTAGCCCAACGTAACCACTGCACACAACTGCTAAGAGAAGACAAAGCCGCATATCAGCAGAACATCGCAAAACCTTCAGTGCTAACCACAAACTGCTGTACAAGCACGTCAATAGCCTACGAAAGGTGAGGCAAGGATTTCCTCCACTCAGGACGGCTGATGGCCCAACAAGAACGGCTGTGGAAGCAGCAAACGCGCTGCGGATGCAATATGCCCCCACGTTTCAGAGGGTCTTGCCACCAAGCGATCTTCCAACCTTTGTCGTCTCCTCGCCAGGACTAACCCACATCACTTTTACCGCGGAGGCTGTATTGCAAAAGCTGACGTCTCTACGCAAACACAGCTCGCCGGGTGTCGACACCATTCGTCCAGAGGCACTGGAAGCAGCAGCAAGCCAACTGGCAGGACCTTTAGCTCAGTTTTTCCAGCGCTGCTTAGACCAGAATCAAGTTCCCGCTATGTGGAAGCTTGGAATAATAACCCCGATTCACAAAGGTGGAAGCAGAACTGAGCCCTCCAACTACCGCCCAGTATCCCTTCTTCCTATACTCTCCAAGGTCATGGAATCCATAGTTGCCGATGCACTGGTGTGCTATCTGGAAAACTGTAACATCATCACGCCTGAGCAGCACGGCTTCCGTCGACAGCGGTCATGCACAACGAATTTACTAATCGCACGCAGTAGTTGGACCGAGTCAGCTGACGCTGGAGAAGGCGTTGATGTGATCTACCTGGATTTTCGAAGGCTTTCGATCGTCTAGACCATCGGATACTACTCTCCAAGCTCCAGCATTACGGGATCGGCGACCCTCTTTTAAGCTGGATTGCCAACTTTCTACTTCAACGGCAATTAGTGGTCAGAGTTCGGAGCTCTTTATCGGACCCCATACAAGTCGAGTGTGGTGTGCCGCAAGGCTCAGTTCTAGGTCCACGTTTGTTTTTGGTGTTTATTAATGACCTTGCACAGGGAATCGCTTCAAACTTCCTAATGTTTGCCGACGATATCAAGATTTGGCGCAGGATCCAGGCGAACGCCGACCAGCATCTGCTTCAGAGTGACCTAGATACGGTATATCAATGGTCAACCCAAAATTTACTGCATTTCAACGTCAGTAAATGCAAGGTACTTTCCATCCGACATCAGAGCAGCTACTCATACCGGCTCGGAACGAATGTACTGCAACAATCAACTGTCGAACGTGACTTGGGTGTCCTGGTTCAAGATGACTTGGGTTGCTCCAGGCAATCCGAAAAGGCCTCGAAGACTGGGAACCAACACGTCGGGCTGTTGCGACGGGCGTTTGGACAAATAAACAGCTCCATATTTCGACAAATGCTCAGTGCGTATGTTCGCCCCCATGTCGAATACGCAATTCAAGCCTGGCATCCATGGCTGAAACACGACCTTAATGCACTGGAGCAGCCACAACGTCGGGCATCTAAGAACGTAATTGGAATGCGCAATCTTTCATACGAGGAGAGGCTGCAACGATTGGGGGTATTCAGCGGAAGCTATCGCAGACTACGAGGCGACCTGATTATGGCATACTTGATTCTGCGAGACCCACATCATGTGTGCCGCCCTTTACTGCAACTCAGCAGCAATACAAACCTGAGGGGCCACTCATTGAAACTCGCAGAACAGTATAGCCGTCTGGAGTGCCGCAGAAATTTCTTTTCCATTCGTGTCTGTCACCCGTGGAATGCTCTCCCAGAATCGGTCGTCTCTGCACCGACACTAACAGTATTAAAAGACGGTTGGATGACGCACTCATCCACTTACACTTTGTCACTTAGCGCTACGTCTCCATCCTACACCTGGAGTTTGCCATGGATTTATTTGATGTTAACTGTGAACCTAAGCTGATTGCAGGACTACAGCGGAGTAAACGATAAGTTCTTATTTACACATTTAGAATACTAACTGTTTTGTTATTATTATTAGTAGTAATAGCAGTATTAGTATTAGTTCGATATCCCTACCAACTATCCTACGCGACTTGGGAAGCAGCGCTTCTGAATCCGTATAAATCCATTGTTCATCGTTCGGAATGACAACACAACGGGAGACCACAGTAGAAACCGCCCCATCGCCGCAACAACTTGAGAACCTTCCCTACCGACGGACAGGAAGAATCCAGAAATCACCGAAATCCCTCCAGGTCAATTCTCCTCAGCAGCGGTACACATTATCTTCAAAGGGAAGTATTGTGGGAACGTCAAATAACCCCGCAAAAATCCATCACAAACTCCAGTGCGTGGGCTGCGAGACAGAGTCCAATACAACCCACGACGTAGCAGGATCCAGCCAGACCGAGTCGGGGAGCAAGTCAACAAAAGTGAACAATCTTCATTCCTTAACCACGCGCCCTACGTGATGACTCAGTTCACCCCCAGAATGAACTGCTGCACCATCTGTGAATCGGCAGTTATGGGTCCTGAAGCAGCTCTCATAGGTCCGTTTCGTCTTGTCTCCTCTGGTGGGTGCTTGGGAATGGTGTTTTCACGTGATCGCCGCTCTAACCGTGTGTTGCGTGTGCATCTCGCGCGTGTCGTTGTCTGTTTTCGTCTACCGCGAACAGGTCTGCGCAAACCCACTACATAGTCTCATTCTTCTTATTCCTACATATTGCTGGAATGTTTTGATTCAACTCACCGGTATAAATATCAATTAACTCTAAAATCTAGATCGAGGAGTCGAGCAGGAGCTGCAAACGGTGTGGTGAAGAAATACTCAGAACTAGTCACTTCTCCGAAAATTTCACAAATTAATGGGAAAATGCAATCACAAGATCAAGTGCATGTTGAGTTCTCAGCTCGGTATTGTCGTTACCGTTTATTTCGTTTCTGAGCCTTTGAAGATCTGTTCTCATAGAAAGCAAGGATGCATAGACGTTGCAGTGGTCGAAAGAATACTAGGAAGAATTCAGTCCCTTAGAAAACGCAAAAGCTTTCGGAACGAGTCAACTCACAGTCAAATCACAAGTGAGTTGGAGCCTTAGATTGCGCTATACCTGTGGCACACTTCCGCCTTGATCGAATTAGATGTTTGATAGTAGTTCCGCGTCTAATATCCGATTCACAAGCAGTCTGAACTGCACCGTACACACACAGTAGCAGCACGGCCAAAAATCAGTATGACTGAGCGTGGGCAACGAAGAAGTCTATTGTACTCGTTAATTCAAACAACTGTACAAAAGACGTCATGATGAAATTGATGATAGGAAAGCTAAAACGTGAAATATTAATAACCACTACAGCATGTCTAAGCGAAAGGGATTGGGCTTGTGCCAAAGTTCTGTCAACTCTACAATGTTAACAGTTTTCCTTCTTCATAATAGAGAGAAAATGGTTGACATTGCAATGCATGAATCAAAGAAACACTACGCTGAGTTGGGGGTAAGCATGGAGTGTCGAATCCGCCGAAAGAAACGAATGGACGGGGAAGAATTGTTTGATATATCGATGAGTTAAAACAAGTAAGGTTGTATGCCATGGACAGTTGGCTGATAAAACGCCATAGATGTCAGCAAATTCATGATCTCGCATACAAATATACTTTCTTGATAATAACTATGGTTGTTTCTTTAGCGAAGTTGAGGAAGATTTAGCAAGATGACTTACTTGTAGAAAGGAGAAGATTGTAGTATTTGTGAAGGATTTAGCCAACGACCAACTTAATGGATCTCCTGAAATTTTGAATTTAACACAACATATCACCTTTGGAATCTGCTGCGCTTTTTTCTTACTAGAACTATTAGCACAGCCAGCTGTGAGAGCACATTCACAAAACTCAAACTTATACCGAACTACCTTCAGTCATCAGTGAACCAGACAAAGCTCACGGATTGGCAATTCTCCCGCTAGAAAATGAATTCGCCGATGGACTGAATTTTGTTGGTTTTAAAAATGCTCTTGCCTCAAGTAATGCACGAAGAATGTATGTGTAAATGTTGCTCAGGAGTATTGTAACAAAACAAATACATGCATTGATTGTGGTACATTAAATTTGCTCTTGGTTTTATATGAATTTAAATATATAGTGGTCAATGGTATATTGCGGATAAAAAGCCGAAGCTTGACATGTATCTCCGGATGACCGGTTAGGGGTGAGCAAAATAAAGGCATAAATGGTAATACACACACCCACGCTAAACACGTTAGCTAGAGGTGTGAAACACCTCAGCTACTGTGCCGCAATACCTAAAAGAAAAGAAGGGAATAAAATGCAACAGGTGCAAGCTAGCTTAGCTACCGGTAACGGATGGGAATCCTTCCTGTAAGCTAACAGCCGGCAACTATGATGCAAAAAAGTAATTTCCCATGCAATATTATAAAATGCTAAACAATGAGGTCGTGGTTGGAGGAGGAGGAGGCTGAAAGGGATGGGGAAGGACCAAGAAACTCGCAGTAGGAACGCCAATGAGGTCGGCTCCTTGCCGTGTCAGCAAGTGTATCTAGCCAAACGTGTTCATCGTATTTTGGACCCCAACCAGGGAGCCGTGAAGCTCTAATCAAGGCCAACTCCGAAGTAAGGGCCTTCATTGCTCTCGAACAAGTCAGCGCTTGGCCAACCCTCCTCTTCTTCCATCCACATCCCCGGCGCGCAAACAACACACTTCGATGGAGTCGGTGGGCTGGCATTCACAACCCATGGCCGAGCCATCGAAGCCTGGTGCGTGAAATGACGGTGCTGAACGGTTCAGTTTCTTTTCCTGTGCCCTAAACAAGGTGTCGAACACGCTCGTTACTCACGCGGTGTTCCCACCAGATGTAAGCCAAACTGTGAAGTCACTGATGGTCGAAATTAACTCGCCTCTTTACGTCCGCTGATCTGAGGGCCAGATTTCGCAACCGTATAGTAAGGTGGAATGTACCGCTGCATTATACACTCTGCCCTTCAGGGCGAGAGTGATGTTACGCCGGGGCCATAAGTGGGGAAGGTTAGCAACAACACTTCGTACTTTTGCTATACGGTTGGTGATCTCATCTTCAATCCCAAGAACGCTGACACAACTTCTTAGGTAGTTGAATTTTTGAACGACTTCTAGCTGATCCCCACCAAGGGTCAGCGAAGGAAACGGTCCAGGCCAATATTGGAGGAACGCTTTGCACTTCGAGGGTGCGAAGCAAAGCCCGAAGTGACGGACAGCCAGTGCTAATTTATCCAGTGCCATTTGGCACGTCTGGGCGGTGTCACAGATTAGGGCAATATCGTCAGCATACTCCAAATCAAGAAGTCGTCCTCCTCGGAGCAGATCCACACCTTCTAAGTCGTGTCCTGTGAACGCGATTTCCATGACTTCGTCGATAGCGAAGTTAAATGGGAAAGTGGACAGCTGGTATCCTTGTCTCACGTCGCTAAAAATATTGAAGGGCGACGACAGCTTGCCGTACGCTCTCTGCCCGAGCTAAGAGCGCATAATGCTTGGATGATATTTACATATTTCTCAGGTACACCTTTCCCGAGTAGACAGACCCAAAGTGCAAGTCTATCCACCGAATCGAATGCACGTTTGATATCGAGGAACACGACAACGGTGGGCTGCCAACATATGTGACGGTGTTCAAACAACTGGCACGAAGTGAAGATGTGGTCAATGCAGCCACGACTTCGACGAAACCAGGCTTGCTCTTCACGAATATGTCTTTCACGAGTGCCAGTCAGTCTGGGAAGGATGACATAGGCAAGCAATTTGGAGGCGATGGTGATCAGACTGATTCCTCTATGGTTGCGGCAATCCGACATGGAGTCTCCCTTGAAAATTGAGACTATGACGGAGCGGATCCAGTCGGTCTGGACAGGTTCCTGCTCCCACAGTTTCACTAGTAACTCGTATAAATCATCCACAAGAGCAGATCCTCCGAATTTGAAGAGGGCTGGAGGAAGATCATATGGTCCCGCGGCTTTATGCAACTTCAACTGTGCAATCTCACGTTCGACTTCTGAGCGAGTGGGTGCATCCAAAGGGACAGTCCACGGAGCAGGGCGATCAGTGGCCGGTGAGAAGTCTAACGGGTGTCACCGATTAACTTGCCTTTCAAAGTGCTCAGCCCAACGCTTCAAGCGTTTTGACAAGTTATGCATAGGCTATCCACTCTCGTCAATGATAGTTTCACTAACACCAAGTCTCCTGCTGCCCGTTTCCCGTATCAGGCGGAATAACTTACTATGGTTGTCAAGGGCAGCGGCTATTCCCATCTCTGACGCGCGATGAGACCAGCAGGATTCACGGTCTCTCTTCAGGCTAGCACGGAGTTTTGCCCGGAGCTTTTTGCGAGCTTCATTGTGTTCGCTTCCAGCCAGAATATGCCGGCGAGCATCGATAAGTTCCAGAGACCGCGAATAGATCCAATGTCCATGTTGGCGATTAGACTTACCACATGAGGATTTGCCTGCTGCTAGTAAGGACTGGTGAATATGAGACCAGTGAGCTTCAACTGCATCCGGTTAGCGCTTACTCAACTTGCATGACAGCGTATTTTAATAGGCATTCAGAACAGCTGGTTTCGCCAGTTGGCTGGTGTCAATGCGGTCACAACGTCGTCTTAGATGTCCGCCAAAACGCATCCGTAGGTCATCACATACAAGTGTATGGTCGGTGTCCACACATGTGTTCCAAATAGAGCAACAGTTCTGGACGCAGCCTCTCTATTGGTAACTTATCGCAATGTGATCGATTTGCATCCATAGCCAATTTGTGGTTGGTGGGCAGCAAGTCACCCCCCGACGGGGGCTGTGTCGGAAATTAGTGCTCGCAAGAAATAAGCGAATATCTTCAAACAAATGAAGTAAGCGCTCACCGTTATCATTACGGGAGCCTATACCATGTTGGACGCCCAGACGCAGCTCATCGGTGGATAATTTTCCAACTTGAGCGTTCAGATCCCCAGTCAGCACAACAGTGTGGCGAAGGAGCTCGTTCAATTGGCGCTAGAAGTCGTCTTTTTAGCGAAGCATCTCTAGAGTTTGTGGGTGCATAGGCAGCGATGACGAATAGACACCTGTTAGTCCCACCCGACCTCGAAGTTTTGAACGAGCCAGCCAATTGGACCGCACACATCCGGTTACTGATTGCAATCCAGTTAACCAGAGCAGTTTCAGCCCGGGGACTCAGGGCGATACCAACAACAGCTTGGCCGGTGCCCGAAGCTGCATCGTCACCGGATAGGCGCAATGAGAAAGTGCTGCTGGAGTCACCTGAGTGGGATCGCAAAGTGAGCACAGAGCTAGAGTCTTGCAGGCGGGTCTCCGATAAACAGCAGATTTCGAAGGAGAGGGTCTCTAATGTTCGGGCAAGCGCTGCCTGTTGACCGATCTGTAGCAATGTGCGTACATTGAGGCATGCCAAATTGAAGTAGAATCGAAGACTACAAATGGAATTCGATGAACTGGGCTTGGTCGCTTGGTTAAACATGGGCTTGTCGACAGGACAGGAATGACTCTCCGGGTTCACGTGTGAGTTGAAATTAGAAGACAAGCGACTATTGAAGCAAGGTGGGAGAGGGCCAAGAATTTGGGGTTGTAAACAGAGGGGATAAAAGTGAAGCTGGAACGGGACAGTGAGAGAGAAAAAGCGTAAGAGGGGAAATAAGAAAATGGGATGGCTTGAACAGTAGCCTCCAAACCCCTATCTACCCTGCTCGATACAGCAGATGGGGCACCGTTGATTATACTCTGCGTTGGCTAGAGCATCAAGAAACTATTTGCGTGGGCAGGATACTGTCAGGTTGCCCGGGCCTAGATAGGCGAACGATTAGGGTTCCCAACCAAAGCCTTTGGTTCAAAAACCTGTCTGCAAGGCAGCGGGTTTGGCGTTGGGCCACAAGGTGTCCGTTTTAATTAATAAGGAGCCACCTCATTCCAACCCCCAATTTGGAGGACCAGGAGGCTGAGTTTTTCTGGCTTTTAATCATTGACCAATCTGGTAGAGTGACCCTGAAGGTACAAAAACACCACCCAGCATACCTCAATGGATCGCTGGGGCACACAAACCATCGCACCACGGTAAGGTTCAGCCTCATTGCGATGGCAAAATGGCAATAGGAATTAATGAACAACGGCAAATTGTGAACTTGCCGATTACAGCTTTCCCGTCCGTTTGATGTACTACTCAAGGTTAGCTTTTGTGGTTTCCGAGCGAAAAGGTAGGTGGGTTGTTCTGTTTTTGTTTTTCTGCTGTTTGTAGGGGTCGTCTGGATTAGGTAATATGGTGTAGTGTGACCAGTGCATTGTCTACACGTGCTTTGAACACGGCTGACATGGGGCTGAAATCACAGCTTCTGAGAGCATATTCCACGTGTCGCAAACGCGCAGCGAGAAGAAGTTTCTTCGACACTTCAACCGACTGTATTGTTCTGCCAATTTGAGATGATGACCTCTTAGTTGGTTGTTGTGACTGAGCTTCAGTAGGTGATTGCAGGGATGATGAGTGTTGCTTAATATTTGGTAACCCATGATTAGGTCACCACGCAAACGGCACTAACGTTTACTGAAAGGGCCAAGCACTGTGTTGCCCTGTTCGTTTGAGAAGTGGAGCAGCTCTTTGACATTTTTGGTCGCCCGACGTTGTGTAAGTTCCAAGACCGTGCGATCTCGCTTTAGCCATATGTGCCATGCTTGAATGGTATATTCAAGATGTGGGCGTATTTAAGCGGGAAATATTTGGCGGAAACTCGACGGTTCGAATTACCCAAAACCACTCGGTATACGCCTCACGATTTGGATCCCGTTCTGCAATGTCTTTTTGGACTGCTCTGAGCAGCTGAGCTCTTCCTGGACCAACACACCGAGATCCTTTTCGCGAGAACAGTGTTGCAGCTCCTGGGCCTCCAGTTTATATGTGTGTTAATGGGACGGAACCAGCCAATGAGAGCGTTTTACGCTGAGGGTTATTGATTTGGCCATAAATTGAATGTACCGTTAGTTGGACGTTTAGAAAATATACTTGCCAGCCGTACGCCGGTCTCCTGCTTTGGGAAGTCGGGCTGATCAGAGTGCACGCTAGCAGCAGGTCATCGGTAGGTCAGCCGAAATCATAACATATATTTTTGGCGACGGAAGGTAGTGGATCAAGATGTCAATTTCAGCGGAAGACCTGAAAATCATTTTGTTGCAGCAACAGCAGCAATTTGAAACAGCACAGCTGCGTATGATTGAAACCCTCACCCAAATGTTATCTGTGCAGCCTACGGTCGTTCAGAACAATGGGAAGCCTTCGGCGGATGCGATGATCAGTAGTGTTAATGAGTTCATATTCGATCCTGACTCAGGATTAATATTCGATGCGTGGTTCAGGCGCTATGAAGATGTTTTCAGGGCAGAGTTGTCAGGTCTCGATGATGCATCTAAAGTTCGCCTTTTGTTACGAAAACTCGGAACGGTTGAACATGACAGATACATTAACTACATTTTGCCAAACAACGCGCATGATTTCAGCTTTGATGATACAGTTGCTCGACTCACAGCGTTGTTTGGAGACCAGTCGTCTCTTTTCAATAACCGATACAATTGTCTAAAGCTATGCAAAAAGGACAATGACAGTCTTATTGCTCACGCGGCGATAGTCAAACGTGAATGCCAGAAATTCAAACTGAAGTCGCTCACGGAAGACCAGTTCGAGTGTTTGATACTAGTATGTAGTCTACAGTCCCCAAAAGACGCCGAGATACGAACGAGAATACTTGGTATGTTGGAACGCGACACAGATGTTACATTACAAAACGCCATTGCCGAAGCCCAAAGAATCATGAATTTAAAGCACGATACAGCTATGGTGGAAGATTCGAGAGCACATTCCGCAGATATATCTGTCCAGCAAATTTCAGGAAACAACCCACCGACCGCTCAACCTAGCAGATATCCACAATCCAAACCCCCATCACCTTGCTGGCAATGCGGAGGATGGCATTTTGTGAGATGGTGTCCTTTCAGAAAACAGGTTTGTCAAAGGTGCTTTAGACAGGGGCACAAGGAGACCCACTGCAGATTCAAAACATCATTTAGATCGTCATGTGATACTCGAAAAGCAGGTTACCGAAGGTTCGCGACAAGAGTAAACGCTAACTATACGGACGATGTTAAAGATAGAAGAAAGTTCGTCACTATTACCATCAACGGAAGAGTAGCGCGTCTGCAGATTGATACGGCTTCCGATATTACAGTCATTACCGAAAACTTATGGAAAGCTATCGGTTCACCTGACATTAAACCAACTAACCATAAAGCGAAGAGCGCATCAGGTACGAGTCTAAACTTGATCGGTCAGATTGAATGTGAGTGTCGCTTTGCCAACTTCACCGCTTGGGGAACTATTTTCGTCACAACACACAAGAATTTGAACCTCCTTGGATTAGACTGGATTGAGCAATTCAACCTCTTAGATGTTCCCATTAATCAAATCTGTGCAAGTGTACACTTACACAAACCAAAAGTCCCCAAGGCAATGGCAATCGAACAAATTCGAGAGAAATATGCACCTGTTTTCCGTGAAGGACTTGGTAAGTGTACGAAGTTGCAAGCCTCATTGTCCTTAAAACCCGATGCTGTTCCTGTTTTCCGTGCAAAGCGGCCAGTACCTTACGCAGCAGTCCCAATTGTTGACCAGGAACTTGATCGTTTGGAGAAACTTGGGGTTATCTATACAGTGAACTACTCTTCTTGGGCGGCTCCAATTGTGGTTGTCAAGAAGCCGAACGGCAAGATCCGAATTTGTGCCGACTTTTCTAGTGGGCTGAATGAAGCGTTAAACACGCATCAGTATCCTCTGCCAGTCCCAGATGATTTGTTCTCGAAACTAAATGGGGGTCAGTGTTTTGCCAAGCTAGATCTATCGGATGCGTACTTACAAATAGAAGTTGATGAAGCTTCTAGAGAATTACTGACGATAAATACGCACTGAGGTTTGTATCAGTATCATCGACTTCCATTCGGAGTTAAGTCCGCGCCAGCAATTTTTCAGCAAATCATGGATACTATGCTAACAGATGTAGATGGTGCTGCCGCATATTTGGACGATATCATTGTCGTCGGAACTAACCCAGATGACCTTTTCAGAAAGCTGCACTTAGTACTTGATTGCATACAAGAGTACGGATTTAGACTTCGCCCAGAAAAGTGCACGTTTTTCATGGACTCCATTAATTTTCTTGGCTTCATAATTGACAAGAACGGTAGACGTCCAGATCCGTCAAACATTGATGCTTTAAAAAAGATGCCACCTCCCAAAGATGTGCCTACTCTGAGGTCCTTCTTAGGACTCGTCAGTCATTACAGTCAATTTCTGCCACATATGCACAGCGTGCCTGGACCACTCAATGAGTTACTCACCAAGGACAAACGTTGGCACTGGTCCGAAGATTGTCAGAAGTCCTTTGAGGAGGTGAAGCGAATGCTGTGTTCTGATCTTATGCTGACACATTACGACCCTACACTTGAAATCGTGGTGGCGGCAGACGCTTCGAAGTATGGCGTGGGTGCAGTTATCTCTCATAAGTTTGCTGACGGATCGGGAAAAGCGATCGCACACGCAGCTCGATCACTGTCGCCAGCCGAAAAGAATTACGGGCAGATAGAGAAAGAGGCATTAGCGATAGTCATTGCAATAAAGAAATTTCACAAAATGTTGTATGGCAGGAGGTTTACCCTGCTTACCGACCATAAACCACTCCTAGCCATATTTGGATCAAAGTCCGGTATACCCGTTTATACCGCGAACAGACTGCAGCGTTGGGCCACGGCCTTACTCGCCTGTGATTTTGCGGTGAAGTACACGGCTACAAAAGACATAGGTCAAGCAGACGCACTTTCTCGGTTATTGGAGCTACAACAGCATCAGCAGGAAGAATCTATAATTGCAGCAATCTCCCTTGAATCAGAGGTCAACCAGGTCTTGATGGAGAATTTTAGGAAGCTTCCCGTGACGTTCGACATGGTACGTGAGGCAACTGTGCGAGATCCCCTCTTGCGCCAGGTAATCAAATTTCACACTACGCAGTGGCCAAATGATACTCTATCCGGAGAGCTACAAATTCTCTCTCGGAGAAAGGACGAACTTTCGATCGTAAATGGGTGTTTACTTTTGGCCGAGAGAATTGTCATACCCAAAGAACTTCGCCAAAGAGTCCTTCAGCAATTTCATCGGGCACATCCTGGAATTAACAGAATGAAAAGCATTGCTCGGAGTTTTGTCTACTGGCCAAACATTGATTCGGAACTCGAGCAACTAGTAAAGTCATGTCCCAGATGCGCGCTTGCTAGTAAGGCACCGAGAAAAGCTGACTTAGCTTCCTGGCCGTTGGCAACAAAACCGTGGGAACGCGTGCACGCTGATTTCTTTGGTCCCCTAAACGGTCAGCAGTACCTAATAGTTGTTGATTCCTATAGCAAATGGCCTGAGGTCTTCTGTATGGAGCGTGCGACAAGTGGTGCAACAATTAACATTTTGAGGAGACTTTTCAGTCAACACGGAATACCAG
Source organism: Dicrocoelium dendriticum (assembly GCA_944474145.2). Classification (NCBI taxonomy): domain Eukaryota; kingdom Metazoa; phylum Platyhelminthes; class Trematoda; order Plagiorchiida; family Dicrocoeliidae; genus Dicrocoelium; species Dicrocoelium dendriticum. Next base: position 111,745,005 of record OX104065.1, read on the forward strand.
AAACCTTGGTCACTGACAATGGTTCTCAGTTCACTTCTTCCCAATTTGCCGAATACTGCGCACAGCATGGTATCACACATCTACGGTCGCCACCGTTTCACCCTCAGTCAAATGGACAAGCAGAGCGCTTTGTCGACACGTTTAAGCGATCGCTACTAAAGATGCGGGGGGAAGGAACCACACAGGAGATACTTGATACATTTTTGCTCGTGTACGGATCAACTTCAAACCCCCAAGTACCAAACCAGTTGTCGCCGGCAGAAGCACTAATGGGAAGAAAACTCCGTACTGTGAATTCCCTGCTAACTCCGAGGTGTACTAATGAGCAAGAAAGGAACGTTCGGATGGAGCAGTACTACAACGCGCGACACAGAACTCAAGCACGCCGCTTTTACCCCGGACATCGTGTCTTAGTAAGAGACTATCGCGCGGGAAAACCGCAATGGGTGGTAGGATCGATACGGAGAAATATTGGACAGGTGCTATATGAGGTTAATGTGGGTAATTTGATTTGGACCAGGCATTCCAATCAGCTGCGACCAACTAGCATCCCTGCGGGCACAAGCGCTCGGTTACTACCGTTAGGTATTCTACTAGAGAGTTTCGACATGCCATCTAATCCCCAAAACAATTCGGATACATCCCGCACAGAAGTCTCAGAGGAACCGAAGGTCCAGACCCGGTGCTGTACTGATCGACTACGGAGACTTGTCGTAAGAATGCAGTTAGATCCAAAAATGAAGTCTTATGTCAACTTTTGCGGGGGAAGGTGTTAATGGGACGGAACCAGCCAATGAGAGCGTTTTACGCTGAGGGCTATTGATTTGGCCATAAATTGAATGTACCGTTAGTTGGACGTTTAGAAAGTATACTTGCCAGCCGTACGCCGGTCTCCTGCTTTGGGAAGTCGGGCTGATCAGAGTGCACGCTAGCAGCAGGTCATCGGTAGGTCAGCCGAAACCATAACAATGTGTGAACCATTCGGTGTACTAAATGACGCATTCTACATCTAGCCACTTTGAAGAAAAGGCGATTTTGAACTTACCATCCATAAATCTTTTCAATGTTGATTTGAAGCTGGATACGAATGTCTGGAGCTCTGATCACTCGCCAACCTTGGATATCGGCTTAGAGTAAGCAGTTAGACGCAAGTTGACTCACTAGACCGTTTATGAAGACCAAGGATAGACTGGGCCCCAGTACCGAACACTGTGACACTCCGCATTCGACGTGAATTGCGTCTGACATGTATTCACGTACTCTCACCTCCAGACGCCTGTGCGAGTGAAAATTGCAGATCCACCCGGGGAGAGGGTCCCCAATGCCACATCCTTGAAGTTTGGCGAGAAGGATACGAAGGTCCAACCGGTGGAATGCCTTAGAGAAATCAAGGTAAGCCACATCAACTCCTGCACCAGAGTCCAGTTTCGGTCCAGCTGTCTCGTGTTAACAATAAATTGGTTGTGCACGACCGATTCTGGCGGAAGCCGTGTTGTTGCGTGGCAATGTAACCAAAGCCGTCCGGATAAGACGCGTCGGCAGTGATAACCCCCATAACGTTTGAAAGAACTGGCAATAGAGTCACTGATCGATACTTGGCTGGGTCGGAACTACTACCCCCTTTATAAATGAGATCTATTATTCCGTGGTTCCACATTGCAGGAACGTGCTGCTCGTCAAGGCAGTGCTGGAACAGTCGCGCCGAATGTGCTGCCAAAATAGTAACCGCCACAGCAAATGTCTTTGCATGGATATAATCAATTCCTGGACAGGCGTGCATACGCATGGACGGCAACTTTCTCCTCACGATGTCTGCCATAAAATGTGTGTGTGAGTCCCGGTGTGGGTACCATAGATTCCAAAGATTCAGGAGATCACGGGATGCAATGAAACGTTGGTGCATGTTGTTGTTACAGAACATTCGACGAGTTAGACCATCCGCTGTTTGTTGTTGGGGAAATCCACTTTTCACCTTGTGGAACCTGTTCACCTGTTTGTTCAGAACTTTAGGACTTGAAGTTAATCCCTCGACTAAAGCACGTTGCTAAGCAACTTTGTCCTTGCGCACCAATTGGGTACAGTGGTTACGGTAGACAACATATTCCTTCCATGTACTCGGACTCGAATCCGTTTTTGGGGTATTTCACGCTGCTTTGCATATCACCATGCGTTTGCTTGTCCTACTCCGTATAAATGACGTCAGGTTTCTCGAACTCATAGGCTTGGTTTCCGACGCTCCACTAACCAGCGTGTTAAACTTACTGATGAAACGTTCCAAGGCAATATCAGGTGATTCCACGGTTAGAAACTCCAGTCGGTCGCTTCAACGAGTCGGGTTAAGGTGTCGTAATTGGTTACGTTTCGTGTTGTTTGAGTTCCGTCCTCGGGATACTCAGTGTAGCAAGTGTACCTGAAATGCAATATCGCATGGTCACTGCGGCGCAAAGGAGTATCGGTTATCATTCTCTCCATCAGCAATTCTTCAGTAGGGAATATTCGGTTCATAATGGATGGCCTGTTATTTCCCCTGAATCTGGTAGGCGAAGTGACGTGGTCATAAAACAGGAAATCTAAGACAAAATCTTGCAGATCCGTATGGATTGGCTCTCCTGGTGTGGCCTGGGATTCTAGAGCATATAAGTTGAAATTGCAGTCGACTAGAACGTGACTGTACTTCCTGTTTATTACCTGCCTCAATACAGCCATCAAGTTGCAGTCCATCTCAGGTGTAGACGATGGTGGGCGGTAAACAACAACCACTAGACCAAGATCGTTCCCTCCCAGCCGGAAGCTGCACCAAATGCAGTCAGTTACGTCGGTTTCCTTATCGTGTATGGGTTCGCAGAGACATACCTGTTAGCGCGATTTCGGCATCCGTTCTCTCACAGCGCAATCATGTTTCCCTGATAGCGACGAGGTCTCAAGCTACTGACGCGCGTTGAAATCTTAATTCAACTAATTTGCTGAGTAGACCTTTGGCATTTGTGTAAATGTATGAGAGCTTCTAGGAGGCCAAAATTGTGTTGGGTTGAATGGATGAAGAAAATGATTTTTCAACGACCGATGTAAGGTCGGTGGGTAAACCTTTTTGATGTATTGCAGATTCTTGAGACGAATTCGGTACATATTCAAGTATCAGATACCCCGGATTCCGGTGTTCGCTCGTACTCGGCTGTGTCCCACCGGATGTTATAGATACCGTTAAAACCGTCACGGAGGCAGGTCCTACAGTTGGTGTTTCATTGAGAGTTGCGCCTCCACTGAGTTGTTATTAGAAGGTGGGAGGTGTCCTTGTTACTTTCCGACGAATTTCTGTTGGCAACGTGCTACGGAATTTAGTCCAGTTCTCTAGAATAGTCTGTGCCGGTAGTTCTGATTGCAACACCAGTTTCAACGGCCTGGGACCGCACCCCTTATACTTCGGTGATAATGTGATCCTTTTAAACGAGGTGGCCAGGACACTTTCGAGAGAAAGAACCTCATGGATGTACCGCCGTTGCCCCCAGTCGTGTACTTGCGCATCTTCGGAAGAGGAAGCAGTAAGCTCATGAACACCATGAGCAATAACAGTTTTCTTAGCTTTACTTTTTCTGTTCCTCTCTCTGTTAGTTGGATCCGCCGCACATTCTTTCTACGGGATTTCAGGTAGTATGAGCACTCCATTTGAAGCGTTGCGGAGTCGATTCGCAGACAGCAGTACGGCCTCTGGCTCATCCACCGAGTTCAGTCTTATCCGAAGTAACGGGATTCACCGTAGTGCAATGCGGTTGGGTGACGCGAGATGCGTTTTAATGTCATGCGATCAGCATTGACACTGATTGCCGTACAGATGGAACCCCAGTGATTTCGATCCTCTGTCAGCATACCCTTAATTGTATTGGATTTGGATTCGGGGACATTAGTGCACACAAAGTTTAAGACACCATGGTTGTGCCTGGTGGCTACTGGTTTTGGAGCTTTAGTTTCCGCTGCTTTTGGTGAATTTGTGAACCGCACTGATGCAGGCTATCCGTGCTGCAATATTTTAGTTTTCTCTAGCCCGACCAACAAGGTTAGCTGTGATATTTCCGGTATTTGCTTGGCGTCAACCGATGCGTATGTTACCTGGTTCCACACTATAGCTGGTTGACTGCAGCTTAGGGTCTCCTGTATGGCGAACAAACTACAAGGTCTAACCCACTGTACAGAAGCTAAAGAGGGCACGCTGCAGACAGTGTTTTTACTTATGGGAGAGGGAGAGAGAGAGAGAGAGGAGGGAGTTGCTACTGTGTGAGACTGTGTCGTCGGGGTAATGTTGGGACGCCTGGCTCTCTTCTTCGGTCTGAATGGGAAAATCGGGGTGTTATTTTCACATAACAGTCCAGGTTTGTTCCCTCTCATAGGTGTAACCCTGGCGCACCCTAGCTACTCGACTGCTTCTGTTAGTATGTCACACTTCTTCATTAGCACAGTCAGACAGCTAACAAGTGGAATAACACTGCATCCTGGGCAGAACCAAAACACCTCTGTCCTGTTATTGTTCCGTCTCGTTTTTATCCACTCCGACTCAAGGTATTTTTTCTGAGAGGTTTTCAAGCAACTACTGCAAAGTAGCCCAACGTTCACCAATCTAACACACAACTCACACTTGCTCTTAACGTGAGACATTTACGCCGAGAGCGTGAAGTTTTAAGGTCATGCGTTTGCGGTTGGTCACTTGGTGCAGCTTCCCTTGTCAGTGATAAGCGTGAGTCAGCGTGGTACGCCCGTTGTCAGCGGTGATTCCTTGTCAGCATGCGTTGCAGCGTTGGTTGGTTGATCGATCGATGTTAGGCCCGGCTGGTTTGGGACCTAGTAAGTGAATCTAACCGCAACGCTGAACACATTGAGAAATCACAAATGCGTTTACAGATGCGTTGAGAAACACGAAATTGGAATCAGCTTAGAGTTTTCGGACTAACTCGAGAATTATGCGCCGAATAGTGTTATACAGAAGGGCAATGGGCACAAGGTTCAAGTTCAAGTTCAAGTGGGACTGGAGCAATAGGATGAATCCCGTAAGTGTTCCTTCTTGAGCGGGTTGTCGATGCAGGAGTTGATAGGGGTGCTCCGACCTATTGATGGGTCTAAAAGGAAAACACCAGAAAAACACCCTGGTCCACTAATTTAATGCCCACGTCCCTTACATTAGCTGTCCCAGCTATGTCAGTTACGTGAAGTAAGTAAGAGATGAAGAAAAAGCGAAGGTAAGAGAGTAGGGGAAATCAGTTAAAAGAAGAGAATAATACCAATGACGAGGAAAAGTAAAGAAAAATGGAATCGAAGTATGAAGATGGGAATTAGTCAAGAAAAAGGAAAGGTTTCGTGTTGCCACCCAAGAGCGTCTAGTTGACGCTCAAACCCCTTAACCGTAGCTTCCTTGACAACACATTCTGGAAGCAGGTTCCAGCGCTCGATGACTCGAGGTGATAACTGTGTCTCCACTCTAACTAGATCGGACCGCGGTTTGTCCAGCTTCATACAATGCCCGCGAAGACCAGATAATCTAGCAGGACTAAATAGCATGGACAAATCAGGGTCAACCTTCCCAGTCAAAATACGGTAGGTTAGGATTAGGTCCCATCTACTCCTTCGATGGGCATTGTCTGCATTCCTAAACTAAGTAGGCGTTCGGGGTACGTTTGCCCTCGTAATCCCTTGACCAACCTAGTACCGACACGCAACACCCTTTCTAGTGCCATTTTTTCCCGGACAAGACATGGTGGACAGGCCTGGACGCAATATTCTAGGCGGAGTCACACAAACGCTGAGAAAAGCTTCACAAACACATCAGCGGTTAGGGTCCCAAAAGAACGACGGATAAACCACAACGTCCGGAACCCTTTACTAGCCGCCTTCTTCCAGTTGTAGCCAGAGTGTGGTGTGGAACAGTGAACGACACCTAGATCAACCTGATGAGTCACGTGAGGAAGTTCACTCCCACCGAGCACAAAACTTTTGGAGGAACCAGACGCTCCGATACGCAGCACTGAACACTTTACCCGGTTTATGGGCAGCAACCACATGACAGACCATTCCCAGAGTCTTTCCAGAGCCCGTTGAAGGTGAATGAGTTATACGCTTGGGCTCGATCACGGATGACAGTCAACTCCGTTAGCGATGGTTAAGACTTTAGTGGTAAAAGATTATTCTATGTATAATGGATCACTGTGTAGAGCCGGTAAATCCGGTTCGAACGAACGTACAGTGACTGCGCTGTGAGAAGACAGAGAAAAGCTATAGAGGATTATTCCATTGACCATTGACAACACTTGGATGGAGTTTGTGCCATGTTCAGTAATCTGGTTACCTCTGCATCGGAAACTGATCGTTTTCGTCCTACAAGAACACCACCAATCAGAGCAGAATCTGGAAGCGCCTGGCTGTAGGAGACGCAGCTTGGCGTACACAAAGAGCTAACCCTAGTCCTGGTAACTAGAGAAAGCATATTTTGCGACCTAATCCCTGTACCGCGCTTGTCGGCGAGGACGAAGCAGCACACTAGCAGTGGCTAGTGGAATGGTTTTGCTCCAGCAACATGCTTCTTTGCCAATACGTGAACAGCCCCTGGAAAGTGTAGTGTGGCATTCCGCTACTCATCTCAGCGACCGAGCTGAAAAAACCGATAGTGGGACCTGTAGTGGAGTCTTACGTAAAAAGTTCGAGTCCTGAGGCAAATGGTACTCGTGGGCAAAAACTCACGGTAGAACAACGACCAAGAACACTTGCGTCATAATCCTTCCTTTAATTACCGTCTCTTACAAGCTGAGTAACGGGTCGAAGTTACTCATCCGACTACTGGAAAGACTTGGCGACAGCACAAGTACAAGCAGCAGCAAACCAAAGCAGCACGATACGAGCGCGTTGAAGTTGTTGTATTCAAAATTCGTGAATTTACACCCTAGGTACCAAATAGTCAGTAACGGAAGTGATAAAACAAAGATAAAATATAGTGTAATCACAACCACTGCAGACCGGAGCCTATGTACTTTATCCAGACTTGTCCAAAACCTTCAACTGATTAGATCACTACACCCTTCTCCAAATGCTGCAAACCGTGTACTTAGATGAATAAGAAATTACTTTCTTCAGTGGCGGATGTGTGTGCGCTCGGGGCTCATTGTCTGATTCAATTGAAGCGGACTGCGGTGTTCTAAAAGAAACAGGGCTACGATCGCGCTCATTCTTAGTTTTGACTAATGACCTTATGCGTGTCATCGAGTCGAAATTCCTAATTTATATTAATGACATCAACTTATGTAGAACGACTAGTGATCAGAAGGATCACGAACTGCTGCAACGAGAACTAAGCTGTGGTTCTAAATAGTCGAAGATGGATATACTTCTATTCAACACGCATGAGTGCAAAGTATACCACTCGTACCACAAGCCCGATTATACACAGGCTTTAGAACCACCTTTTCAAGACTTTTTAACAGGATCGCGACCTTTATGTGGTGCTTCAAGATGAGTTGGGCTATTTGGGTTAATCGGTGAAGGTAACCAAAGCAGGAACCAATATGTTAGTTTAGTACGGAGGACGTTCAAGTTTTGCGACTCATCCATCTTTCCACAAAAATTCGCTGCGCATGTTTAGCTCAATGTAGAACAATGTAACAGTGGTGCGTTACGGGTAAAAGGGCAAACGTTTAACAGGTCCCGTAGGATGACTAGAATGATAACCACAAAATGGCTACAAAATGAGTCTTTTTATGTGGACCCACCATATTGTTCACAAAGAGGCATGCATAAAATAGAAAACCACGGTTAGGGAAGCTACTCGGACCTGGCTACCCTGGATAAAACGCGAGCTGGCATTAGTATATACCACAAAGGGAAAGACAACCAAAAAGGCGAAAGACTTGTTCCACCTGTCAAACCAAGTACGATTGAAAGCCATAGAAGTGTACAGCGGAAGTCATCGCTGTCTACAGGGCGACTTGATTTTGACTTATCCCATTTTGGGGCCGCCTCGTGAAAGTTAGCCCCAACATGTAATTAACAGGTCACCAGCTGAAAATGGCCACTTAGTACAGCAGGCTGTAATAATACCGGCACCAGCTACCTCTGATACTGTCAAGTGTAAAACTCCATGCCAACTTCAGGTAAAACCTCCTAACCTTACTACATCTAACTTGATCATCTCTCCAAGTTGGTCGTTGTAATTTTTATTGCTTGGAGGTTCACCGTATAAAACTTATGGATCAAGACCTCTGTAAGTCGACCAATTTGGTCTAGTCCCTTGAGGTTTTACTGTGTGTTAATTTTGTTCCCACTTTACCCATTTTATTAAACAACTCAACCATGCGTTACGTCGTTTGCATTACACGTCCTGACGCGCGTCAGTCTGATGACGACATAACAGACAAACGCTGACCCACATGCAATCAGGGTTGACGGATTTACGTGTGTGTTAACATGTGTATCATGGTGAGTCTACAGATGTATAGCTTATAGTGCTGGCAATTTTTTCCTTTGATTCTATGTATTCCATATAGACCATCCTGCGGGATCTATCAAGTTTGGTTTCGTTTTTACCCTATTACAACATTCTTCCATCGTTCCGTTAGCTCTTATTTCCGGAAATTTTAATCACTATAAATTAGGAGGTTTTCAGTAAATGGTCACTTGTGGGTTCTGTTGGGTTCAACGAATTGCGAGCCACTAGTAAAATTCTGCCGAAGTAGTGAAGTTACTCCGGTATCACACCTGCCTGTGCAAACCTGAGATATCCCTTCTGGCATCAGGTGCCTGAAACCGCTGGAAGTCTGGTATTTTTGATTAACTACAGTTATTATTGCTTTGTAACAAATGCAGTGATTTCAGAAAGTTACAGAATTAAAGCACCATGATAGATTCAAGGGGATGAAACCCAATTGCCTTTCGACGCCCTCCACCTCGGAGACAAGTCAACAAGTAATAGTGCGCTACATGAATTCAGTGAGTTGTGACGTTCATGAACGAACGCTGAACTGCACGATACTCGTTCTCTACTCCGCGTCAAAACTCTGAGAAAGGTGTCATTGACTAAATTACCACGATTCAGCAGCTCCCAAAAGAGCAGTGGGACAGAAAAATTCCACTCGCCAATTTCAACGGCGTCTGACAAGCGTTATCTGCTGTGGGCTGGCTTCGGAGGATTATTGTTTGAAAATGAGAAGAAATTAACCGAAAAGGATAACAGAGCATTATTCAGTAAGTAGCAACTCTTCACTGACATTCGGCAGCTTTTTACACAGTTTGATACAAATACCATTCAAGCTAATGACTGTATAAATACAGCTATACCGAAAAGAACTGAGTCGTCACTGTTGCGAGAAAGGCACAGATTATCCAGCAAACGAAATGCTTCCGGCGGGTGGAGTCATTTTTAAAGTTTCATTCAAACATTTCTCTTTATGAACTGTAAACGACGTGTTCCGCCAATTATCCGAACGACGCATACCGCATTAAATGCTTCAGGCAGACAACTTAATCTTATTGGTGAGCTACAGTGTGAAATGGTTTTTGTCGTTTCTTGGGTAAAAGGCATCGTGTACATTACAGAGCTGTCACATTTGCTTCTGCGTTGACTTGACTGAATGCGGAAACTCCACCTGTTCGACATTCTCTTGAGTCAAGTCTGCAATAACCTTCAGTTCGGACATACGAGGTCCTCTTCGCAAGTGGATAAATCAAACAACAAGCTGGTCGAGCATTTACGAAAAAATTTCCCGTCTGTTCCGCAATGACTTGGGAAGATGCACAGCGAGTAAAGCAAGCCTTACTCTCAAAGACAGTGTCAAGCCGATATTCGGGCTCAAAAGACCTGTCCCATGCGCCTTACTTCCGATTGCTGATGCGGAACTTGATCGTTGGGAGCAAGCAAGCGTCAACCAACCTGTGAACCAATCGGTATGGGCAGCACCTATTGTCGTCGTCAAGAAGACCAATGAAACCGTTTGTATCTGTGCTGACCTTTCTACAGAATTGAATGTCTCTTTAAAAATGCACCAGTATCATTTACAAGGCCCAGAAGGTTTATTTGATAAGAGCAGTGATTGCGCTTACTTTGAATAGCTAGATTTATCAGATGCTTATCTTTAAATTGAAGTCGACGATGCTTCATAGGAATTGTTGGCAATCAATACGCAACGAGGTCTTTACCAATTCAACCGTTTGCCGTTTGGTGTCAAATCAGCTCCCGCGATTTTTTAACAAATTAGGAATACGATGTTAGCTGAGTTATCACTGGTCGCAGCGTACTTGGACGACATCGTACTCGAAGGGTTTACCCATCGAGAGTTGACGGAAAGAGTAAAAACAGTTCTCCACTGCGTTAACGACTATAGCCTTCATTTGAAATCAGAAAAGTGCATTACCGGCATGAAGTGCTTCAAGTATCTTTGCTTCATCAACGACATGAATGGTCGTCGTCCGGATAGTTCCAGCATTAGTGCCATCAAACATGTGCCTCCGCCTGACAATGTCGCGACGCTCAGATAATTCTTGGGATTGATCAGTCATTACAGCTCACGTGTGCCCGAAATACCATGGCTACGAGGACCGCTAATGAACTCCTGGTAAAGGATCAGAAATTTATATGGTCTCCTGAATGGCAAGCCACATTTGATGATGTCAAGTCTGTATCGTGTTCTGACCTATCGCTAACCCATTTCAATCCGGAGCTGGAGATCACAGTTGCTGCTGACGCGTCAGACTACGGAATTTGAGCTCTCATATCCCACATTTCCCCAACGATTACTATATAGCTGTGGCACATGCAGCCAGAGCATTCACCCCAGCGGAACGCAACTATGGACAAATCGAGAAGCAACTTTGGCTAAAGCATTTGCAATCAAGCGATTTCACAAAATACTATATGGACAAAGTTCGCGCTGTCCATAGACCACAAACCCATGGTCGCAGTCTTTGGATCAAAGAAATGCATTCCAGTCCGCACGGCTAGTCATGTCCAAAGTTGGGTAACGGTTCTACTTGGTTACGATGTTGTCGTCAAATATTAATCTACACACATCATTAGTCAGGCGGATGCGTCATCACGTTTAATTGGTACAAAGTAACCAGAACCAAAGGATTTGTTAGTTGCTCAAATCTCTGTAGAACTCAAGTTATGTCTGACATTTTCGGTGTCTTACCAGTAACGTTCGAAATGGTGCAGGAAAGGACTCGTCGTCATTCTACCCTACAACAAGTGCTCAATTTTCACTTCAATGGCTGACCGATGAGAATTACAACGTCGGAGCTATAGGACAGGGTAACCCCCTCACCAAGCGACGAGCTTACCAAACCTAAGCTGCCAATTAACTTATAGCATTATAAGCAGTTTGGTCTGCGTACTGATTACAGAAGAGTAGTAGGGAAGATGAATGGCGAGGGGGTTAACCTGTCCTATGCACGGCAGTAACGTGTAAATCAGTGGATGGTGAGCGGCGCTATATCACATCTAGTAACTTATTCACGATGGTCGTTGCCGTCCCCCGTAGCTCAGTGGTCTCAACCACGGACTGGCAACAGTCGAGTTGCGGGTTCGAGCCCTACCACGGGTCCAATGGAATGCGCACTGCTGATGATTCCCGAAAGAATGAAACGCGCGTACAGTACTTTTCCGAGCGTGTGGCGGCTGCCTGAGTTAGTCTAGATGTGAAGAATTTCTACCTATACCATTCAACTCCCCCTACTACTCTTCTGTAGTCGGAGCTATATGTTTAATTTGTCGCATTATTTGGTGGCCCATTGGGTCTATTCAATGTTGTAATACGTTAGTTCTTCCTGAGCATTTGCCGTTAAAGTCAGAAATGTCGGGAAATCGTTGTAAAAGTAGGACGAGACGTTCTTTACAACCGAGTTCGTCCACAACGTCGTCCAGTAAGCTAGAGCACTATCGACTATCATAACTTTCCAAACAATATTGCTGTTACAGATAGTTTTAGGCAATGTGCAGAATTGTTTTTGTAAAGAAAGGTGACTGATGGGTTTTTAACATTGATGCAGGCTCCGTGAGACTCGCGGAAATTGATGCCTAATATAGCATCATAGGCAATCGGGGCGGCAATAAAATCACATAAAACATTAAATGATTCCAAGTTGACTTGTCGACTTTGTAACGGTATGTAGCAATATGTGCCCTATTTGTTGCCGTTAGACGAGTGGTAGTGCCCGGTTCTACACTGCCGATAGGAACAAACACTTGGTACTCAAAATACAGCAAGTTGCACCCGGATCAGTAAGCATACTAGCGGGGCCACCGTCTATTAGACCTGGTACTATGAAGCGTGCTACGACCGCACTGCATGTTGACAAGCAGACAGGTATAACGGAAAAGGAGGGAACACATCGTGGTTCTTTGGTGGTTTCAAGAATGTGTTGTGGCCGCGCCGCTGGGCTTTGATACCGAAGTTGCAACAATAGCGTCAATTGTCCCGATCACAGAAGGGCTTAAGATGGCCGGGTTGCCGGTCGATACGCGGAATGTGAACAGGATGTTTTATCTCAGCTACATATGATAGCACGATTAACGGCACGCGAGAATGTAAGTGGTCAATGCTTTCGTAAGTTAGCGCAATCTCAATAGCGTCCGAGGGTGTTCACGGGGCTTCCGACTGAACTTTGAATGCAAGTCGTGATTGTTGACTCCTACATGGAAACGTCGAAAGGCGTGGACTTTAAGCTCACTGTCTACTTCATCGGGAAAGGCCTTCGCAGCGAATTCTCGCAAGTTCCCAAACTAGGGTTGCACACTTTCAGAGGACAGCTGTTCACAAGAGTAGAAGGGTTTTAGAAATGCAGCGTCAGAAGTTCTGGCAGAGTAGGGAGTGCGGAGCTACTTCCAAATTGTCTCCGGAGTTAGATTTGGTGGTAAGGTGCATTGTAGTGGCTGCCGTGTAGCCACGTCGTTCAGAAAACTCATAATATACTGACGACGATCGCGCAAAGCCACGTCTGTCAAGTAAGCGCGCATTCTGTCCTCCCAAAGGTCGAAGTCTTCACCAGGAAAAGGCACGCTTGGTTGATGTGAAGGGGATCGCAGGTTGCCCGGACAACACTGCTTTGTGCATCAAACCGGATGGAGGGATCACGGGCTGTTCCTCCTTATCAAAATCTTCCGTTGAAAGGTCACCTCTGACACCAATTATGTGACTCAGGATTTGAGCGAAGCGTGAGACTGAAAAGCGAAATCGATGTAGGAGTAAGACACGCAGCGGGATCACCCAACGAACACAGCAGCCCACCAGCAACGCACAAGGAAGAAGTGAGACGAGCCGCACTAACAAGATGTAATCGGTCCGAACTCACACAGTTTGACCAGGAAAGATAATGGAAATGGAAGAACAGTACCGCTTGCTTAATTAAAATTTAGGTTCACGTTCGAAATACTGGTTTTCATTCTGACGATCGTTAGCGTTTCTCCGAGAGAAAAAATGTGCAATTACAGGATAATTCAAAAATTCTTCTGTGCCCGGTGATTGCTGTTGCATTTAACTATCTTGACTGCTTGGATTCCGTGGGGATTGTATGGATAGAATTACTAGAGTAAAGGGTTAGCAATTCTGGACGCTGCTTGGGGGCACTTAGTCAAAAACCGTTTTCATATCCAAAAATTTGATTATCTAACTTTACCTTGACTGAGTTTTTGCTATGGTTCAAGTGTAAGTAAAATGACTGACAACAGTGTTAGTTAATAAAGTTACGTTCCGATTTCCTGATTAATCTCTATAATCCTTCGCATAACTTATAGAAGTATGAAAGTATGTTTACTTAGGTGGTAATTGCAATAACTTGTTCAGTCCCTTTTTTATATCTTGGTATATCATCATGGTGTTTCCAATGCGAAGGAACAGTCCCGTCTTTGCTTGATACAGTAAATGTACGTCGCAAAGGAGAAATGATAACAGGAACGCTGTGTGTCAATAAAGCTGGTGTAGTATCGGCAGGATCATTGTAGAAGGACAGCTTTATAGCACTGAATGATTTCGTTATTCCTGCCACAAGAAACTACTGCTCGCAATGCATCGACAGTAAGCTATTTTGAAGATCTAGTTTACTATTCAAGTTTATTGTTATTGATGAACAAATAATGGGTTTGTCAGGAGAATACTGATAATTACATGATCGTCCGTTGATGTGCTGGTTGATAATGCATTGGACTTGATGTCGTCATTTATGCATCCACCTCTACTCCTGAGGAGCTGTGCAAGACCATTCCCTTGATTCGAGTCTGCGAGAGCTCGATGTTCTTCATAACACCATGCTCAGCTCGCCTCAATCCTTATTTTTAGAGCAAATTATGGAAGTCCGAATCATAGAATTTCAAATAAATGTTGGCCACTTTACTGATTATTCGTTTAACAAGCGTACTCCCTAAAGTCTCCACAGTGACGTTTGGAGTTTCTGTATCAAAACCGCGCCATAGTATCCAAACCGTGGTTGCTATTACCATAAGAGTTCAGCAGCCACTACTGCTTGGTATGTGAGGAAGCATCTTGCGATACTTTGTGTGCTTGTGTTAGTCCCGTATACATGTCGCAGGGAAGCGATGCTTGCACCCGACAGTCTGGAGCTCACGACACACGTCCGACATTCAGGTCACGATGTGGGCCCAATCTATAACACGCGTTGGATTCTGACTGCCCATGCGCGCGCTGTGGGAACCTAAGGTGCAGGCGAAACATTTATTGTGTAAACATGGCTAATAATAACTGCATCCATTCCGACAAACGAGACATCCACCCATCTTCAACATCCCGTTCGCAGATTGCATGGCACGGTTTCTTTCTGTGCCTAGCAGTTGTGTGGTGTGCATTGTTTATGCGTCGATTTCTCGTGCGCATACAACTGCGGTTCCAAAGTGGTTCTATCTTTTGGCTGGTTTCTGCTTGGCATCCCTGCACCACGCTGCTGATAACTGCCGGAGTAGCATCTGCCTTTACTACAATTTGACTTCTCCCGATAGCATGTGTACGTGACTGTGTGAAACTGCCTGAATCGACGGGCTGCTCAACCGCTGCTTGTGTGAATTTCGTGCCTAATTGATTTTTAACATCAGTACTGCTGTAGCATGTGAATTCACTAACTACAGATCCTGCCTACAGTTCTTTGTCTTCTCCCACCTATGGCTATTCGTTACTTACACGGTTTTATTCCGATACACTAAGAATACTACATTTGGTGTCGCGAGCACGATTTTAACTACAAGGTATGGTAGATCCTGCCCAAGGTGGCTGGGGGATAAGTAAGAGCTAATTGGTGAACAGTAATTGCAGCCCTTTGATCGCTATCCGGTGACAATCCAAGCCAATCGGCGTAGACGACGCTTGGCATTCGGTAATGACGCATCAGGTGGTGCATGCCAGGCACGAGTTCCTAGGCGACCCAGCCGAAAGACCTCCTAACCAACGGTTTCACCTCAACCAATCTGCTTCGGGGATGATACGTTTCTTCATTATAGGGCGCAAAAATTCTATCATGGAAACCATAGAGAATGGCCTTTCAGCAATAATGGTATAGCCGCAAGTAGAGGGAGCATCGTTGATCAGCCGCAAGGAGGATTTAGCCAGCGACGAATCCGGATAATTTTCATCTTGCTGAAGCGACAGGTGTTCTGCGTCATCGTACAAGTTCACCTGACCTCGCTTGTTACCATACTTGGCGGGTTTTCGCACACCACAAATGCATTCGATGAGGCAAGCGTAAGTTTTGCTCAAGCCCATGGAAATACCTGAGGCGGCGACTGATGAATCGCGTGTTAAAGAAGCTGAGACGGTGGCAACACGAGCAACCGACTTTTGCAAGTGCAATCACAAAACAGCAGACCGAAATTCGTCATCATTCCCCTGTGATAACGAATTGGTAAGCGAAGAGAAGCATGAACAGTATTTGTTTGAATGCAACATTGAGTGCTTCTCCTGACCAGCAAAAAAGCCCGCGAAACGTTCGACCACAATTTGTAGACAGTCCGTAAGTAGGTCAACGAAACCTACCGGCAATTGCTACAGCTGCGGTGAGTCATATTTCCGTAATGAATGCCGTTTTCTTAATGCTACATTCAAGGAAGTTTGTCGTGCCTAATTTCTTAAGTCGCTCAGCCCTAGGCCACAAAAGAAAGCCCTGCTGTGTGATTGTGTTCTGCCTTTACATACATGGGAATGTCATTTATCAATAAAAGAGTCCATCAAGTTCCAGTCCGGGTGTAGAGCTGCATTCATTAAAGATACTGGCAGTCAACACTTGGTTATAAACCGGGATGTTTTGGCACTGGTCGCTCCTGTAGCAAAGATATTTCTTTCACATATTGTTATATGCGGTATTATCGGTCATCAGCTGAAACTCTTAGATGAATGCTACCTAGAGACATAAACTGAGAACAAGACAACTGCTCGCATACGATTTCCCATTACCCATCATTCACCGTGCATTATGGGTGTGGAAGTCATGTGTCAGCTTACGGTCCAAGTATGGTTACCAACGGTAATTGCATCAAAAGCCAAGTTCGCCAACGCTTCAGATATGCGTCGGCCTACACAAATGCTTTCCTATCTCACGCAGTGACCCAGATCGCGAAACCCGTGCTTATTATCACTATGTGCTTTTTGCCATTAAAAAGCAATGATCAGCTATAACGAACCGAAAGTTTCCGAAGCTATATTAACGTAGAGAAGAACATTCTATTCAACCTAGTGATGTGTATTAATGACCAAACCATAATTCCGCCAACCTTAATAAGTGTAGTGTTGAAGCATGTACATTAGGGTCATGTGGGTGTCGATAAAAGGTAATTCCTGACCCTACAAATGTGTTGTTAGTCTGCAATTAATTCAGATATGCGCCAAATAGCAAGGGACTGCGTTGATCGCTCTCACAAATCCCCCAGAAACCAAGGGATCGGACGCCATGGCCCAAATGTAGACCTTGGCAACGTATCCATTGATTTTTTAGGCAGTTCTTGAAAATCTATCACGCATTAGTTGTGATTGATTCCTATTAAAGACGGCCCGAAGTATACTGGACCTAAAGGATGACTGATGAGTTTACAATGCAAGAGGTACAAGGTGTTTCAGCAGGGAGGGAATACCGCAAGCTCTTATAACTGACAATGGCACAGCTTTCTGTGCAAACGGATAAAGCAAGTGTTTGATTCAATTGGATGCTGACAATTGAGAACAGCCCCACCTCACCGTGTTCCGATGGCATAGCCGAAAACTTTCTGCGAAAAGTTAAATAAGCACTAAAATCAACTTATTACCCAAATGCAGATGAACTAGAAACCTTTGCAGATAACTTCCTAATCCGGTACTGCAATGCTTGTCATTCTAACAGCAAAAAATCTCCAGCCCTACTTTTCAAATCGTGAACGCTTAGAACATCTTTACAGTGCCTTAATTCGACGAAATACGTGTACATTGGTGGTAATGACTTAGCACCAGCATACGGAATCATCACGCGTAAATTGGGAGAGACATTGCTGGAAATTACAGACCTTAATGATACTTCAGTTGACAGAAGACATCATGATCAGGTGCAGAAGCGATCTATACCATTTCTCACTTGCTAACATCCTTAACGCAATCGCTTACATTCTTAGTGCAAAAGCCATCATTCTTAGTGCAGAAGCTTTCCTCCATAATGCAAAGGCTATCATCCGATAATCATCGCACTTGCATCCACGTAGCACTGCGTGGTCAGAGGCTACCAGCCAATAGAATCCGGTATAGCGCAGAGACTGAACACAGTTACCTGCAGATTACTCGGTCTTTCGGAGCTGGGTAGGAAAATTGCAAGACTTGGGTGAGACTAACGTGGCCCAACTCAAATGGACGACAATTGCGAATTTACTAGACGGAGCTCAGCCAGTGCACAGGGTGCCGCGCGCCCTCACTGAACAATGGGGGTGTCTGAGACATCCATTGAAGCGAGTACAGTCCCTGAGGGAAGGGAAATGTGTGCGTTCAGAGCACCGGGTATAAGCCTGAAGTGTAGTCAAGCCTCTTTTGTAAATGAGCAAAGGAGATATCTGAGGCTAGGGCACAAGTGATGCACGCAGTAAACCAGTGCACAACGTTGGCTTGGTGCTAAAGGGATGCTCTAACAAGAAGTGCAGACAGGTTTCCTCGTTTTGGTGGGTATTCAGGCTAGTTCGATCGGATAGTTGAAGGCTCAGTAGAAGCTATCGTTTGACCTCGAAGTCAAGTGGTCCGTAACATAAGGGGCAGAACGATCTCCATCGCAGCAGAATGGATACCAACCACTACACGTAACTTTTTTCTTTATGAGAGGAAATATCACTTTTGTGACGGATACACAGGTCTAAGTTGAACGTGGCGTAGAACGTAATCCTATTCCAAACAATTCGCCTCCATACGAACCACACAGGTCAAACCTGATCGAGGTAGAGAGGATAGCTCCCGGATTTGCAACCATTTCAGCTCATTTGAACGACCACCTGAAGGCAGATAAGACCTTTACTTGGGTGACTACACAACAGCAGTTGTTGAACTTTCCGAATATTTCCCAGACATTCGGCAGTCACATACTGGATCCAGGTGTCAGCTACGCTGGTATCAGAGCTGTGTTGTGGCAGCGCACACCGGACGGAACTGAGCTAGTAATCTCGTCCGCAAGCAGAAGCCTCGCGACAAGAGTGAAACTACTGTACAACACAAAAATAAATGTTTGCCCTAGTGTGCCTCAGCAAGCAGTCCCGACATTATCTGCTGGGTAGCAGGTTTATGATCCGGACTGACTATCAGTCACTGATTTGGGTACAGAACGGCCGCGACACTGAAGGGCAGGTTGCGCCCTTGTAAGAAGAGCTGTAAGATTTTGAGTAACAGCACCGCCCAAGCGCAAAGCACACAAATGCTGTCGAATTACCCCCAGCGACCATTCAGGAACCAAGGCTTATGTCTAACATGCACGATTGCATGCCTATCCGCCATCATCTCTGAATCTGCTTAACAAGAAGGGTGGATTCAGTTGCGCTCAGCCGATGCAGAGCTGCAAATGTTGTACAAATGTATCACGCAAGACATGGACCGACCGGCGCGACAGGTAATTGAGGGGGCTAGTTGGGAGACAAAGTGTCTCTGGTCACGGTTGCCCCATCTGCTAGTCGTGGATTTCATAATGTAATCCCAAAATAAATCGGCGTATTTACAGAGGATCATCCTTACGACGGCATAAATTCAGTAAGCGTTGCGACGGATGCATGAGGAACGAGGGTATGCTAGCAAAGTAAGACGCAAGATGCAATCCGCCATGGTTTTTGGTGGCCGCAATTACAGTGCGACATGGCACTTTATTTCCGGACCTTTGTTGAGTGTGGACGAAACGTGATCCAGCGAGAGCTCACCCCGTACCACCACAGTCCATGACAGCTGCCTTCCTGAATGAGCTGGTAGGTATCGACGTCGTTGGACGCCTACGAGAGACTGCCAGGAGGTACAGCTACATGCTTGTGATGGTGGATCAGTAGCGCCTCCACTGCGAAATACTGACGATCGAATCGTAGCTAAGAACTTCTTCGGCAATTGGGTGACGATATGGTGAGCACCCTAGTAGTTACACTCAGATCGTGGATCGAACTTCGAAAATACACTAATGAGTGAGAGGTGCCACAAATTTGGAAGCAGGAAATTGCGAACAATCGCATGCCATCCAGAAGGGAATGGGCTGGTTGAACGCACTAATCACGCATTGAGAGCATTATTAGAGTTGTTCATAAACAGTGAGACACCTCGAGAGTGGGAAACCTCTCTACCATAACTCGACCGGGCAAACGCTACACTTTGTTATCACCGGACGGGAGCTGCAAGTACCATCGGACGTCCTGCTAGCAACACTACTCCATGAGGTTTGGTTTGCTTCTGATTATTTACTCGGAATGCGGCCTAGCCTGCTACGTGACATCAGGTGGCACAGGAGCACCAACAAACTTCGCAACGCCAGCTGAAAGGCTATTTCCCCCGTAAGCTTTTCGGAAGTCAGATTACACCTGGGGATGCAGTGTGGCTTAGGACAATGGTAACACCATCGGGTGTTCCAGCGACGTTTTAGAGCAATTGGGAATGGCGTATCTCGTGGAGATCGTGTCATAGTACATAACTTTATCAGTTCATGAAGCGTGGTGTACCAGGGTTATCTACCGCGGTACATTTCAATTGACTGAAGCCGGGCGAAGGCGTCGTAGTCGCTGACGGCATCTCCCATTAATAAGGAGATTTTGTAACGAACATTCAGAGAGTCGTACTACGCTTCAAAGTATCATTCTTTCTTTTAGAGAATAAGCGGATGTGCTTGAGCACTCGGATCATGATCAATAGCCATGGAATATGGAGGAAAATACGGACGCGCAACTTACTTTTGAAATCTACTCTTTTTAACGGTTCCAACTTGTCCTCCGTCGTGCTTCTCGTCCGCTTTCTGGTCGTCATTCGGTGATAAACGCATCTTCCTACTAGCTCCAGTACTTGCAAGGTGGTTGTGATAACTTCCCCAACCGGCTATGGTCTACTTGTTTTGCCTTCCCGCCCCACGTCCTTATTACGGGCGTTCTACTGTCTTCTATGCGGTTCAGTAACTCATCCCACGTTGTGCGTATTCTTCCCGATATCCCCTGAAACGAAGATCCAAAACAGAATAGCAACCGCAAAGAAGTTCATAAATCTGAAGAAAAACGGACGGTTATTGTTCACGGGGTTTCTGCGTTGTAAACATCCTCCTCTGAGGAAGCGGAGACGCACGACCGGGGGCAAAGGATTTACTTTCGCCAGAAACTCATCCTCAACAGCATTGTTGCTGAGCGGATGACAAGAATACCAGTTTCACCCAACAACAAGGGGAACCGTCCCCGGCTGATGAGCGTGATAATTCAGTATAAGCTAATAACGCTGCTTATAGTGGATAATTGGTCTAAATTCTGCAAGTGGCTGCCTACAGAAATTCGGTTTAAGGCAGCGGGCACATGACCACTGATGGCTAACGACTCACTGGGAATGAACAAACTGGTGAATCTTCCCCTCCTGCAGCTCTGTGAATGGAAGGATTTAATGGCAACTTCAAGATCCAAAGGGATAAGACAAAAGACGGTAGACCATCAGTGCCAGAACAGCCGAGAGGAGTAATATAACCCCCACGGAACTTCAGGTGTAAACGATTCAGCAAAGAAACGGCTAATGGTCGACTCCTCCACAGTGGGCACAATCTCCAAACTTAATCCTACGTCCCATGATCTACTTTTGGTTACTTAGAAACTGACCCTCATGTATACTAACGCACAAGGCTTTATTAGCAAGATGGTGGAACTCTCACCATCAGACATCCGAGTCTCGAGATATCATGATGATAACCGAAACGTGGATGAGCTATGAAATTGCTGATGCCCAAATTAATGTACCCGGTGTGTCAGTTCTCTGGAACGACAGAATGGGCAGGGGAGAAGGAGCGCTAATTTATTACGAAACAAACCTTCGCTATGAGATCATAGATGATAATCAAATGTGTGTTGCTCATCCCCTTTCGTGCAAATTGTGATTGAAGTACTATGATACATACCTCGTGTCCGTAGTTTACCGATCACATATATCCACTCCGGAGAAGGACCACAGAAAAAACCTGTATTTCGCATCGTGCGAAATCAGAAATACACCCATATCCCAATTACAGGTGATTGCAACATTCATGGCTTTGAACTCCAGCAAAAGAGGAGGAAACGTTCAAGGCTTATTTGCAAGAGTTAATCTGCAGCACAACCCTAAACAAAAACGTCGCCCATCCCATCAGGTTCAGTACAGTCAGTAGGTCAGAGATGGTTGAGTTATGCACCTACTTCGAGGAAGAAGTTATGTAGAACACGACGTCTACTACTTTACTCGTTACATGAAATCAACTCCGGACATATATTTGTGGGATTCCATGATTGGTATAAGATGGAGAAGCTGTTTTATTTCCTAAAAGATTAAAGCGCCTGAATGGCACCATGGTCCTAGGGTTGATAGGTGATAGGGATACAACAACGTCATAGCTTACGAGTAACACATTAGAATAACTACGCAAGATGTACCTGCAGCTATTCAGCTCGCAACAAGCTGACTGTCTGTAAGCTCCCAGATGGATACATCTTAAACCCTGTGTAGGGCACCTACCAAAGGGTTGAACAATAACACCGGTTAACTGAACTTTGAGAGAACT
>OX104065.1:111767702-111854401 GCA_944474145.2 Dicrocoelium dendriticum
TATGACACGATCTCCACGAGATACGCCATTCCCAATTGCTCTAAAACGTCGCTGGAACACCCGATGGTGTTACCATTGTCCTAAGCCACACTGCATCCCCAGGTGTAATCTGACTTCCGAAAAGCTTACGGGGGAAGTAGCCTTTCAGCTGGCGTTGCGAAGTTTGTTGGTGCTCCTGTGCCACCTGATGTCACGTAGCAGGCTAGGCTGCATTCCGAGTATATAATCAGAAGCAAACAAAACCTCATGGAGTAGTGTTGCTAGCAGGACGTCCGATGGTACTTGCAGCTCCCGTCCGGTGATAACAAAGTGTAGCGTTTGCCCGGTCGAGTTATGGTAGAGAGGTTTCCCACTCTCGAGGTGTCTCGCTGTTCATGAACAACTCTAATAATGCTCTCAATGCGTGATTAGTGAGTTCAACTAGCCCATTCCATTCTGGATGGCATGCGATTGTTCGCATTTTCCTGTTTCCTAATTTGTG
Source organism: Dicrocoelium dendriticum (assembly GCA_944474145.2). Classification (NCBI taxonomy): domain Eukaryota; kingdom Metazoa; phylum Platyhelminthes; class Trematoda; order Plagiorchiida; family Dicrocoeliidae; genus Dicrocoelium; species Dicrocoelium dendriticum. The sequence continues at coordinate 111,768,184 of OX104065.1, forward strand.
GCACCTCTCGCTCATTAGTGTATTTTCGAGGTTCGATCCACGATCTGAGTGTAACTACTAGGGTGCCCACCATATCGTCACCCAATTGCCGAAGAAGGTCTTAACTACGATCCAATCGTCAGTATTTTGCAGTGGAAGCGCTTCGCATCATTTTGTGAATTGATCCACCACCACAAGCACGTAGCTGTACCTCCTGGCAGTCTCTCGTAGGCGTCCAACAATGTCAACGCCTACCAGCTCATTCGGAAGGGCAGCTGTCATGGACTGTGGTGGTACGCAGTGAGCTCTCGCTGGATTATGTTTCGTCCACACTCAACAAAGTTCCGGCAATAAAGTGCCATGGCGCACTGTAACCAGAGACACCTTGTCTCCCAACTAGCCCGCTCAATTACCTGTCGCGCCGGTCGGTCCAGGTCTTGCGTGATACATTTGTACGACAGTTGCAGCTCTGGATCTGCTGACCGCAACTGAGTCCAGTCTTCTTGCTCAGCAGAATCGAAGATGATGGCGGATAGGCATAAAATCGTGCATGTTAGACAGTACCCTTGGTTCCTGAATGGTCGCTGGGGGTAATTCGACAGCATTTGTGTGCTTTGCGCTTGGGCGGTGCTGTTACTCAAAATCTTGCAGCTGTCCTTACCAGGGCGCAACCTGCCCTTCAGTGTCGCGGCCGTTCTGTACCCAAATCAGAAACTGATAGTCAGTCCGGATCGCAAACCTGCTACCCAGCAGATAATGTCGGGACTGCTTGCTGAGGCATACTAAGGCAAACATTTATTTTTGTGTTGTACATTAGTTTCACTGCTGTCGCGAGGCTACTGCTTGCAGACGAGATTACTAGCTCAGTTCCGTCCGGTGTGCGCTGCCACAACACAGCTCTGATACCAGGGTCGCTGGCACCTGGGTCCATCATCATCATCAACAGCAGTACATCAGCCATTTGAACTGATGCTTCGCTGCCATACAACCATGAGGACCTATGAAATAAAGAATAAGAAGAGGGAGAGAAGGGGACTTACCTGAAAAGCTTAATGCCCTAAGCAAACATTCAGGGTCAAGGCCCCTACACCTTGTGTAGACAACATACCATCACAAACAGCTGGCTATCGTGCAAAGATAAGGCGGCATCGGCGAGACAGCTTCCTTGCGGCTTTCACTGCCACGCGTCATAATCAGCCATTACCCCGCAGAGAACTCAGCACCAAACACACTTTAAACAGACAATCCGATTAGGAGACGGCAGCAGACGCGCCACTGGTGTCGGTTGCGAGCCATGTCCTGTAAAGTCTCAAGCCAAGCACAAGGTGAGTCACGTGGACTCCAGCCTGGAAGGCGAGACGGACCAACGGCACCCAGTTTAGTTGTCAGTGACTTCATTTCCCGCTGCCAAGTCAACTTCTGTCCACCTCGAGCCTTGCGCCATCCTACACCTGGTAGACTGAACAAGGCCCTCCTAGGTAAGCGGTGACCAGGCATACGTAGCACGTGCCCGAGCCAACGCAACTTATTCAATGCTATCTGTTGTTCTAGGGAGCTAGCATGATTAGCACCACCTAGTACTCGCCTACGCACATCATCGTTGCGGACACGCTGGTGCCATCCGACACCAGCAATGCTTCGCAAACAACGATGATCAAAGACTTGAAGGCGCCTCAGATCTTCAGACCGAAGGGGCCAAGTTTCACTACCATGGAGCAGAACGGCCCTCACTGTGGCCGTGTATACACGGCCTTTCAGATGGAGGGAAACTCCCTTCTGTCGCCAAAGATGACGCAGGTTCAAGAAGGCAGCTCTGGCCTTTGCAATGCGTGAGCTGACGTCAGTTTCTATGCGCCCATCATTGCTGATGCAGCTGCCAAGATAAGTGAATTGATCAACCACCTCGAGTTCCTCGTTAGCAAGCGTCAAGGGGTCATCGAGTGGCTGGTGATCCTGCAGCAACACTTTGCACTTTGAAGGTGCGAAGTGCATACCAAATAATGGGACCACTCTGGACAGGCTATTCAGGGTTGATTGTGCTGCCCCAACATCGTCGAAAATCAAGACGATATCGTCCGCATAATCTAGATCAACTAACCGTCCACCAGGCAGCACTTCAACACCTACATCGTGAGATACCGCAAGGGAACACTCCATGATAGAATCCACGACGAAATTGAACAAAAACGGGGAAATCAAACAACCCTGACGAACGCCACTTGTGGTCGGAAAGCTATCCGATAGGCCACCGTAGACCCTGACGCGGCCTGTAGTGTTCGAGTATAGAGCACGAAGGATGTTCACATATTTCGTGGGAACACCTTTCCTCGCAAGTATTTCGAGCAGAATCGATCGATCGACTGAATCGAACGCACTCTTGCAATCGAGGAACACAGCTATTGTCGGTCTGCGGTATGCGTGGCGCTGCTCTAGCACCTGCCGCAAAGTAAATATATGGTCTATACAGCCACGTCCTGGGCGAAAACCGGCCTGCTCTTCTCTAATCCGAGATTCCCGTTCTGCAGTGAGGCGACGAACGATAATCGAGGCCAGTAATTTTGTCACAATTGGCGTTAGGCTAATACCCCTGTGGTTCGCACAGTCTGTGCGACTGCACTTCTTGTATATTGCCACTACAATCGATTCGCTCCAATTAGCTGGCACACTCTCTTCGTTCCAGATACGTTCGAATAGGGAGGTCAGTGCTTTGCAGAGGACCTCACCTCCATCCTTAAATAGTGCAGGTGGTAGGGAATCCGGGCCAGCGGCACGAAAACGATTGAGGGCTGTGATCGCGTTTCGGACCTCGGCCTCCGACGGAGGCTCTAAACTAACCGTCCATGGCTCGTCCTGCATCACCTGAGTAGGAAGAGGTCCGGGAGCAGGGGGCCAGCTGAACTGATGTTCAAAGTGCTCAGCCCAACGAGCCATACGGCGCTCCTTATTGTGTATCAGCGCACTCGCGCTGTCCCTGATTGTCTCACTGACGCCTGGTTTTCTCGGACCAGTGGTGCGTATTAGCTGGAAGAGCTTGCGGTAATTGCCTACTGCTCCTGCCTCCTCCATTTCTTGAGCCCGACTGGTCCACCAGGCTTCCTTGTCAGCACGTAGGCTCCGCTTTAGTTCACGCCTAATAGCCCGTCTGGTCACATTGTGTTCAGAACCAGCCGGGAGGTGCCTTCTAGCTTCCAAAAGGTTCACGGACCTCTCGGATATCCAGTGACTGGTGCGATGACGACTGATAGTGCCACAAGCAGATGCTCCTGCGTCGTGTATAGTGGCCGAGATCCTATTCCACTGAAGTTCAGTGTCATTAGGACAAGACAGCGAGAGTTCGCTATGCAGTGCTTCTTGATAGGCTTGCCTGACAGAGGGCTGGGTCAGTTTCTCCGTTGCCAATCGGGGGAGACGCTTTGTGCGCCTTCCGGTAAAGTTCATGGAGAAACGACAGCGCACCAAGGCATGGTCAGAGTCGACACAGGTACTCCAGTACGAGCGGCAATCCAGAATGGAACCGCGCCACCTGTAACTTATGGCTATGTGGTCAATTTGGGTCCATCGCTGACCAGCTACAGGTGGACGCCAAGTGGCACTTCGGCGCCCACTGTGTCTAAAAGCAGTGCTAGTAAGAAACAACTGGTGCTCCGCACACAGTTGCAGCAGACGCTCGCCGTTGTCAGTCCGTTCGGCGTTAAGTCCATACTTACCACCCAGCTGAGCTTCTGAAGAGCTCAGACGCCCTACTTGTGCGTTCATATCCCCTGCAAGTACTATAATATCTGAACTAGTAGCACTGCGTAGCAGCGTGTTCAGTTCGTGATAGAAAGTGTCCTTGACTGCATTAGAACTGCAGTCGGTGGGAGCATAAGCAGAAATCACAAACAAACAGCGTTTTGTTTTACTTCGCGAATTCACCTTAGCTGATGTCGTCAAACGGGCTGCACATAAACGGCTGTTCACCGGAATCCAATCAACCAACGATGACTCAGCCTTGGAGCTGAGAATGATACCTACACCAGCTTGACCCGTGAGTGCCGCATCGGCGTCTTCGGATGCGTGCAACCAATAACGAGAGGATAAGCCGGGTGCAGTCAATTCAATAACCCCGTTAGGGTCATTAATCCTAGTTTCGGACACACAACACACATCAACACCCAGTGTGTCCAAGGTGCGTGCGAGTGCAGCCTGCTGACCTGTTTGTCTTAGAGTGCGGACGTTGAATGTCGCCATGGAAACGGGACAGCGTGGCCTTATAAGGAACTTTTGCCGATAGGCGTCCGATAGTTGCTGTGGGATGGTGGCTGCAGATGGTACTACTCCAGTAGCACTTCGGTTGCTGTCAGTTAAGCTGGGAATTATAGAAGGAAGGTTAGTAATGGGGGCCGGGATGGGAGTAAGAGAAAAAGGTGGAAAAGAAAGAAGGGAGGCGCCAGCAGTAGCATGCTTTCGCTTATCCGCCCTGCTGTATGCAGCAGATAAGGCGACCCTTGATAATCTGCGCGACGGCCGATGCAGGATGAAGTTTATGTTTGAAGAAAATGTCATGGTTGTATGTGGGCTGGGATACTGCCAGGGCGCCCAGACCTAGACAGGAGAACGATTAGGGTCCTCATCCAAAGCCTTTGGCTCAAAAGCCTGTCCGCAAGGCAGCGGGGAGGTGGCAATGATTTAGTTTTACAGAAATGGACGCCATCCCATTTCAAACCCCCAACCTGGAGGACCAGGAGACTGAGTTTGTCTGACCTCTCACCATTGACCAACCTGGTAGGAGTAGCTCTCAAGATGCTCGGAGGCATCACCCAGTATAGCTCAATGGGTCAATGAGGTACGCAAACCGTCGCACCACGTTAAGGTCCAGTCTCGTTGTCCAGTCTCCCATGGAAAGGTCTTATCTGCCTTCAGACGGTCGTTCAAATGAGCTGAAATGGTTGCAAATCCCCGAACGAAACCCCGGTAGTAAGAAGCCAGGCCAAGAAAAGTGCGTACTACCTTAACATTGTCTGATAAGGGGTCGAGAGCAAATTCTTTCCACTTTCCCCGGATCGCAGCACGCCCCTACCTTGGACACGACATGACCTAAGTAGGCCATCTGCATTTCCAGGAACTGGCATTTTCGTGGCTTCAGTTTGAGCCCCAATTTTGTAAGAGTGTCCAGGACAACAGCAAGGCTTTGGTTGTGCTCTTCCACTGTTCGCTCGTGTACTATATTTTTGTCCAGACAAACTAAGCAGTGCTTCGAGATAACATCCACCAATGCTGTGTGTAGCAGCCGCTGGAACTTAGCTGGCGCGTTACTCATGTCAAATGGCATGATCCGAAACTCGGACAAACCTGATGTGACAATAAATGCGCATTAGCAACAGTCGTCTGGGTGAAGTTCGACCTTCAACACCGTGATGAAACAGCGGGACCCATTGAGGGCACCCATGGCGTCATCTATACAAGGTGACGGAAACGAATCTTTACGTGTAACCACATTAAGCTTGCGGTAGTCTACGCATAGTCGCAACTCGACACTCCTTTTTGACTGAAACTGAAGGAGATACCCAGGGCGATTTAGATGAACGAACTGTGCTGCGCTTTAACATGGCTGCTGTAACGCGATTCAGTTAATCCTGGAAATGAATCGACATGCGTCTTGCAGGTTGGCGAGTTGGCGGGGCATTGCCTGTATCAATACGGTGTTATAGAAAGTTACACAGTCCCAGTTCGTCGACAGTCCACACGAGGGCCTGTTGGTATTTGCTTAAGATCGACCCTAGTCTTGTGCGGACGGGACTAAGAACATCCTCGGCGGCGTTCTGAATAACTTTTTTCGCGGTAGTTTCGTCCACTTCGCGGGACAACGCGTGATACATAGTCGGTCCGAAGGTTAATTTGACAGTATTGTTAGTTAAATCATTTTTGGCGTTGAGCCGCGTAAGGAAGTCTACTGCTGAAACTACATCCCCGGAGAGCTTATCTACACGAAGAAGCGATGGGTGGCAGGAGTTCTTCCTATATTCATCTTGACTGTAGTCCAGCCTACGGGTCTAATAGTGGTTCCATTGGTTGCTACTAAGCTGACACATACGTCTTGGTACATAAACGCGTATACCCGTAGCTCGCGTTTATACATTGACCAGCATGTGTCACCGTTATAGAATAGCATTTCGGTCTGCCTACCTCACAAACATTCAGACACAATAAGAGAGGCTGCCAGATTAGCATTAGAAACGACGGGCCCTCCAAACAAACATTTTTGGCGGTTGTGTCCTCAAGTGTACGCAACGTTTCCAAACCATCGGCAGCTGCTGCGTGGATGTTTACACGGGGCACAATCGGGACGTCGAGGATTGCTCGTTTTGATTGATTGTCGCCGAAACTCAGGCCGGGTGCCTAACCTAGGAAAGCCCCTGCTTCGTATTCTGGTCACCGGCCGGCTATACCTTTCGTTCGAGTGCGTGCAGTCGTGCGAGAGAAAAGAACTGCTCCGTTCTCGACGGGCATCTAAGGTTAATGTTTCATCGAGTCTCGCGGCCTATTGCTCCAGCAGCACTTTATTTGTGTCACGGTCCTTCGTCCCTAGTAAGATGTACTGGAACACGCGTTCGTGCAGGATTTTGTTGTTTTTATCTACTAACCGCTGTGACGCCGCGACAATCAAGCGAATGGCTCCCTCATTTTTCGGAAATGTCAGTGATGCTGCCACAGGCCTGAGTAGGATGAGAGCATCGTCCGTAGTTGCTTGAAGGTGGAATTGTGCACGGCGGCACGTGCGCTCACAATGAAAGACGAGATGTCATACTTCTAGCCGGCGTGGATGCTGAGCAGAGCGGGCGCCTTGTCCTCTTCAGGAAACTGCGCGACATAGCAACTAGCCTGTAGTACCCATTGCTCGTAATGGCCACCGATATGAAACTTCTCCGAGGGATTGGTGGAGGAAGGGGAATTGTTACGCTAACTTGTCCGGCATAGATAACATAGTTTACCACCCCGAGAATTGCTGAGAATAACCATAAAAAGGAAGAGGGCTCAAGCGAAGCCTCGCTAGTAAGGTTTTCTTTGTCGCTATTACTGGCGAAATTGAATTTTTACGTCCTTGTTCTTATCGGCACTAGGATCAAACCGGAATGGAAAAGACAATGCCACTGATGTACGCAGAAATTAACAAGAAAAGATTAGTTTAAAATTGGCAGGGTCGCCCAGTATGTAACCTGCGTCCAATCGAGGATGCCGATGGGTTCCGCGTCCGGTGTGTACGTAGGTCGTAATAGACCTGGGAAGCTGCAATGCAGGACGCATACCTCGTAGGTGGCCAGATGCTCATACTACAACCATCTAGTAAGAGACCACACTAAAGGAAACGTGAAGGTAACGATAAGAGGGACCATAATGGCCATTTAACCAAAGTACCACTGTCCCCTCACATCGTAGATCAGTGCAAGGTCAGGCCCGTAACTGCTACACAGAGTAATCAAGACGGGCAATTTGAAATAACCGCCAACTAGCGTCATTTACATTTGACCTTATGGATTTTGGCGACTTGAGTAAACGCTGGATCAACAGAGTGCAAAAAAACCTGCTCATAATTATATATTTAAGTCAGAATATAGGCTTATGTTCGCCCGTGGTTGGATAAACGTGTTTCTGTTGTCTTCCTTCTTTCGTTATGCATCCTGCACCCTGGAACACTGCCTTTACGTGAGCGCATCGTATCTTTGTTGTTAACGTGCTGGTTAATTCGGGCCTTGTTTGCAACCAGGACTTTCCGTCCGCATTTCGAACCTGCTCCACCGGATCCATTACATCCGGGCCATTGGAGCTCTGCTGTTAAGCTAGTAACCGCATGCCGATCAGGTGTTCAGTTGTGTCCTCTACTCTTCCAGATCAGGCATGAAGCATTGGTGGAACAACGTAGATGACAAATGTTTATCAATCCGATCTCTGGGAGAGGCGGCTGTGAAAGGAGGTTTGAACACGCACGTGCACAATCGCTGTGCGCAAGTAAAGGTCAGCTTTTCATTGACACGATGAATGTTGGGGTGGTGACTACAAAAATGAGCTGAAGCTACGCACACACTGTCAGGATATTGTAAATTGGAGCTGACTGGAGAACGGCGCTATCCTTTCTGAACATTACGAATGGAAGCGGCCCTTGTACGGCACCTTGCATGAGGTCACAGTGTACCACTACTGATTCAGACAAGACGAAATGAACCCTCAATTGCAAAAGGCATTCAAGACAGAAAATATATGCTTAATACAAGGCATGATCATCGGTTCCATAACATTCAAGCTAGTGATGAGGAATACGATGATCAAGCCAACTAAAGAACTTCACGTAGTTAAGGGGAACGGCGATCACTCTCTCCGAGGTATAGGTAGATTCCGTCCAGTTGGCAGGGATTAACATTAGATACATAGTATGTGGGCGAGATGCACCGGCAAAGTGATGCCACATCTCTCAAAACACCTTTTGAGTGCTCCTGAATCGACAGTCCCCATGACGTTAAACTTCACCCGGTGGAAATTTATTGGTCAGCATCTTTCAACTTCAGTACCATTACTCTCCTGTAGATCGGAGCAACTATCCCACTCTTCCACGTGGAAGGAAATTATACGTCGTCGAGGCAGAGTTGAATAACTGGGTCAGCGGTTGAACCGAGTCCAATTGCTATTGCATCAGGCTGTCGATACCAGGAGAACTGTGCCTGCACAATAACCTAAGACGTGACTAGGTCTTAGTTGTGATGTGATCTGTGCGAAACTGGCATGAGAGAGCGGTGTGCTCCGGGGATTACAGAGACTTGTTGCGTACGGACGCTATCCACTTTTGAGATGTAGTATGATGCGTCTAATAATAAAGCTGGTCAGATTACTTCCAAGGCTTCCAATTCCATTTGCATTCATGAGAACATACAATCACCGGCGATAGCATGATAAGGTAAAGTGTGAGCTTGCACAAAAGGCAACGAGGTCGTAAGGGTCGTTGCATTGGTACCGCGATTGCATCCATACGTTAAAGTAACTGAACAAACCGAAAAACGGCATCAACATATGTCAGGGTGACTGCGAAAGATGCAACACCGAGATAAGGTAAGAAAGAACTGAGATCGCTTACCTACCTGACAAGACGGGCACATATGCGGCACGGTTAAATGGATGTGGCGAGGCAGCACTGAACATCTGAATGTCGGAAACTGCTACAGTTCCCATATTGTGGGGATCTATGCTTTACAGTTGTACGACATCAAACAGGTTCACTGACCGTGTAGGTTCCCGTTCGGCGGTGCTATCGCATTAGTTAGCTACCACTTCAGAGTTGCATCGTACAGTGTTGCTAACACTTACTCCTACTGATCAGATATACACACTCATGGGCTTATGCACATAGGTAGTCACGGCAGAAACTGGGAGGTTACTGTTCGGATTTCCAGGAATGTGATTCACGACTACTTCTGCCATAGAATTCTAGCAATGTCTAATTTTAAGGTAAGTTCACCTTCCTAGCCATCGGTTCCCATGTCCGGTAGACTGAAGTCAACATGCACTCTCATCAGTCGCATGGTTCAGTGGACTTGGCTTGTTATGATAAACATCCCTGTTTTGTTCATGTAAACAATTTTATTTGTGAACATCAGCCCACGAGTTTGATAGACAAGTGCATGCCAGCCAATTATTATCAACCCAACTGTTTATGACCGCATTCAGTTTCCAACATAAACTAACATACTCGGCCGTGTGACGCCTACGCGATCACACTCTGGAGGCATGACTGAAAACTTTTTAACAGTCTGTGATGCATAAAACCCTAGATTCCCTAGCACTGCATTTACTGCAAGCAGCGTTTTCCTGTTCATACTTCTTATTCCTGGTACCTGAGCATGTGACACTGATTCCTTATAGGGTCGTCTGGACTTGCATCTGCGTATAAGCAAAGTGCCGTCAGCTTAAAGTCTAAAGTCGAAATCTGAGTGAAGTATATCCAACACCGTCATTACCCGCCGTTTTCATTTGATCCATTATAAACATTTCCATGGTTCCAGAAGAGTTGATTGCCATCATTAAGACAGGTTCACATCGTTCACCCTGTACCTACTAACATTTCGAGAACCATAGGATGCAAAGCATGGCACATTATCTTCAAACGGCCGCTTTTCACATCCAGTTTGTGAATGAATTCTCCATCCAAACGAATGAAAGCATAGCTGTCTAAGTTTGAGGAATGGAACAAAGGAACAATGGTTTATTACGGGTAAAAAAGCATCGCTTAACAAGCCCCGTGGGATGGAAATTATTGCGAAAATCAATTGCATAATAAAGTGAAAAGCATTGTGGTGGACTCACCATAGACTTATGTAGAATAGCAGAGATGTTCGCGTATTAAACGTCTAAATCCATAAATCCATTGGTCAGGCGTTTGGCAAGACACCGTTGGATTGCTTTTTGTAGCCCCTGGCTAAAAAGTCATAAAATGAAATGTAAGTGAGACAATGCATCGTCAACACGTTTCTTTAAATATCACCAGATTGGCAGCAGAGACGACATAATTAGGGAGGGCGTTTCAAGGCTGGCACACGTGGAGAGAAAAGAAATTTCTACGGCATTCAAGCCGGCTATAATGAATTGTCAGTTTCAAAGGGTGACCTCTTAGTTTGGTGTTGTGGTTCAATTCCAGCAGCGGACGGCAAATGTGGTTTGGGTTCTTCAGAATCTGGTAAACCATTATGAGATCCCCCCGCAAAAGCCGATATCGACTGCTGTACATTCTTAGAGATTTCAGTCTAAGCTGATAGGGCAGATGAAAGAGGCCCCCCTGACGTTCTTGGTTGCCCTTCGATGAGGAATCTCGAGAGCAACGGGATCCTGTTTCTGCCAGGGCTGTCACGCCTGAATAGCATATTCCACAGGCGGTCGCACGTAGGCGTTAAGCATTTGGGGAAATATTGAGGGTTCAAACCGACCGAAGGGTCTGCGAAGCAGGCCGAAGTGTTGATTGCCGGTTCTCGTCGCCTTCTCTGTCTGTTTTAAACACCCGAGATCCTCCTGTACCAATACACCCAGATTACGCTCCTGAGAGACCTTCTCCAAGTTGTGGTCTCCAATCATGTAAGCGCTCACCGGCTGGTGACGCAGATGCATCACTTTGCACTTAGCTATGTTCAATTGAAGCTTGTTCCTTTTGACCATTCATAAATGCAATCTAAGTCATGTTGGAGCAGATCCTGATCTGGCTTGTTACTAATCGCCCTTCATATGTTGACATCATCGGCGATAAGCAGGAAATTTGAGAAGTTGACTCTTGCCAGGTCGTTGATAAACACCAGGAATAAGCGCGTCACAGCACTGGGCTTGTGGACACCATATTCCACCCCAATTGGGTTAGAGAGTGATCCCCTAACTCCTACTTGAAGCTTCCGTTGGTGAAGGAAGCTGCCAATCCAACCAAGAACAGGATCTCCGATTCCGTAACTCCGAAGCCGTTGAAGTAGGATGCGGTGATCAAGGCGGTCGAAAGCTTTGGAGAAGTCCAGATAGATGACGTCGACTCCGACCCCATCATCGGCCACTTCCGTCCAACTACCTCGTGCAATCAGTAGGTTGGTGGTGCATGACCCGTGTTGATGGAGGCCATGCTGTTCCGGTACCAAGATGTTGCATTTTTCCAGGTAGTCCATTAAAACCTTAGCGACGACTGCTTCCATCACCTTCGCGAGCACAGGGAGGAGAGTCACTGGACGGTAGTTTGCAGGATCTGAACCGCTACTGCCTTTGGAAATTGAGGTGATAATGCCACACTTCAACATAGTGGGAACTTGTTGTTCATCAAAGCACCTTTGGAAGAACTGAGACCGTGGTTCAGCTAGCTTATTAGCCACAGCCTTCAGTGCCTTCGGGCGTATGTTGTCTGCTCCCGGAGAACTATGCTCACGCAATGAGAGTAACTTCCTTAGCACAATTGGTGGGTTGAAGATAACATTTGTAAACAAAGGTGTCGGTAATGTACTTGAAATTATGGGACAAGTAGATGTTGCGTGTTCAAAAATTAGGGCGTATTGTTGCCGCAGGGCATCAGCTGCTTCTTCGGCACTTTATACTCTACCGCCTTCGTGAAAAGTGGAGAGATTCCATGCTTCACTGTATGAAGCTTATTGACATGCCCATATAGCGGTTTGTTGTTTGCCATGAACTTTTTGGCTATGCACTGTTGATAAGTTACTTTGTCCTCACGGACAAGTGCAGTGCAATGGTTGCGATGGGTCAGGAAATTTCCCCAAGTCTCTGAGTCGGGGTTAATCTCGTAGGCACGCCATGCTGCATCCCTTATCGCCAGGTATTTTCGAGTCCTGCTCCTTAGAATTGAAGGCATTTTTGCGGGACGATGGGGTTTGGTCTCTGATGCTTTGTTGACGATGTTGCTGAGTCTACTAACGAACTCTGCCGAAACGTTGTCAAGTAGACTTTTGTTTGAGAATTCCCAAAATGTGACCAACTGTCCACAGCTGTGTTTCGTTTAGTATTTTCAGCTTAGGGCTTGATGGTGCTGTTTAACACTCAACTGTTTTGCTCTTCGCTTTCAACTTGGAAGGTCATTTGCAAAATCAAATCTTGTGCTTTATTTTTCTGGAGCATTGAAGCAATAGCTTCTAACGGGGCAAAGCAAATGCTTGACAAGTCCCGTAGGAAGGAAATTACAAAATGAGAATGTGGTGCCAATAAAATAACGCGTATGTTATAAGACTCAGCAAGTGTTACTCAGTAGCCCGAATGTGCGTATTCCTGTCTGGAGTGCAAAGGAGGTCTGATACAGTCCACCGTTTGTTGATCACTAATGCCGTCATCTGATCATCACGGGCTACGTCACACAGTGCAAACGTACCAGCGTGTCACCAAGTCGTCTTTAGCATAGTGATTTTGTGGGGGGGGTATTAATTACGTAAGCTATAAGGGAGCTCCAGGGATGTACCACTCAGAAGGAGAAAAAATTTTGTCCAGTTTCCAGTCAGGTGTACTACTTGACCAGCTTAAACTGATAATCCCTCAGAGATGTGCTTTGGCCGAGTATAAAAATATGGTGTCAAGTGTGGCTTTAGTATTTTAGGATCTGATACACCATGAGAACTCTCAGTAATGACCGCTGTATATTTTAACAGTTTTCAGCTTAAGTTAGTAAGGAAGACAGGACAAGTCTTTGACAACCTTTGTTGTCCTTCGTTGCGCAGTCTCGTGCTCGGTAGAGTGATACTTTGCCAGGGTTGCCAAGCTTTTAGAGCCTAGTCCACATGCGACTTTACGTACGCGCCAGCTATTTGCGAAAAGATTTATACGTCGAAATTTCCGGTCTTTCTACGCAGGAGGCCAAAATTCTGATTTGTTTTATTTGCTGCTCTTTCGTTCCGCCTCACCCAGCCAAGGTGGCCTTGCACGAGTACTCCCAGATCTCTGTAATGAGAAGCACGTTGCAGAATTTGTGGCCATCGACAGTACTCGGTGGCTTATGCTCCGAACTTCGCACTTGGCAACGTTGGACAGGAGCATGGTCTCGGTTGGTCACATGTAAGCTTTATCCAGGTCATTTTTCAAAGCCCTGTAATATTCAATTGTATTGATAGCACGCCATATTTTTAGATCATCGGCTAAAGTAGAAGATTTAAGGAGAGCTCTCGCGAGATATTTTATGAAGTATAGGAACAAGCGTGCTCCGTGTGCCGTGTTCTGATTTACACCGCACTGGACTCCAAATGGGTTGAATAGGGTGCCGCGAACCCCCACATTCCGGTGAGGTTGCACGCGAAACCGGCCTATCCAACCCAGGACGAGGTCACCGATTCCATAATTCTGAATCTTTTGAAATAGAACACGGTGATCCAAACTGTTCAATGCGTTAGAAAAATCCAGATAGACAAGATCTACTCCTACACCAGCATCCACATGTTCCGTCCAGCATGAATGAGCAATCAGCAGGTTAGTAGTACAGGACCGATTTTGGAGAACTCGGTGCTGCTCCGGAATACGAATTTTGTTAATTTGCTTGTACCTCATGAGCGTCACCGCTACTATGGATTCCATGATCTTGGAGATCACCGGAAGAAGTCTTATCGGCCGATCGTTTGTTGCTTCTGCACGGCTACCATTTTGTAGCTTGGAGTGATGCCGCTGTGCTTTCACATCGTGCGGACGTGCATCTAGTTAAGACATTGTTGAAAGAGTATTGCAAACGGTTCAGCTGAACTCATGGCAGTTAGCTTTGATGTCTTTAGGCAAATGTCGCAGCACCAAGGGAACTGTACTCGTATAAGTATATCAGCCGCTCCAATACGTATGTGGCAGTAATGGTCATGTGGCTAAGCCCTGGTAACGGTGTGATCTTGAGAAGAAGGATGTAAGGTGAGGGCACACTTTGGAAGGTACGGCTATCTTGTTATCCAATAGCGTTGGCTGCATCCAGACGTTCGCACTAACCCGTATGATGCGTTCAGTGAAAGAATTCGGTGCTTGACTCTTGAAAACTTGTTCAGATGACTGCGAAATAGATTGGGGTTGGATCCAAATCTTATCGGAAGATCCTGTTGGTATTGCTTTATCCTTCAGGACAAGTTTGGCGCAGTGATTCATTCGTGTTGCATAGACATCCCATGTGTCCTCACTCGGAGAGGCCACGTGAGTCAGCGAAGAGGAATGCTTTAATGTCAATCATTTCCGAGTCCTGCTCCTTAAGAAAGGCTTCATTACTTTTCGAGTGGTGGACTCTGGTTTCTGATATGCTTGCCAGTATCCTGTTTAAGCTAGTGACAGACTCCTCCCATTCGGATAGGTAAGACCAGCTTAGTGTACCAATGAGGTCGGATAGGTTACCATAGTCGCTTTTGACGTGAGATTCTATGGTACCTTCTTTAAGATATTCTGCGTAGCATATGTAGCCAAACACTAGTATCGCATGAGCTCTGCGGCCCAAAGCAATACTGGTAGTTACTACCTTGATCATGATTTCCTCGTTGGTAAAAACGCGGTGCAAGATTGTCATTTTGTTTCCCTACCAGGAAATGCGTCGTAGAGGTGACTTGATAGTACACTGGTGAACCAGCCATTAGCTCTTGCAGTTCTGCTTTGAATTACCGAGAGTGGCCGGGGTTTCTAGGGCATGCAGTTTGAGGTCCACTACCAGGAGAACGTGGCTGGATAACATTGCTGGTAGGTTATGCAAAGCGGAAGCTAGAACCCGGTCCATTTCTAAAGTAAATACTGGTGGACTGTATAAACTACCCACTAAACATGTATCGCTTTGCCTTAGGTGTAGCCGACACCATAACTCTACGACAGCTTTAATCACTGGCTCGGTAACGCGATCGACGTGTGTGTTGGAACGGTACTAAACAGATATTGTATTTCTTGCCACTGCGATACACCGGCAAATTGGTTAATCTGATCATTTTATACAGTGAGATATACTAGAAAATTGTCTTAGCTTTTCATAGTTGCTCTCAAAGCTAATTTCGTGGCAATTAAACAGCTAACTGAATTCGCAAATTTGAGAGCTTAAATAGGTACATATATATAAACGGTAAAGTGAATTACTTGGCCGTTTGTGGAATCGTCTCTTAGGGATTTGCTTCCATGTGGGTAGTACCTCAAACCGTTTCATCTGCAATTCCACGCGTCATCACGTCGTGAGTCGACGCGGCTAAGGAGGAAATAAGCCAACACTTTGCAAATTCATCTTTGGGACTGTTGTTATAGATACAGAGAAGAGGCACTCCAGCCATTCAGCCCTTTCCAACATCCGACTTGTTGATCCGGCAACCATCTTCTTCGCCAACGGCTTTGTGGCAATTCTTTTCGTGGGATGTTACTAATCATCTTGGCGGCTTAACCCTTCACATCAGGTCGGGCCAGTCTTGGCCAGCAATGGAAATAAAAGAAAAATAAAGACACGGAAGGCAAAATAATGAGTAAATGTTTTACACCTCACTAGAATGAGCTGTAGTCCGACGGTAGTCTGCTTCAGTTTGTACAAGCAATCCTTGAGGACAAGTAACCTTTCGAAGTATTTATAAACAGGGCAGATTTTTAGAAATTTTCGGGTTGTTCCATCAGATGAACCCAGTCGATAAGAAGCGTAATTAATATAGAAGTGGACTTTGCGCATTATGGAAACTGTGGTATGTACTTGAGCTGTACACTGTAGAAAAAATACTGTAGATAGTTAGTCAAACGTAAAAGGGTCAGAAAAGGAAGAAAAAGAAGGTCTTCTATGAAATAGTTCCGCTTTTATAAGCTCAGATGTAGTGTTACGGGGAAATTCTCGCCATGGAATAACACAATTTATCGTCACTGCTAATTGTGGGGAAAGCAACCATCTGTCTACTGAAGTGGAAGGCGTTTGTTCAAATCATATCTATCTTGCGCCGATTTCTTAAGGAGATTGATTGCTGGTATTTGGTCTCAATATCCCAATAGCTGTTTCAAAGTTGTGAAATGAAGGCCATGCCTTTTCAAACTATTTTGCCGACTGGACTTCACGTATCCCATTAGGAAGTCTGTTACATAATACTGAGTGTCAGTTAAAGAAAAATCCATGCGACCACTTCGTTCTTGATCTTTTCACTATTACTTTATCATAGTTGTTTCTGATGAGAAACCTTGCTGTTTCTTTTAGTTGCATTACTAGATTTGAAAATATATTTTGTTAAGGATATCAAAGAAGACGACAAGATTTTCATGTGGCGAAGCCAAAATGAATAAAGTTGTATGGTAACGTATCTATCCACCTACTTTAATGTGTTGGAATAACCTAGGAGATTTTAGTAAATGACCGTTGCACTCACTCTAATGCCATACGAACATTCATTTTGGAACTACAGTGGCTTAGACAGTCATTGTCTAGTAATTAACGCGTCTGTGTTTTGTACATGGCGTTGCTTGACTCCTTCACGGTGCATGTTTTGAACAGAAACCCGATGCTCCGATGAGCTTGAGCTGTCCGGTGTGCTCAACGAAGTTGGCTGCGTTTGAATAGTGTATCATTAGGTCGAAGATACTATGGAAATGAGACAGTGGTTTGTAGTCAACAGTGGGCGAACCCGGTGTGACTTCACATACTTATGATACCAAATGGCAGGTGTCAACCCAGTATGACATCTTCCTTTCGGAACGCCATGGATCAAGCGTAGGTAGGTCATGCTGGATTGCGCTGAGAATATCAGACACCATTGTCTTTGCAAGTACTAATAAGTTTTATGTCATCGGTAAATTGAAAAATTGTGCCAAAGATAAAGGCGTCAAAATGTCCTTGACATATGCTATGAATAATAACGGACCCATGACTGCCCTGTATCACATCACTAGTGATTGCCTTAGACGTGCTTGTTTCATTTTGAACCTGAACAACCTGGGTTCTGTTCATGATGTAAGATACGAACCATGGCAAGACAGGGTGAGTGAGAGGTTAATGGAAGGCTCTCAGCCTGACCTTCCTATTGATACCAAAACGAGACCTATCAGTTTTGAAAATAAAGAATTGTACGTATAAATTTCGACACGGGTGTCGAAATGGCGCAAACTGTACAGCTGGAGGGATAGATCCAACAGACTGAGAGTGCTAGAAACTCCACATTGAGCCTAATGGAGTGAATTTGAACACTGGTGAGCGATAAAATTTATTCATCAAATTGACGCAGAATAAGCGATTCACAATGGTCTGACTGCACGCTAGCTAGGCTCCACCGACAAGGACCACACCACCTCTCTCTGCAGGCCGGTCATTACGCACAAGTGACGTCCTAGGTGGTGAAATCTCTGTGCCGGCAACCTTGTTGTCATGAGATCTCAAGACATTGCGACAGGACGCGATTGAATCTCGGTCAATTTGCTACGAAGGTCCCGTATACAAACACTTGAGAGCTACAGATGCCGAAAGCGTGTCTTAACTTGAGCGTTCCCCGTTTATTTACCCCGGCCGTCGTGGGCTCTGCTGACAATGGTTTGTTAGAAGAATTTCTGACCTACCACACGGGGCTGCTACGGATTAGTATACACAGCATCCGCTAATTAATTACATTTAAAGGCGAAGATGAAATAATTTAACGGTTGCTTGTATTTGACGCACGCAAGCCTCACGGATCCCATAACTCTTTCAATGGAGACTGCGATGGGATTGTTTTGACGAGTGGGTATTTTAATATGACTACGCCGGCACAATCACGCGGTTTTAAGCAGCACTTCAGTCGAGCAACTTACCAAACATATGACCCTCTGTTCTAACACTCTGATCCCCTGGAATCTGAAGCCTCTTGTGAAAAGAAAGTTTAGATTATTGTAAAAAATACCGTAAACATGTCTTCAGTTTGTTTCTTTGCACTACGCTTGATGCATTTGGCTTGTTTTAAAAGAGGCTATCGAAGCTCGACAAGAAAGTTCTAGTCTAATGGTGGATGTTTGTGAGTAGTGTAAAGTTCGAAGAAAGTAGAAGCCACGATTAAAATTCACGCACAATAATATGCCTCGACGGGGAGTCGAACCCCGGTCCACGAATTTCCAGTCCGCTGCTCTACCACCTGAGCTACCGAGGGCTGACGATTAGGTGCGCAAAGTTTAACACATGTCTTCTGCTTGGTGCGCGACGTGTTGCCAATAAGCTCACAGTACCTGTCCTGATGTTGCAGATTGGCTCACTCACCCGTCACTTCCCAATAGACCGAAGTTCCTGTCCTTCAGACGTCCAATGGGCGATGGTAGATTAATGGTGGATGTTTGTGAGTAGTGTAAAGTTCGAAGAAAGTAGAAGCCACGATTAAGGTTCACGCACAATAATATGCCTCGACGGGGAGTCGAACCCCGGTCCACGAATATCCGGTCCGTTGCTCTACCACCTGAGCTACCGAGGGCTGACGATTAGGTGCGCAAATTTTAACACATGTCTTCTGCTTGGTGCGCGACGTGTTGCCAATAAGATCACAGTACCTGTCCTGATGTTGCAGATTGGCTCACTCACCCGTCACTTCCCAATAGACCGAAGTTCCTGTCCTTCAGACGTCCAATGGGCGATGGTAGATTAATGGTGGATGTTTGTGAGAAGTGTAAAGTTTGAAGAAAGTAGAAGCCACGATTAAAATTCACGCACAATAATATGCCTCGACGGGGAGTCGAACCCCGGTCCACGAATATCCGCTCCGTTGCTCTACCACCTGAGCTACCGAGGGCTGACGATTAGGTGCGCAAATTTTAACACATGTCTTCTGCTTTGTGCGCGACGTGTTGCCAATAAGATCACAGTACCTGTCCTGATGTTGCAGATTGGCTCACTCACCCGTCACTTCCCAATAGACCGAAGTTCCTGTCCTTCAGACGTCCAATGAGCGATGGTAGATTAATGGTGGATGTTTGTGAGTAGTGTAACACGTCGCGCACCAAGCAGAAGACATGTGTTAAAATTTGTGCACCTAATCGTCAGCCCTCGGTAGCTCAGGTGGTAGAGCAACGGACCGGATATTCGTGGACCGGGGTTCGACTCCCCGTCGAGGCATATTATTGTGCGTGAATTTTAATCGTGGCTTCTACTTTCTTCAAACTTTACACTACTCACAAACATCCACAATTAATCTACCATCGCCCATTGGACGTCTGAAGGACAGGAACTTCGGTCTATTGGGAAGTGACGGGTGAGTGAGCCAATCTGCAACATCAGGACAGGTACTGTGATCTTATTGGCAACACGTCGCGCACCAAGCAGAAGACATGTGTTAAAATTTGCGCACCTAATCGTCAGCCCTCGGTAGCTCAGGTGGTAGAGCAACGGACCGGATATTCGTGGACCGGGGTTCGACTCCTCGTCGAGGCATAATATTATTGTGCGTGAATTTTAATCGTGGCTTCTACTTTCTTCGAAAGTTCTAGTCCTAGGAAAGGGAAGCCACAACCTTACCAAACAGAAATCAAGCAATAATATCGGTGTTTTTTTAACAACTTGACGTAACTCAGCTACAGATAGCCTAGCACTGCTCCGTTTCGTATACCAACCGCTTTTGAATTCAGCCTAGGCCAACTGTCATGGTTTAGCCTGACAGTGGGTGTGCGTAGGACGGCTAACATGAGTTTTCTTTAAAAATGTTGTACGATTAATCGGATACCTGCCACCAAGACAACTGTGCGCTTACCGTAATCTCAGTTCGTCGTGTGTTACCATAATTAGTAGTCTATCCTGAGCATGAAAGCGGAATAGAGGCTAGGTTAAGTTTGACTGCCGTGAATTCTTGTGTAAGGGTGTGGCCGTGAGTTACATTCGCTGGATAAGACAAGCCAAAGTGTAGACAACTTTTTGTGGCGTGAACGTGATAAATGTTGCTGGGTCTCTCACAAATGCAAGTACGTGCGTGTTACACCTGTTCACTTACTCAGTCGATGGCATACAATATGCGTCTGAGACAACCCGTGGAACAGTCGGAACAGGATATGCGTGGCCATTTCAGTCGTAGGACTCTGTAGGACCGGCGGTCAGTTCAGCTGGAGTTCACTTGCCCAACACTGAAATGGAGAGGATGCCGGAGAGAAAGTGGATGGCTGGGTTCCAAGTTTTTGTTCAGCCACCCGAGGTGCACCTCACGGCAAACCCGCCATCACGTGAGCCCAGAGACAGCATTCAAAGTGTTATTACGTAACAAAACCCCCATAATGCTGGTAATTAGTGAGGCGTTGTTAATTAAGGCCTAGCAACCTGTGCTGTGTGCACAGAAACGCTTGAGGCAGTCAATTCGGTTGCCATGGTCTTAACTGTGACATTTTGATTGGTGTTGCTTATTTTTCCGTGTATGTAATCCTTTGTGTGTTTCTGCTCGTATTGTGTTTGCGACTGAAGAGAACAATCAAAATGTTGTCATATCGCAACCTCTGTCTTCTCTCTGCCTTAACGAAATGGCTGAAGGGGACCCATTGTTTTACTTTTAAATTTCGTTGTCCAAAGCAGATGTTTGGGGAGATACCTACCATCGGGATTTACAGTGAATTGAATAAAATAAGCAATGAAAGAGCTGATGTGTGGGGAGTGCACGCGAAGTACACCCACAGTGGCCACAACCTTACCTTTAAATGCTCAGAGTGCATTGTGTCAAAGAATGTCACGCGATGTCAGTGATCGATACCAAAAAGCGGTGTTGGCGCTCGCCCGCATCGCGAACGGTCAGAAGTAGCAGTTTTTCAGAGCGACCTAGCAATCGTCTCTCAGGTAAACTACTACATTTAAATGCCGTACACTTACTGAATCATGCGTTTTGAAAGGCATTTGCGAACTACGGAGATCTGTAACCAAACCGTTTCTCATTGGTAGGAGCTGTTCTAATAGCCCGTGCTTACAGAGTTAACACACTGGAACTACCAACCGCACAAAAATCATGGCTACAGTGGAAGAGTCAGGGGCAGCGACCGGATTTAACTCACATACTGAAGCGATAGAACGCCATGCCGATAAAAGGCGACAGTCTAGAATAAGGAAGAAATGGAGCCAGGTGATTCGAGTTTATACTGATTTATTTTTTCTACATAAGGTTTGTTTCGGTAACAATAGGCCTAGAGTTGTGCTTTAATTAACGAAATCGTACAGGCAGGATAAAGAACAGGAGATGACCAGTGGCAATTTTTTAAACTCTCATCTGATTGACAGACAAGTCGAGACATGAGCAAGTATGTGGCAGTTACGCCAAAACCAGCGCAGTCCACTGGGAGTGCTTCCTCGAGTAGCAATAACGTTAATTATCAAAGTTTCAGCCGTCGGTGGAAACTCCATGTAGTTTTATTCATTTTCTAAAGGCAGTTTGGTAAGCAACACTGATGTAAAGATGTTCGAGGTAGGGTGAGCCTCCAGCAATACATTATGCTATTGGTTACGACAATCTAAGTAGCCGAAGGCTCAACTGTAATTCGAAGTGGTGACTTGTAGTAGCTGAGCCGGCGCAAACAAGTAACGCTCTTTCGGGCGGTAGGATATTATTGTTCGAGTGTGGGTAGGACTATTCCTGACGTAACTCGCATATGCTAAGTGCGCTAATTGTGCTTAGCTTCTAACTTACTCTCGGTCCCCGCAGTCAATTTAGTCGTGTCCGATGAAGAACCTTGTCTTATGTTCTTCGCTCTCCATGGCTCTATCAGATTACTGAATTTGTGCAACTTTTGGCCTGACTTTGTTGTCAGGATCAGTAATAGGATTTTTCAGTGAGGTTTTTGGACAGTTAATACAAATTCCTCTAACTTTCCAGGTAAGAGAACAAGTTCAAGCCAACCGCCACCTTTTGAATGTTGAGCAACTAAAAGGTTAGTATTCGTACGCACGCCTCTACACTAAGCAGAGCTTCGTGCTATTTTTGCTTCTTTGGATCGAGATGGAAATGGCACAGTGGCAGCCGGCGAACTACTACGGGCTATGCGCTGCATGAATCAATCGCTGACGGAAGCCGAACTAAATGATTTACTCGCCGAATTGGTCGTCGACTGTAAGTTCGCTTCATGTTGTTTCATATGACAACTTGTTGTGTTCGCGTACTTGTAGCTAGCGGCAAAGTGAGATTACATGAGCTGTGTCTGTTTGTCGGAGACCGAACTGCAGCAAAGCATTTGCAAGCAGATTTGGAAGAGTTTCTGCGTACCCTGGATTCAGACGGTAAGTGGCATCGATAGCTTACCTATCACAGTCTCCGATGACAAGTGATCGTTTAGAGCTAAAACACCAAGAAGTAGACAAACGATCATGTACAGTAGGTGAACTTGGTACCCGGGCGGATGCACTTGGCTGCCTGTGCATTTAAACCTGCGTCAACCTAGCACAGTCTCCCAGAATCTACTGACCGACAATACTAATATTTTTACTCATTCTCAATGTACGTACTTCGTTAGAGCCCAAGCAACTAAAACCTAATAGCTCCGCAGCCAACGTGCTAAGACGCCCAGAGATGATTAAGCACGTCATAAAATAAACAAACGTTCGATGCGCACATTTAAGGTGGCCTGTATGGCGATACGATGGAACCCCTCATGCTAACCAGTGAACCAGCGAAACATTGACAAATTATGGGCAAAAGGATAAGTCATTATACTTCCTGCTAGATAGTTTGCATTCGAGTTTCGTACACACACTTACAGGTGTTAACAGAGAACAAGGTATGTAAAGTTCCTACAAAGTATGTATTAGCAAAACGCTTGGCTTCCTAAGAAAAATCCGAAGCATCTTAGGTAGAAGGCGAGGTCAGTGTCCCAATGCATTTAGCTAATAATTTCTTGGCTTTGTGAAGAATAATCGATGAATATATACACCGACCCAGCCAATCGACCGTTGAAGTATGAAGTGGGGTAAAAAATAATGCCTAATTTCGCCCGACAGAGCTCTGCACAGCATACGTAATTTATCTGCGAAAGCTCTATCCCCGGGTACTGAATTTGCCCCAGGTTGCCGCTTAGGGTGATTAGGCCTAATACTGTGTCTAAAGCTAGCCTTTTTATGTCTTAGGTCATCTAGCGGAATGATCTAAGACATAAAAAGGATAGCTTTAGCCACAGTATTAGGCCTAATCACCCTAAACGATAGCTTGGGGCAAATCAAGTACTCGGGGATAGAGTTTGTGCAGATAAATTACGTACGCTATGCAGAGTCCTATAGGGTGGTGTATAAACAGTTGCTACTTCCTAATCGAGAAAGCCTTCTGTTTGTGCGCTCACAGGATTCTGATGGCAGGGATCCTAGGAACTGCCAAGCTACACTTACGTGGCTTCACGGTCGTTCAGTCCTCAAACCGGTATCTTGTTTGTGGTGTCTACGAGACGTGGTCTGAAGTTAACTGTGCTTTCTTTTGTATAGCATAATTTGTCCCCCTAGTGCTTGACCTTCCACTGACGAAAGTGTCGACAGTTTGCAGAGTTGCTGGATTGTATCGAATCAGGCATTTTGGTAACATTGCTGTGTTCAGTTACGCGGTTAATTTTCTTAAGCTTCGTTGAAACCATCTTTGGACGTGACTCATTGAATGGTTGCTCTTAGCTGAAACTTACACCGACTCTTTCAGCCGTGTTCATTGGCTATGAGCTGGGGAGTTTTTAATTCCACATTTTGGTTCAGCGTGTCAACGGTGCATCTTCTCTCGGTAAAAATAATCAAGACCTACAAAGTAACTGTTCGTACCGAGCAGATTTGAAGCTGCCAAAGTACAGAAACTCGTCAGGCCATGTTGCTTTTCCGACCATAGCTTTCTCCATAAGATAATTTTCCTTGGGAATTTAAGGATTTTAGTACGTAGCTGCTTTTTCGTGAAATCTACATTATTGGGGATCAACAGGTTGACCTCTGTGCTGAACAATACTATACAATTCATGTTACCTGATCTTAGCCACTTAGGAAGTGCCGTGCATCAACAGATCCGCTTCTCTACCTATGCCTTTTCTATCACCAAAACGGAGTGATCAGTTAGTGCAAGGACTAATGCACTTCCCAAAAACTTGATGCTACGGCGATGGGTAATTCATCTTCAGTCGAGTTCAATGATAACTTGTGATAAATCCTTAATAGTGAATTATCCCGTTACTTCACTCAGTGAAGTCTTGTCATCACTCCTTAGATATGCTACTTTCGGCCTTTTGGAGAGCATAGGTCACTGGTCTCTTCGTCCAAATACCTAGTGTCCAAATAGCTAGTGAGTACAAACGCGGAAAAATTTGTGACAATCAACAGTTTATAGCGGTTACGCAAACGATTCGCGTGTGTTGCTCTATAAATGAAACTGACTTGCAATTAAATATAGGGGACGATATGCATAATCGCAGTACAGGTAGGTCCTCAGTACTCTAGTTAAAGGTATAGTTGTAAGTCACACGCACTGATGAGGAATCCGGTCTTTCAAATACGTGACCGCTTCGATATCACAATCCCTGTATGAAACGTCATTGGCTGAGCAGGTTCTACGAATGATATTGACATGTGAGCAGAAGCGATTAGGTGGGCTGATGGACCGGAAAAAATAACAACGCCTTTCCCAGTAGCAGCTATTGGTTACTGCAATTGATGTCCAAACTAGGCTTCGGTTAGCAGAATGAATTGACTACTGGTGTGCTCTCCTGTGAGCTCTTGTTAGCCGTCGGCATTGAAGGATGGAAGTTCCTTTGGTTTCGATGTTGTTCTACATCTTGTGGCCATCAGTGCTGTCTACAGTTATGGAGTTGGACAACGCAAAGGACGCAAAGATGTGCCTTAGGTGTAGGTGGAATAAATAAGTAGTTGAAAACAACTCCGGTCGAAGAGTCTAGTGAGTATTTCTAGCTCCTTTCCTTAACGTGAAGATTTCCTGATAACCACAATATTAGCTTTAAAACATGCTTACCTGGTCGCAGTCAAATGCCTTATAGCGTATGCATTTGATACACCATTGAACTTATAGCTACTGTCCAAGGTTTATTATTTTCGTCTCTCCCCAATGTCTTGTTCATAAACGTCAGGGTTATTCTTTCTACTACGAAGCTTTGGGTATAGGTGGTTGATGGAACTAATTCGTGAAGCGAAAGTCGTGAAGCCTTATGTACTACCTGGTATTTGGACACTGTCCTACACAATAAGACCATACGTTTAGTCGAAACGAAATTCCCCATTTACGTATCGTGTAGTTTTTTCAAAACATTATTCTTTCACAACATGCATGAAGAAAAAGTGAAATTACTGAACTCTTCTCCCGTAGGCAACCAGTGATCCTCCACCCAATGCTCTCGAAAGTTCTATAAGCTTTTTATTGTTGTGACAATGATGGGCCATTAAAAAATTCAACATCATAGATTCCGTCAACGCCGGTCATGTGGTTTTCTGGTCCGATTGTGGTGGAATACGGGGTTCCAGAAGTATCTACATTAGGGTGGCACTTCTTCTTGATCGTCATAAGTCACCTCGCCTGCGTCATCTAATTGAACGTCCTGCTTTTCGCAGACGGCAACAAAGTGTGGCGGCCGATCAGTAGTCAGAAAAATTATGACCCGATGCAACGAGGCCATATCTAGATGATCTTCTCATAGGAGCTTTACCTTGGACTGGTGATTGGAGATCACTTCGACTGTTCGGATCGGGACGTGGTGTTCTAAGACGGAAAGCAACAGGTTGGACCCTTACAGATTTGGGTTGTTCGACTCTTACATCTTATCGGGAATTCTCACTGCTTATGTGAGTCCCCATGTGGAGTACGCGATTCAGGCCTGGTAACCCCAGTTAAAACGTGCTTTGAACGCACTGGATACTCTACACCGAAGCGTAACTGAAAACGTTAAGGGCTTGTCCCATCTAACATGCCAACAGCGACTGAAAGCCCCCGGGGACTGTAGAGCTGAACTTAGCGATGTCTACGGAGTAACCTTATTCTGACCTAACAAATTTTGTAAAACCCCAGTCACGTTTTCCGCAACCTCCGAAAACGGAGCTGCAAACCTACCAGATGAATCTGGTCACCATACACAAATGGTTGTAACGCCACAGGAAAATATTCCTCCGAATTGGTGATCTATGGAACGCCCTTCTAACAAATCTCATTTCTGCATCCAAGGTATCCAGTTTTAATAAACGAAGGAGAATTTACACTACATGTCAAAACTTGCATCCATCTGGTGAGGAGATAAGTCAAACAAACGCTGATCCACATGCAATCGGGGTAAATGGATATACATGTGTTAACGTGGATATCACAATGTGGTCCATGCTACATGAATCATGCTTCTTCACCGCAGTTGGCCTACGCCGAATTACCCTTCAACTAGATCTACCTAATTTGGATAGGAAGTATTTTACCTTATTTGATTCGTTCAGATCTGTTATTCTACTGCATATTCCGTGTCAATCCTGTGTGTTTATTCTCTTTCAAATTCTTTGCTGGCTGCTTTATGTTCCGATGTGGCTTCGCTTGTGGTGAATGTTGACAAGGTGCCTGCCTGTCTAGTACCTTCCACTTCGTCTATAATGGATGCAGGAGGCTGTGAATTGTTCTTGGGGGACGGGGTGCACGGTCCACTTGGCCATTCTAGGCTCAAAGAGTGGTTCCATGCATCCTGTGTAAAGCAGAGTACGGTCCAGCCACCGCCCTGTGTACGTCTGGTACGCATGGTTTCCCAATCAGGCGTGAATGCTTCCGCTCTGCTTGTCGAAGGAGTGTGGGCCGGCTCTGTTGATGAAATGTGGCTCCCATCCGCATGCCGCCCGGTCTTATTCCTTTGGGTTCACATTGGATATGGGGTGCGTGGGTGGAACTGTGGGTTAGTGCAACGCAACCACCCATGGTCCCTTTGTAAGGGTGGGTATCCTATGGCTGTCGTATGGAGGCCGCAGTGACAGGCAAATTCGGACACAGATACCGCCAATCCATGGTGATGCGCAGTTTACCTTGCTGGTAATTTTTTTCTCTCTGAACCCATGTATCCCATACAGAAGATAAAAAGTTGTACTAATTAACTAGCGAGTAAAAGCAGATTGCTCACCCATCTGCACACATTTAAGTGTCTCACTGTGGGTCATAATTACTAAGTGGCTAGTTAGCCAGAATATATCCCGAATATCCCTTCAACTAACAAAGTGTAAAGCGTTCGATTCAATATCTAATCGTTTTGAAAACAGCTAATTTGGGGGCACAGACAACTGAGTTTAGAAGGGCCTTCCAGGGTTAACAGATCCTGAGGGAGAAGTAATTTCATCGACAATCTTAACGACTGTGTTTTTAACACAGTTTCAGGCTACTGCCTCGGAGATTTGTGCTCGGGCTGAGTTTCAAAAGCGGACCTCTTATAACATTTGGGTCACTCAGTATCTGGTAGACTAATATGAGGTCTTCACGTAGCCGCCAGTAGCGTCCGCTGAACACTCCGAGTGTCTAGTCGTTGACGACACGGGAAGTTATGCAATCCCTCAATAAATGTTGCTGCTCGACTTTGGGGAGTTTCAAAAGCGCAGCAAAGTCACACTTTAGCGAAGGGTGCTAAGCCTGGATTGCATATTCGAAGTGGGGACGCACGTAGGTATCAGACAGCATCAGCGAGAAGATGGATGCATCCAGAGTCCGAATACCCTTCATAAGAGAACAACATGCTGATTACCACTTGTTGAAGCGGATTCTGACTGTCTGGAACACCCGAGATCGTCCTGTACCAGCACACCGAGGTCACGTTCCTGAGATCTTGTCTTCAGATCGTGCACCCCAAGTTTGCAGATGTAGACGTATCGATAGCGGATGTGGATAACGCGACACTTGTCCACGTTGGATGGCAGTGCATTCCTCACCGACTAATGTCAGGTCTCATTGAGGTCACGCTGGAGGATCGCGTCGTCGTCCGTTTACTTGAGCTCCCGCGAATTTTTCACGTCGTCTGCGAAAGTAAAACTTTTGTGGCGATGGCTGTCGCTAGATCGTTGATGAAAACTAGGAAGGAGCGAGGCCCAAGCACCGAACCCTACACTACGCTGCACTTCTTTCGAATCGGGTCTAACGGAGATGTTCGCGCTTTAATCTCCATTTACCCATTCTACTACTGGATCTTTCATGCCGTAGAGCTGTATGATGTGCATGCGATGCTGCAAGCAATCGAAGGCTTCCGAAAAGTCCATGTAAATAACGTCGGTTCCTATCCCCTCCTCGAATGTTTCGGTCCAGTTGTCAGGTGCTACCAGCAGATTCGTGCTACATGATTGATGTTGACGAAACCTGTGCTGCTTCAGCCCGAAGATGCCGTAGCTTTCCAGATGGCCCATCAATAGTTCTGCGAGGATCGCTTCCATGACATTGGCGAGAGCAGGGAGAAACGCTACTGAGCGGTAGTTGGACAGTATCAGATCGACTTATTCCCTTGTGAGTGGGGGTTATTGCACCCCGATTGTATGTTGTCAGAACTATATTTTCTTCTAGACAATGCTAAAGGAATCCGGCAAGTGGTTGGGCTAGGTGCATGGCTGCCACCTGCAGTGTTTTAGCGTGAGTGTTATCCACTTCAGGAGAGCTGTGTGTACACAAGAACAGTAGCTTTCTCAACACCGTTTCTGCTATGAATGTGATGCTGGATAACACTGACGGTGTGGTGACAGAAGTAAGTATAGTAGTCAAGGCTTGTACCACTTGGAAAGTAGGTAAGTACTTAGCCTTTAAGGCGTTGGCCGTCACTTTTGTTGTGTGGGTATTCCCACCAATCGTAATGAGTGGTGCGGTTGCGCGCTGCACCTTTCGAAGTGCATCCACTTGTCTGTAAAGAAGCTTGTAGTTCGAACGGAATTATTTCGCTAGCTCCTGTTGGCGTGATAACTTGTCTTCACCAACCAACTAAACAAAATAATTGCACTGAGCTACGTACGTTGTCCAACCTTTTGTGCAGGGATTGTTTCTGTGAAGGCCCCATGTCCGATCCCGCGAGGCCGTAAATTTTCTT
Source organism: Dicrocoelium dendriticum (assembly GCA_944474145.2). Lineage (NCBI taxonomy): Eukaryota > Metazoa > Platyhelminthes > Trematoda > Plagiorchiida > Dicrocoeliidae > Dicrocoelium > Dicrocoelium dendriticum. Next base: position 111,797,551 of record OX104065.1, read on the forward strand.
GTTTGGCTTCTCAGAATGGAATTTTGCTTGATGGGGCGTCGGAAAGTTTTAGCTTTGACGTGTTGGGGCTAGTGACATGAAGGTCTTATAGAAATTTTCCCAGTCTATTCCTGGGGTACATTCAGTCGTGACGATCCAACTAGTATTTTCAGCGAATGCGGACAAAACTTGCTAATGTGTAATAGATGGCATCCTTTCGTACTCTGTATCGGTGTTTTCGGCGTGACAAATGTAATCGAACAGTAAAGTCACGTAATCGCTTTGACCCCAAACACTGCATACATTTAACCCATCGACCAGTAGCTCCTCGTTGGTGTGCACCTGGTGAGATCGGTGACGTGGTTGCACAGCGGTGTGTTACAGATTAGCTATTGAACTGTTTTGTCTCGATTGCTGGAGTTTCCAAAGCATGCATTTTGAAATTTGTAGTAATGAGGATATGGGTATATTTCTGCTTTATCACAATGCGAAAAACATATAATAGTCTGTGGTCCATATCCGAAGTGGATTTCGCTGGTCGGTCAAGTAGGAACATGGGGCATGCATAGTCGTCCGTCTAGCACAGTTTGCATGAAAGAGGATAAATGACACATATTTGAGGATCATCTGTGACTTCATAACTAAAGTTGGTTTTATATTAAATGATCACCCCCTTTCCTACACCTGTCGTTCCAGAGGAAGGACATACCTGGTAGAGAGATGTGGGCATCGGCAATTGCACAGCCCAGCCACGTTTCGGTTATCATTATGATATCTCAAGACTCGGATGTCCGACAGTGACGGAGTTCGACTAACTTATCAATAAGGCCCTGCGCATTAGTATACAAGTAGACCATTTTATCAGTAACCAAACGTAAATCATAGGACCTTTGAGGCGTCGGCCACTAGCCGTTGTTTTGTTGAGCCATTTACACTGCTGTTGGCTGTTCTGGCCCTGATGGTCTACCATCTTTTGTCTTATTCCTTTGGACCTTGAAGTTGCCATTAAATCCTTCCCTTCACAGAGCTGCAGGAGTGGAAGATTCACCAGTTTGTTCATTCCCAATGAGTCGTTAGCCATCCGTTGTCATGTGCCTGCTGCCTTAAACCGAATTTCTGTAGGCTGCCTCTTGCAGAATTTAGACCAATTATCCAGTATAAGCTCATACTGAATTATCATGTTCATCAGCCGGGGACGGTTCCCTTGTTGTTGGGTGAAACTGGTATTCTTGTCAACCGCTTTGCAACGATGCTATTGAGGGAGAGTTCCTGGCGGATATAACCCCTTTGCTCCCAGTCGTGTTTCTCCGCTCCATCAGAGGAAGATGTTTTCAACGCAGGAACCCCGTAAACTGTAATCGTCCGTTTTTCGTCAGCTTTATGAACCTCTTTCCTGTTACTATTCGCTTTAGGACGTTCGTTCTAAGGTATAGCCGAAAGAATACGTACATCATGTGATGATGTACGGAGCCCGATCTAAGACCGTATAACGGCCTCCGTTTCGTCAGTGAAATTCATAGTCACCCGGAAAAGTCAAGGTTCACAGTAATGCACTGCTTTGTTGTGACATGGAACTCGTCCTATTGTCGTGGGTTCAACTGGAATGCCAGTTGCACCACAGATGGAATGCCACTGATTGCGGTCATCTATCAGCTTCGATTTTTATGGTACTAGACTGCGATGCAGGAACGTTCCTGCACACAACAGTCAAAGCACCGTGCTTTCTTCTAATAGCTGCAGGTTTGAGGGTATTAATGTATACCGTTATAAACGGTTTGGTTGTTTGTAGAGGATGCTTCGCTCTTATGTTGCTCGGTGCTGCTACCGGAGTCGGGAGTGTTCTCTACGACTTTCGCATCGAGCCAACTGACGCATGCGAGGCCAGCCTTTTCCCTATGGTAAACGAACTCGGGCTCGAAGATGTCATCATCACCACTGGCTTGATGTCGGCTGCACCGCTGAAAGGAGTGGCACCAGACATATTTGGAGCTTGTCCGTTTGTGGGAGTGAGGTGGGCCAGTGGATTTAGAGACACAGACGCTGCAGTGCGACTGGAGCGTATGGCTCTCTTCTTCGGCTTAGAAGCGGGGCTTGCGCTGGCTGGTTGAATTAGTAGCGTGGCCATTTTTATCTCTAAGAAAGCAGTCGTAGCATTTACTACATGCGCGATTATCTCAGCCAAGTTAGCGCATTTCTTCATGAACAAACATAAGCAGTTGGCAACTGGAATGACTTGACATGTTAGACTAAACCAAAATGTGTCAGCAAGGTTGTTCGTCTTCCTCGTCTCTTGGACGGATTCTCCTATACATTGCGGATAGTACGATCTAATGCGGCTAGAACAGGGAACCTCGATATTAAGGACTTTGGCACAAATCTTTGAAGGACACACGCAGCATTACACAATGTTTGGAATGCTGGTTACACTGTCCTCGTTTACAGCGAGATCTATCCGAGCAGTCCCTATGCTAATGACGCTCACGTTTATTGAACACTGAACAATGAACAATGAGTTATAACGAGTAAAAAAGCAGGTGCTTGACATGTCCCGTAGGGTGGTTAGAGTGAGAAAAGACAGATCAAGGGATAATGGAATCGTCAGTTCGTGCGATTACAGATTTAACTGCACTGCACTGGGTTTGAAATTAGAATGTGCGCACACAAAGCAATAAGGGGAGTGGTTACTGCTCACGTAATAGGCGAGAAAATAAAAATAAAAATAGCATGGACAATGCTCAAACGTGTGCAACCATCTTGGGTCTACAGGATACAGAAATCCAGTTTCTATAGTAGTAGGGTTTATCAAATGTCGTGCAAGGGGTTTGGAGTGACTCATTCTGGAGTAGGGTTATGGCATTATCCACTGTCTGTTATGCATTAGTGCCAGCATCTGGTGGTCATGAGCTATAGCACGTGGTGTAAATGTGACAGGGTATCGTCAAGGCGTTTTTTGAAAAGGGATAGGATGGGAGCGTTAATTACATGTTCCGGGAGGGCGTTCCAAGGCTGTGACACTCGAAGGGAGAAATAGTTTCGCCGACATTCCAGGCGGCTGTAATGTATGCCTAAGTTAAACTGGTGACCTCTTAGCAGGGTGTTTTGACTGAGGATTAGAAGGGAATGGCATGGGTGGTTGGGGTTTCTCAGGATCCGTCATACCATTGTGAGATCGCCCCTTAGAAGCCGATAACATCCACTGTATATTTTGAGGGTCTTCAGCCTGAGTGGGTAGGGGAGGCTGGTAAAACCTCTGACGCTCTTCGTTGCCCTACGATGTGCAGTATCGAGCGTGGTGAGGTGGTGCTTGAGCCAGGGTTGCCACGCTTGAATAGCGCATTCCGCGTGCAGCCTCAAGTACGCACTAAGCATTTTTGGAAAGACTGAAGGGTCAAACTTCCCGAAAGTTCTGCGAAAAAGGCCGAGGTACTGGTTTGTTTTCTTAGCTGCCTTTTCAGTCTGCTTCAAACAACCGAGGTCATCTTGAACTATCACGCCGAGGTCGCACTCGTAAGAAGCCCGCTGTATAATTTGTGGTCCTAGGCGGTAATTGTGCATACTATTGTGCCGTATGCTGAGAACTTTGCATTTGGCGACGTTGAAATGCAGCGTGTACGCTTTGTTCAGGTCCTCCTGTAACACTGTGTGATCCTGCACTGCAGCTATAGCACGCCATACTTTTAGATCATCAGCAAATAGCAAACATCTAGAAGATAGCACTCTAGCGAGATCATTTATGAAGGTCAGGAACAGGAGGGATCCAAGTACCGAGCCTTGAGGTACGCCGCACTGAACTTCGATGGATTCCGACAGGTTGCTTCTAACCCACACATTCAGGTGACGTTGCACGACAGTCTCCTATCCAGTCCAGAACAGCATCGCCGATTCCACATTTCTGGAGTTTGTGGAGCAGAATGCGATGGTCTATACGGTCGAATGCCTTTGAGAAATCTAAGTAGGTCGCGTCGACTCCTATACCAGCGTCCACAGATTCCGTCCAGTTTGCACGAGCTTTCAACAGATTAGTGATACAGGAGCGATTTTAGCAAAATCCGTGCTGCTCCGGAACGAGAATTTTGTTGTTCTCCAGGTGCCCTATCAAAGCCTCAGCTACAATGGACCCCATAACATTGGAGATCACAGGAGGTAGTGTTATCGGGCGATAATTTGCTGGTTCAGCACGACTGCCACTTTTGTAGATTGTCGGGATGATTCCGTGTTTCCACATCGTGGGGACGTGCATCTCGTTCATACGTCGCTGAAAGGAAATTGCTAGTGGTCCTGCCAAACTCATGACAGGCGTGCACGTGACACACAAACATGTTAAAACACGCTTAGTGAGTTATATAGGCTGAAGGCCAGTGGATTGCATGTGTCAGCCCTTGTCGTGACTGGTCTGTTGCGCACACTTGTCAGATGAGTGGTGAGTAGAAGGGTCAATGGAGCGTGTTATGTGGCTGTACTGGGCGGTGTGATGGGTTCCGCCTGTGCTTTGGTTGACAAGGCCACAAGGAATGGCTATTCGATTTAGGTTATCAATCATTTCCAAATTACTACTGGACGTGAAGCCAAGTTGTAGGGAAGGCGAGGAAGTTACCGCAAAAGTGTTTGGAGGACAACTTTTGCTTGAGTTGATCTTCTCAAGAAAGCACTTTCGAACGAGTGCGAAAGTTTCACAACTTCCTGGAAACTGGAGTACTGCGATGTTAGGTTTCAGCAACAAAATCCGTCATGAACTAGGACATGAATCAGACGTTGAAAAGATAAGCATAATCCGGAAGCTAAGTGCGCAGCAGCTGCTAACTACGAGTTGAATGAATGGGAGCTCAACGATGTGCAACAAAATGGTGAGGCATGGCTCCCAAATGTTGCGTCGATTGGGAGAGATCGCCACTTGTTGGAACGAAACAGCGCTGAAATACATTTTACACCGCGCGCATAAAAACTTTATTCCTGTGTGGCAATGGAACAGATATAGTCTCACTTACCAACTACTGACCTACGACACTCATTAATGCATTAGTTCCAATCATAAGGCTCGATTAGTAGTTAAGCAGATTCCTGTAAACAGGCAGCTTGTTGGAACAAACAAACCAAACTGCGCGAACAATTTCAACACAATCCCAATGCTAGTTCTTGTTCTCCGAGTGTTTTTAATGGTAGATTGGGTTAGTAACTGATTGCTTGACTGGTTGATGCTTAAATAACTGACTGACTGCCAGAATAACTAACCAATCGAATAATCGTTCCAGTGATCGGTCGGTCGGTCTACCGCTCGACCGACTGACCACCGGATTGGGTGCCGAACTGATGAATGGACAGTTAAAGAATTGGGTGGATGTGCACTTGAGCTTTGTCAAAAGCGGAGTCGGTAGCAAAGCGGACCTGTTGCAAATGTACAATGAGTTACAATGTACATGTTACAATGTACATGAGTTAGTGGAACGCTGTTATACCATCTAGATCCAGTATTTCAGCAAATTCTAAAGCATTTTGCATCTTACAGGATTTCTTAGTCGAAGGTTCCACAAAGCTCTGGGGTTCAGTGAAAGCAAAAGGTAGACTACATGAGGATAACCGTATTGAACTAATTAATGCACGCGTTTCGATTCGGTCAAACATGCAACACAAAAGGAGTAAAGGTATGCTACTTATAACTCTTTATCACGCAAATTAGTATCCGTTATGTGAGAAGACATTAGCGTTCTGAGGGGAGCATACCGATGAAACGAAGGCACATCCCATGATTGGGACCGGATAGTCCACGTGTTGCCCCGGAGGCTCTTCTTCGGAGCTACGCCAAGAGATATGTCTTATTTTAACCATGGACGCCAGGCTGGTAACGCAACCTCAACCTAGGGACGAATATAGGAATCACTCAGTATGTGTACTAGTCATCGTTCCAAGCAGCAAGAGCTTCCCACAAAAGTCTTAACTTCAAGTTCGCCGCGTTCGGTGCCCTCCAAATTTAAAGCGAATTGACCAGACTTCTTAAATGACGATACTCAAGTCTCATTCACTAGCTAAATGTTGTAGAACGTGCTGCCCCAAAAGATATGTGTAGTTGAAGCTGCTACGCAGCGTCACTAGGTGGTGATTCACGGGATTCAAAGGATGGTTCAGTTCTGCCAGCTCATAAATCCGTTTAACACCGTATTAGAGATAGGCCAGATGGGATGTTGAGAGATTAGTCTTCTAATTAATGGCATCGGGTCACTAGTGCAGTGCGTGGTCAAGTGAGCACAAGGAGTAGATATTGAAACATGCTAGAGTATATATCGATCGTTAGCATGTGAAGCGATAAGCAAGTTTGTTCGGAAGTGTAAACTAGGTCAACGCGTGCGCGTGTTTGAGTGTAGATAAGCCACATTCTCAGCGTGGAAATAAGTACGGAATGAAATTAACATCGTACCGTATAATTTGGATTGCGCAGGAGCAAACGAAGATTGGGTTGGGACAAGGAAATGAGTTGGATAAATGGTAGTGGGAATCACAGCGATGTGAGCACTGAGCGACACAAAAGCACCACAAAATGGGGCCTTTGGGATTCGCCTACACTCTCGATTGAACTTTAAAGGAAACGCTCATCTTCTGTTTTACGCTGCTCTAGTTCACTTTAACCTACTTCAGCCGTTATTTAGAAGTGCGGGACTTACAACGGCAAGCCAGGACATCTTCAGCTTAGTCAGTGGTACAGTGATTCTCTTTGAGACAGTGAATCCGAAGATCCATCTTCTACTTGCGACGATCCAACAGCGGGGACTAACCTCTATCCAATTAGCCGGTTTTTGTAAACAAATAACAAAATTCACACGTTTGAACGCTTCGCACTTAACCAGCTTCAACGGTACAACTCACGGTTTCACTTTGATGAACACTTAGCAATCTGAGGCTATCACCGTAAACTAACAGCAAGTGGGCATCCGATATATTTGCCTAATACTTTAGTAGACCTGGAAACACAGCACAACCGGGCGAACAAGTCGTCATGGGCGGGTGCAATAATATTGTTATAAGCTGAGGCTAGCGGAACAGATAGAAGTTTCCTGCTTGTTTGCCACTGCCGATCCAAACAAATTGAGCTACAGGACTCGGTGCTCCAAAGACAAGGACACTATAATCGAACAACCGTTGTCTGGAGCAAAGACCTGTCTGTCACAGCTTGCGCTAGTCTGTTCTTCAAATGATGCAGAATTCCAATCAAACCTGTGCCACAATCCACACATAGCCCAGCTTACTAGAAATACTTTATGATCCAAGCGCAAAGATCACATAATCTACCAGGTGCTGCATGGCGCAATGGTCATTACCTGTCTATGTTCGCACTGGCCTCGTGGTCAAGTGATGGATCATCTGCTAATGACTTCTCCAATTACAGTGAGTTCATCGAGGCTGTGACCTTATTACTTGAATGACGGTAGATAACGCAAGTCCACTGAATTCAAATGCGCTAATAGGAAAAATACTAGCTTCAAGAGAAGCTTCTTGAGAATTACCGCATTTATCAAACCAGATCAGTTAAACACAGTAGTATGCTCTAGATGCAAGCCAATACCTTGAATTAAGCGCAACGATTCTACGCGGCAAGTGCTTAGGTGCTCGTTCACGAATCCAAAGGGCGCTTTACGAACTGGACACAATAGCTACAAGCATACGACCGCCACATGAATACCGGTTCCTTAACGAGATGCAGAAGAAACCCAGTGCGGCAACGTGCGCTGACAAAATACATCGAATCCCTAGGCATACGGCTAAAGAAACAACAATCTAAAACTAGCCGAATATTTGTAGATCAAGCAATGCGATGAATATATAGAACAGCGGTATACATGCAAGTAGAACTTCAAGCTGTGGCTCATAAGGTGAGGCGCAGAACCAGGGACAAGCTGAAACATTTTTCTGAAATGGAAGCTTGTAATACTTGAAATCCTTGTAGCATAAAACTTAGTTCGAGGGGATCTTCAGTACACCAAACGATTTCTTCCTTTATTAAATGATGTCCGGATTTTTCAATTTCTCCAGGTATGTAGTCTGTCGTCCAGTTTGGCACATGCATATTTTCAAATGAAATTATCGCAATTATCTTAACAAAGGCATGTCCGATGTTGTGGGACAACAGACTTGCTTCGATATCTGTCTCACTCTAGAACCCGCTAGCTAAGCCAGAAAGCTCCACCAAGTCACACACAAATGAAGCGCTGACAAAGACAGTTGAAACATTATGAGTTTCGTCTCCAACCAAATCCGATGTCCATTCAGGCAACACTTCAGCGTTTGTTTGCAAAGCTACAGGTAGAAGAGAATGGTCAGAATCATCAAAGTACTTCAAAACCCCCCACTGCAATTGGAGAACCATCAGCCTCTTCATATGAAGAAAAACGATTACCGTTTGGCGCGTCATGCGAATTATGGCTATACAAATTGGCAACACAAACCGGAGGAATGATCCAATTGTACACAGACGGAAACGCGTAACTACCATCCCGAATTCTCAAGAGAGCGCAAAAATAAAGGACAGGAATTCTGTTAAATCGAGCCACCAAAGTGTGATCGAATGTCATTCCTTTCGACGTCAAACACCGTGTGGGTGATCAAAGGATACTGGACACCATAAGTACATGGTACATCATCATGACACTCAGACGTGTCTGAAGGCGTTGCAAATGTCACCGCCTCACCTTCGGAATGCATCTGTGGCGGCCACATTATGGAAGTGACGAATCAATCCGCAGTGTATGGGTCTGGCACAGAGAACATGCTCTGACTCGACCTTAAGCGGATCTAACTGTGTAGGTTGCTGTGCCGATAGCCTATGTAAACGGAGTTTGTGAGCCTACATCCTGGGTGCATACATTTGGCCATCGTCAAAAAACGTAACAGTGCTCTGTCTTCTTTCACCTGAACTAAGCGCACACGCTGACACAAAACACAGTTGACTATACCTTCTTCTTTATCTACCCGAATCCTGGATATCTCTACTCCGACTTCTAACAGGCGCCTCCGGCTTTCTGCCTCCCACGACAGTAGTAAATGCGTTTTTCTTAGCTCAGCTAAATTCAAAACGGCAAAGGAACAGTAAGAAGTATTGCTATGCTTACTATTATGACAACTGTGGGAACCAGAATGTGAAACATATTCATCATGCTAACCGCCAGTGACTTAACCAGATGCTTCGATTTCACCGATCTTCCAGGGCAATAATTCTGGAAAGGCATGATCCAAAGTGATCACTCGAAAAAAAGTCTTGTGCCTGGTACTATAACCTTAAAAAAATTAACTCCAATGTGAGGAAGCCAATCTTAAGTACTCTGGAAGAGTCTCTAATGCCCTACCCTGTGATACTTTGCTTTCGCTCACTGCTCACATCGCTTTGATTCCCACTACCATTTATTCAACTCTTTTCTCTTTCACAACCCAATCTTTGTTTGCTCTGGCTCAATCCATATTTTGCGATCCGATGTTAATTTCATTCCGTACTTATTTCCACTCTGAAACTGTGGCTTACCTACACTCAAGCGCGCACGCGTTGACCTAATTTACACTTCCGAACAAACTTGCTTATCGCTTCACATACTAACGCTCGATATGTGCTCTAGTATGCGTCAATATCTCCTTGTGCTCACGTGACTTCGGACCGCAATAGTGATCTGACAGGTTGAATTTGGATAAAATAAACTTAACGATACTTAGAGGTTATAACATTCCTGATTTCGCGTTCAAGCATTACGGTTTGAAAAGTAAAACATCGAAGCACTATTGCCCGATCAGTTTCAAACTCTTAAAGGAGGAAGCCCCACACCCTGACATGACATCCTGATGTCATGACATCTTGACGACATCCTGATTAATGACATCCTGATGACATCCTGACATGACATCCTGGTTAAACCAGATAGAACATACCTACAAAAGTCCGCAGTTAACCCTGTACCGCGAACAGTAGAGCATGTGACCAGGCTCATCGATAAAACTCAGTCAAACGTCCAAAAGATTTGTGCATCCAATGCGGATACTAGATGCAAGTATTTAAGACTGAAAATTTGTCTGCATTTTCAAGTATCAGTAATTTCATCCTTCCTTACTCTACTGAAAGGTCCTCAGTGTAACTAAAGTATAAAGCGGTTTCTCTTATTCCTGACAGCATTACTTCCATTACATTGAATTCTTCATGCATGAGAATCAAAGGAAAGTCTAAGTGCTTGGAGCAGTGCAGCGATAACAATCTGTTGACGGTGTCACTTTCCGGTCTCAACCACCCAGACACATCCAAAGATTGGCAAGCTGATGGAACCCAAAGCTTATTGTCGCCCGCAAATGACTTAAACAAGCCAAGTATTAGTGTCTTCAGAAGGCGGATGACTAAGAAATACTCGCCCACACTCAAAGTTCCCTACCGAACAGCCTCCTACAACAGCAGTTGCATAAGACTCTTACCTCTTGGCCACGCCTGGTTGTCATCCCACACACTACAACAATCGCTGAAAGCGTATAGGTTACGGAAGGACATCGGCCAATACGAAAGTGGCACTGCCTACTCCGCTTCTTGTTTCAATTAACCTCTCCCACGACCTCTTCCAACAACCCTTTTTAGCGCTGACAGGAAGGAACTAGCACCAATTCCCACCACAGATACGTCCGGCGGAGGTCACCCATTTGATCCCACGCTCCCCCCAATTTGTCCAAATGACAAGACTGATCCACTAATAAACCGACAGCAGTCTATGCATGATGCTTCGGGTCCCTTCATGCCCCCAGCTATCACGATATTCACACGTGAATATCCGTCTCTAGCCCCAGACCTTCTAATGACTAACTCAGGTGCAACACTCTTGCACTTACCTATGATGTGCACCATGCTCGAAACCAAACACATTAGCCATCATGCAACGGACAGCGACAGTTCCTCAACACAGTACATTTTCCGTAATCCTGCTTAATTCCAGGTTCATAATAAAGACTTCAATTTTTAAACAGACTTGCAAGGTTTGCCAACCCACAAGCTATTCTTGCCACGCAAACATGGTGTTCCTCCGATCCACCTTAATGCGCTGCCTCCAAAATATCACCAGTTGCAAAAAGATCTCTGCATCAGCATGGGTGGAGGGTGTATCATTTAAGTACACAACATACTTACCGTGGAATATACTGGCATCAATGCTCGCCTGAAGGAAACCTGACGCGTTCTCTCTTAACTGAAACCGTCAAATCGGCACGCTGTGTTGGACCGCAAGCGTCCATAAGACCGCGCATGCGCTCAGCGTCACATTCGTCTCTCTGCCCTTTTGTCTGGCCGTATGTGAAGTGGAGACTCGACTGCCAAGTGCGCCAGCTGGCGCGAAATCATTATCGAATGCCCACGATAAGCTGACTCCGAAACGCCTGAGGACGGACAGGCAAACCACTGACTGGGGTCAGTGGAAGAACAACGAGCGCTGACCTCACCAGTGTAGGAGGAGACTGGTCACAAAAGCTGTCTGTTTGCATAAGCTTTGTTTCAGCGGCCGAATCACCGAAGCCTCGGCAAACTGAAGTAGACGAGAGTATCGTTGTTTGATAAGCACGCCGAACGATCCATGAAGGTACGCCGAGCAATCGAGTATGTGACGGCAATCGAACTGCTAGGTAGCTTAGGGTCCTTTGCAACCGTGTTAGGGGTAACGTGCTCTGCGATTCTCGCTGACAACCTTCTCTCAGTTCGGTTACTGTACTTGCTACCGCAAGTACGGTGAAAGAGGTATCTAGGTAAAACTGAGCATTTTCTATACGAGGCTGCAAATTGGTAGTTTCCAGGTGTCCTACGAAGATGTGAACAACAAGTATACATCGAAGGAGACCATGTTTCCCGCCAACTTTTAAATTCTGCATTCTATCAAATAACGTGTCTTTAAGGCCTTAGTCGGCTAGTGCCTTTCGGATAGGTGCAATTACATTGGCCAGGCATTTGGCCAACTTTTGATACGGTGCGCCTACCACTGAAACTATTGGTCGAAAGGAGACGCCTTCCTTGTAGGTTTTCGGCAGTCCGTACATATAAGGAAGCCGGGTCAAAATTCTTGCCTGAATCCATCCCACCGTCATTAAGGTCTTCAGTTCAGGAACTTTTGATTTCACATTCTGTTCGGTTTTGTCGCTACCTGTCACATCCCGAACAAAGCGGTTAGAGACTGTGAGCAATTTTTGCACTTTGCGGGTGTAGCCCGGCTTTTCCGTAATGACGACATCTGATCCCTTATCTTGTCTCAGTATTTCGGCTTGTTCATTGCGTCTGAATTGCGTTAAGGAGACGCAATGATCCTTCGTCCTGATAAGGCACTTCTTGGTGTCACTGGCGCAGGACTGCTAGGCCAGGTCTACCCTCGTAGTTGTACGGCAACCTTTTGTCTCCTCATTGGTCTGTGTTAAACTGGGCAGATGTTCGTTCAAAATGTAAAAGCTGAGCCTAGACAGCTATTCTACCACATTGATGTGGTGGAATAGAGAAACTGAATCCTAAAGACAAGAATTCAAGTTGGAGCCGACCTATGGGAGAGCGGATATCCCGAAAGAGTTATAACGCGACAAGCGCGCACGTAAAACCCAAGGAGAAACCATCAACTGACGTTCCTAACAAAAAGAGGGCATTAGCAAGCGTACGGATTTAGTCGATAACTCATTGCATGATACACATATTTACTGAATATAAAAGTATTGCCTAGATTTGTCAGCGAAGTTGATATTCGAAGTGCCCGCCGGTGTTCCGCATACAGTACAACATTCTCCTGGTGGTGTTTGCTAGCAGTTTCTCCATAGTCCCAACTGTGATCCAGCGACATCCATACAAAACGCTCTGCTACAATTTCTCAAGAGAATTTGGCTTCGTTTTGTAAATTCGTTGTTTAAGTAACCCCAGAGGAAGAAATCCAAAGTGTTCAAATCTGGTGACCCAGCAGACCACTCTATAGGTCCTCTCCGACCGATCCAACGGCAACGGAACGTCTGGTTGAGAAACTCCCGTACCGTTTGTGCACAGTGTGCAGATGTGCCATCTTGTTACAACCAAACGGTACTTAAAAACCCAGCGGCTTCCAGTTCCGGAATGACACAAGTTTGTAGTAATTCCTTGTACGAGGATGCTATAGAGCATAAAGCATTAGCACTGTGAAACAACAATCTGCCGGTCGCATTACGGGAAAAGAAATATGGTGCCACGCTTCTTTGGCCAGTTAACCCAGTCCATACCATGAGTTTCGCGTCAGGTTGTATACGTGAAGCACTGCATCGGAGTGGATTACAAGTTGCCCAAAATTGTTGCTTCTCTGCACCGTGCAAATTGAAAACAGCCTCATTGGTAAAAAGCATTGAATGGATGTTTATGCATTCAATAAGCTGCGGCAAAATCAAGTCGCTTCTCTGAATCACCTGCACTTGACGCGCTCTACTTACGGAACTTCTTTTCCTTCAAAATCCTGTGCACAGCATATCCGGTGGTGTCGCAACGATGGGCGAGTTTGAGAATGCTCAGATGGTTGCCTCTGGATACCTCACGGGTAACCACACAAGCAGAAATGCCATCCGTGGTAATGTGAGGCCACCCACTCTTTTGGGCCTTCCATGTTCTCCCAGTTTACTCAAAGTTTCTCACTAGCCTACGAATGTACCTTTTGTTGCTTGGCTGGGGGGCTCCGTGGATAGTGTTGTACTGTCGAGCAGTTTGTCCAGCATTAAATCAGCACTCCCCATACAGACGAAAATAAGCAGACGAAACGTGATCACTCGTTGATTAACGGGCACGTAACGCGAATCGGATTGAAGATAACTTGGTGACTGCGGTATATCGTCGTGCTCCATTGCCCAGCCAGTGATCCGATAAGCAAATGGAATATCCTGACTGCTGTGTGTGTGTATTTTGTGACCAGTCTCGCCCTACACTGATGCGGTCAGCGCTGGTTGCCCTCCCACTAACCTCAGTCAGTGGTTTGCCTGTCCGTCCTCAGGCGTTTCGGAGTCAGCTTATCGTGTTCTTTGGATAATGAGGTCGGGTGAGTTTCCGCGTCAGAGTAGCCATCAGCCGGTGCAGTCTGTAGTCGAGTCATCACTTTACATACGGCCAGACAAATGGGCAGAGAGACGAATGTGACGCTGACCGCACGCGCGGTCTTATGGACGCTTGCGGTCCATCACAGCGTACCGGTTTGACGGTTTCAGTTAAGAGAGAACGCATCGGGTTTCCTGCAGGCGCGCATTAATGCCGCAAAGAGGGATGTCGCTGGATCTAAATTCTCAGACTGCCTGTATAGACCACTCACAACTGGAAAATGTCGCGCAATCCATTTGTCTGTTAGTTACAGGTGCCTCCTCTCGCATACTGCACGCCTGTATCTACAAACCACCGAATGAGTCTCAAGTGAATATCGTCAACAGCACTACTGCAGTTAACATTGAATCAGAGTCGACACACAAACGGAAGAAATTTTCCGATGTTTCCCTTTTACCGAAAATACGCTGGTTACCCCATCCATCGTCATCCTTGCACACCAGTTTTATTCCCTCCAACAAAGCAGATGGCTGGACACAATCGCTCACCAGTCCAATCAGATCTGTTAATGTATTGGATTTAATATTCACTTGGCGATGCCCAATCCACCGACAGAGCTCTTAGTCTCCCTGGCAGTGACCACATTATAACGTTCATTAAACTCGCTTCTACACCGCAACGTATAACCCATAAAATGAGCTGGGAATATGTTCAGCGGACTTTTGCATACCACACGAAAAGACGGGTAGGTCTTTTCTGGGAAGCCGCAGTCGTCGGGTGTGTTTATCAATCACCACATTTTCAGGTAGTTTACAAAAAGAGCAAACGGCGACCGAAGAACGTGAGGTAGGTCGTTGAAATAGATCAGAAACAGTGTAGGCCCCAGCACCGTGCCGTGGAGTAGGACGCTGGTCAATGGATACCAATCAGTCAGATGTCTATCTACTTGTACCTACGATTTTCGTCCGACGACAACTTCCTCAATCCACTGGTGCAGAGATCAACCAACACCGCTCACTCAGCTGTAGAAGCAGTAGCTCATGATTCACCTTATTGAACGATTTGCTGAAATCGATGTAAATCACGTCGACAGACTTCCCTCGGTTCACTACCTCCATACATTCAGGCCTAGTCACGAGCAGGTTGGTAAAGCATGAGCAACCTGGCGGGAACTCGTGCTGTGCGGGCGTCAGGAGATCTTTTGTCCGGAACAGTTGTAGAAAAAGTTGCTTCACAAGCATCTCTGTAACCTTGGCCAGAATAGGTGCCAACCAAATTGGACTGTACATGGTGTTTTAGAAATTACTTCCGAAACTAGGAGCAGCTGCGCTCACGTACTAAGCTACCCCGGCACTCTGAATTGCCAACTGTCCAAAGGCATGAATTGCTGTGTCGAACGTGTCGTCAGAGTTGACTTGGGACACAGAGGTTTTACATGTGTGTCTATGATCGCAAGGCAGACAAAAGAAACCGATGCCGTTCGGTTGTGAGACGTGAATGTTATCCAAACACATAAGCCACGCTGGACGTGTCATGATACGATTGCAGGGGACACCAAAAGATCCGAGGCCGTTCAGTTGTGAGAAGTGCGTGTTATCCAAACGTCGGAGTCGCTCTGGACGTGTCATGCTTCGATCGATTAGTAGTCGGCTTTCACGCAGGTGAAAAAACCGGCAGAAATGAGCCATGCGAGGAGGTTAGTAACTCGCTGTTTTAGCAAGTGAGCACAAGTTTGCACTTGTGTCGTCGATGTAACCGCAACTGCAGTCACGTACTGTGCCGTTCTATCAGCGCGTGGTCATTATGTGGCTGTAATGTGGGTGTGGGTCCAAGTTGGCAGAAACCGCAAGGCGCCATAACACTATACACTACTTTTCGCGGCCTATTAACCAGTGGTATGTGCCTCGAGTAGTGAAGAAATTTGCAGAAGCTTGTGGCGCTTGCAACATCAAAAAAACCGGACGACCTCTCACCGTCACAAATGAAGTAACAGCTTGCGCGGAGGTGAAAGAAGTATGCAGTAAGAGACATCTCTACATTCGGCAACTCGCACAACATTGCGAAACCACACCTTAGGCTATGCATCGGATACTGAAGGAAAAATAATCCGCCCGTACAGCGCACTGCAGGTGCAAGTGTTGAACACATGCAATTCACAGCAGCGGCTGAATTTCTCCCGTTGGTTTTTAAACAGTCTGAGCGTACATTTTATTGAGTTCACAGATGAGGCAATTTTACATCTGCATTGCGAATGTGCGCAACATATTTGGTCAACAACTGACCCACGGCAATGTAGCGCTTCAGGTGTGCAACATAGCGCAAAGCTCATGGCCTGAACTGGCTTGACTGGCCGAATAGTCATTGCGCTCTTTTCCTTTTCCAGTAGTGTGTCCGGTAGGTTGTTGTTTAACAGTATTAGTGTCTGTCATATTTTAACATTCTCTTAGACGGAAATGTCGTTGACCTGCGTCATTCCGCAGCGACAGTCGGAAACGTTACTGAATACCGTTTGGTGGCATCAGGATGGCGCAGATGCACATTCGGCGCACTCGGTTCGTGCGTATCTGAAGGAGGATTTCGGTGGAGTTTGGATCGGTTGCAGAAGACCGACAGAGTGGCCTGCGCTATCCTCAGATCTGAATCTCATCGAGTGTTCCTAGGAGGTTATTGAAGCGTAGCGTTTATAGAACAAACCTCAACAGTCTGGATGAAATGAAAAAGAACACTGTGCACGAATGTAGCCGGAGTTCTTTGGAGATATTTGCAGAAAGTGTTCACCAACACCATCAGACGAATGCTGCACTGCAGCCAACAAAACGGAGGGCACTTCGAATAATTAATTACTTGAGCTTTACCGACCTTCCACACGTTTCATGTAAATGTAAGCGGAAAGTGAATAACTGTATATTCTCGATTGCACACAAGAAACGCCACCGAAGATATGATCAATTTGTACGACAAGCAACTGTCTGTCTGTGAAGGCAATAGTTGCTTTCACGACTGCATTGGTGTGCTGTCTAATGGTGCCACTACTATTTCGGGGCAGACTGAAAGTTAACAGCATTGTGTAGTCAAGTCAAATGTTCGCTTTTATGCACCCACGAAGGGTGAAGTTTCAGCTGTAACACATGCACGATCGAAAAGATAAAACGAACAAGACTGCATCCTTAGGAAGTGCTCCTGGCTGTATGCTTCTTCTTAGCAGCGAAAGCAGTCTAACGAAAGTTTCCGGGTTTGCTGGAAGCCACTCATGTGGCAACAACAGCTTTTTCGTGATTATCTTTTGCAATATAGGGCGATATCGCTCGCACCCATCGGTCATTGCATAGGGCTAGGCTATTCTTCTCAATTGCAAGAAAAGCGAGCCACTATCCATTTCGCAGGGATCCATTTTGCTGGCTTTTTCACCTGCGGAAAAGCCGGGTACCAATCGATCAAAGCCTAACAGGTCCAGTGCGGCTCCAGTGTTTAGCTAACACTCACTTCTCACAACCGAACGGCCACGGTTCTCTTGATGTGCCCTGCGATCGAAACACGACATCCAGTACAGCTTCCGTGTTTGGCTAACTCGCACTTCTCACAGCCGAACGGTCTCGGTTCCTTTTGTCTACCCTGTGATCATAGACACACAGGTCGTGCCTCTGCGTCGCATGTCAACCCTGCCGACTCGTTCGGTAAAGGAATTGGCGCTATTGGACAGTTGACGTTGGAGTACCTCCAAGACGGTGAGATCTCCTCTCAGCTTTGTTTGCCATACCTGTATTGCCTATTCCAGATGTTATCGTACGTATGAGCCGAGAACTTATGGAAAAATTGAAAGGTCGAATGGTCTGAATGCATGTTACAGGAGGTCCACATGCTGGATGCCCCTACTTGACGTCGTTTCAACCTGATTCGAACATCCAAGGTCGGCCAGGAGTAAAACAGCTAGATCCTTCTCGTCAGAAGGCGTTTCAAGCTCTTGGTTGCATAGTTTGTGGGAGTAAACAAACTTGTCCGTAAACGCATCACTCTACAGTTGTCCACATTGAATCGAAGTACATTCTAGATTGACCACGCGTATACCCTATCCAGATCAGTTTGAAATATCATCATCTGGTGTATTGATCGCTCTCCATATCTTTATGTCATCTGCATACAGTAGGACGTTCGAGTTTATGAGGCGTGTGATATCGTTACTATAGGTTAAAAATAATCGTGGTCCAGATACCGGTTAGGCGTACTGATATATTGTGAGATGACTCTACAATATGCGGTGCGTCGTTGGAAGGAAACATGAATCATCCCTGTTCACTTGCGTGTTTGATTGACCGTTGCGTCAATAAAGATTGTGCTTCATTGCCGCATCACTATTTTAACGTTAGATCACCGGCCGTCTTGAGTGGTGCCTTTCCAATCGTAACCCTTCCGTTGTCGTTCAAGAGCCTGTAAACAGGTTGAATATCATTCGTAAACTGTAGTAAATAAATTACTGGCATATTTTTCGGAAGGCCAATACGTGAAGCTGAACCTCTTCGATCATATATGTGCGAAAATGCAGGTACAAAGTTGATAAAACGAAAATATTTGTAAAGCGGATAAGATGCTAAAGTAAAATAAATGTTCCACACGTTTCTTCGGCGATGTAGAAATTTATTGTTCACTGGCCATCAAGGTCATGTAAAGATTGCGGCGTACACATTCAAGTAAAATATTACATGAACTCAGGGCGTCATCATACATGAGGCTATTTGGGATGCCAACCTCCATATCACATGACCCATTTCATATCTTCTGTGAAATATTTCATCGGAAGTTGATATGTTTCCGAAAGAACGGATCCATCTATCCATCGGTAAAATGCAGTTTTCTCCATTCTTTGCTTAAATGTAATCGTGTAATCAGGGGATTGCAAAGTAAAAATAAAAATAGAACAGGATACAATTACTACGGTCTCCTGTCATTCGTAATTGCAGGTTCTAATGAGGGATGAGCCGTAGTTTCTAATGGTTTCGTCATTTTTCCATGTGGAATCACATGGACCTAGCGCATGTTGCGAAAGTGGTACTCGTGCGAGCTCTCGAACTACCGACCAATCACTCTCCTCCCAGTTTTAGCTAAAGTAATGGAACGTATAATTGCGGAGACGCTCATGGGATATCTTAAGAGCAACAACATCCTAGTGGCACGGTAACACCTATGCTGCAGAAATCAAGCCTGCACTACAAACTTGCTTCCAGCCCTAGCAAGCTGGACAGAATCAGCCGATGCCAGAGTGGGAGTCGACGTCGTCTACCTGGACTTCTCGAAAGCATTCGACCTCCTGGACCACCGCGTTCACCTGCACAAGTTTCGAAGCTTTGGAATCGTTGACCCTGTGCTGGCTTGGATAATCAAACTCTTCATTCAACGTCACCTGAAGATAGGAGTTCGTAGTTCCATTTCTAACTCCATTGACGTCCAGAGTGGTGTGCCCCAAGGATCGGTACTGGGGCCACGTTTGCTCCTAGTATTGCTTAACGACCTTGTTGGTGTACTTTAGTCAGCTTTCTTACTATCTACAGATGATGTCAAATTTGGCCTGACATTAGGACAGCGGAAGATCATGGTGAATTACAGAGCGGTCTTAACAAGGAATCTGCTTCAGTTCAACGTGGCGAAACGTAAAGCGTGAGCGTACGCTGTCGGCTTACCCATGAATATCGGCTTGGGGATCAGCAGTTGCAACGTGCTTCTCAAGAAAGCGACCTTGGGTAATCGTACAGGAAAAGCTTGGTTGCTCGAAGCAAGCTGAAAAGGCATCAACAAGAGTCATTCAACATCTTGGACACTTACAGAGGGCTTTCGGAAATTTCGAGCCATCAGCCTTTCTGCAAATGCTTAACGCCTACGTGAGACCCACGTGGAATATGCGATCCAGGCCTGACGTCTATGGCGCAAGCGCGACATCAATACACTTGGAGCTCCACAACGTAAAGCAACCAACTTCGTAAGAGGGTTGTTTCGCCTACCTTATCGACGCAGACTGCAGTCCCTGCGATTGCACAGTGCTGAATATCAACGTCAGTGAGGAGACTTCCTCATGGTTTACTTAATACTGACGAACCCAACTCACCCATGTCGCAGTCTATTGCAGCTGAGCCCAAATATCAACCTGACAGACCATCAGCTAAAACTGGCTACGCACTGCAGTCAATTTGATTGTCGATGAAACGTTATCTCCCTCCGTGTGCGCAGTAACTGGAATGCCCTTTCCAAAAAACGTCTCGCTAACAAGCTTTCCAACTTGCATGAATTGATATAATCCGTTCCACTCGGAGTACGAAGAAACGTAAACCAAAACAGGTGCCTAACAGTCCTCTCCACAACGTGGCGGTGAGGATACATGCGGAAGTGTCCATCTGAGTAGCCTGGAAGTATGCAAACTTGGATTGACATGTCACATCTGTTAAATGAAGCAACAGACGAGTGAGCGTTGTCGTTTCTTTTTTTTCTTTCTCACGCATTAACTGAACTATAACAGCTCTCTATAGTATTTTGTGCATGCACATCCCCTTCGCAGTTCAAACTATCCCTATGCAGTAGTACATTTAAATCTCTAGACGCTAAAAATAACTATTTACCTATTCGTTGATCTATCCAATTTTAATTTTCCCTCCAACCCTCCTACAAGACTTGTCAGGTATATGCTATTTTACCCGTGATAAAACATTGTGCGTTGTTCATTGTCAAATGTCGTCTTTTCTACTGATTTATTTGTGTGTTCTGATCAAGCAGTCGGCGCTGTGTGATACTGATAATGGTATAACTATGCTACTGGATAAATGATCCAGTGAAAACTTTACGAAGTCTAGCGTTACTTCATAAGGTCACCAGTAAGAACACTATTGTAGAGGGTAAAGATAGGTTCTCAATCACCACAGACGCGCAAACTGATGGCTACAGTTCGTGAAAGAAAGGTATATGTGGCTTTTTAAGTGCAAGTGCATAATATGAACCGAAGCCAGCAAATTGCTTGTAGCGTGATGTTCGGGCAGCAATTTGTCGAATGGTTAAGCCGAGAGCATCGGATAACGGACCAACATTGCGAATGAAAGTCGCTATGGAGTGTTCATCTAGGTGTAAGCAAAGTAATTCGGTACATCACGCACGGTTCACTTCGCAGGCATGGTCCTCTAAGGTGGTCACGTTAAGCACTGAAGATATATCATACGCCGCACTCAACATCCACGTAGCCTTGCTGGAAGCTAATGGTAGCGCATTCCATACCACTGAGCACCATAAAGGAGAAACTGTCCCCTAGCCATCATCGATTGTAAAATACAAGCGCTGTTTCACTGTGAGCAACCCAATCATGCAGTTTACTAGCAAGCTGGACATGATTAGCTGTGTTGCTTATGCCGTGCTGTAAGAAGGGTTCAAAAGTGTGATTCGCAACCTGATCCTCTGAAACCATAGCATACATAGTTCCGAGGTACCCTATCACAATTAGCTTAGGGTTGTTCAGTGTTATAACGCTGTGCCCGCAATCGACCGGGCGATTCACGCCTGCTGGTAAATCTGCGCCCTTACGCCTGCTCTGTTTGACGCCTTGACAAACCTGAGAGGAAGACAGAAGAAGACTCAGCAGACCAGAGTTTTGTTAGGACAGAGAACGCTCATATTAACATGTCGGTCTCACCAACCCTCCAATCATCACCAGCCGCATTTGGCTGTAAGACCACGCTCCACACTTGCTTGTCCGCTCCGTCTGTCCAGTTCACAGCCTTGCTCTGGCACTCCAGTCTTCGTTAGCCTACCCGGTACATGGCAACGCACATGATGTCTGACGCGCGATTTCATCAGCTTTCGGCTGGGCCCTGGCAACAAGCTCGCAGGGTCTTTCCCAAGCACGATTTGTGGCAAACGCGCGAGTGTTGGCAATCAGCTTTGTCGCCCAGCTGTCACCTCCCATTCCGAATTGAGTCAGCTTGAACACCCTTCGAACCTGATTGTGTTCGTAGTTTTTCGCCCGGGGGTCGATTTGCAGCCGTTGTGGTCTTTTCCGCTTCCGAGCCGGCCTGCAATGTGCATCCGATTTCTGCGGCATTTGTTTTGCCACACCGGGTTGCTGACCCTCAACTTCCAACCCGAACGTGTCTAGTAGGATGTCCCAATGTAAAGCCGTTAGCTCTTGGGGACCTTGGGTTTTGCCATGATTCGGTTTCAACTGATTGGTGTGTCTAATCCATTTCTCATGTCCAATCATCACCACGTAGATAACTCTGTCTTTCCTGCCGATAACAGTTCCCCTCAACCACCCGTTCGGCCTTCGAAAATCCCGGGTGTAAACCATGTCAGCAACATTGAAGTTACGGAGTCTGACTTTGTAATCTTTCCCCAGTTGACTGTTGCCGTGCTTTTCTATTCTCTTTGGTAAAAGATTATCGAACGACGTCCGGATCTTTCTTCCAAATAGTACTTCTATGGGGATTCCCTATCAGGGGAGTTTGGGTTCGGAGGGTTCCGATACATGCATAGGAAAGATTGCGTTGCTGTTGAATTTCTGCTGCTGAATTCTCTTTTCGTTTCACCACTCGCGGAACGAAGCTGAAGTTAATTGTGTTCCCTTGTCTGTCACCAACATCTCTGGCAGGCCGAAATACCGGAACAGCTTCTCCAGCTCGTTGACAGTGCGCTGTGCAGTCGGATTGTTTACCGGAATCACATCAAGCCACTTGGTGAATGAGTTGGCCAAAACGAGTTAGGATTAGCCATTGATTGGTCCTGCATAGTCTAAGTGTATTCGTCGCTACGGTTTCTCTGCTTTAGGACAAGGTTGCCACTTACACTTGGGAGGAGCCTTCGCTGCAAGTTAACAAGATTCACACAGTTGGCAAACTTTTTTAATTTCCAAACCCATTTCTGGCCAGTAAACAAATCTGCTTGCCAAAGTTTTCATGCGGCTGGGACCAGGGTGCCCCGTGTGGAACCGCTTCAATATTTGCCTCTACAATTTCGTTGGCACCACCATACGATCTCTAAACATCAGACAATTGTTCACGACTGATAGGGATCCACGTCGACTGTATAACGGCCGCAACTCCATAGGGATGTCTCCATTTCGTCAACAGGTTCGTACACACTGCATCGCTTTCTTCAAGATTCTGCCCCGCGATGTCTCTAAACGAATGGTGTCCGCTGTCACTGGCAGTCTTCTCACATTATCAGCCAGGATTCGTTGGACATCTGATTCGAAACTGATAGCTGCAATCACACAATCATCATATTCCTTTGGGTGTGAACAAATGATATGAGACAGGGCATCCGCTTCACCGATTAGTTGCGTCGGTTTATACTGTATACTGAAGTCGTGGGCCAGTAGTACGGTCACACATGGTTGAAATCGGTTTGCCGTAAAAACTGGAATTTCTTTCTTTAACGCAATTATCGACAGAAGTGGCGTATGGTCAGTCAGGAGCGGGAAATGTCTGCCATACAGCATGTTATGGAATCGTTTCATTGCGAAAAGGATCGCTAGCGCTTCCGTCTCTATCTGGCTATAGTTCTTTTCAGCTGCCTTTAGTGACCGTGCTGCTTGCGCTATAGCCTTCTTTCCTCCATGCGGAAAAACATGGGAGATAATGGCACCGACACAATAATTGGAAGCGTCCGTAGCAACGAAACTTTTGAACTTCGGATTGAAGTGAGTCAAGAGTATGTCAGAAGTGAGAGCTGCTTTGACTGCATTAGAAGACTGCTGGCACTTCTTCGTCCATTTCCAACCCTTGTCTCTTGTCAGTAGCTGTTTCAGCGGACCTCTGGTTTGGTGAAGGCTTAGTAAAAAAGCGCTGTAATGGCTGTCGAGCCCAAGAAATGAGTGGAGCTCTGCAATGTCTTCTGGTGGCTTCAGCTCTTTGATGGCTTCAATATCGGCGAGATCCGAGTGCCGGCAATGTTTGGCGATGACAAACCCAAGAAATTTGACACTTGCTAATAGGAACTCACATTTTTCAGCCTGTACTCGGAATCCAGCTTCCTGGAGACGCGAAAGCACTCTCTCCAGTGTCTGTATCAAGTCTTGTCTATCTGAGCCCATAATCAATGCATCGTCCAGGTGTACTGCTGTATTTGGGATGTCGCTCAGCAGGGTTTCCAATATTTGTTGAAAAATGGCCGGTGCGGTTTTCCCTCCGAACAGCAGCCGGTGGTACTAAAATAGTCCGAGGTGGGTATTTGCTGTTAGTAATGTTCTGCACTGATGGGCAACTGCGATTTGCAGACACGCATCAGCTAGGTCAAGTTTTGTGAAACATTTCCCCCCATTGAGTTTGCTGAACAAGCCTTCTGGTACCGGCAGGGGATACTGATGATCTTCCAACACAGAAATCGAACCTGTCGAGAAATCAGTACAAATACGGACTTTCCCGTTTCCTTTCTTTACCACCACGATAGGTGCTGCCCATTCGGAATAGTGGACTCATTCGATTATCCCTTCAGATTGTAGTAGCTTTAACTCGGTTTCCACTAAGGACTGGGTTGCGTAGGGCACCGGGCGTCTTGATCAAAAGAGTGGATTGGCGTCTGGTTTAAGGTTCAGTGCGGCAGTAGCTATGTTGCAGCATCCGAGACCAGGTTGGAACAATGCGTCGTGACGTCGTTTTATCTCGGCAATCTGACTTTGAAACATCGGGCTTGAACTCGACGCTTGCGACAGCAGATTGACTTGCGGTGGCTGACATATACTGTTCACTGATTGATCAAGCAGCTTTAGTTCATCCATCTAGTCGAGCCCCAACAAATCTAACCCCGGATGGTCTGTCACGAAACATGTCGTCTGGATTTGTTTACTGCGGAAGTTTACCTGACAATTCAGTTCACCAAGCAATTTTAACGTACCTCGTGAAGCATTCCCTCCCGTGTGGCCCGTTTGTTTGTGTGCCGGTCGCTACAGTATGCCCCAAGTGTCGCGAGGTATCAGGATGATATTGGAAGCCGTGTCGATTTGTAACTTGACTTGGAAGCCGTTGATTTTTATAATTGTGTATTTGCGCTTTCTGGCTCCGTCAACCTTGAAAGTTGCGGTGATAGATCTGGTCAAATTGGGATGCCGGAACGACCTGGCATTGTTACACATCTTCTTGGGCAAAATTAAAGGAGTCGCCAAGCAACATAAATCCTTATGCCCTTTTCTGCCACAACGGTTGCAAGTGTGAGTTTTGAATGGGCACTCGCGGGCAAAATGCCACGCTCTACAAAACCAACATGCAGTGGGAGGTTTGGAATGCGGTGAACTCACGTGGGAAGCTTCTTTTCGGGGAGTACGGCTGACTGCACAGAGAAAATTTTGATCGTTCTGATTGGACAACTGCTGAATCATTGCGGTATCGTGCTTCAGATTTGTCATGCGTTGGCACTCACCGATCTCTTGCTGCAATAAGACATCCGGATTCTGCTCAAGTTTGTTCAGTATTCGTGTTCGAATGTCGGAGTCTTTGGATTCTTGTAGGCCACAAATGTATATAAGACTTAAACTGAGCACTTGTCGTCTCGTGTAGTTGTGACCATTCGCACTCTCGATTCACACGGCTGGAATGGTCTACCCAGCCTTCGTCTTCTTTTTTTGTTATTCTCAGACACTTGTACTGGATGTTGAACAAATATATCTGCTCTCCGAAAATTTATGACAGGAAGACGACCACTACATCGAAGAACAAATCGGTACTCTTTTTAAGTAAGATAAAATTGGTAAACTTCTCGTGTTCGGCAGCACCCAACTTCCACAGCATTAGTCGAAGCTTCTTTGCCGCTGGAAGGTTGGCGAAATCAACCCGGAACATGTCTTCATACTTGTGGAACCAAGGAACAAATGTTACACCGGCAGCAGCGTCATAATGGAACTCATTGATATGCTGAGTCAGGGTTTCTTGTGTGGTAGCACTTTCACTTACCCCTAACCTTGGACTTGACTGCACTGTCAGCTGCTGAGTTAGCATCTCGATCAGTTTGGCCTGGGATGCTTCAAACTGCGCCTGTTTTTGCTGCAAAAGCACCTGCAATTGTTCAAAACTAATTGTCATTTATGGGTTCGGTTGTACTCGCGTCGCCACTGTTATAACGCTGTGCCTGCAATCGACCGGTTGATTCACGCCTGCTGGTAAATCTGCGCCCTTACGCCTGCTCTGTTTGACGCCTTGGCAAACCCGATAGGAAGACGGCAGAAGACTCAGCAGAGAACGCTCATATTAACATGTCGGTCTCACCAACCCTCCAACCATCACCAGCCGCATTTGGCTGTAAGACCACGCTCCACACTTGCTTGTCCGCTCCGTCTGTCCAGTTCACAGCCTTGCTCGGGCACTCCAGTCTTCGTTAGCCTACCCGGCACATGGCAACGCACATGATGTCTGACGCGCGATTTCATCAGCTTTCGGCTGGGCCCTGGCAACAAGCTCGCAGGGTCTTTCCCAAGCACGATTTGTGGCAAACGCGCGAGTGTTGGCAGTCAGCTTTGTCGCCCATCTCTCATTCCGTTGTCTACAACTTGCATAGCATTACCACGCTGGACGCCTTGCCTGTCCTGCCAAGCACGCTAATAAATGTTGGGGAAAATATCGGGCAGCATTCTAACAACCGCGTTACAAGCACCACATACAGCTGTCGCAACTTTCGATTAGGAAACAACATTTACAAGTAGCTTCAGACTATATGAAACATGAGAGTACATACTTTCGGAGAAATATTATTAGCCGTATAACTCAAACGGAGTCGCAACTCGTTCGGCAAGTGCCAAGTTGAGATGCGCGAATCGAGCTCACTAGAGGAGTTTGGTCCATGTGTAAAACGGTACTACATTTGACCAGAAAGGAGTATGCAATCCACTTTTGACAATGACAAGATCTCTTACAACTTGTTATCTCGATTATGTTATTTGTGCGTGCTAAAAGTATGCAGTTACTTCAAAGTCCGACTTTGAACTCCTAATAGCTGTGCCCATTGTCGTTCATGGATCTCACTAACCTGGTGACCAAGTCGTCAGCCGCTGATCACGAGGTTTCGAATTGCATTCCGAGCTCCAGTTCTCTCTACCTGATGGGTCTGAA
This sequence comes from Dicrocoelium dendriticum, assembly GCA_944474145.2. Lineage (NCBI taxonomy): Eukaryota > Metazoa > Platyhelminthes > Trematoda > Plagiorchiida > Dicrocoeliidae > Dicrocoelium > Dicrocoelium dendriticum. The sequence goes on from OX104065.1 coordinate 111,824,602, forward strand.
TCAGGACAAACACGCTCGTGAAACACCACATTGGGAGCGAATGACATCAATACCTCTCTACTTCCGATGCGTGCTCCTGCTGTTGTCTGCGAATAGAAACGGTCCGCTGCGTTCCTTTGTACCATGCATGCAACTGACTTGAAGCTGGAGCAGCAGATCTGACCCGTCACAAATGAGATTGTATTATTCAAAAGAGAAACTGCCAATTTTGCAAGGCCGGTTCTGGGGTGAATAACAATACCAAAGCCAGACAATCGTTTCCCTAAGTTCTATGGCTTCGGACTATACGAGTAGCCGTTGGTTTAGAACACGGCCAAACGTATTGTGTAAATTTGGAGCCAGCCACATTTCTAGCACTTGAGTCGCTTCGCTTGCTCAAGAACGCAGACGGTCGGGTGAGCATGAGCGGCCTTGCAGAAAGCCTATTTACAGTATGTCTATGAAGACCTTGCTTGTTTGGAATTATGTTTTATGGTTCTTAGTGTTCCGCTCTGTCAATTGGAACGAAGCTATTGTGCTGCGAAGGGAGTAAGAATTGTTGCGGTCATGCTTTATCCTGACGTTACATCGTGGGTTGATAATGGAAATGATTTTCATTAATCGATGACTGCACCATATGTTGAAGAAGGGACGCGTATTTACAGTCCTAGGAAAGAAGAAACATATCCACCAAATTGTATGGATTCCAACGGAAATCCATTTTCTCCGGTGTGGAAAGGTGTGATCAGCTTTACCATAGATGGGCACACAAATATCGGCTCGAACTATGTGCGAAAGGGTATCAGTAGCTAACCTACAGGTATCCGCACTTTTGCTTCTATTTTCATCTACATGAAAAGAACGACAGGCCTGTTAGTTGCCGACTCTCGGGTTATTAGTGAATACGTCCTATGGTAACTCGATAAACCGCACTATAATATTCGTGCTTGGTTTCCAATGCACAAAGACCCTCATGAATGTGGATGGTTGGCTCTTACAAATACGAGCCGTGAAGAAGCGACCATGCAATAAGCACTATGTTGTTAATTGCTCTAGTCCCATTTCCGGTAAAAGATGGCTTGTGAAAAACGCAGAGGCAACGTAACACCCATTGAAACGTAGGAGAATTAGTTTGTACCGCGCATAAACGTGCCAGAAAGGAGGCGGTCGCCGTCATGTTGCTGTTCATCTACGGCATGGGCAGCTCATATAGATGTAAGACATTCTGTTTAACAAGAATTCCTCTACATTTTCCCTGCAAAATGCATATCCCTGCCTTCCATACAAGCTTATGCTCAAGGTTAGTGAGAAAGCACGCAAGCATCACTAGCGCGATTAAGTCACCAGAGGTGGAATTCAAGGTTTTCACTATGGCTGCAGAATGCGATGTAGACTTTTTCCTTACTGATTGTGCTGCAATCGCAGTGGTAACTAGCAAGTTACACGAGGGAAACCAACAGAATCTAGGGGATTGGAAAGCTAACCAGTTCCAGCAGCGCAAGTTAACCGCGAGTACACCACGGGCCGAATGCATAGTTAGGAATTAGTTTGCAGGCTTATGAATCCTACACGGTTCTGAGCCTGGACAAAGGCAAACGAGTTACCCGCGCTCGACGCTAATCCTGAGAGGACAGTGCATGGTGCAATGGTCGGTGTTCGAGCAAGCAGAACAGATGAAGTCAGTGGGTATTAAGCCTAACAGCGTAGACGGCGCAAGCCGAATGCAACTGCACGGGCCGGATGAGCAGTTCAGTAATAGTCTGGGTTATGGTAAAGGGCATCGCTTTGCCCCAGAAACGATTAAAGTTCGCCTAACTTCAGCGAACAAATAATAAGCACCAGCCAATAAACTCAGGTGGACGGCTAGCAGGAATTAGCCAGTGAAAAGTGTACTATGGAAACTGCCGATTCAAAGTGGTGTGCAGTATAACAGATGTTAGATCACCGCCCAAACTTTGTTTTTTTATTGTCTCGGAGGGCCATCTCGATAGCAAGTCACTTCTACTAGAGGAGCCCATAGACCATAAAATCTACTCCTGCTATGTTTGATATATCAAGCTAAGTTATGGCGTTTGGAGTATCTCCTAATCCCTTAACGGATGCAGAAAAGCGTCAGCTGACTACATCAATACTATTATGCTACTAAATGAATACGCGTTTCATAACAAGCTAATTCATCAGTTTCATCCCTTCCCCACACATTTTGAGGTGAGTTAGCGGGTTGTACTTGCTAACAAAGTTCACGATGAACGTCCAATTTGCGTTACTTAACTTTTGGTACGTGTTTGATTTCTAACGACTTTTTATTGATGTTAAATACACCACCTTAGTAGAAATGAGGCGTTTGGGTAAAAATCATGCACACTGCCTCTACTATCTGGCTTGACGTCACGTCCACCCGCGTCATCCGTGGGTGTCCCCCATATCCTACAGCGCCGAGAGACATTGATTGCACCACTATTGCCCCCATACGGACGTGGAAAGATGTGGCGGAATGGAACCGACATGCGTGCCAATACGATGTTCGCATTGTAAGGAGACAATGCACTTCAGTTTTTGAATCGGTTTTTAAGCCTCTAATTTTGGCACATTGAGGCACCGTTCTTACCTCATCAACTACGCTGAGACCCCGCTTAAACTTTTGAGAGACAATGTTCGTAGGACCTGTTTGGCACCGAACCTGTAAAGAATATTATGCACCTAATTTTTGCCAGTAACATAAGCTGTCGTTGATTAGACGGATACATGTTTATTGGTACGCGTACTGCTGCGAAGCAGGTGCCTGGCTAATACAACGCGGTGTCAATTGTTGTTGCCATTTGCTGGTTACGTTCGTTAGCCTTCTTTGTTGGAAACATGACACCTACCTGCGTGGGTAAACATCTACTAAGAAGACCTTCCGATGGTGATAGTTGGTATTTCTGCACAGGATTTGGTGTTGAACGATACATGCGTACAAATACACCCAACAATTTAGCGATATCCTCACTTATTTTACTTTAAACAGATCGCGTTTGAATGTATCACTAAACTTCTCGACTTGTCCATTGGACTGTGGATGAAAAATGGGACTACATATATGTTGTAGCCTCTCTGCTTGACAAAATTGGTTGTATTCGTTTGATGTGAAGTGTGTAACGTTATCATCAATGAGTGTTTCTGGGGTGTCAAACTGGGATAAATAATGGGGAAGAGTTGCAATCCTTTAAGCTGCTGTTGTCCGAGTGACACTAACTACTTCTGGTCACTTTGAGTATGATCCGACGGTAACAAGAAAATATTGCTTGTTCAGCGTGCCTGCATGAACTGCATGAATCCGCATTCCAAGGCCAGTTGACTTTGGCCAAGGAGGAGGGTCAACTACGTTGGGCGCTTTGGCATCCTGTGCACATTTAAGATAACGACGTACAACATCTTCAGTATCCTTATTAAATTTGGTTAATATGCATAACATCGGGCAAGCAGCTTCATTCGTGTTAGTCCCTGGTGTCCGACATGCGGAAATTGAATTACTTTTACTCGAAAGTTTTAACGGATCACAATGCAATGTGCTAGCATCAAACATTTGTGCACTACTGTTTGGGCGTCTTTACGCACAAACTATGGCCTAATTTCAGCGTCTGATATACTTCTGGGCCAGCCATTGCGAAGATATAGGAGGACGCGTTGTAAACAGTTAGCAGCACATGTGAAATCACGAATGTTGTTGTAAGTAGCCGGTAAATTCCGTATTGATTTTTTAAAGGTGGAGTTCATGTTTGCATCAATCGCGACTGATGAAATGACGATATCTTCATGTGTCTGCGAATCAGATCTGTCAGAAATAAGCCACGATAAAGCATCCACATGATCGAAGCATTCTGAACGGATGTGTTTAATGGCAAAATGGAATTCGAGAATTATTCTGATCCACATATAGACAGCAAGGGCTTAGGATCTGTGTATAACGTGAATTTCTGACCATGTAACACCTTAGGAAACTTTTTAACTGCAAACACAATTTTCAAAACTACCTTCTCAATTTAATAAGGTACATGAAGCATGACTAACATTTTGTCTGCGATCCGGAAACTGGTGCAAAGTGCTGCTCCAACCCCATACTCAAATTGCATCGGTCACAAGGATAATGGGCAGTTTCTGATCATACTGTGTATGCGCAAGATCCGAACCTAAAAAGTGTTTACATTCGACAAATGCCGACTGACAAGCTTGTGACTTGTGTCCCAAGGCGCACAATAGGCCCCTGCGCAAGCAGGGTCTTGAATCACTACGGGCGGACCCCACTAACGAAAGCAGAACCATGAGCGGACACGCTCTGGACACTCTGTTCACAGAAATAAGTCAGATAAGGAGCAGGCCTAATGACCTTGAGATTGATCCATCGACGACGCTCATCTAATCATTTGAAGGCTGCAGTACGTGGCGTAACAGACCTAACTGGAACTTGCGGTATGCGCTACATCACCCCCTCCCTAAATGAGCGCAGCAGCATGAGTGACTGTTGAGCTGCTAGGCCCACGGCTTTGGACCTCGTTTCTGGACCTTGACTTTGCGTTCGGTCAAAGGGCTGAGTAACCCTGTCTGGTGTTAACTCGGCGGCCGCCTGCTAGGTCGTACGTTCCTGGCCCTAAAGTCCGTGTAATTCCCATGGGTCACGATAATGCTGACAGCCCTTTACATGTCTGCCTTTCCTTTAGCCCGACTACCGTTCCGGAACGCAACGGTATGGGTTGATTTTCGTAAGAGGAATGATAACGTCGGCGACGCTCCAGTTGGTGGGGATTACGGTTTTCCGTAGCCGAAATAGCTGCGTTTAACTTCGTGCGTAGCTTCCTGTCGAACATTAGCTCGCCTGGCGTGCGATCGGCCGCTCTGTGATGCGACGTTCGGTGCGTAAACAGAGCATCGACTACGCTATCTTCCCAATGCATGCCGGACAGACGTGTCGGTATCTTTTCTTTTAGGGAGCGATTTGTGCGCTCAATCATACCGTTGGCAGCTGGATTGCATGGGACAGTACGTACGTGTTTCACATTGTGAAGTTGTAGGAAATGTCGGAACTCGTAGTTTGCGAATTGCGGTCCGTTGTCCGTCACCACTTCTTCGAGAAGCCTAACCTAGCAACCAGTTCCTTCAGCCACCTTAGAACGGTTGAAGTGTTCACATCGCCACAAAGGTGAATCTCAGGTCACTTACTGTGAAAGCGCGTGGCCACTAAACAGTTTCTCTGGTGATGCGGTGCAGAATGGAATGGTCCCACGATGCCAATCGCCATCTTCGACCAAGGTTTCATTAGATAACCGATAGGCTGGATGGGTGTATCGATCGGTTTAGAGCTCTCGTCGACATTCTGTCACGCATCGCAAGACCGGACACCCGCCGCTGCCATTTTAGTCATTTTCGGCCATCAAAGTGTTCTTATAGTCGGCGCTTCGTTCCTAAGTTACCCGGATATCCCTCATGTGCATATTGGATAATTGTGACGTTAGTCTCAGTGGAGCCTCGAATCACAATCCTCGCATAAAGCAAGCATCAATGACCGCTAAATGGTGTCGTAAAACATTAAACACCCGTAGTTCACCACTGAGCTTCATGTATCGAGGCCAGCCTTGAGAGTGGTAGCGAAAAATGCCTTGTACATTTGGGTCACTTTGGTTAGCTCCTTGAAGCACTTGCTTAGTTCCGGCGGAAAGGTCACTTGAATGCAAAGCGGAAACCATGACTTTTTCTTCCTCATCCTCATCCTTATCGGAATCGTCCAATGGAAGATGTGGTAAGCTATCTTCTATCTGGTTTTCGGAGCTAGGGCGGAATATCATACGAAAATCATAATTAAGTAGACGCGTATACCAGCGGTTAATGCGCAGTGACTTGTGATCATTAGTTCCTCGACTGAAGAGGGTACTTAAAGCAGCATGATCTGCACGCAGTTTAAACCTCCGACCAAACAGGAATAGGTGCTATTTGTCTCAGGCCCAGACACAGACGAGGGCCTCCCTTTGATTGACGGAGTATGCAACCTCTGTATGGGATAATTTTCTAGAGTTGTTTGCAATCACCTTTTCCTCTCCGTTCTGCATCTGCGACAGGATCGCTTCTAAACCAATATTTGAGGCATCTGTCGAGAAGAACGTAGGCAGTTTTCATCGAAAATAGTCAGCATTAGTGTAATGACGAGACGTCTTTTGATCTCTTCAAAGGCAGTCTGCTGTTCAGAGCCACAGTCAGAGGTGGCATTTTCTTTTGTCAGCATTCTCAAGCGTTCCGCTAGGATAGCGAAATCGGACAAATAGCGTAACTTGTCCGAGCATAGACCAAGAAAGTGCTTAACTGCAGATGCATTCTTCGGCAAGGGGGCCTCTGTGATAGCCCGAATATTAGCAAAGAATGGTCGGATTCCACCAGATGATAAGGTATACCCAAGGAATTCGACTTCAGTAACACAAAATGTACACTTTCCAAGATTAAGCCGAAGATCTAGGCTCTCCAAACGGCGTAATACAGCGCGTAGCCTTGAGTCGTGTTTCTCTCTTAAAGGCTCGAAAACGCAAATATCATCCACATAAGCGACTTGTCCCGATAGATCTGCTAGTGAGTACTTCACGAACTCCTGCCAAGCTGCGCGAGCAAATCTGAACAGAAGTTTATACTGGAACAGACCGCCCGATGTCAGAAAAGCCGTTAGTGGTCCCATTCTAATGTCCATGACATGTGGAAAAAAGCCTACTTTAGGTCTAATTGTGAGAAAAATCGTGTGCATGTTATCTTGACTGGTACTTTATCAACTGTGGGAAGAACGAAGTTTTTGGCGACGATCTGACTAGTTAACGCCTCCAAGTCATTTCGTATGCGCACAGTACCATGGATGCACCCATTCGCGACAGTTAATTGGTTCTACCAGATCTTTGGATATCATCTCCTGTATGGCTTTCTCTACCATCGCAACTTTCGCCAACGGAATAGGACGTGACTGCGATATAGAAAACGTCTCGGCGACCTGTTTAAGGCATATACGATGAGCGGCAGATAAAATCCGGCCAATCTTCTCACTAGCTATTTTGGGACATAAGCATTTAAGCACTGATGCATTGAATGCCATGATGCGCATTCGATCGGTAGTGGGCGTTTTGTTAAGAGCGACCATAGCATTTCGCTCCATTAAGGCTCAGCTGTCTTCAGCTGCCACGTACAAATCAACGTCCGATGCGATCGATTGTAGACTAGGTTTCGTCACTATATACCCACACATGCACACAGGGGCATCGGTGTGGGTCAAACTTGTACCAAGTGGGACACAATGAAATTTCATTTGAGTAATTGTCATAAAGGTTAGATGGAATGATTGTTATTGGTGATGCAGCATCTAATTCTATCGCAGCTGGCACAGTGGTGTGGGAGCCACGAAGCATAACTGTGCGAATATCAGGAAAAGGGAGCTTGGGCTCTATCAAGAATGTTCGTGGTTGTCTGGTGATGAGGTTTTTTAATTGCGAAAATATTGTCCCAAGCAGACGCAGAAGGAAAATCAGTCAGTGATTGTTCGATTAGTGCTATACGGCGGGAGCGACAACGCCGGGCGAAATGGCCCCAGTTACCACAGCTTTTCCGATCAAATGAACTGGCCGGACACGTTTGACAATCTGTTTTGTGTCGAGAACTTTCACATCAAATGCACAAAACAGTTACTTTCTTAGATGGCCTAGAATTCGTGCTTTAAAGCTTGCAGATATCGAGTGATTCTTTGGTCCTCAACAGACGTAACTGTTCAAGAGCAGTTATTTTGAACCTGGCTCTATCCCAGGAAAGCTATGTGGGGTCTTGCAGAAGCAGCATTTCTCGTATGCGATGATCTGTGATGCCGGATATTAATTGTTGTGTCAGCATAACCCTTTAAAACTATTTTTTGTATGCTGGATAAATCGCATGTTTTTACTGCACAGATCAAGTGGGAGCCAAAGTGCTCCAGGGGCTCTGAGTCCTCTTGCCTCAAAAAACAGCAGAATTTGTATTTTTCAGCAAAGACATTAGGTCGGACGCCCCAAGATCCATCCAGTACATCCAATGCCTTTGGGAGCGTGTCCACTGTTTGTAGTTCCAGTGCATCAAACTAACGCTGGTCTTCATTTCCTAATAGGTGACAGAGAAGTTGTCGTTTTTGGGTCTCATTGTGAGAAGCAGTTGACGGTAGTAAGTCTAAGTAATTTGTAAAAGCTGTTTCGCATTCAGCCCAGTCGCTTTCAGAGGTATGACACTTGAATCACAGCAAACTGCGTCCGGAAGTGGAAGATAGAATGCCAGTGTAACAGTTCACAACGCGACACCAATGTTGTGTCCGAATGCGCACACTACGCGCCTGCGCAAGCAGGGTCTTGAATCACTACGAGCCGAACCAACTAACGAAAGCAGAACAATGAGCGGACACACTCTGTACACTATTCACAAGAGTGACTCAGACCAGGTACAGGCGTAATGACCTTGCTATTGGTCTATCGGCGACGCTCATCCAAATATTTGCAGGCTGCAGTGCGTGGCGTAACAGACCTGACTGGAACTTGCGGTAGGCGCTACAACAATGACCATATCCACCTCGTATTACTTTATATAAGTTGATTTAGTGGCATCTTTAACAAAAGAACCTTAGGGACAACATTCGTGTAATAATTTATTGGTTCTAAAAACGACTAGAATGCTTCCTTGTTCGGAACTTGTTGCTGCTGGCTCACAAGATTTTTGATGGGTCAAGACGGCAACCACTGGCATCGATGATTGAACCAAGGTACGAACTTTAAAACTAAAATAACGCACATTTATGGCTTTGCAGCTATTGTATCCCGAAAAAGCAGCAGACCAAAGCAGCACCTGAACGTATGTATGGAGGAAACTGTCCGTACACACGCGCAGTGCAATTAAATCGAGGGAGGTTCGCATTTCAACCAATCAAATGCAAGATCACATGATAGACCAAAGAGTGCTAAATGGAAGTGTAAGTTAGATAAGCCAATTGGGGGCAAAAACAAAGCAAAGTATTTGATACGACATTGTCCCCTCCTCTGTTTGTAAAAAATTTATGCACTACATGTGCATGAACAATCTAATTTAATCTCAACACCAAGCAGAATTGTCACGTGATGTTATCCGTTAAAGCGTATCGGTAGACAGAGCGGCGTATCTGACCGGAACGTCGTAAGTTCGTATTAGTTTGTACCCAGCGCCGTGTTGAAGCTGTGTTCGTCTATTCACTAGCACGTTGGGAAAGCGCTGCATGCAGCCGCCTTGCATTCACCTTTACCCCATCAACCAACTTGCAAGTTCCTAGCATGCACACAGATTCCACACGGGTCGGGGATCCGAATACACTACCCCCTTTCCCGTAATAGGATAGTTTCATACGAACAAATGTCCCTGGAAGATACGTTCTCCCAATGCGTCTATATTTATCCTGGTAAACAGCCCGTCTTTCGTATTCTCTGTGCTCGGCGATATCTTCGAATTAAATGCTGCTAATCGTGCAATCCTGTGCTCTGTGTTTAATTGGACGTATCCCTTCAAATTCTTGTGCCACGTCTTCGGAAGTACGCTCAATCGATTCGGATCACTGAGCTCTATCCAACGGCGTCTATATTTTTGAAGTAAGTCCAACGACACGCTAGTACACCACAAACTAAGTCTTCGGAAGTCTATTCACCAAGGCCAACTTGAGTAACTTTGCTTATTTGAGTTTCATCAGTACCTTCGGGATACCATTCGACAGACCTTTTTTAAGACTGTCAGACAATATATAACTTAGTACTGTGCACCAGGGTATACCATAGATACAAGCATTTTTGTCATCTCACCTTACCACCATATTTTTACGTGCATTTCACTGCACAAAGCCTGTGTGATTTTGCATACCCGTGCGCCTAGTGACGCACCACCACCAAACCCGCTGACCGGAGCAGACAACAGGCAGCCCAAACGACGTGATCAGCGCAATCTAAAAGTGCATACCGACCATTGATCCATGGGCCGGAGAAGTTTGTCAACCGGGAATCCAGTGAGCAACAAAGCTAAGGTCAACCGGGGCTCAGACAAGCGGGGAACTGAAATCCGCTCGAAAATCACGTGTTCGTTCTGTGCCAATTCATATGACGCGACAAATGTGAACATTACACTTAACGAAGCTAACAGCGTATCGACAGATAGCTTGTGGTTTTGTGACATATGTTCAAATAGTCCGATAATTAAGATTGTTCAAAAACTTACGATAAGGTGTGAAGCATTGACTGTTACGTCTGCAGACCAAAAGGAACTGATCGCAGCATTGGGAGGGAAAATTTCAGAACTCGAGTTGCAGATTAGTGCATTACGTAGCCCGAATCCCCGACCTGTTAAAAGGCAAAAGCTCTCTAGCAAAAGTGCTACCCAGTCCAGCGAAAGGCAAACACCGTTAGTGAAAAACAGCAGTGAAAACAGGCCGCTTGAACGGTACCCCAAGTCTCACGTAATGCGCCAAAGCATGCAGAGTTACGCACAAATTGCATGCTCACCTCCGTCAGTAGCTGGTCAACAACAATTGACCCCTACAGATAGCGCAACCAACGGCGTTGCACGTAAAAATTCTTGCTGTAGCCTTGGCGTATTGTCCACGGAAGACAAGCCAGACACCCCCACTCGACAAACCTACGCTCAAAAGGAACTACAGAACAAACAATTACTACGCAACCAAAAGGCAATGACAGTAATATGTTCAAACGTCCCAGAACCCACTAGCGAATCGCTAAAAGGTAGACAAGCCGAGGAGCAAAACCGGTGGGCTGAAATAACCAGCGCACTCGGACTGAAAGTTCTCCCAACTGGTCTTACACGCCTTTCACGAAATCCATCATCTCCACACTTAGGGGAACCTCGGTTACTGCGAGTAACGTTTGGCAACACGCGTGACCTGGAAGATGTTCTCTTAGCAAGCCACATGCTAGTGAACTCTTCTGTCAGTGCCCGCATTTTTCCTGACAGGCCATGGGCAGAAAGACAGAAGCATAAATCCAACCCTAGTTCGTCACGTCAAAATGAGATGAAGAAAGTGGTATTGGTTCATGGTGTGCCAGAATTGAAGCATGACGATAGCAGTGAACGACAGAAGCACGACATCGAAGAATGGCGGTACATCGCAGAACTATACGACATGAAGAATGTCGTGGCTTTTGACGTCACCCGTCTAACTGCTTCCACAAACTACCAAGGTAGCGGGCCACGAATTTTGAAAGTTACCTTGGCTGCGCCCGAAATGGTATCAGTGGCAATCCAAGCATGGCATGACAACAGGAAACTTGGGCCACCAGAAGTACGGTTAAGACCATTCCTTCAATTAGTACAGACCTCAGATACAGATGAGCCAGCCTCAATTGTACCCATCTCAAACCAGCCAACTGTGCAAACAACCGTTTCAAAAAACTTCAGCAGACCGGCACTATTTGTGCCGGTCACTCACAGCGAACCGAGCTCCTGATGCGTCAACAAATAAAATGCTGCTACACCAACACTCAGGGGTTGTACTCTAAGCTCTCGGAGCTGCGCCACCGACATGAAACAACAACTTGGGACCTCATAGCAGTCACTGAAACTTGGCTCTCAAACGACATACTTGATCCGGAGATTGAACTCAGTGAGATGTCAGTCATTCGAAATGATCGTCCATCTCGCGGGGGCGGTGTTGCTCTCTACTATCGAGATTATCTGAAATGTGAGGCACTTACCGAAAATTCCCTTGTTATTCCCGACGCACTATTTTGCCGACTGCACCTAGCAGGTCGAGATGTTGTTTCACAGAAGAAGAGTGATGCTTGCCTCTTAGCAGTTATTTATAGACCTCCGAACTCATCAGCAGACAGCGATAACATTCTGTTAAACGCCCTCCGCTATGCTGTTTCACAAAAGTACTCTCACTATCTTATAATGGGTGACTTTAATGTTCCTTCAATAGCATCAGTGTCCCCTAATGGGCCATCATTTAAATCGAAACTCCTCGAATTCATGGATATGGCAGTTTTGTATAACCATGTGCATCGACCAACCAGACATCGCGGTTCAAACAAGCCATCACTCCTGGACTTAATCCTGACTAATGAAGAGTTGATGGTTGAGTCAGTAGCATACGATCCTCCACTGGGCCGTAGCGACCATTCAGTCCTAACATTTGGTTATGTATGTTATGCCAGTATTGTTGCTAAAGAAAGAGAGACTCAACGCACTATTACGGACTATTATAAGCTGCGCAGCTTAGCAGCAACCGTTGACTGGGACGTACAGACGCACAGCTCAGCGAATGACGCGTGGAATGAATTGAAAGACAAAATTAACTGGGTCATACAATCAGCATCGAAGGTTGTACCATTACGAGCATCGCGCCGGACCAATACGTGGATCCGGAGCAGAACACGTAAATGGATCAACAGAAGAGATGAAATCTGGAGGCAACATTTGCTAAGCCCATGTGATATCACATGGCAGGATTACAAAGTCATCAGAAACTACTGCACGTCACTCATTAGAGTCGATAAGTACGAATGGCAGGAGAATATGGTGCTGAAATTTACGAGTAACACCAAACTGCTCTACAGATTTGTGAATGGCAAAAGAAAGGTTAAGCCCGGAATACCACCACTCAGGACGGCCAGTGGCCTAACAACTACTGCTGTGGATGCCGCGAATGCTCTACTCTTGCAGTTTGGCTCGGTAGCTACAAATGTCATGGAACCTTCGCCCTATCAACTCCCAACAAATGTCGTTGGCTTATCCAGCGTCACCTTTACTCCAGCAGCTGTTGCAAGCAAACTACAGTCTCTCCGGGAGTACAGTGCCCCTGGAATCGACATGATCTGCCCAAAAGTACTAAAAACCCTTGCTCCCACCATAGCAACACCACTTGCAACCTTTTTCCAGTGTCTGCTTAACTCCCATACACTCCCATCTGAGTGGAAAAATGGAATTATCACTCCGATATATAAAGGAGGTAAGCGTTCGGATCCTGCTAACTACCGACCTATTACTCTCCTTCCTGTTTTGTCAAAAGTTATGGAATCGGTAATCGCAGATGAACTGACGCGATACTTTGAAAGTCAACAGATAATTTCTAATGCCCAACATGGGTTCCGACGCAGACGATCTTGTCTCACCAATTTGCTGATTACTCGGGACTTATGGACCAGGGCGGCTGATGAAGGAGTGCCCATAGATGTGATATACCTGGATTTTTCTAAAGCATTCGACAGGGTCAATCACTTCTTTCTCCTCCAAAAGCTTGCTGCCTACGGTATCAACGGTTCCCTGCTCACCTGGTTGGAAGACTACTTACACGACAGAGCAATCAAGGTAAGAGTATCTGACACCTATTCCGAAAGCGTTTACGTCTCCAGTGGTGTTCCACAAGGATCCGTCCTCGGCCCGCTACTATTTTTAGTCTACATTAATGACCTTCCAGCAGACATTCTATCTCCAATGCAAATATTTGCAGACGACGCTAAAATATGGAGAGCTATTCGCTCAGCATCCGACCGTGTCTACCTCCAGGAAGATCTGACCCGGATTAACGAATGGGCAGAAAAGAACCAGCTCCCACTGAACCCTGCAAAGTGCCACCTGCTGACGGTGCACAACAGCTTCGTTAACACATACCTTTTGGGGCAACATGTCATGCAACACGTGACTAGTGAACGCGACCTAGGTATAATCGTGCAAGAGAGTCTTGGAAATTCGCTCCAATGTTCGAAAGCAGCAAGTGTAGCGAACTTGAACTTGAGACTTTTGAGGCGAGCTCTCGGCACTTTTGAGCGACAGCTAGTACCATTGTTGATTAACTCCTACATTCGTCCTCATGTTGAATATGCAATTCAGGCCTGGTGTCCATGGTTAAAACGAGACATCCGCCTCTTGGAACAGCCCCAAAGAAGAGCCACAAAAGCAACGCGTGGACTATCCGGTATAAGTTACGAAATGCGTCTTCGTGTACTCGGTGTGTTCTCATTAGAATACCGACGGCTTCGCGGAGATCTTACTCTCACATACCGGATACTAACCGAAAGCGAGCATCCATGTACATCACTGTTGACTCTAGCCCCATACAAACAAAACCGAGGCAACCACCTGAAACTAATGACGCAACACTCTCGTTTGAATTGTAGAAAGTATTTTTTCTCACTTAGAATCTGTTCTCACTGGAATGCATTACCAAACTATGTGGTGAACGCACCAGACATGACGACATTCGAAAGAATTTAATCGAGTACGCCTCAATTGTTCATTTGTTCTCCGAGCTTGGCGGTTTTCTCGCAAACGTTTCACCACCATGCGAGGTGGCATCCTCAGTACAGTGATATGTAGCGTGCAAGCTTACTAAATGAATCCTCCATCCATGATCGACCTGCAGGTGACTTTGAACGTGGCAGTGTCGATTTAGGTACCGTGACCTCTACCTACTTTCCCCAAAGCTAAAGTCGGCGCCCGAGTTGTTCTGCTTCAAACCGCGTGACAGAAGGTTCTTTATGTCTTTCTGTCGTAGTGGCTCGTATATTGAATCGATGTCCATGCGCATGTTGATTGAATGTTTGGTTGAGAACCAAGCTTCCAAGAATTCCCTTTCTTTTCTTGTTTCACCCCGTGCCAGGACTTCTGCTTTGCTCCAATCGGAGAACAAATGAACAATTGATTCATCAACCCGAGCTACCAGTCTTTCGAAACGAGTTCGAATTGTGCGCCCTAACCTTAGCTATGAGGGGGTCATTGCCGTTGCAGTATGTGGTGTGGTTCCGGGTCACTTCAATGCAGACACTAACGCATCATCCCAGGATTCTTTCGAAAGACAAAGGATTTGTAGCGATTCTTTCAAAGTACGATTAAGTCGTTCGACGGTTCCATTCGCAGCAGGATTATAAGGTACAGTCCTCGGGGGTCTGATACCATCGCGCCTCAGGAATTCAGCATACACCTTACTTCGAAACTGTGGGCCGTAATCAGTGCCTATTCCTTCTGTAAAACCGTTCCTTGCAAACAAACAACGGCGCCACTTTATGATGGCGGGTGTAGTTACGTCCCCGCATAGAATAGAAACATGTACCTACTAGCACATTACTCTTCTACGGGGGTGCATTGGCAAACGTGTCCATAATAACGATGGCAATTTTTGCCCATGGCTTCATTGGGTACACGAAAGTTTGGACTAAAGCATTCAAGGGTCTCCCACTCTTATCGGATTGTTGACAGGCGCAACATTCCCGAATAGCCACCTCGACGCTGGAATTCACCTTCGGCCACCAATAGTATTGTCGTGTCCGAGCTTTTGTCCACACAATCCCTGAATGACCTTCATACGCACATGCAACCTTAGTAGGAATAAGGGTTGCAGTGACCACAAACTGCTCTCCTCTAATAATGCAGTTGCTCACAGCAAAAAGCTCGTGCCGTAGAGTATAGTATGGAGGTAACTCGGGTTGGATCCTGGTACGACTGGACCATGAAGTGGATATATACTCCCGAAGCTTCGCTAGGACAGGGTCTTTGTCAGTGTGTTCGCGTATCAGGTCAGATGTCATTGTGCGTGTTCCGTCTGAGAGCTGCGATATCATTTATACTACCTCTAAGGCCTCGTATTCCCCTTCGTTGGACAGTGGGAGTCTCGACAAGAAATCTGCAAGTTAGGTAAAGCACCCTGGCACGTATTTCATTTCATAAGCATAGTTCAGTAGACGTGAGTACTAACGACTTTAGCGTACCGGCTTTTAGCCTTTGTTACCGCTACTTAGTAACGTTGTAAGAGCAGAATAATCGGTGCGCAAATTGAATCGACGTCCGAATAAGTAAAAGTGCCATTCTCACATGCTCAGACGCATGCGAGGGCCTCCTTCTCGCCGGTGGAATAATTTCTTTCAGTATCAGACAAGGTACGCGATGCGTACGCAATCACTTTCTCCTCGCCATTGCGCAGCTGGGACAGAATTACTCCCAAGCCAACCTCTGAAGCATCCGTTGGAACAAACGTTGGACAGTGCTCATTGAAGATCCCTACCGTGAGAGTGGATTCAGTTATCGCTCGTATGCTAATGTAAGCAGTGTCTTGTTCAGTGGCCCAACGAAATTCATGGTTTTGGCGCGTTAACTTCCGTAACGGCTCGGCAGTAGTTGCGAAATTCGCTAAACGTCGAAAGTAATAATGTAGGGGCGCGGATCTCAGTTCATACGGAAATGCCCCGGAAGCAGCAGGAGATCGGGACTAACGCGGAGACTGGGAACGGGAATCGGCAACCCAGTTCGTGGACTACCATGCAAGCCGGGAATGGGTCGTCAGCGACAAACGATACCGCGGCCACGCCGAGAAGAACAAGAGGCGATATGAAAGGGAGCCCGATTTTCCGAAGAGATATGCCTTTATCTACGGCCCCAGAGATCGGCCCGACCAGAGCAACACAGCCCCGAGCAAGCAAGTCGAGAGCTTTGGTACGAATCCAGTCTGGATAGGCTGCGATGCAATGGAGCAGAAATGTGGGCGGAAAACGGCACATTCAATGTCCACGTCGGATCAGCCTAATGGCGCTTAGTGGACACCACTTCACTTGGCGGAACGTGGTGCGTCGTAAGTGAGAAACGCTGCTATATTTGTGTGTGTGTGTGCGTGGAACATGTGTGTGAACCTCTCAGCGTGCAATAAACAGCGTTCTCCCCTACCGTGTCGTTCTCGCTACAATAAGAACATAAACCCAAGAAATACTTCATCTGTGTAACGTTGCATGGTTTTCGGCGATCGAGAATGGCTATGGTGTACTGCACATTAGGCTTAATACCCGAGGTAGAAATAACATGTCCAGTAATCTCGACCTCCGTTACAGCGAATTGACATTTGCTGGTATTCAGGCGGAGATTTAGTTCATTCGGTCTACGCAGCACAGTATGAAGGTTTTTCTGATGTTTGGTGGGGTTACTACCAACGACACAAATATCATCCATATACACAACACATCCCATGAGATCTGATACCGATAGAGTAGTGACTTTCTGTCAAGCTGCTGGGGCATTACTAAGGCCCATTGGTAGTACTTTGTATTGATACAAACCGACTTGCGTGAGGAAAGCAGTCAAATGTTGGCAATCTGGAGTCAGTGGCATACGGTAGTATGCACTGCGAATATCCAGCTTTGAGAAAAGTTTGGCGTTTAAAAGCCTATCCGTCAACTCGTCGATAGAAGGCAGAGGGAACTCGTGCACAATTATATGTCGATTAGGCGCTCGAAGGTCGGTGCATAGACAAGCAGAGCCAGCTTTCTTTTGAAGGGCAACTAGTGGATGAACCCATTCAGAACACTGCATGGGTTCTATCAAGTCTTCCGGGACCATATTTTTCAAAGTTTGCGGCAACGCCACTCGCTTGACCAGAGGTACAGGACTAGGTTGGGAATTACTGAACAGTATGTAATCTTCACTCAACCAGATGAGGTGCATTGCTTTTGGGACTCTACCAATATCCGGAAGAAAGAGATTTGGGTAACTGGAAAGTAACGAATAAAGGTTGCCGCTGGCAATAGTCATCGGGTTGCCCCATGGTGATACCTTCAACAAGACCATGGCATTACTTCCCATTAGAGGCTTACCATCAGTTTTAGAGACGTAAACGTCAACTACACGCTTCATGTTGTTTATAAGAAACCTTGAAACCGTACCAAAACCGAGTATGTGGACATCACCATTGGAGTAGCTGCTGAAAGTGTAGGCGGAAGGATGTACAGTTAGATGACCAAATTTCTGTGTATGTAAGCAATATGGCACAATTGTGATTGGTGACGCGGACTCTAGTTTCATGTCTAGACAAATGGTTTTGTTTCTAACTTCAAAAAACACACGATGAATATCTGGCGAAGGCAGTTTGGGTTTTTGAGTTGGAGACGAAACTGGATGTTCGCATTCATTAACGCTATATTTATATATGTGGATTGTTCAGTGGTGCCTGGAGTATCTCTAGAGTCATTTGCAGAATCAACTAAATAAATGGCGTGGGAACCACAGACCCGAGTAAAATGACCAGTCTCACCGCAATTCAGGTAGATTTCACTCTTTGCAGGACATGACTAATCATTTGCATGATGTTCAGCATTTCCACAACGGTAACACTTATTTCTAACTGATGATCGAGTCAGAGAGCGTGTAGAATCCAAACGGTCAATTTCAGTAGCTCTTTTGTTAGAGAGGAAAATTTTGTTTTCTTCTTTGACTGCGATCTCCGCCCCAGCCTCCTCACAGGTGCTGTCCCATGTGTACTTTTCTGCGTTCTCCAGTAAGAGACTCTCCGATCCGAGCATCCGTAAGAGCAGAAATCAATTGTTGTATTAGCATAGTTTCTTCCACCTTTTTTGTCGGGTATACCATTGTAGTCAGACTTTCGAATAGAACAAACAAGACGGGAAATGAATGCATCCACTGATTCACGAGATGCTTGTTTCAGCTGCGAAAAATCGGATCGAGAAGTGTTCACTCGGACACTCTAATGTTTATCGAGGGCCGATGATGCCTCTGTCAACGTGGGTTTCTCCCGCAGGTTTAGAGCATCAAATATATGTCGACCCTCTGAGCCGAGTTGCAAGCGCAAAAGTTTTAAAATATCCTCCGTTTTCAGCATCACGGATGGATTGAGAACTGGTAGCACAGAAATATCATCTGAAGAACTAATTTTCCAGTCTTCCCAGCATTCTACATTTGGGAGAACCGTAGAGTCAGTCCAGAAAGTGAAGGGACAGTAGCATGCAAAGACATCGGTAACACGCGATGCCAATTTGTTGTGTCCCGAAAAAGCAGCAGACCAGGGCAGCACCAAAACGTATGTATGGAGGAAACTGTCCGTACGCACACTTAGTGCAAGTAAATCGACGGAGGTTCCTATTGCAACTAATCAAAGGCAAGATCACATGATAGGTCAACGAGTGATGAATAGCAGAGTGAGTAGGATAAGCGAAACAAGAGCAAAAGCAAAGCAAAGTATTTGAACACGACAGCAGCGTAACTCAAAAACACCTGATCCTATCTAACACTTCATTCACGTGTGCTTGATGTGACAACTGAATGGCTTACCATGATTACGTTATTCATGTAGCCCATAGCAACAGATAATCCTTTTGGCATTGTGTCTGGTACCAGTTGAAAAATTGCGGGAGCACACTTAGTCCCAAATGACAGTCTGTTGTATTGCTATAGATCTCTATGAGGATTAATCGTGAGTTGTCATGATTCCTCGTCAACTTCAAGTTGTAAAAACCCATCTGAAAGTTACATCTTTGAAAACATTTTGATGCCATTCTACTGTGTAAACAAGGCATCCGGAATCGGTAATGCGTGTCTGTGAGTCCAAAGTGCATCACTTAGTCCAGTTGGAAAATCCTCACAAATATCTGCTGTACCATCTTTGTTACCAACTACCACAATGGAAGTAGCCCAAGGTGAATAATTAATCTTTGTTAGCACGCTTAATTGTTCCATCGATTCAGTTGTGCATCCACCAAAGGAACTGCTGGGTATGGTAATGGCCTTTTAGTACGGAATAATGGTTTTACATCGGATGCGACGTAAAAAGTAGCGTGAACTTCCGTGCACACTCCAGGTTCTGGCTTGAAAACACGCATTTTTCCCGCAACCACGTCAAATTTGTTAATTTCATTTTTGTATCAACAATTGCGACATCAGTTTGAGACACATTTAGGATATTTTGAGTTGGTGAGTTACGGATTGTACTGATTAGTATACCCCATAGATGTAACTCATCTATCCATTCAATGCCTAATAAAGTCAGTTCATTTGCTGCTGCAATATAACGTGCTCCACCGCATTTAGTGTGTCGAAATGTAAACTCACAGTCTCTTTCTCCCAAAATAAGAAATTGGCTTTCCAGAAGCGTTTTGAGCAATGCGTGTGGTAGCATAATACTCCGGTGTTCCCATGCTTTCCAAAATTGAGTATGTAATAGTTATTATGTCATAAGCAGTGTCCATTTGTAAGGTAGCTGCAACTGGTTAGTTAATAACGTGATACATTTTCGACCGTGCCTTCCCTGTGGACTGTGTGTAGTGGACACCAGATTTGACTGCCTTCTAAATCTTGATTGGCACGGTTTCGGAAAGCTGACCCAGCGCTCCTCCTTGTGACCTACAGTGCCACAAACTTGACATTTATGGTATCGGAATTCATAAAAACGAGCAAAGTGTCAGGCACCCCAATTCCAGCATGATGCTGGTGCTCCTTGGAACCATTCTCATTGATTTGAGAATCGGTACTGTTACACATTTGATTTGATGATTTTGTTAACAGAAATGATGTTTGAAGAACAGCTCGTTAACTGTAATATTTGTGAATCACCTTTCAGGTTTGAGGCGTTCCGGTGTTGCTCCTCCCAACCTCATGACACCTCATGACCGCTTTCGTCCTGGTCTGAACTAAACAGATATAGATAGCCTGAGTTGGGGGGGGGGGAATTCGGGGCCTAGTGGTTCACGGCTGACGCCTTGATCACTATGCCGCTTAGATCCACAAGTAACGCTTGACGCAGTGACAAGGAATTCAAACTTGGATTCGGCGTACCCGCCGTATGGTTGCATTACGCCGAGCAATATCCATTGAGACCGCAATACACTATAACTATAACCTTGGTCATTCCGATCACAAAGACAATATCCGAAGATTCCAGGCTTGTCAGTCTTAGGTATTCGTCACTAGGTCATGCGAGGAAACGTCTCAGCTGGAGTCCAGTTTTGCTAACCAACTCTTACTGCTATCTGAACCTGCAGGTGAGGTTAACCCAGTCACAAAAATCAATGCCTTGCATTGATCATCAGACCTTCTTTTAGATGGAAACATTTCACATTTCATTTTCACTCTACCTGCATATGTCACAATATTTTCTTATTCTTCTCTAGTAATCTTTAAGCAATTATACCGAATGTTAAACGTAGACGTCCGTTCCCTACAGATGGCTGTGAGCTTAACCACTGTATCTTTCAAACTGCAATCTCTTGGGTGTTTTGGCAAGCTACAATTGCAATATCCACTGTATTCGGAGCATCCGAATTTCTGCAATAATGGTCGTACAGTTGCTGATTCATTCAATACTGAACCATTCAAAATAAAAATATTCTTATGTCTTTTTTATCATGCTAAAAATTTATTGCCATTATCTGGTTTATAGTTGACATCTTGAATTCCATTTGCCATCACCACTGCCGTCTGGAACCACCGTTTTGTAAGCTGAAATCGTTTCTGCTTTCATTTCAAGTAATTTCTGCGGATGATTCAGTTGGCCATGCTGACTTTGTAACATTTGCATGTTTACGCATTGATCAACCAACTCTGTCACCAAACTGTTGGATCTGTTGTTTAGTAGTGGAGATACAAGGCTGACATCGCTTCAAACGTTTACAAGCACATGCGGAAATTACATCTGATTCATGGCACACAGCACACTTTAGCCCGTGTCCAAACACGCTCACTCGAGTTGCATGTGTCATTTGATTGGCTGGAATTTCGACACACGTGAGCACTCTAAGACCTATCAGATGAGACATGAGAACACATTCCAAAGGGGTTTTGAAGAGATGAACGCATGACTTCTAACAGTGCCATCATGCCACACCGCGTGTACAGTCAAGTGAATTTTGGAAATGAGTTCAGATTATACTCCATCCCAGAACCTTTATCTCCTGGCTTCCGAAACATCTCTTGTCCACTGCCGAATCCGTCTACATGCGCTGGCCCAAGATGGTTGTGTGTACAAAATGAATTCATACCCTTGCTACTTCTACGGTGACCAGCAACTGACATTAAGTAATCACCCGATTATGACCTTACCCCTTGATTTGAAGTGAAAATGATGTATCTACATATCACTCTTTCCACTTAATCTACTACCTATAACGCCAGCCTGAGTCATGGAATCGACGGACGAATTTAAACAAGCTAATCAATGTTCAATCCGATTCCACCAAATTAGCTTGTAATTCTCATTATGTGAAAGTTTGAGTCCAAAGTTTGAGATTCCTTTGCTCATTTCTCGCCCTTTATGTTGTTTTCTCTGACAACTAAATTTGCAACTATGTCATATTGTTTACGTCGCGTAAAGTGTGGAGAAGTACCTGAAACTCCCAGGCTGTCCATATGCATAGGCAAGCAGAGTTTCAATTCTACACCATTTCCCAATTGCTTACATCCTTAACGCAATCGCTTTCATCCGCAGTTCAGCAACTTGCTTCCTTAGCGCAAAAACTGCAATCCGTGGATTACGATAATTGCATCCACGACGCCCTGAGTAGTCAACCGCTATCAGCCAATAGCATTTGGACAATATGCCGGAATTGTTGTTTAACGTAGACGCAAAAGGAGCATGTAGCCATCAGTTGATATCTAGCTACACGGACCTCAGCCATACGCTCGCCTAGATGCACACCAGCAATGGACATAAAGGAGGTGGGAGCACTGGCTTGTTCAGGAAATGGGATCTGAGCAGCACAGTTTCGGACGAACGCAGGCGTGGTAGTGAACATGTCGGAACCCGAGGTCACTCTCTCACTCTATCTCTCTCTCTCTCTCTCTCTCCC
Organism: Dicrocoelium dendriticum; assembly: GCA_944474145.2. Lineage (NCBI taxonomy): Eukaryota > Metazoa > Platyhelminthes > Trematoda > Plagiorchiida > Dicrocoeliidae > Dicrocoelium > Dicrocoelium dendriticum. The sequence continues at coordinate 111,847,176 of OX104065.1, forward strand.
TCTCTCCGTGGCTTGATCGCGCACGTTATAAATGAAGTCAACGCGGTCTCACAAAGAAAGTCTGAGCGAGCAAACGAGAGATTCGTTTGAGGCGACGAACAGGTCATGCACGGATGGCTACAGTGAACAATGTTGTCCCACGTTGACTGCCAATCCCGGGACTGTGCTGACTTCACCTTACCCTTCCAATCCCTTTATTGTCCATTGCTGGTGTGCACCTAGGCGTGCGGATCGCTGACCTCAGTGTAGCAAGGAATCAACCGATGGCTCTACACCCAGCTGCGTCCAGGTCAAACAGCCGTGCCTGCATATTGTCCGAATGCTAATAACGGTTGACTACTCAGGGCGTTGGGGATGTAATTTACAAGACTATCGGAGTAATGATTTTGCGATAAGGATGCAAGCGATTGAGAAATGCTATAGTTGTTTGTCGGTTTTCCCCACGCCACCGTAGGTGAAAGTACGCGTTACTTCTCCTTTCCACCAGTAGTATCATCCATACTACCATTTTTACTTTAAGGAGCTTCCATTATTCATCGATCACGCCGGGATGCGAGTAGTCAGTAGCAAGCTAGACAATGGTTCCACCAGCACTTTTTCCTTTCGGGGCCATGTTCCTCCCTAGGAATGTCAAGATACGAGTGCAGTCTGCCCAGTGTCAATTGATAATCTACGACGGGGTCGCAGCACCAGCTGAGCGGACGCTTTATTCGAATTTGTGCACCTATCATTCAGGCTCAGTTGGCAATGAGTTAATAGATTTATTCCAAGCGATTTTCCGCCGTAATGAAGCTATTCGTACTTCCAATTACCGCATCATAAAATCGCCGAACGAATGATTCGAACTGCTTATGTTCCCCAGCACAAGGATCAATCAGCGCGTTCGAGTGGATACACGACTTACAGTGAAACCGATCAATTCGAAAAACAACCATGTCTCGTTTGTTCAGAGTGTGACGCTTCAAAGCAGTATTTTTTTACTTGTCTCCATTACGTCCGAGTAACTTCAAAAAGTGCTTAGCATACGCACGACGTAAAATACATTCATCCGAAAACTGCACTGTTTGCTTCGTTACCGCAAGCTGTGTGCCAAACCTAACGTGCTGGTTAACTTCTCCAAACATCCTTAGACGGTTTTAACTAATAAAATAAACCCGACTTTTGTTTCATTTGTAATCATCTGTGCCAAAAAGCTCAGAGAACATTGCAGCATATGGCTTTAGTGCTCGGTCAATCAGGTGGAAATATCAAAAATGTGACATCGGTACCTTAATTGAGAAAAGATATCAACGGTTTTAAACGGGTAAAGTAGCAGATGCATGACAGTTCCCAACTAAAGCAGACATTTTAAAGCATTCGGTATGTAAGTGGGCTGCGACGCGCAATGTCAATGTGGAAAGCGTTTCCTACTGAAGTAAAGCCTTAGCTATTCAACCACTGGGATCGTAACAGAAGTAGATCGAAAGCGATGTTATGCGCCAAAACCAGTTCACTCCGCGACTACTTTCGGGCTTGTTGTAACTCATCTAGTAGATATGGCAGGCACTGGAACCCGTGGCCTTAGGGAGGTCAACAGGAAACTCCACTTCTTAGCTACCGAGTCCCCTAACGGTTTCAGAGTAATCATTACAGTCAGTCATTAACCGTTGTGAGAAGCGTAACCCTCCGCGACTCGGGGGTTTATGTGTAGGGGCTTCGGCTAATTTTCAATTGGTTCCGACTGTTATGCTTGCTATTATCTGATATGATCACACACGTTCGAAAGTGGTCATTTAGTGCAGTATCCAACTGCCTAACGATTTACTTGCCTGATAAGAGTAAATGTGAAAAGTGCGGCAAGAAGACGACAGTTGGTAGATGCAAGCATTTCGTATTGTCTCTTCAGTATCAATAACCATATCCAATGAGAAACACTAACAAACGGCGGATGTGACCCAACAGAGAGACAACTTTGGAGATCAGGATAGATGTATATGATTCGGTCTTTATGTCCACGGAAGCCTGAGACCCACGAATGACTCTTTGTGCACGTACAGTGTTGGCTGCGTCGAAAAACAATACGTATCGATGGAGTCACGGGTATTTCACATGGGTACACTGGTTATATTACGCTGTGTGCTAATAACTCGACTAACTCATGTAATGTAAATGGATTATCGTATCATCAACTCGCGGTTTGAATTCAGGTAATGTGGGAACCGTAATAACGGATCCTAGAACTACGTTCCACGACTGGGATACATGAAGGAAGAAATGTTCTGGAGGTGTCCCATACTCCTCTCTTGTGAACAGATTTAAACGGTGGTGTCTGTTTGAGGTGTTGGTTTTTCAGTAATTAACGGTGTGCGTGGTTCGGGTCTCTAGTGACCCGGTACACTTGCATACGATTAGCCCATAGAAAGCGATTTGGTCCACTGAATACCAAAAGTTAATAAGGCAGAAGGAGCAACCTCCTAACATTTTTATCACTCTTCATTGTGCAGTCTCAAGGTCAGTGAATTATGTTTCTTCCAGGGGTGCCAGACTTAGTGAGCATACTTCATATGTGACCTAATGTAAGCATTGAGCATTTGCGAAAAGATGGTAGAACTTAACCGGTCTAACGCCCACAGCAATTAAAATATACGTTGATTAGCTTTTCTCTCTACTTTTTCGGGCTGTCTTGGAGACAGAGGTCACGCTGCACGAGCCCTCCGAGGTCACTTGCATGGAAAAATGTTGCAAAATATACTCTCTTAACCGGCGTTAGTACCTACTCTGTTGATGATGCTCAACATCTGACTTCTGGCCGCGGTAACCTGGGGTATGTCCAGAGTTGACTACCTTGCAGTGCTACGTGATCGTCTAGTGTTTTGATGGCCCACAAAGTCCTAATATGGTCAGTACACAGTAGAAACATATAAACTCGTTGCTCCGGTAGGACCATTGATGAATACCAGAAATAGGCATGGTTCTAGTGGTGCGCATTGTGGGAAGCCACAATGCATTCCTGGGAGGTCAAAGACAACGCCACGAACTGTCACATTCAGACTACTTTGAAAAAGGAATGTACTTAGCTGTCGCAGAATATGATCGCCGATTCCATAGCTCGGAAACTTGTGGAGAATAATGTGGTTATTTGTGGGGTCAAAGAAGTCTGGCTGGCGCGGGAAAGGTGAAAAGCCTTGGGGAATTATACTATGGACTGTTCCCTGCAGTACACAATTCATGCACAGGTCCAGTACGTTTTATATAGAAGTTCGGATGTGCTTGTTTAGTTGCCTCATAGATTCGACCAGTATGATCTAATGCAATAATCAATGCTTGCACTGGGCACGCGGTGAGAACATTCTGTCGTTTGTCATAACTGATGTGGGCTAGTTTGGGTAAAACACATTCCATTGAGTGTTTTGGACCACCTAACCTGAGGGAAATTATTTGGCAGTTTTGTTGTGAGGTCAGAGACTAAGACACATGACCCCAGCACGCCACGTGTCAGGATGACCGTTACCACAGCAACAGTACGCACAGTGATGAAAAAGCTCAAGTTGCGAGACTGTTGGCCCATGCACAGTGAGGGCCATAGCACATCTCGTGAACAGATGCCTGGTACCACGGTAACGCTGTGTGTACCGGCGAGTGAATCAGCAGATTACCGGCCCGTCAGCGGAACTTCACGATCGATTTCTGCCTCATTGAAATACCATACTGTATTATCGTAGATTTTTGACCGAAACCAAGCTTCACTTCAAGTTCGGAGCAGCAGGTATACACGAAAAAGAGGAGGAACGCAAAATGCAAACTATTGTGCAAATGTGGATAGAATTAAACCCATTTCAAGTACAAGTACAAGTACATACACGTCAAAGCGGACGTTTTGCAAATCAAGCTGCAGCGTTTATTTTTAGCCGGGAATCAGCACTTTGTTAGCAAGGAATGAAGAATAACGCGACTAGACGATGATTAGGCCACATCGCATTCAGGCCAATGCAACCCGAATAGTGTAAGCAGGTGGGGCAAATGAATGTTTTTCCCTTGCTCATCAGCGTCGTTCATCTCGATCATACGCAGCGACCCAGCTTACCCTTGTCTCCATATTGACTATTAGAACAGTGCAGGCTGTTCTGACTCTACTAAACCTCGCTTAGATTCATTAGGCTACTGTTGCTCGAAAAGACATAATAAATGGCGAACGAGGTAAAGACACGTTTTCGAGGCCGCGACAGTGCAAGTGAAGGTTACGGACGCGGAAAGGGTTCCTTACCAAATCTGAGTTCGTCGATGGTAAAACCACCCACGAGACTACTGATGTTGCGGATGCAAAGTAGACCAGGAAAAGAAACATCATCAAGGCATACAGACGAGAATGTATCATTGCTCAGTCCAACTGTGAAAGAAGCAACAGAGAAAACCTGACTTCCTATGTCTCGCAGCGCATCGAACTGACCACTGAACGACATTCGGATGATATTTGGTACAGGTACAGTTGTAGCAATAGGAGAACTAGATCCACCTTTCCGTACTTGCGGTCTTCAACGACCTCAGCAAGGTAAAGATCACTCTCCAGAAGTATGACTACGAGCTAGACCGCGTCAACATGACCAGGACGATTATAAGCCGGAAGGCATACACTCTCGAGTTCCCGGTACAAGCACAAGGAGAACAAGGAGAAATGCAAGGAGAAACAAGGAGAAATGCCTTCTCATCGACGAGAGTGAAATCGACCTCCTTCTGGGACGGATGCATACACGCACAAGAAGGGGACATCTGTCAGCGTCCTCTTGCCCACAGTCAGAAACCTTGTGGTGATATTGATTGTGCCGTCGCAACGAGATTGGACCTTAACGTGGTGCGACGGTTTGCGTACCTCATTGACCCATTGAGCAATACTGGGTGATGCCTCCGGGCACCTTGAGAGCTATTCCTACCAGGTTGGTCAATGGTGAGAGGTCAGACAAACTCAGTCTCTTGATCCTCCAGGTTGGGGGTTTGAAATGGGATGACGTCCATTTCGGGAAAACTAAATCATTGCCACCTCCCCGCTGCCTTGCGGACAGGCTTTTGAGCCGAAGGCCTTGTATGAGGACCCTAATCGTCCTCCTGTCTAGGTCTGGGCGCCATGGCAGTATCTCAGCCCACATACAACCATGATATTTTCTTCAAACATAAACTTCATCCTGCATCGGCCGTCGCGAAGATTAGCAAGGGTAGCCTTATCTGCTGTATACAGCAGGGCTGATAAGCGAAAACATGCTACTGCTGGCGCCTCCCTTCTTTCTTTTTCACCTGTTTCTCTTACTGCCATCCCGTCCCCCATTGCTAACCTTCCTTCTATATTTCCAAGCTTAATTGACAGCAACCGAATTGCCACTGGAGTAAAACCAACTGCAGCCACCATCCCACCACAACTATCGGACGCCCATCGGCAAAAGTCCCTTATAAGGCCACGCTATCCCGTTTCCATGACGACATTCAACGTTCGCACTCTACGACAAACAGGTCCACAGGCTGCACTCGCACGCACCTTGGACACACAGGGTATTGAGATGTGTCGTGTGTCCGAAACTAGGAGCAATGACCCTAACGAGGTTATTGAATTGACTGCACCCGGCTTATCCTCTCGTTATTGGTTGCATGCAACCGGAGACGCCAATGCAGCACTCACGGGTCAAGCTGGTGTAGGTATCATTCTAAGCTCCAAGACTGAGCCATAGTTGGTTGATTGGATGTCGGTGAACAGCCGTTTATGTGCAGCCCGTTTGACGACATCAGCTAAGGTTGATTCACGAAGTAGTACAAAACGCTGTTTGTTTGTGATTACCGTTCATGATCCCACCGACTGCAGTTCTAATGCTGTCAAGGACACATTCTATCACGAACTGAACACGCTACTACGCAGTGCTACTGGTTCAGATATTACAGTATTTGCAGGGGATAGAAACGCACAAGTAGGGTGTCTGAGCACCAGAGAAGCTCAGCTGGGTGGTAATTATGGGCTTAACTCCGAACGGACTGACAACGGTGAGCGTCTGCTGCAACTGTGTGCGGAGCACCAGTTGTTTCTTCGTAGCACTGCTTTTAGACACAGTGGGCGCCGAAGTGCCACTTGGCGTCCTCCTGTAGCTGGCCAGCGATGGACCCAAAGTGACCACATGACCAGAAGTTACAGATGGCGTGGTTCAATCTTGGATTGCCGCTCGTACTGGAGTACCTGTGTCGACTCTGATCATGTCTTGGTACGCTGTCGTTTCTCCATGAAGTTTACCGGGAGGCGCACCAAGCGTCCCTACGATTGGCAACGGAGAAATTGTCTCAGTCCTCGGTCAGGCAAGCCTATCAAGAAGCACTGCATATCGAACTTCCGCTGTCTTGTCCTAATGACGCTGAGCTTCAGTGGAATAGGATCTCGGCCGCTATGCACGACGCAGGAGGATATGCTTGTGGCACTATCCATCATCACCGCACCAGTCACTGGATATCCGAGAAGTCGGTGAACCTGTTGGAATCTAGAAGACACCTCCCGGCTGGCTCTGAATGCAATGTGACCAGACGGGCAATTAGGCGTGAACTAAAGCAGAGCCTGCGTGCTGACAAGGAAGCCTGGTGGACCAGGAGGGCTCAAGAAATGGAGAAGGCAGGAGCAGTAGGCAATTACTGCAAGCTCTTCCAGCTGATCCGCACCACTGGTCCCAGAAAACCAGGCGTCAGTGAGACAATCAGAGACAGCGCGAGTGCGCTGATACACGATAAGGAGCGCCGTATGGCTCGTTGGGCGGAACACTTTCAAGATCAGTTCAGCTGGCCCCTGCTCCCGGACCTCTTCCTACTCAGGTGACGCAGAACGAGCCATGGACGGTTAGTTTAGAGGCTCCATCGGAGGCCGGGGTCCGAAACGCGATCACAGCCCCCAATCGTTTTCGTGCCGCTGGCCCGGATTCCCTCCCACCTGCACTATTTAAGGATGGAGGTGAGGTTCTCTGCAAGGCATTGACCTCCTTATTCGAATGTATCTGGCAGAAAGAGAGCGTCCTGGCTAATTGGAGCGAATCGATTATAGTGGCAATATACAAGAAGTGCAGTCGCACAGACTGTTCTAACCACAGGGGTCACAGACGGTCGCATAATTCTGTGCTCTGTGGTAATCCTGGATTATTCCGTTCATTTTTTGTGCTTCATTCTCGGAAATACGCCATTCGTTTCGGCTCGCCAAGTTCTATCGAACGGGATTTATATTTGCGCAGTAAGTC
>OX104065.1:111854899-112184619 GCA_944474145.2 Dicrocoelium dendriticum
CACATAATCGGGCGCAGTGGGTTACCTGCCTTGTGTAATTTGGGAGCGCCCCTCATTCTGGGTGTCTGAGTGCCAGTCGGTTTCAACCGCCTGTATTGCGAGTCATTGAGGTAACCATGTAGTAAGAGAATCTGCAGTTTCCTTGCCACTTGCTTCTCCACCAAGATGTTGATTTCTGGTGTCTTGTCTAACTGGAGCTTCCGTCTGTCCCCCGAAATATATTCGTACAGAGGGCATTAGTTCGACTGTTATCTCTGCGCTGCAAGTTAACAATGGAAATCACTCGGAGAGCATGTTTCGGAGGATGTATCCTCTCACATTGTTTTCCGCGACGATTTGCCAAGACGCTGTCAAGAAACAAGTTGCCGAGTAACAACACCAATCTATCAAGTGTAGCGTTCGAGCACATCGACGCCTGTTTTGAACGAGAAGGAAGGTTCCTCGAGACGCAGAGGCGGTTCGCATGCATGCTCAAAGAGTTGTCGTTGGTATGCCGGTTGCAATTTGAAACCTTTTCCGTTGACATTATCTGTCGCACGAGAACGAAAACAGTCCGCAATCTTAAGTGTTCCCTTGCAAAGCTGCAAATTCTACCTTGTCTACTGAGAGCTTAAGTGTTTGCGACTGATGAGAACAACCGAAATGTTGACCTATCGCAAATTATGTCTCCTCACTGCTCTGACGAGATAGATGTAGGGACTTACTCTTTTACCCTTTTGAATGCAGCGAAAATGACAAAATCCTCGAACATGAAAGACTTAAACTGGGAGCCAATATAAGACACCAAAACGTCAGGTATGCCATGTTAACTTTGTGAACAACCCAGCTTGGCGGATGTGGTTGGTGTATTGACGTGACGACTTCAGGCATTTTGTAGTATGCGACGACCACGTCCAGGTAGCAGATGCCATCGATAGGACAAGCGTAGACGAACTGCATTTGGGACGACCTTTTTCTCTCGGCTGCGCAGGTTCCGGTGGTTGTTGTGGTGGCACCCTTGTTGCTTGTTGAGCTTTTAATCGATGGCTAACCGAATCTTCTGTGTCGTTGCCGATGCCAGACAAGTATACAAAACCGTGGGCGATTGCGTACACTTTGTTAATATCGGGAGGAACAGAATCTATCTGACGGAGTACAGCTTGCAGGAGACATGAAGTAACGACAGCTCCATCTGCAGCCATGTGGCAGGAATCGACCGGTTGATACAGTTGTTTGAGTTCACCAGACAAGACAGTGTTTGGCCAGCGCGTCTGCAAGTAAGTGATAACTTTCTTCAGTACAGGGTCATGTGCAGCTGCAGGGTGCATGTCGGCGGCTTTGGATAGCATTCGAGAGTTGATGACGAACGTCGTGCTTAACCGTAACATTTTCGGCCACCGCGTCTTCTTCTGTGACATGTTTGGAAATGAGGCGAGAGATTCCGTTAGCTTGACCGAAATCCTGTGTACGGCGGTAGAGGATTTCGAAATCGTATTCAAGCTGGACAACAGCCCGATGCTGAAGTCGGCTATCGGATTATGCAAGAAAACCCTTCTTGGAACCGAAGATTATAAGTAGTGGCTTGTCGATCATTAGCACGAACCATCGGTCATATAACAGCGTGTGGAACTTGGTGATGGCGAATATGATGGTCACGGCTTTCTTATCAATCTGACCATAGTTCTTCTCCGCAGGCGTCAGGGTACATGTGACGTGCATAACCGCTTTGTCGGAACCGTTTGGGAGGCGATAGGAGAGAACTGCTCCAATCCGTTAGGCAGATGCGTCAGCAGCAATCAAAATCGTCAAGATCAGGTCGTATTGAGTCAGCAGTAGCAAGGATTTCAGACGAACAAGGGCTTGCTCGCATTCGGGTGACCAGTGCCAAGGGACGTCCTTCTGCGACAACCGGAGGAGCGGGGGTCATACGTCGTATAGCGATGGCAGAAAGGCGCCCTAGTAGATGATGAGACCCAAGAAGGACCCCAGTTATGACATCCACTGGAGCTGGCATCTGCTGGATAGCCGGTCTATCCGCTCAAAAATGTGACAGAATGCACCGTCGCAGAAGCTACATGAATACAAGCCAGCTTCAGGGAATGGTTTGTACGTGACACAGATGTAGCTTTGGATTGATTTCGCCGAGGTCTCTGCGCACTTGATTAGTAGCCCACCATAACAGCGGCACTGTTTCATGTTTGGTAATCGAGTCATCAATCTGCATTTCGGGCTTCGCAGCTTCTCTCAACACCAAATCAGAAATTTCCTCTGCTCTCTTACTATTACTCTCAACCTAGCAGAGAAACAACTCCCCTACAGTCACATCCTTTCCACTCATCTCATTTTTGTGTGATACTTCGGGAGTGCTATCAAAAATTAAACATAGTTGCCTTTTTGACGTGATTTGCGCCCTCCCCCCCTATGCTTGGCCTCTGCATGTTGGCCATTAACCGTCCTTTTGGTGAAGTGGCTGCAAACTAAGTTTCCTAATTTCCCCCTTGCACATATCTTGGCATGTAACATATAGGGTGTGAACACCAGTTATGATATCAGAAACGTTTCCGGCAAATGGTTCGACTAACTTGCCCATAAGGTGTGTTTGCGTACAAAACGCTGCTTTGGGCCTGATCTCAGAAGACGGACTGCTACGATGCGCATACTAGCACACCAATACCATGTTGAAATCTGTATGGATTGAAACACTGACTTTAAACGCCTGCGGCAACATTCTTTGCAACCTGGCGACCTACGTAGCCTCGAGACCGACTAAACTACGACATTTAGCCTTTAGCTGGTTCCTTTTGTCTTTTAACTCTGCTACAGCCATTGCACTATAATAGTGCATGTGTTCCCGTCTGAAGTTTGATTTTCTAATATGATTATGAAATCTTGATCAGGCCGGAACCAGCATGTCTCGTAGAAAACCGAGAAGATGCATTAGCATCTTTCAACGACAGGATCGTGCAAGTTTAACGATACTTCTTCTGGTTGTGGGTGGGCAGTTCGCACTCATCCTGTCCTTTAGCCTCAGGGAAACCGTGAACAAGTATGACCTCATTTAGGGATCTCTGTCAGCATTCTTTTTAGTCGTGTTTCGCCTGCTTGCGCTCCCTCCAAGAAATATTCGAGAAGATGTGGACGGAACAGAATCCAATCCGGAGATGAGCTGTCGACTAAAGAACTGCTTCTGCTTCCTTAGCAGAAACCAGCAGAATTTGGAGGATTTCAGTTTCAACCATATGCTCTGAGTTTAGGTGACGGATGACCCGTATCAAGTTTACAGGCTTAAATACGACACCTAGGACATCACGTACGAAATTTCACTGCTGCACAATATTGTATTGTTTTTTTTTATAAAAACGGCGTCAATTCTGAGGCGCTGGTGCGTATTACTGACGGTACACTAGGTGGTCTCTTAATGACCATTGCGTAGCTTGGGTTTAGGTGGACTGCCCTAATAGTCTCCCCACAACCGGTGATGGCTGTGTGTTTACAGGCTCGTATCCCCCATTTATGTTGTATCTAGTCAGTGTAAATGGAAACCTAAATTTCTGATGTCCTTGGCAGCAGCCAAGTTCTAAACAACCTTCTTCTCCACCTCCGTCTGTTATTTCGGAACGGTCCAGGGAATGGAAGCGACCTTGGTCGCACATTTTTCAATCGGACTAAATGGGGTTGGTGCCAGCTTACCTGGGTCACTCGTGGTATTGAAAACCTGAATGAAGCTTGAAGCCACAGGTGATGTTTTTAAACGGGCTGCCACTCTGCTCCGTTAGGCCTGAAACCAAGCCTATTGGGGAGGACAGGGGTCTACAATTTGTGATGAAATAAATAAACGAATAGACCTTTAGTATCGACGATACGAGACGCGCCAATGTCTGCGTGCGCAGTAAGTACATTGTTGCATAAAACACTTATCACAGGTGGTTCAGAAACATTGGAAGATAGAATAGATAATGAAGCGACTTTGAAGTGCTGCTTCGCTCTACTCATTGCGAATATGCTTTCGTAGTTCAGAGATAGTTCACTTACAGTTTTGACTAGTGGAATGACTATACTCAATGCGTAAAACACGGCGGCGGGTCTGCTGTTGCACAGCTTCATCGTGCGTGTTGTATGCTTTAGACACTTGGGTTGGGAATAGCTGAGTTAAAGGAAACATTGGATTCCTGCTCGTATATTTGTTGAGCGTGAAGTTAGCTCACAGACACAAGTTCTTTTGGCAGCATTGGGCGCTTCCTATATTGATCGGTAGTTATATCGCAATTCCTTCATCTGTCTCTGTCCTTTGATGTCTTAGTCGGTGGCTGAGCAATTGACTGCATCTGAAGTTCGACGCACATGACTGTATGACTGTTGATTGCATACTGAACCGGCAAGGTCAGTGGGACTGAAAAACATAGAGTTGCGTTACAGGGCTTTGCGGAGCAGGTTAAGCTACTGTATCGTTCGCTCAGAAGTCACTCTGAAATGGCAACCAAGTGAGCTGGTAACGGAGGATACAAAACGGCTGACGGTTTCTTGAACTTCTACAGCCATGGTTGATGACTGATTACGTAAGCCCCGGTTGTAGCCTTATTTTGATATCACATAAGATTTTGTGCAGCTCGAGATTTGGGAAATTTTGCGTACGTGTTTTCGGGAGGGGATGCAAATCGCTGATATGCAAGTAAACTGTGATGCACACAAGTTAGAACATCGGGAGCATCCAACACGTGGGATAGTGGGAAAGTGTTTTAGGCTTGGATGCTCTAAAACAATGTTCTAGCAACAAAGTAGTGCAAGTATTATGTAGATGAATAAAATAACATTACATTACATAAAATATTTAAAGTCCAGATATAGGAAACACTTCAACGAAGTGATAAACGTTAAAATAGAGGGTAAAATATATTACATTTACACTTTAAATAAGATATTAATGAAAATATATGACCATATACATGTGAAGTTTAGCTGCAAGCATTTATCGCTTCTGATTCATTTACCTTTTTCCAATGGCTCTAAAAATTTCTTCCGTACTCGACCACACAACTTACGTTCAGCTGGTTTGGGTTCTATGCGCTGGGTACTAGGTAGAACATCTAATCCATTTCGACTAATAGCGTAGCTACTCTTCATGGCTGCTGTCCGCTAATGTCTGTCGCTGGCGTCCCGTTATCCGCTTGTTCCGTGGGGCTTGGTTTGCTCCCTCTGATTTCGTTCATGGTGCTGGGGTCAGTCCCGAGTTTCTCTCGTTTGTTGGCTTTTCTGTCTGCTCTTTGCCTTCCGAGCCGCTACAAGGGTACCGTTGGTAGATTGAAGCAATGCTGTCTGGCCGACAACTGAAGACGCGCTATGTGCCAGTAAAAATTGAACGGCCCAAGAAAGTTGAATTCAGAAATGCCAACCGGTTGAAATTGATACAGCTTATTCCACTTAACATAAGACAATGGGTTGGGCGTAGGGCAACCTTCACTGACGTCTTACTGAGCATTTTCCTTAGGGATGCAATCACTCAGGCTGTCAGATCATTTTCCTAAAACACAGAAGGATTGTGTTCTATGTGGATGAATCTTACCGTTCGTCGGTTTGCCAACCCTGGTCTTTCCAGTGGCACTTCGGATGTCCAACCCGAAACGCGTAGACGCATAATTAATCGGCCGTTAATTCACCCTACAAATTTCCTATACATACTGCATGCAGCTCGGCTTGCCACTTTTATCATCCACAGAACAGCAATTATTAAACGACCCCACATTCGTACTAATCGATTAATCGAAAAAGCAAATTTGATGTGTCGTGTTTCACTGCGAACAGTAACCTTAATTGGGCTTCTCGTGGTGTATGATTCTAGATATGCGATTAGAGAAGAGATTAAAAATCGATTCGGATATGCTGCCGTTAGGACAAACGATTAATCAATAACGCCTCTACCTTACTGTGAGCTAAGCGTTTAAAGACACTGTCCAGTATTAAAAAGGCTCCGCTCTCAGCCGATACCCAGTGATAAGTGGATGACCACGAGTTTATGAGGTGCTAGTCTTTGCAACCTATGAAGGCGGCACGACATTACTCTCGCTCTTAAGGGTAACATGTATAATGCAGCTGTACATTCCACCTTACTGTACGGTTGCGAAATCTGGCCCTCAGATCAGCGGACAAAAAGAGGCTAATTACTTTCGACCGCCGGTGCCTTCGCAATTTAGCTCACATCTGGTCGGAACACCGCGTGAGTAACGAGCGTGTTCGACATCTTGTTTACGTCACGGGAAAAGAAACTGAACCATCCAGGCCCGTCATTTCACGCACCAGGCTCCGATGGTTCGGCCACGTGTTACGCATGCCAGCCCACTGACTCCCGCGACATGCGTTGTTTTCGCGCCGGGGATGTGGATGGAAGAAGAGGAGGGGTGGCCAAGCGCTGACTTGGTCGAGAGCAATGAAGGCCCTTACTTCGGAGTTGGCCTTGATTGGAGCTTCACGGCTCCCTGGTTGGGGTCCAAAATCCGAGGAACACGTTTGGTTGGGTACACTTGCTGACATGGCAAGGAGCCGACCTCATTGGCGTTCGTGCTGTGAGTTTCTTTGTCCCTCCCCATCCTTTCAGCCTCCTCCTCCAAGCACGATCTCATTTCGTAGCGTAATATAATTTTGCATAATGATTTTTCTTGTTGCCTAGTAGCCGGCTGGTAGCTTACCGGAACGATGCCCATCCGTTACGGTATAGTAGCTGAAACGTTTTACACCTCTAGCTCTCGTGCATAACGATGGTGATGAGTTGCTGAACCCAGGAAATCTAATAACAGCATAAAGATTTCGTTACAATTTAACTTCTTTTTGCCGTACAACCATTTCCCGACAAAAAATGTTAACAGATCAAGTACAACGAACATTTCTGCGGAACAATCTGAATTCAGTATATTTCGCGTATTCTTTGGAGCAGCTTATATACAAGGGTGGAATTGTCAAAGACTGGGATTAATAGGCCATTGCCAGAAATCGATGGTTAGTTGCGTTGGTTGGCTGTCTTGCCTCACGAAGGCGAATTAAGATTGGCCACAAACTCAGGTTGTTTACGTAGGTTAGTCTTCAAAAGTCAGATGGCGGAAACAGAAATTGGGTGTTGCTCGCCCAAAAACGCTGCACTACTATGACGCGGTTCGATGTTATTACATCTCATCAGATAGAGTTAGCAGGCATCGAACCCGGGACCAATGTGATGTATGTTGTGACCACTACACCTAAGCCACCGGGTCAAGACGGGCAACGCTTGGGGTTGCTCTGTCTGTTGGTTATCTTGAATGCTTCGTGGGGATTCTGGCACATGGTGCAGTCGAATAAGTGCCGGGCAACGGAGCTGGCAGGTAAGGTTGCGCCACGGAGAGCAAGGTTCCGCGGGACGTGTTCTGAAATCCGAGTGGACAACCTCCTCTCTGTCCGGCCAATGTACATGCTGCGTAAGTACACGTAAACTGGCAAACACCTGAGGCGGTGACAGTAGAATGAGTCCTGTCTTTTTGTTCCTATCGGAGGGCGTTTTAAAAACGAAAGACAAGTTGCTTAATTGCGCTAATGGATGGCCAACCGGACAGACAAAACAAACCGCCTCCTGCGTGTCTTTACTGCCTGGTAAGAGCACAAATGACTAAATTATTGCCCAGATTACTGGCTTTAGGAAGTACACTCTAAGAAGGTCAGCGCCACAGGTCATACTGCGGTATGATTAGGTATACTGATTTCTGAACCATAGACTATTGATCATGCTTGCATTCAGGTAACTGACTGACACTATACAAGAAGTCCATTGCTTTATTAAGGTGAAAAGGGCTTTGTGTTGTTGCAATCGAGGCTGCTAGACTGTTGAGTATAAGAGTAGTAGCGTATCGTAGGATTGCACATTACGTTGTGCATATTAATGGGTACTCTCAGAATCAGAGCTCTGTCCGAAGTAACGGTCGATGTTCTCTCAATGGCTCAAAAAAGACCGTTATTAAGCAGCTATATATGCATATGTGAGTACATTCGCCATCTTGATAGAATGTATCTGTGCCGAAGGCTGAGCCGAGGGTATAGACACTGTGATTCTTGAAAAACTGTGGTGTTTGGGTTAGATCGCGCCGGAGATAGATTACACTGGTCAACAGTGATTTTGCTGTTAATTATATCCAAGTGATTTTGGGGTAATTTAGTGTTACTGAGTTTGAATATGACCTCGGTTTGTTAGATTGGATCTGCTTGTCCAGATAGGTTGTAACAATCAAAAGACAATTATAATAGAAAACAAGGGAATGTTTAGTCTGAGAATCATATGAAAATAGTTTCTTGGAGGGTCACATTTGGACTACACGTTGTGTGATTGGATTGCGACACGCAACCTCAATGTCATGGACTGTGATTCACATTGAAATGAACCTTAGTCACTGCGATCACTGGGACCGTATTCAAAGTAGATGGAAATTGGGTGTTGCCCACCCGAAAACACTGCACAACCACGACGAGTTTCGATGTAATTGCATCTCCTCGGGTGGAGACAGCAGGCCTCGATCCCGCGACCATTGGAATAGTAGCCCACACCACTACACCTTTGGCTACCGGGTCCCGATGGGCAACGCTTTTTGTCACAACGGTAAATGACTAATTGGAGGGGCAAGTTTGGACTACACATTGTGTGATTGGATTGCGACACGCAACCTCAATGTAATGGACTGTGATTCACATTGAAATGAACCTTAGTCGAGGTCTGCTGTCTCCACCTGATGAGATGAAATTACATCGAAACGCGTCGTGGCTGTGCAGTGTTTTCGGGTGGGCAACACCCAATTTCCATCTACTAAAATTGTTTCTTGTACTACAAATGCAGAGACAGTAAATACCTAATGGTTTTGTGTGCCTGATAAAGGAAAAAATAATCTACTCAGTTAATACATCTGATGTGGGTTAATTTCCGCCAACCGCAGTCTGTACGAGTTTGTGCTATGCACTATATCTTGAAAGGTACTTAGGTTGCTCTAAGTATTGCCTACTATCATGTCTTTCCCATCTGCCTTGATACCTCTCTTCCACACCTTACTGTCCTTATGAAATCTGTCAACTTGTTCTTCATCTAAATCAGCAAGATTATCCGAGAAGCTAAGTGGCGTCGGAACAGCGGTAAACTTATGCTCATAACAAGACCAATTGTTCCACAGTTTGCAAGCATATCCGTCACCAATTCTTTCTAACTGCTTGCTTCATGGTCACACATGGAATTCTGGACAATAGATACTAAACCATACAAAGCAGATGATTCGACATTCTACATAAATGTTGTGAAATTGTGATCATTAAGGAGTCGTCAAACTTGAATACCGTCGAAGATGTCGGCCTACTGTATCGCCATACCAATTCCAGGAATGATCTACAGATGCACTTGCAAAAACACAATATTTGTCCAGTGCTTTAACAAATCGTTTCACCAGTCTAAGTTTATATAAAGTGTCGGGCGAATAATGTTTTCTGTCAGCAAAAGGATTTTGGATGATGTTCACTGCGTTTACATTCATGTTTTGCCTGGTAGGCTAAGACCAGTCCTACTGTCCCATAAGCACAGAAAGCAAGGAAATTTTGTGCGTCAACTTCGCTATCTAGGCAAGAAGTACACAACCTTTGTATCTACACAACTAATCTAGTTGTGATCGTTGTAGCATAATTACACCAAAACGTTTTTGCTACCATCCAATTCTTCTTTAAGTTTAGTTGAGTGAGTAATTGACACGGGTGCATAGAACTTTACATCGGGCAATAACGTATACTTCAAACTTCTGCTGCAGTTGTCAATGAAAAGTCCCAGACGAAAAGCTTGATAAATCGGCCATCTCACTAGCAGTAGAAGTCCACCAATCTCAATAAAGGCAAAGTTTTCATCTACAGTAAAGTACCACAGAACTGTCTTTTGTGCGATAAGCTGTTATTTTAGGTTCCGGCTTCAAGAAGCTTTGAGCATAGATGCTAACAGTTCAGTTACTTGCTCTGACAAAGTGAGGTCTTGAGTAAGATCTAGTTTATCCTGTGTAAACTGCTGTGTTGAGGAACTTCCTTCAGAGTCACTGCTAGTAAAATCATCTGCACCACAACACTGACCAGTGCCTTGCAATTATTCAATGTAGGGAAAAGAAGCAAACACTGGTATGGGAATTTTTTCGTTGTGGGACACAGGTGGCCTACTTCATTCCATTTCAAGATACACCCATTTACGTTTATTTTATCGATGGAAGCTTTTCACACAATAATGGCATAGAAATAATAATGATGACGTTTGATACTTAGCAAGCACTGCTATGTGCGACAGCAGTATGTTTTGTGGCATCGGTCGTAAATTTTAGGCTAGCTACTCGAAGAACCAAAGAGATCAGACAACAGCTGGCAACGTGTTATGCTTATTCTAGCGATGAGGCAATGACAACAGACAAAAGTAGAATACACCTACAACTTTATCCGGAAGATGGTTCTACTTGAAGTAGGCAACACTGGCGAATACAAGTATGCGACACCAGAGTCTTGCACAAAACTACGGAAGTGGTAAAATCAGTTCACCTATTTGTAGAATCCCCTTCAATATATGCAGCTCTTGTGTAAGAGTTTGTAATGAGCGCGGTCTCTGCAGTCGGCGACGATAGTACCGTATAGCCACAGACGCCAGGAAGCTTTCTGGTTCTGCATTCGTTTGTACAGTCATTCCGACGGAAAAGGGCCGATGACCGCATACGAGAATGGAATGCGCGGTTCATGGACCCATCGTGGCTCGCTTATGGTGAATACCGGTCCTTTACGATAGTTGTCGCCAATATCCAATAACCATACAGTGTTTAGCGGAAGGGTGCAAAATGCGTACTACATATGCTACGCGGGTGCAGTCCCATGAATTTCTCTCTAACATTAGTGGTGAGGACATATGGCCTCTTCGGCAGACAGGGAGTTTAGTTCAGCTATCAGCTGACTACAAGGGTAAGGCTGGTGAGCGACAGGCCGGCAGACTATATAAGCCTTTTTGTCGTCGAGCTAGATGAGTACAGACAGATACATTACGCTTCCAGTGATCGTTGTCTGTCAGCTAACTTAAATAAATAAATAAATTTGTATATTTACCGATAAATAGTACACAACCCCATAAGCGGGAGCGATCATTCCTATAGCGAATAGGTTTCATGGTTTATGCGATGTGCATCATAACAGTCAATTTCGGATCATGGTATTTTTCATCGGGTCCTATACCCGAGCAACTAATATTTAAAATTTACCAATATTTATATCATCCTTTTCTAGTTTGTGAGGCTGAGAAGTAGATAATAAAAGGAAGGGGGTACTAGGCTGTACAGACACAAGATTTGGTATTGTAGGTCATGACATGCAGTGGGTAAGCTAGTTGTAAGCAAATATCTGCTCATATGTTTTTTATACCAGCTTCTGTCAATGTTCCTAGAATTTGCCATGAGTCAAATATCTTCAACACATTTGATATAGGGAAGAAAGTGTTGTGACGCCCAGTACGCCTTCACCCCACGACCGCAAGAAGAAGTCCAAGATGAGCCGGGATGAACAGATTTTCTATTACAGCACGGCACCAGTTATATAGCTTTACAAACAAGGGCGAATCCAAGCTACTAAACGCATGAGATCCAACAGGCGTGGAGAAAACACAAAATGGAACAAGCAAATGAGAATCGCGAAAATTACGAGCCAATGAAGTGCGGCAAAGAAAATAGTGTCTGCGGAGTTAATCCCTGGGGGTAAGCTTCTGGTGAGCGACCATTAAAAACGACGAGTAGCGTCCAATCAGTGTGGAGAAGTGATGCGTTTAAACAAATGCCAGAACAGTTGATAGTGAGAATGATACACACCAGGAAAATAAAAACAGGTATAATAACTATGTGTCGGCTGAATAATACATCCACGTGAAAAAGCTAAGGAACGCTGAGCAAAAGAAACCAATCAGAATGTCCACAGAATGAGACGGCTGAAATTAGCTGTGAGCGATTGCGAATGAGGCTGAGGAAAGCGGCGTGTCCAAAATGTAGCAGAGAAGCAGGTAACTGCGCAAACAAAGAAATAGGCAACTAACATAATTCATGAAACTGAGGGTTAAGTAGCCAGCTCCCTAACAGAAAGTCTGTAAGGAATTTTGCATTGTGACAGCTTGCACTCATGAGTATCCATAGGGGTAGTTTGTTCCAAAGATCAGCGTACCTCACTAAGAAGAAATTTAATCGAGTTTTATGACTTACAAGCTTTGTGCGGAGCAAGTAGCCACCATTACGTGTGGGGTAGACTCCAGTCTTCCATAGTTCAAGTGCGGTGCTGTCTTCGTGAATTCGTTGGTTTATAATGTTGTAGAAGAGAACGAGGTTGTTCTTTAAGCGTCTCAGCCAAAGTCGATTCAGTTGGAGATTGCGACAGCGATCATAATAACTCAGGTTTGAGCAGCGCCCCATGACCAGCTTGATAAATGATTATGGGACATTTTTCAGAGCCGTTCTGTGTTTATTTCTCAATTGGCTGTGAACGATGGCACGGTATTCAAGAGTCAGTCGTTCTATTTTCCTGAATGACTCAAGTCGTGTTCAAGTAGGGAGAAAGTTCTGATGATATATCTGCATAAGTGCCTTGCTTGCGCAACCTGATAAAGCACATGTTCGGAGAAATTGAAAGAGCTGACGTAAGTAATTCCTAAGTCGCAAACTGAATCAGACCTGGTGATCCCGTTTCCGGCAAGTTTGATAGAGGCTTCTGGGATACGACATCTGTACCCAGGTACTTGGGATTTCACTGCGGAGTACTTTGTTAATAAACGTTCACTAGCTATATTTAGTGCACATAGGTCATCACAGATGTTTCCCAAACATATATGTAGTTGGTCTAGATGAAATGAGTAGACCAGTTTGATTTCATCTGCAAACGGAAATGGGTGTCCATGTTTGACCGGGTCGCATTTGTTGTCCACGTAGATTAGGAAAAGTACTGATCTGAGCACACTTCCCTGGAAGACGCCGCTGGTTATTTGTTTCGGTGTAGAATATTGCTGACCGATTTTAACTACCTGAGTTCGACCGTTTGGATATGAGTCGAACCAGTTTAGCAGAGGATTTCCAATTCCATATGACTCTAGAGCAGACAGCAGTGGTTTGTGCTGCACGCGGTCGAACGCCTTATGCATTTCTAACAGAATTATACTGATTGCCATTCCTCTGTCAATCATAGTCGTTACGTGATCGAGGAATTGTTGCTGGCAGGTAACACAGGAGCGTTTTGAGAGAAAGCCATGCTGTGAGGGGTTGATCAGATCCAATCTTGTAAGGTATTGAACGATGATCTTCTTGTTTATTCTCTCTAGAGTTTTAGAAGCAACAGAGGTGGGATATTTTGGGCGGTAACTTGACACTTTATTTCTCGGGCCACCCTTGTCCTGGGGCATTATAATGGATAGCTTCCATTGAGATGGAAAGCAGCCAGTAGTGAGAGAAAGTGTGAAGATGCTTTCAAAACAGTAGGGCTAGGTCTTTTCCTCAGAGTTTTATAACAGTTGGGGAGATGCCAATTGGACCTGGACGAGTTGATGGTTTTATGGATGTTACGGCACTGTGCACCTCTGTCAACATCACAGGGATATTACAGCATAGCTCGGTCTTTCTTTTTGGAAGTGGAGGACGAAACGGCTGTGTTGGGGACAAAACGAAGGCAAAACCAGAGTTGATAGCCCCGCATACGCAGGAGATTTCGCGCGTTATTGAATCCTCGTCTAGAGCCCACGTTTCAAGTCCCCGATGGGGTTTATGGTTCCTTCTTTTGAGTAGTTTCATTAATGTACGTGCTTTTTCAGGATTTCCAAGTAGTCGACTTTCTTCTATTATTTATGCTGTTTGGGTTAGACGTTGTGGCTGTAGCAGGTTCTAGCGTATTTGTAGCAATATTGCAAAGCGGTTGTTCCTGCGATATAGCGCTTTAAGTTTCTTTAGTTTGGTTTTTGCCTGATACAGAAGCTTGAGTTCACCACTATGTTCATGGGTGTTTCTTCATACAGTAGGTGCCAGTAGTCCCACACCAAGGGCAATATCGTTAATAAACTCATTTGTAGCCATATTAGAGTTGTGAGTTAGGAATGACGTATTCCGATTCATGGTGCTGCTAAGGGCATTAAATGCGTTCCAGTTCACACGATCGAGGTTGCGTATGGGTATTAGTATTTTACTTGATCTTTTAGGTGAATAAATAGTCATATCACAAAGCACCGTGTGTTTTGTGCCTGCGTTCACCAGCCGCGTCTAAAGAAAGTGCTCACACCGCTCTGCGCACAAGCGTTCTATTCGCAACTCTGAGGCAAATACAACAAGCTGGATGTTCAAAAACCCACCCGTCCGCCCAATCGATCGCCTGATCGACCGCACTGGGGCAGGCGATCCGGTTTACCCCAGCTTTCAACCACAAGTACATACTTTCCTATTTCTTTTTTTCGTAGTTCTTGTGTTGCAGTTTTCATATCCTCGTCCACTGTGGAGGAGCCTGCAGTCTATCCTTTGACTGAATCGGAGCTGCGATAGACTGCTGCCGAATGCGGTAGAATGCGTATTTCTTCCCAGTGGCATTAGATAAGGATCCTCATGCGTCGTTTTGACATCGGCAAGCTTATTTTTGCTTTCTTGAGGGTGCCCACCACAGTCTTCCCCTTTGGGTACACCATGAAATCGTTCCACCTTTTGTGACAACTCTGTTTCACACTACACTGCATTCCGCTGTATTGCTTCCCGGGCGACGTACTCAAGGGGGTTCTCGAATCAAGTCTTGGCGGTACAGGGAATACTCGAATCTGGGGTATTGCAGAAATGCAATGCTGATCTTCTTGATTTTCCAAGTTATTTGATAACCGCTCTTGCGACTGTTGATCGCTTTCAGGCTCGACGAAGGGATTCGCGTCCACGCGGCAAAAGTGGGTAAAAAGTACGGTCGGCCTTCACAGTATCCTACAAAAAGCTCGATTATTTCCAAAAGATCCGATTCATTGTCCCAAGGATCCCAGGCATCCATTATCTGACTTACTTCAGAGCCGATGGAGTATCTGAACGCGGCCAACTGGTATGGTCTTGCATATTCATCCAACTGGATCAACGCCACGAATTCCATCCAATCCGCTTTCCACGTTTTCCATTTGTCCGACAATGTGCTTTCTCTCTCATCCCTAGCGGGGTTGGCAATGAGAGCACTGATTGCTCCACAATGGCGAGCAAGTTTTAGCACGTTTGTGCCTCCGTCAACATGTATTGTGCCTGAGTTCATCAGCCCCGTCAAATGAAAGAGCTCATACCACTCTGCCCACAAACGCTTCATTTGCAACTCTGAGTCAAAGTACAACAAGTTGTATATTCAAAAACCTACTCTTCCGCCCGATCGATCGCCTGATCGACGGCACGGAGGCAGGCGATTCAGTTCGCCCTCTCTTTCAGCCACCATCGCACCGTGTAGTGTTCACAGTCAGGTAGTGGTTTATCAATGAATATATAAGCATAAGAGCTCCCCATCGGGAATACAAGGTCTAAGGTAGTGGCACTTCTGGTTGGCGCTCTAACATGCTCGGTCCAACCATTGAGCTGAATACATGAGTTGATTTCCTCAATCCCCGCATTGTTCCTTAGTGTAGGCAACACCCCGTTAACATGCGTTAGATTGAAATCTTCGCACGTAATTTTGGACTTGTATGTGGTGCTGGAAGCAGCCTTGCTCATCTCGATTAGCTTTTGGGTTTCACAATGAGTAGTTCGGGGCGGCCGATAGAGACAACCCACTAGAAGATCAGCAGATGGAATCACTAGCCATAGTGTATCTTCTAAGTCATTAAGCAAAGGTTGGTCTGCGGGAATTGCACTCAGGTTATTTCGAAGATATATATGTGGCGCAGCCACCACCCCGTTTTTGTGAGCGATCCTTGCTGAAAAGTTTATAGCCTAAGACGTCAAGCTGCGAATCACGAGTTTTTGCCGTGCACCAAGTTTCAGTGATAAAAGCAATACCAGGAGATCTCATAAACGTAAGTGTTGAAAGTAGCTACAGTTTAGGTAAAACAGTACCAATGTTAATGACGATAGATTTGGAAGACATTGTTAAGTTAGACTAAAAGTGATGGGCCATGTTTGTTTCTTCGTCATCGTATTTAAGAACTATGTTATGAAGTAGCTGAGGAACACTGCTTTCTACATCGTACTGGGTTGAATGAAGTACCTACTAGAGTATTTAGATTATTCTCTTATTCATATTCGCAGGTGATAGGGGCTGGATTGGTGGGGAGGAAGTGCTGACGTACGATAGTTTAAATAAGGACTTACATCCGTAGTGTACAGGGGTGGGGATGCTGAAGTCTACACAATCGTTTTTCTTCCGATTGCATTGTTAGCAATTGTGTAATACAGGGGTGGTGGTGGGTGAATTTTGACTTGAGGTAGATAGTGGTTGCATCCTCTTACCTGTAAGTCCGTGTGGCCTACCACCATTTTGTTGGCTACTTCGGTGTCGCACACATGAGGGTTTTGCCAGCTTGAGGTTGCGGGGTTTGGTTTGTTTAACAAAGTGTTGCTCATCGTGATCGGGTATCCAAAGAAGCAGAGGTTTCGGCTACTATTCTACTGGCCCCGGGTTTGAGGCCTACTGTCATCACCTTTCGAGGTCAACCTCGCTAGAAATGCGTTGTGGTGTACAGTGTTTTCGGACGGGTAACACCTAATTTCCGTTTGCTTCAGCTACAGTCCTAGGGATCGCATTGACCAATGTTCCTTTTAATGTGGTTTGCGGTATTCATTAAGATTGTGAGTCAAAAACTATCGCCGCCCTACAATATCTCCAGTGTTGTAAGACAAGGGTGCCGCTGTCACCTTTCCTCTACAATTTCTGTATTGTCGAAGTCATGGAAACAACGTTCGATGGACAAGGTATACAAGGCGTGGAGCAGTGGCGGGGCCTTTAAGTCGATCGGTGCCTTTTCTTCGAACATCATTTTTACATTATCTACTGTAAATATCTCAGTATTGCAAGATTACGCTGAGGTTATTTTGTTAACTCAACTTCCAAGGTCACTGAAACCCTGTACTCTATCCAACTTTGAATATCCACGCTAGACGTCACTCCCGGTCCCTAACCTATTGTCTTTGAACACAACATTCTAGGTCAGTTAAAACGACTTCTAACGAACCATTTTTGTGAAACCATTTCGTTTTCAGTAGCTACTGTCAGTGACAACACCAACCTGAGAAGCAGTCTGCTCAAATCGGTCATGCAGTACAGTTGATTTGCTCGCCGAGTAAACGTTTCCCTTATTCGGGTTCCCTTCTCACGTTATATTTGCCTATAAATTAACGCTCCTTGAAAAACGATTAGGTTTTACTCTATCCCATTTACATTATGTGACATAGTTCGTTTCCGTCCGAAAACAAAATAACACAAATCATACAGTGTGCTCACCAGCTCTCTCCGATACGTGATTGTTAGGAGACCAGCATCTGTGTCCATGTAAATAACCCAACAATTCAACTTGAACCCGATCTTTTTAGTTTTTTCTATCATTTTAAAACTGTTTTATGAGCCTCCCTCCGGTCATTTTACGGGGCTTGTCAAATAACGCTTCTTTTATCCGTTACAAATAATTAAGCGTTGTTCATAATCCCGTTAGGTTTCGAAGAGCGAAATAAAAAAATAACTATTCCACCACTCGGTTTAACAAGGAAACATATCCAACAGCGGTACAGCTCATTCTCTACGCATTATACATTCTGCAATTAGGCACTCAACGAAAGGGTTAAAGTGCTCAGTGTTACAGCCAATAGCGCAGAGATTCAAGCGCTCGACAAATCGTCATTGGGCATTCCATGCCAATGTAGCTCTCCGTATTCACCTCCAATCGTGCTGCTTTGAGAAAAGTGCCATATTTCGGTTCAGTAACAACAAATTAATCCACCCTACAACTTTCGCTTTCTATTCACAATGATGACCGCGTGTTAGGTTCCAGTAGATGCATGGGAGAGTGTTGATAGCAATGAGAGGAGAAATGCACACTTTTCCGTTAATAACTTTACTAAACGCTTCCTGTCGTAACACTGAACTGTCTTCGCTCACTGGTTAGTGTCGCTTCCAATCCAGCTGGGGAAAATCAGGAAACGCCTTGGCTGACCAAAAAGGATTTATTAGAATTAAGCATGATCATATTTATATGTCAAACATATGTCGTCACTCTGACATTTTAACTGCAAGCTTCCGTCGCCGTATGCCAAGTACGTTCGGTGTCTGTCGCTGTGCCGCTCTGGAGTCCTGCCTGACATGTAGTCTCCTCCTGGCTTAACATCTCCGCTCCCCTAGGTAGTTTGATCACCGAAAAGTCTTCTCACATGTCACGGCCAAGGAATCTTGGAGCGGCTGACACGACGCCTACGCGCATGGTCGGGTATTTGGTACAACTACCAACGCGAGCTAGACCTCGGCCAGCGGACTTGTTCACAGGCCTATCGAGCCCGCGCTTTGCGCCGCCAAAGTACATCCCAGCATTTGGCCGTTCACCCCACCATCACCTCTTCCCCCCTCCAGTTTGATTGTGTCCATTTATTTTCCGTACTTGGTTTTGATTGTAATTTTTTGCTCTTTGGTTGGCCTGCAAGACTGAGCTTGTGGGGCATGTGCAATCGGTTGAGTTCCACTTGTGCAATTGTTTCCGTTCGCTAGCAATATATCCCCCTGCATTGCTGCTGGTCCTTGAGGTCTATAAAAGCTTCCATGTCGCGGTCGCAGACGTTTGAGGTACCCGATCCACTTTTTATTTCCGACGTTTATCTCGTAAATAACCTTGCCCCTCTTACCAATAACCGTGCTGTTCGGCCTTTGAAAAGTTTGTGTGTATACCAACTTACCAATCTCCAGCGTATGGAATCTAGTTGCCGGCTCTTTTTTGTTTGGCCGTTATGCTTGCCCGCATTTCTGGGCTTAAATCGCTCCAAGTTAAGTTATTTGAATTGCAACTGCTGGCACATACTGTTGAATGACTGATCGAGCAAGTTCAACTCGCCCATCCAATTGAGTCCCAGAAGGTTCAATCCTGGCTGATTTGCCAGAAAACAGGTTGTGTAAATGTGTTGATCCGAAAACTAATCTGACAGTACAACTCTCCAAGTAATTTCAGGGCACCCCCGGATGCGTTCCGCGCTGGTTGGCTGGTCTGCACAAGCGGCGGACGCCCTAACAAGCATCATGTGTCCCAAGAGATCAGTGTAATGTATAACGCGGTATCCGGCTACGGCTTGACTTCCTTTCAATGGCTCTTCACCACAATTTACTTACGCCTGCTGACACCGTCAACTCCGAATGTCGCAGTCACAGTTTTGGTCAGATTGTAACGTCGGAAAATCATCGGAATTTGACACCCTTTTCCGACCATGACAAGTCGACTGGCAAGACAACACGACTCTTTGTGCCCTCTTCGATCAAAACGATTGCACAACAGATTTCTGAATGGACAGTTGCGCGCAAAGTGCCACTCCCTGTAAAACCAACAGGCGCAAAGGGGGTTAGAAAGCATTGTATTCAGGTGAATTGTTTTTTCTGTGGACTCCGGTGGACGATACAGATGAGGTCTTGCTTATCCGAGCGAAATGCCTGTGGAATCACTGTAGCCTCATGTTTCAGGTTCATCATTCTCTGGCATTCTTTGGTCACTTCTTGCAGCATAACCTCAGGGTTTTGCTCGTTTCTGCTCAGAATCCTAGTTCTGACATCGGCATCTTTGGTCGATTGCAGATCACAAACATAGATGTGACACTAATTCTTAGACATATTGTAGCATTTGGAGCGTTCATATTCACGGTTCACACGACTCGAGTAGCTACCCCAGTCTTCGTCACCTTAGTCATTGTAAGACATGTTTAATGAACGTTGAAAAATGTCTGCTCACCAAATGTCCGCGACAAAATCGCCACCACTTCTTCGGACTGCAAAGCAGTGCTCTTCTTCGGTGTGATAACACTTGTTATCTTTTCATGTTCTGCCAAACCCAGTTTCCGTAGCATGAAGCGAACTTTGTTGTTCGCCGAGAAGCTGATTAAGTCAATACGAAACAGATCTTCGTATTTCGGTAACAAGGAATTAAGGGTGATGCCCACATCTGAATCGTAATGGAACTCAAAAATTTGCTGCGTCAGTTGCTGGTAGGGGGGCATGTGCACTTGCAGCTGATACCGAGCCCGACTGCATGGACTATTCCGGATCAGCTTCTCAATCCAATTGTCCCGCGTATTTTCGAACTTTGCTTTTTGTTGCTGCAACAAGGCTTGCACGTATTCAACTGGCAGACATCTTTGGGTTCGTCTGGAAATTCCGTTGCCAATGCCGTAAACGCTTCCTGTCGTAACGCTGATCTGCCTTTACTCACTAGTTAGTGCCGCATTCAACCCAGCCCCGGGAAGAATCATGCAACAAAATGGCTGATCATGGAGGATTTATTAGAAGCAATTATGTATATGTATAAGTCAAACATATGTTCTCACACTGACATTTTGACTGTATTCTTCCGTCCGCTTGTGTCAAGTACGTTTGATGTCCGCTTCTTTGCCGCCCTGGCGTCCTGACTTACACGTAGACTCAAGTTGCATATTTTCGCCCACACACCTTTACAAAGTACGCGAAGGCACATAAAGTGGAAAGGAACTAATGGGGCGTCGCCTATATTCTTCATCATTTACGGTGATTGGCCTATTTGAGTGAATTGGCCAAGCTTTAGTTCCTTTGGAATCGCGGTACACATTAAGGTTGCGCATCGCAATCCATTCACAAAAGGTGTGCAACACAATGGCCGTCTAAATCTAGATAACATTTGTTTAAGTTATGATAGACTACACGATTCGAAAGTCTGGCCGTCCAAAAGTCACACAATTATACACGTTCATTTGCAAAGTCATGGGCACATAAAATACTCGAAGTCTGGTTGGGTGAGAGGGGAAATTCAACCACCGATTTCGGTTGAGTCTCACGACCAACGGAAGGGTTTATGGTGACACCAGCTGTTTACACAGCTGTTTACACTACAATACTGGGTGTTTGGAAATCACGTCGAAAACTTGGAAAGGCAGCACTCACGTGCTGACGTACCCCGGCACGCTGAATTGTCAACACATCAATGGTAATTGTTGGTTTGTCGAAAGTGCCGGCAACAGTGGATGACAGGGATGGGTTTTGACACAGAGGCGGGACCTGTGTGCAGACCAACGGAACCAAGACCGGTTAGCCATGAGAAGTGTGTGTTAGCCAGACACCAAGCCCCAATGGATGTGTCCTGCTTCGATCGCGGAACAGAGCAACGGAACCGAGGCGGTTCGGCTGTGAGAAATGAATTTTAGCCAAGCACTAAGGCTGCAATGGAAGTGTCGTGCATTGATCGATTGGTAGATGGCTTGCATGCAGGAGAAGAGCCAGCAAAACGGATCCCTGTGAAATGGGGGTGGTCCGCTGTTCTAGCAACTGAGAAAAACAACCCGGCCCTATGCAATGACCGTTCGATGGGTGCCGGTTACTACTACAGTACATAGTAAAAGAATCGCGACAAAGGCCGTTATCGCCTCATGACACGCTTCCAACAAACCCGAAAGCTTTTATTAGGCTGCTTTCGCTGCTAATGGGAACCATACTACCAGGAGCACTTTCTAATGTTACAGTCTTGTTTGCTTTGGACAATGCTCTTAGATTTTCTTTTGCCCCGACACATTAGTGGCCCCATTAGACGGCACACGCACTTGGTCATGAATGCAACTATTGCCCTCACAGTCATACAATTGCTTGTTGGACAGCTTGGTCATGCCTACGATGGTGTTTCTCGTGTCCAATCGAGAATGTACATGTATTCCTTTATTTACTTATCCTTGCATGAAATGTGTCAAATGTCCGTAAATATCAATGAATTTGGTGTTCGACGTGCTGTCCGTCGTTTCGCTTGCGGAGCAGCATTCACCTGTTGGTGTTGGCAAGCACTTTCTGTAATATCTCCAACGAAATCCTGCTACATTTGTTCACAAAGCTGGCTTTCAGCTCATCCAGGCTGGTGGGTTTCATGGTATAAACTCTATGCTACAAGTATCTCTATAGGAAAAAATCCAGAGGATTCAGATCCGGTAACCGCGTAGGCCACTATCGGTCCTCCGTGACCTAGCCAACATTCACCAAAATTCTCGTTCAGGTAGCACAAACCGTTTGCGCCGAATGTGCAGGTGCACCATTCTACTGCCACCAAACGGTATTTAGAAACCCTTTGGACTTCAGCAGCGGAATGCCGCTGGTCTGCAACCTATCCATGTACGATGATGCTAAGAAACGTCACAGAACTTGTGGGAGATGCCAGCTGGGCGTTTCCGACCGACCGTTCCATTGACAGTGCATTATTGGTTGTTACTGGCAACTTCAGTGATCTGGTTAAATCTGCATCGGTCAACAAGCCCCTTCGTTCTGCAAAGGCACAATCATCCATTCGGAGCAGAACCCACAAACACATGACAGTAAGAGACGCCGCGAGGCATGTGCATAGAGCGAACCCTAGCCCTGACAACTGAAATAACTATGTTGTGCATCGTAATCACTGTACCACACTTGTGCGCGAGGACAAATTCGTACACCAGCGAAGTCTAGCGGAAAAGTCTTGTGTTTACTGAAAGTTTCTGTACAGAGATGTGAACAGCCTCCGGAAGGTGAAACGTGGTTTTCCCCCACTAATATCAGCGGATGGATGTGCTCAAACCGCCGAGAATGTAGCCAACATTCTACGGCTACAAGATGTCCCAATTTTCCGACTTGCTACCAACAATTGTAACATACCTGGCCCATTATCCCATTTGCCGGTATTTACACAAGTATCGTTTAGTTCAGCGACCATTTTGAGGAAGTTGCTGTCGTTGCTCACCCGTGGTTCCTTCCGAGTTGACAACCTTTTCCCGAAAACACTGCAAGTGGCAGCTAGGGGGATAGCGGAACTATTAAAGAGATTGTTCCAAAGATGCCTAGACGAACAGCAGATCATTAACATGTGGAAGCAAGGCATCATTATCCCGATTTACAAAAGTGGCAGCCGTTCAGGGTCAGCCAGCTATCGCCCAGTGATTCTCCTCCCGGTGCTCATAAAGGTGCTGGAATCGATCATAACTGAGGCTGTAATGGGCTACTTCGAAATGTCTAACATCATAGCACCGGCACAACACGGAGTTCGTCAGCATCGGTCATGCACTATCAACCTACTGCTTGCCTGTGGCAGCTGGACCGAGATAGCCGACAGTGGGACCAGCATTGATGTCATCTACCTAGACGTTTCTAAAGCATCTGACCGCATAGATCACCGCATCCTTCTACAAAAGCTGAAATCATACGGAGTTGAAAACCCTGTCCTTGGATGGATCGGAAACCTCCTCTTTCAGCGGTGCCTACAGGTTACAGTCCGATGTTCATTTTCTGATCCATTTGGTGTGGACTGCGGTTTTCCACAAGGGTCGGTGTTGGGGCCGCGGTTATTCTTGTTCTTCATTAACGACTTTGCGAGTGTCAGCAAGTCAAATTTCCTGTACTTTGCTGACGACATCAAGGCATGGATGGTAATCAATGAACAATGAACAATGAACAATGATTTATCACGGGATAAAAGCAAGTGCTTGACACGTCCCGTAGGATGGTTGCGGTGAATATGATGAAATTAAGAGTTCAGAGAGGTTTGAAAACAATCGGTTTGGTATAGTAATTTGGTAACGTTTCGCCTCTAACATAGAGGCTTCATCAGACCAGGTGAATCAGTGTGCAATTGGTGTTGGATTTTATAGCGAACAGGGGCGATAACCGCTTTACCCGAGTCTTGAGCCATGAGTCATTACAGGAACAGTTCGGGATGTCACCTCAGGTGGTTCGATCATAGTGGGAATAGTCCAGGTGTTCCTTTGTGTGTCATGACATTGACGGATAAGCCATGGGAGTCGGTTTGCACTTTCCAATCTGATCCACGCATTGATGCTCGTCAAGCTGGTCGGCTTAAGACCGCCCGCCACGCAATAGGGATTTCTACCTCCTCCATTCTATTCACGCAGTCGTCACATTTGGCAATTTCCACCGCCTCGGCAATCAACCGCTGAGTGGTGGATCGGATACCCTTCCTAATGACCTCTACGTTTTCGAGGTCTATCTGGTGACCCGTATCTAATGCATGCACAGCTACGGCCGAGTCTCTTATTATTGATTGATATTCAAACTCGTTTCTTGGTAGTCTTGCAATGCGTCTCCTATGCTCAGAAATTCGTGCGCGTAATTCTCTCGCTGTTTGTCCTATGTACACATGTGCACAGTTCTTACATTTGATTTTATAAACACAGTTAGTCGTCCTATCCTTGGGAAGCGGGTCCTTCAGGTGTACCAGCGCCGAACGTAACGTTCGACCTCGGTGAAAGATCACCCTTATATTTTCCTTGTTTAATACCCTCCGAATTGCCTCCGAAGTGCCTTCCTTGTACGGAATTCCTACCGTCCCTATCCACTCGGCTGGGGGTCTTGACTGCCGGTGTAGCACTTTATGTAATTGGCGTTTAACTAGCCGTCTTGGGTAACCACTTTCTAATAGTTTGCCCATTGCCACTTTCCGCGCAGCCTTTTTGTCCTCCTCCATTGTGCACAAGGTTTGTGCCCTGTAGAAAAGCGCTGAGGCTATCCCAGCGTAAACCTGTTTCAGATGACCCGAAGTGTATTGGAGTACGCCGTCAGTATCCGTAGACTTACGATTTATTGTCGTCTTTAAATTTCCCCCATTCCTGTGAACTAGGCAGTCAAGAAATGGTATTGTATCGCTACAAGATTCTAACTCAATAGTAAACTGTATTCTCTCATCAATGGAGTTTAAGTGATCAAGTAACTCGTCCTTCTTATCCCGTTTAACAAGTACAAAGGTGTCTACATAACGCCACCAAACTTTTGGTGAGTTAATGTTGTTTGTTAACGCCCGGTTCTCGAATTCTTCCATATACAGGTTCGCCAGTACGAGGATATTCTCGATCCCATGGCGAGACCTTGTTCCTGACTGTAAAGCTTTGACTGAAAAACGAAGTAAGACATGTTAAGACACACTGTCATACCCTCGATTATCTGGCTAACTGTTAGTTTCGTCCGATCACTCAAGAGTGACATCTTCATTCAGACGAAGTCTCTCTATTCCTAGCGCCTCCTCTTTAGGTACATTTGTGAAAAGTGATGTGACATCAAAGCTGACCATTACCTCATCTGACTCAATTTGGAGATTTGCTATCTTTTGAGCGAAATCATAAGAGTTTTTCACGAATGTACTCGTTCGCCCTGTTAGAGGCTGCAATAGCCTTGCCAAATGTATCGCAAGTTCATGGGTCGGAGAGCCTATACCGTCGACTATGGGCCGTACGGGAACTTCGGGATGGTGAACTTTTGGCAAGCCATAAATCCTCGGAGGTATAGTCGATTTTGGGTATAGACTGTACCACTTGCCTACCCCTAAATCGTCCTTCACGGTTCTTAAATAGTTACCAATCTCCGTTTTACTCTTATTCATTACTGACGCCACGGTCTTATCAACAACTACTCTATATGGACCCGTCTCCAAATGTTGTCCCCAATTTTTCCAAGTATTCTGACCTATTCATTACAAATAGGGTTTTTCCATTGTCAGCCTTTGTAAGTACAATACTGCGATCTTCCTTTAGGGAATTTTATGCTATACGTTCAGTTTTCGGAAGATTTGGCTCACCCGGTTGCTGAAACTTAATGATATTTACTACCTGTGCCCGAATATTCTCTGCCTTCGTAGCGGGCAACTTTGTCACTGCGCTCTCAATGCTTGGGATAATCTCTTCCGCATCTATCTTAGATTTATTAATGGTAAATGTCAAACCTTTCTCTAACATAACATTCCGTTACATTCAAAACCCTATATGACATATTAACAACATTACAATATGTATTAATAGAACCAGAACTTTCAGTAGGACAGGTAGCACTAGGATGCACAGACATTAAACGCTCGAACTTACGCGTTTGTCTTTTCTTTGCATCCTGCCCTTGTTTCAATTTGACATCTGAAGCCTTGTTGAAATTCGGTTGTAGTCGAGAGGCGATATGGCGGTCTGTAGATCCAAACTCAGTCGAATCGTGTCAATGCGGATCGCGCTTAAACATTTGGTCACAAGGTAAATTCGCTGTTTCAGAAACGCCCTGGAAGCATCTAAAGGCAATCCTTGCAGAGGTATACGTACTGTCCGGAGGTTTTCACTGTGAGACATTTGGGGATCAGATTAGTCTTAAGACATTCATGTTGAAAACGCGATGGTTCTCCCAGTTCGCTTCAAGGCCAGCCAATCGAAACGAATTCACTTGCCAGTCTTTCGAACACGGGGTCCGTAATTGGTTTCAAATGCTTGGAAGATACTTGGAACCGATCGAGTAGTCATGAGTTCAGAGAGGTTTGAAAACAATCGGTTTGGTATAGTAATTTGGTGATGAAATCAAAATATGTGGGTCATCTATCGAACGTCTGCCGAGATGAATACATTGATAATTAACAACAGTGTAAAATTAAAATAAATTATCGAGCATAAACGTACAGAAAGAAACTGGGGTGCAGTAATCGTTGAGGTAAGGAGTGAGAAAAGTAAAATATGGTCGCTCACTTAGGTCCATTTGATACATAAATCCTGTTGGAAAGCATGCTTGGCGTAATCCACAATAGAGGAGTTTAGATAACAAAATGTTGGGAGCTAAGAGCAACATCTAATCGTTTTTTAAAAACATCCAAGGTAGGAGAGGATACAACTGCGTCTGGTAGTGCGTTCCAGGGTTTGCAAACCCCAAGGGAAAATAATTCCGTCGACACTCTAGACGACTATATTGTTCCTTCAACTTCAAGCAGTTACCCCTGAGCTGCGCGTTGTGGCTAAGTTTCAGCAAATGGCGGCATGCGTGGTTGGGGTCACTCAGTATCAGATACGCTAATATGAGATCCCCACGCAGCCTACGATAAGGTCCGCTGAAAATTCCCAGCAACTTCAGCCTTCGGTGGTACGAGTGATAGCGCAGGCCCATTACATTCTTTGTTGCTCTTCGTTGTGGTGCCTCTATCGCTTCTAGGTCGCGCTTCAACCAAGGTTGCCAAGCTTGGATTGCGTATTCAACATGCGGGCGCACGTAGAAATTGTGCATCATTGGGAAGATTGATGGGTCAAATATCCCGAATGCTCTTCGCAGCATGCCGACGTGCTGGTTGCCTCTTTTCTCCGCTACCTCAGCCTGTTTTGTACAGTTGAGGTCGCTCTGTACGAGCACACCAAGGTCACACTCCTGGGAGCTATTCTGCAATCCGTTTGCCCCAAGTGAATAGGTGTAGTTATGACTATGGCGTAATTGTACGACCCGACATTTGTCTACGTTGAACGGTAGGTCGTTTTGAACTGACCAGTTCGACGTTGTGTTATGATCGCACTGGAGCCGTTCATGGTCGTCCGGCCCCCTGATCCTTCGCCATACTTTGATATCACCAGCGAGAAAAATAGCAAATCGGAAGTAGTTGATCTCGCCAAATCGTTAATGAACACCAAGAATAGACGAGGTCCAAGAACCAAGAAGATCATGTCAAGAAGATCACGATATGTTGCAAAGAGGCTTAGACTGCGCTTTTGGATGGTCAAAGGTATATCTACTTCCGTTTAAGACGAACAATTGCAAAACCGTGCATGTCCGCCACAATCCCACGTACGCGTCTAAGCTTGGAGACGATATGCTGGACACCGCCTTACAAGCGCGTGACCTTGGGGTGGTAATCCAAGACGACCTCGGCTGTTCGGCGCAGTCCTTGCAGGCTTCTAAAACCGCGAACCAACATGTCGGTGTGTTGCGGAGGGCGTTCGGGTGGTTCGATCCCTCCATCTTCCCCCGAATGCTCAATGCGTATGTGAGACCCCATGAAAAGTATGCGATCCAGGCTTGGCAACTCCGGTTAAAATGTGATCTGACTGCGCTGAAGACCGCACAGCGAAGGGCAACGAAAAATGTGAAGGGGTTGTCCTACCTGCAATACCATAGGTGACTGGAGTCTTGGGATTGTATGGCGGAACTTATCGCCGTCTACTCGGTGACCGCAACCTGGCGTTCCAGCTTTTGGAAAACCTCGGTCACGCTTGCCGCCACTTCCTGAAGCTTAGCCGCAACACAGAATTGAGTGATCATAATTTGAAACTTTCCGCTCAATACAGTCGTCTTGAGTGCCGCCGGAATTACTTTTCCCTTCGAGTTTGTCAACCGTGGGACGTTCTTTCGACTTTTGTCATTTCCGCGCCGACGCTATCCATTTTTCGAAAAAAATACTCGACGATGCTTTATACCATTTACATTAATTGATCTGATTTCTATTCATTGGGTGAGGATATGTGCTCACCAACCCCACGAAATCGGGGTAGACGGATATACCTATGTGTTAACGTTGAGAATATGCTGAGTCCACAGATGAGTTTTTCACTTTTGTGTAACTTCACTGAACTAACATTATTCCCACAAACCATCCTACGGGACTTGTCAAATCTTGGCTTTCTTTACCCGTATTATACCATTGTTCCATTGGTCCTAGAGCTGCAGTGTCACCAAACTAAACGTGCTAACATAGTTACTTTGACCAAACCACAGAACGTGTGCCCACCATGGGTGAACGACTTAAGCTCACTCCAAATACAGACCATGACCAAACCAACACACGTCAATTACTGCAAACCCGTGTCCAGCTCCCCTTTCGAGGTGACATCAGTCAATAATAATGTGCCACCTTTAGATATAGTAAACCCATGTCACCCTGCGGATCGCTAAGTATGTGGGATTCATCCCCACACTCCGAGATATACTTCTCGGTGCACGAATTAAACTAGGCGGGTGAAAACTCCATAAGAATAGATCAGCTCCATCAAAGCAACACCAATGTACTCCCATATTCTCCAGTTGAGTATACAGGTTTTCACATCGACCGCACGCAGCTCCAGGGTTTTCCCTTGAATCCACGCCCATCCTCCATCACTGCTAGCCACTTAACACATAAGAGTGCCAGAGGAATAGAGGGTCGCTTAAATAATATCTTATGTAAGCGCATGAATTGTCTTTTATGATGGCACTTTCGAACTGGTGCTTATCAATGCCCGTTCTCTAGTACATAGCATGCACTTGCTCCGCTGCTTCGTCGCCCTTCATCAACCCCATATCCTTCTTATTACCGAATCATGGTGCACGAGTGAGACTGCGGACCATAGTATTGTTATCCAAGGTTATTATTTCTTTCGAAAGGACCGATATCATGGTAGGGGAGGTAGTTGAATCATTTACTGTACGAACTACTTATGTGCTTCACAATGCACTGGCGAGCAATTTGCATCCCTCGATGAGTCCATTTGGATAACAGTATCCTTGGGTAATAATAGAATCCTTGGTCTGTTTCAACTGATAAAATATCTCGGGAGTAGACATCAGAACAAATGTTAGCGAACAAGCTCGTTTTCAGTGGTTCCTCATCAGGCTAATACACCACAAATGAATGACATGAACGTAAACATCAGATAAGGGTACAGGTTCAAAACCCAGATGGTCTGAGTGACCAAGCTAGGTGATTGGCCCCACGGCGATCAACAGTGTGTTTGTGTGTGTGTGGCGTTGTCCACACTATGTGTCCGTGTTACAGGGGACCAAGGTGGAGTTAGTGTCTGGACATATTTTCTGTGCGCACACAGGTCAGGGTCATGAAGCCTGATGGCTATTGCCCTGGCCGCTTCCAGTAGATGACATCTAACCGCTCTTGTGTGGTATCTGGGTACGCGGTAGATGGGCTGCAACGCCTCATGCGCTCTGACCTGTTGGTTTGAGTCGACTAGGTGTGTAGGCACTGCGCTTGCCACTGATCTAATCACGCCGCTATACAGCCAAGCTGGACAGTGTTCCCTGGCTCTCTCGGACAGTCTCCTGGTAGTTCTTCCGATATACCTTGATCGACACGAGCAAGGGAAAGAGTATACTGCGTATACTTGGTGCATTAGCCTGATGAGAAACCACTGAAAACGAGCTTGTTCACTAACATTTGTTCTAATAATAGAATGTTGATCGGTTGTGTTTATTTAGCGCCGAACTTTAGTGCCCTTGAAAACGGATTGCTTCGGAATGCGATGAGGCATGCCTCTGAATTTCTTATTCGCTTTAAGCTAGTTGGAGATTTCAACATACCTAACATTTCCTCGATCGAGTACAAAGGGACCAGGAAGCAAGCTAAAATCGTGAATTACCTGCTTGAAGAAGGCTGGACACAGCATGTAACATCACACACACAGATGCCTAATACACTTGACCTTATATTCACTGCTGGGCCAATATTTGCTGTTATCGACGTACTGGACTGTCCACACAGTAGTGACCATAATGTTGTCAGTTGCAAGATCAACATTGCATATACACCTAAAACCCCTTTAGACACGTGTGTAATTTCGGTAGAAAAAAATGGAGAAACTTTCCTTCCCTTGTGCATACTCCTGACTGAACTGACTTCTTTATCTTCTAATCCAAAGGTGTCATTTCAAGTATCTTATGAGAACATAAAGCGGTGCATCGAAATACTGTTGCCTGCTCTAGTTCGCAGTCGAAATAAGTCATAGCCGCAGGAGAAACAGCACGAAAGTAAGATCAGAGTTTTTCTAAACAGTTTTAACAGACCAATGACTTTACAGTTCTATTCAGGCTTCACAGAATGTTGATACAAAATGCAAACCTGAGAATTCTTCGTCTCAAAAAAGAAGAGATTGAAATAATGAAAAGTGCTAAGCCACTATTTGAAATAACACGATTGCTAACAAAGCGGAGTCACACACAACGAAACCTACTACTATATCTTATTTCGCCCGATACTCCAGCAGCTGTAGCTGAAGCTTTTAATACTTATTTTGCCGATTCTTTTACTGCTATGAACGATATACTTCGGGATCACGCTACACAGTACTGTGAGCCATATATCTCTAACGCAGCTTTCGACACTGGCTCAATCAAGCGTTAAATTAACGCTTTAAAGACTACATTTCATCTAGGTCCAGATGGAATCCCTCCAGTACTTTTAAAGACCGATAGGAATGATGTCCGCTGCTTACTCCTGAACTTGTTTACTACAACAATGACAACTGGGTTTTATCCCTATCAGTGGAAACAGACCCTAGTGACACAACGCCATAAAACCGGACCTAGACATAACGTTAGCAACTATTGGCCTCTAAATCACACTGATATAATTTCCAGAATCATGTAGCGCCTAAATAAAAAGGAAATCGTAAAAAGTCCTAACCTTAAATAATCTTTTGTCACATTTGCAGGACGGATTTATTCAAAACGTTCAAGTATCACTTGCCAGCTAGATATTTTGATCACTTAACGAAGTTGACAGACTCTGGTAAGGCCTGTATCATACTTCACTTGGACCTACAAAAAGTCTTTGACAGTTTCACGCAGAACGCTTATACATGAGCTTCGCCCTTGTGGTATCGCACGCTCATTACTATCTTGGTTAGAAGCTTACCTCACTGGTCGAAAGCAGACAGTCAAGATAGATGAGTATCTGTAGGAAACAAGACACATTACCAGTGGTGTGCTACAAGGTAGTGTACTCGGCCCTCTTGTTTTTTGATATATATAAATGATATTTTCCCTGCAGTAAGGCATGGTAGACCTTATTAGGTCACAGGTGAAATAAAAATTTTGTATGGAACTGATTCTCAATCCGTCTTTTATATCTGCGATTCAAATTGATCTGGTTTCACTTGAAGACTGATTTGTCGGAGCTTCTATGAAATTTTCATTATTTACATGTAGCAATAGGTGCTATGGATGCTTCCTTCCCCCTGAAGGTTTGTTTTCGCATGGAATCCCTCTATGCGGATCGGTAGGCGAGTTACGTTTCCGTTACTCTGGTTCGTTGAATTTAAAGAACCAGTTGAATACACGGTGGCCGAAACACGACAGACTATTGGAATTGTAGGCTGCCTGTTTATAACAATGATGTCATTCAAATTGTACGCCAGATCATTATTAGACTACTGTGCCACCACTTTTAGTAGCATTAGAAGATGCGACACGAGTGCAAATCAAAGCTACACAAAGGTGGATTACAACAAGCATCGTGGGGGGCACCTCCAAGTTCTCTTATAAAGATAGATATCATTTGTTAAAAATCGAACCGCTATGGCTTCGGAAATGAAAACTAATTTTGTTTCCCATACAAAATTGTCCATTGACTGTTATGCACTAGTGACTACCTGTCGGTGTTCCAATAATCATCACCATATAACCTAAGAAACAGAAGCTATATGATAAAACTACCTCGTTGCCGCACACGTCTGAGGTACAACACCTTTACACACAAATATCCCACGTTATGGAATAGATTGCCCCATAAGTACATCTTCACTTCGAACATCTAAGATGTAAATAAAAAAGTACTTCATTGTTAATAAAATAAAATAACTGTTTCGTGTCAGTTGCAAAGAAGAATGGGTGTACGAGAAATATTCTGATAACATCTAAGTAATTACGGAATTCGAACTATAAAAATACAGATAAATAAGGAGAACATGGCTTTTCTACACAATGTGAAATACGCTGTTCCCTTATCATATTTTCTTGCTAGATAACTTAGCTTTATCTCTCATTCCTTCCTTCCAGTTTGTCACATCCTTCGGTATTACTCAAACTGATGACCCACCGCTGGTCTATGAAAACATTGGTACATCAATGGGTTGAGTAAACGAGATCTCTCTTTTTTCTCTTTGTCTATACTGTCGTATTCTTTGTGTTATTTAGATTAATGGCCCGTTGCTGACCTATGTAAACATGGGCACGTCGATGCGTTGGCTAGATGGGATTTATCTTCTATTTACCTTCCTCTGCACTGCTTCTTACTATGCTCTTACTTAACTTGAAGACCTACTGATGGCATTAAAAAACATGCGCACATTGGTGGATTGGATAAGCAAACTTTTTCCTTAGCCTTCATATAGTGCTTTCTCTGTGTTACACAGCTATGTGAAAGGCATGAGTGCCTGCGAGACGTGAATCTACTGAAAGGGTAAATTGTTGATGGTCGCAACTAACCCACTAAATTTACGTACGCAATTCCATTTACCCTGTGTTATCACATCTTACCTCTTGTGTGAAGTACGTCATTAATTCTAATTGCATTACGTTTCATGATGGATGTAGTTCTCAGTTTAACCGTTTGTCATGTTACCATGTCTGCTGACACACATTCACTATTCATAAATTCTTATTATATACCAATGTTATGAATATTAAATTACCTTTTCCATGTACATATTGTCACTCAACTTCTAAAACTTTGTTATTTTACTTTCTTTCCCCGCCACCCGCCTAAACGTAACTGAAAGTTTTGCAATTGTCGTGGATTCCGACGAATGTTGAAACGAAATCAAGGGCACAAGAATCAATGGA
Source organism: Dicrocoelium dendriticum (assembly GCA_944474145.2). Lineage (NCBI taxonomy): Eukaryota > Metazoa > Platyhelminthes > Trematoda > Plagiorchiida > Dicrocoeliidae > Dicrocoelium > Dicrocoelium dendriticum. Next base: position 111,888,398 of record OX104065.1, read on the forward strand.
ATTGGAATGCCAAGCGTTTTTGTACAGCAATTTTGTATAAGCGTTTTGCATTTCCTTTGTACCTTATGATGCTACCAGCCTAGCTGGGCCGTGCCTCACCTAGTTGACCATGTACCAATTAATCCATCTTCAAGGGATATGGTGGGACCACAAATCCAGAGATATCAAAAGGTTGCTTTCGCATGTGATGCATTCACTGGGTACCTGGTGTGAGAGGCTGTTGGGGTCAACAGTGCATCACTCAAGGTAGGACAATGAGTCGGTGAAGAGCATGTCACAGTTGCATGCTTTGTTCCATACTGGTGTTGAACACAATACCTAGTGAACACTCAACTACTTATAGGTCACGTTCTACAGGAAACGATACACCGGTGAAGAGTCTATTGCTTATGCATTAGAGGGCAATTATGTCTAGTATTAATTTTAAGTTATTCAGCCCAGTAGTTCACAAGCTACATAGCATAGCCTAGAATGGAAAAGTAGGTTTGAAGAGAATGGTTCTGAGGAACCGAATTGCATTTTGCCAATGACTGTGGTGGAATTTAACCTAGTAACACATTAATCGGTCGTGCTCTGACAACTCTTCTCTCGGATGAACATACAGAATGAGTAGTAGCGACTGAACAGTGCATTGTGCTTCAGTTTATTTATGCTCATTCATTTCGAAAGCGAAAAATGATAATTTGCGGCATCTTTTGGAAATATGTGGACAGATTTCATCTTGATTACCGAAACTGTCCGGCTGGTTACTAACAGTTATTCTAGCGTCATACATTACAGCTATTTCTAGTCCGATAGGACGGATAAGCTTTGAGAAACTCTTGAAACCTATCGCGCCTTTGAGGCCTATGTATTCACTAGCATTGACCTTAAGCAGCAACAAAAATCTATGTGAAACAGAGAGAACACAACCATTCTACAAATCACAGCAATTCCAGGGTCCCATTAACCGGCTCAGTATGACCCATTCAGCCAATTTGGCTGATAAACTGTGTCATTAGTACTAAGGATGGCAAGAGTAGCGACGCGGGCAGGTAGACATACAAACTTGTCAGTTCATTAATTATGCCCATTCGTATATTAGAAACATAAAACTTGTGGAGAGAACTCCTTCTGGCAATTCACTTCAGGTAAATACACTTGCACGACAGATAAAAGTGACAGGCAAGCGAACGTTGGGGATATGGTTAGTTGACGCAATGAATTTGCCCAATAGTCCACGCGATACAGTTAGACGCACCCACCACGCAGACGTGTTGGCCGACAAATCTACAATGGTCCCAGTCGTAACCGCAGTCCGACATTACAGCCACGGCAGCAGTATGGATTGTATCAGTGTTCTCTGCTTGCAAGCATCTGCCTGAAGTATTCTGATTTAAATGGCTTCAGCAGTGGTCAACAAGCGTTTTCTGATTCCTTTGGGATTGCGCCTCGGTGTCGTGTGGACTACCTTGAATGCGTTATTAGTCCGAATCTGATGGTCGGTACTAAGCAGGTGTTCGAGGATCGAGCTGCGGACCTTCTTAATCACACCATGTTGCGAAGAGGCAGGGTAGTATTCTGCTATCCGCCTAGATAGACGCCTGGTCATGTGCCCCAGGTACCTCACACCACAGGTGCAAGTGGATTGATATAGAACAAAAGATTCGGAACGAGCCGGGATTCTAGCTTTGAGGCCTTGGGTGATAAGCGGAAAAGTTGCAGCAAGTATATGAACTTTAACGGCCCAAGAATTTTTGCTAACCACCAGTGATAGTCTCCTGTTCAGCAAGTCGAAAACCATATCTCCTTTGAAAGAAACTGATAGGTAAACATCTTTCTTGCAGTCGGTATCGCGTTAATTTGATCAGAAACAGCGGAATGCCTTCTGATAAATGTCGCGGGATACCGGTTGCTCTGCAGTGTCTCTTGAATAAACTCTCCGCTTCTAACCTTTCTGGCCCGATAGTGCGGACAACGCACGATGTTTCTCTTGTACTTAATGGGTACAAACCTAAGAAAGTGCGTCTACGGACCAACCCAGCTTGTTTTACGGAAGATACTTCTCTTGAGTGAGCCATCGGTTTGACGTCGCAACAAAACATGCAAAAAATGGAAGTTCACCATCATTTTCCAGCTCGGAAGTGAATTTTACTGATGGATTTGCGTGGTTAAACTGGTCCAGTAAGTGAGCGGGATTGACGTGGGAATCACACACGATGAACGTGTCATACATATACCGCCGATAGAGATGAAACAAATTGATATGGTGCCGGATAGGGAGATGCTCGACTTTTGCGAGGAAGAAATCAGCAAGCAGCGGCCCTAACGGCGACCCCGTTACAACTCCATCTATTTGATTCTATTACTTACCGTCGGATAAGAACTGCTTGTTAAAGGCGTAACGTAAGATTAATTCTTTTATGTTTTGCACAGGTATTTCAGTGGCAATGTTGCTGCCAGCTATGTAATCGCAAATAAAGTTCATAGTTCCAAGCAATGGAACATGTGTGAAAAGTCATTCTACCTCATAGGAAAGCAGTACTTTTTATTTCACATTGAAGTCTTCTAATTCTGTAGCAAATTCAAGTGAATCACACTGTATGGACTCATAATTCTTTGCGGAGTGGTTCAAGCAATCTTACAAGCCAGTTAGCAACTGAGTGCACGGAGGAGCCAGACATATCGATGATCGGACGCAGTGGCACTTTGGGATTATGCACTTTCGGTAATCCGTACAGGCGAGGTGGATGCGATCCACACGGGGTTAGTCTCTCGAACGTGCAGCCGAAAATATATTTACTGCGTTTCAGATCCTTCTGTTATTTGATGAGTTTGGTTTCATCTTGTATCATGCAAAATGGCATGCATTTTCTCCATGCAGTCGGATCTATCCATCAGTACCCAACCCGACCCTTTATCCGGTCGAGTTAGCACGTCAGGATTAGACGTTAATTCCTTTACAGCTTTCCGATGTTCACTAGTGATCATCTTCGAGAATTGTGACTTGTAGCGCAGAAGCTGTTGAGGAAGGTGCACCAAATTGTTTTTGAAACTGTCTTTGGTGAGAGCAGACGTGGGAGTCAAATCAGTGAATTGTTGCATTAAACCTTCGAATTGCGTCTATAAATGAATCTGCCCGCTGCGTGGTTTTGATGTACAAAATTTCGGCCCTAGTGCGAGGGCTTCCATTACTATTTGTTTAATTGCACACCAACAAGGTTGCGCACTTCTCGTTCGGGATGCAATGGATATTTAGACTCAGAAATGTTAGGTTCCAGACTTTTCAGTAACACTGCGTACTTCCTCCTTAAGGGTTTGCCGCACACACACTTTGTACATTGGTGTCAGAAGAGTTACGTTCGTCTAGGCTAAGTTCATCCAAGGATGACAATGTGCACGGAGTCGTTCTAACTCCGGAATTTGTGAATGAATAGATTCCAATGTTGCAACCATGACATTTTAATGACTTCGTGGCCGGACGCACATGACTGCGCCTCAGAGCCTTCCAGTAAGTTTTGGGAAAATGATTCCGTGGCACACATCCGCGTATGAACTGAAGCTCAGTCTTCGCTTTGGCCAATTTTCAAGAATGGCTCACGTTCGGACTGCGGGAATCATAGAGTGATATCGGTCGGTAGCCGAGTGGTCTGCGTGCCTGTTTAGCAACCATAAGTTCACCTGTTCGAATCCGGGTAGGGCTGGGTGTCCTCGCGGTACACTCAGCCCGCTCGCGACGTGGTGGTCGCGTGGCAGCGAAGCGCTGTTACGGCATGCATCTGGCGCGTTATTTTATTATGTTTTAATCATAGAATAAGCTGTATGATCACAATTACTTCAAAGTTGCTCGCCTCTGTCGTTCTCCACAGACGGACTGGCATACGTGAAAGTCAGTTCGTTGAGGAGCAAGCCGGATTTCGTCGAAATCAAAGCGGCCTTGACCACACCTTCGTTTTGCATCAAATATTGCTGCACCACCATATTTAATCGCAACCCACCGTAGTCGTGTTTCTCGACATCATGTTACCTTCAATTCGGTTGGTCGGTGCCGTTTAGGACTGTCTGCTAAAGAATGTTTTGCCCGAAAAAACTTAACCAAAATCAGAGCGTTGTAGGTGCATAATTCGGGTAGAGTGAGAGTTTATGTCAAACTGTCACCGCCCTTCAACATCTTCAGCGGTATAAGACAACTTTCCTCCTTAACTACACCATTGACGAAGCCATGGAAATAACGTTCTCTAGACAAGACCTAAAAGGTGTGGAGCTGCTTCCTGGTGAGCGATTCCTCGACTTGGAGTATGCTGACGACATTTCTCTTATCTGTGTCAGCTCCCTAACATGCCAAGCTGCACAGGATAAATGGGCACTAGCTGTCAATTCTTTTGGGCTTTGCCTTGCTCCCTCGAAATTCAAGGTCCTTCTCCAAGACTGTCAGGAACCCATTCCTGCGTTGAGCTTTGGTGGTGATCAGCTAGATGTCGTTCAAGAATTCAAGTGCCTGGGCAGCTATATTAGCGCCAATGGGATCGAATAGTAGTCACGAATCGTATAACAAAACCTCGAGTTGCTTTCGCCAATTGTCGCCACGTGTATGTAACCTCAACAGTCTATTAACTAGACACAGAGCCAGAATAAAACCATGGAGATCAGGAGATAAGCAACATTCATCGCGTCATAATCATCGTGGCATGCTAGTTGAAGGTGAGCAACACACTTCAACTAATATGCCGCAGGAAGAATGGAACATTTTGACGAAAAGAAGAACAAAACATTTCTAGTTTGTTTTTCACACTCCGCTTTCGCTCTTTTTTTGTCATTTTAATGTTTGTAGTATTAAGCATGTGAATCAATACAATACTGTACACAATTCTTCCACGGATTCCGGTTGCGGGTCATGTCTTCAAGAGTGTTAAGCCATTGGCACTCCTCATCTTTGGGTCCCCATCCTGGAAGACGTACGGATCCAACAGCGGCTAGACACGACGTCAGCGATTTCATGTGCTGCCGCCATGTAGAAGGCTGACTCAGACATTAATTGCTTGGTGTCGAGTGAGTTGCGGACATAGAGAAGAGAAACAAGTTGCTGACCTATCAGTGCGTCGGTGTTTCCGGATACATAATGTAAGCTGTCGAATCGGATTAGGCTCAAGAAAAGTGTTCATACTTAACATTGGAACGCAAGAAGCCATCCTTTTGACTGCTCAGCTTTGTTATATGTGCATTGTTTCCATATTAATATGTTTTCAAAGATATTTCCTAAATTTTAAAACTTTTAAGCTTACTTTATAACTGAAGTTTCACTGAATTATTCACCGAATTTTCATTTAGTTTGCACTGTTGTTATATGTTTACAAAATATAGTGGTTTTCTTGCTATCGAGAAAGCCTATAGGCGGTCCCAGTGATCACATTCCTCTAATTCAGTTATTGTCTTCCTCTTTAGACGCTACTATTAATTCTGACAATAAAAAAGCCAGGTTAGAGAGACGAAAAGTGACCGAAAGTGTGCTGTGCGGTGCCATTCAACACGGGAGTGAACACAAGACGATTCATGATTTTCCAATGATTTTGCGCGTTTGGTTTGACGAACTTAGGGGACATTTATTCATGTTGGCTCGTAGAAGGGGAACAACTGACGAGATTTGACGATACCCTACAGCTGTCGATTATAATGAGTCTGGAAATGAGAATGGAGACGATATTGGTGACGATTTAATTATGCTGGAACCCGCAGAGGGCCCCAGCATCCTTGGTAGTCAAAGTTCTGACGGTAACCATCATCATGAGGACAGTGCTGACGGTGCAAATAAGAGAAAACTAATACCTCTTTCTGCATCTTCCAGGGGTGTTCACATATCAAAATGGTACATCGCAGACTCTAATAGAGTTTCAGAGAACCATTGTTGGTTGGATGCCAGCACAGAATGTTTTCAAAGCAAGGTCAGGACCAACTGCCTACGCCAAAATGGTGTGAACAGTAGTGAACATGCGTGCTTCACGCATGCTGTATTTTGAAACATTGGATTTTATTGTTGTTTATATCTTCCGACCATCCATTTGTTTAACTGATTTTGCACAATGATCACTTGCTCCTCTGGTAAGTCACGTCGCATACTGTTGCCTGCTTTTACTTACCTGCCCTTCATCCGTTGTAGGTTTGGTCGAAATAACCTAGGTCTACCGAGCGGTTGCAAAACAGTGTCCTACTGTGGTATTCGGCTTTAAATCTTCGGATTTACTCTCACAGAGACCTATGTACTATCATTCGTTTGGCTCCGGGGGCTCCTCCTACCATTGTTCATCTTTTGTATCTCGCGAATGTTCACGAATCACCAGCAAACTGAGCTTTTGCAATTTCGAAGTCAACCGTGCTTTAATCTCATCGGAGAATTTAGTTTTCCGCTTGTCGCTCAAGAACTCTTGTGGTCTTAGTTTAAAGACCTTTTTGTGAGTCACCCGAACATCTTAGTATCATTCCTTCCATTCACTGGACAAAGCGACAGTGTCAATTTGGTCCGCCCTTGGAACAGCCACTGTCATCATTAGACAGTATTTTCCAAGTCATCTTGCTTTGCCTCAATCCTAGGCAGCAGCGCTGCCTAGCAGCTGGATCGACTGCACGCACGTCTCCTGTCTAGCCTAAGGAACGTGTGACTCATCTGGACGTGACAATTTTGACCCCTCTTTGAAGCGCTGGAGGTAAACATCTGACCTCAAACCAGCGCCCATTGCCACGCAACGAAAAGTGAAGCGAAGTCACACGGTGCGTCCGTATCTCTGTCCTCTTGCTACCCCTGTTGTAGTGCAATGAACAATGATTTATAACGGGTAAAAAAGCAGATACTTGACATGTCCCGTAGGATGTTTAGAGTGAAAAAGATAGATCAAGGGATAATGGAATCGTCAGTTCGGGCGATTACAGATTTAACTGCATTGCCGTAAAGAAAGTGTTTGAAATGTGAATGTACGCACACAAAGCCATAAGGTGAGTGGTTATTGATCACGTAATAAGCGAGAAAATAAAAATAAAAGTAGCAAGGACAAGGCTTACTCGTGTGTAGCTATCTCGGGTCGACAGGATACAAAAATCCAGTTTCCACAGTAGTTGCATTTATCAAATTGTGTGCAAGGGTTTTGAAGTGACTCTTTCTCGAGTAGGGTTATGGCACTGTCCACTGTCAGTTGTGCATTAATGCCAGCATATGGTGGTCATTGGCTATAGCACGTAGTGTAAATGTGACAGTATCGTCAAGGCGTTTTTTGAAAAAGGGATAGGGTGGATGCAGTAATTACATGTTCAGGGAGGGCGTTCCAAGGCTGTGACACTCAAAGGAAGAAAAAGTTTCGCCTGAATTCCAGGCGGCTGTTCTGTGTGACTAGCTTAAACTAATGACCTCTCAGCGGGGTGTTTCGACTGAGTATCAGAAGTGAATGACATGGGTGGTTGGGATTTCTCAGGATCTGATACACCATTATGAGATCGCCCCTTAGACGCCGATGAAATCCGCTGTATATTTTGCGTCTTCAGCCTGAGTGGCCAGGGGAGGCTGGTCAAACCTCTGACGCTCTGCGTTGCCCTACGTTGTGCAGTATCGAGCGCGGTGAGATGGTGCTTGAGCCAGGGTTGCCATGCTTGAATAGCGTATTCCGCGTGCGGCCTCACGTACGCACTAAACATTTTTGGTAAAACTGAAGGGTCAAACTTCCCAAAAGCTCTGCGAAGAAGGCCGAGGTACTGGTTTGCTTTCTTAGCTACCTTTTCAGTCTGCCTCAAACAACCGAGGTCATCTTGAACTATCACGCCGAGATCGCACTCGTGAGAAGCCCGCTGTATAATTTGTGGTCCTAGGCGGTACTTGTGCATACTCTTGTGGCATATACTGAAAACTTTGCACTTGATGATGTTGAAATGCAGCATGTTCTCGATGGACCATGTGTACGCCTTGTCCAGGTCCTGCTGTAAGTCTGTGTGATCATCCACAGTAGCTATAGTATGCATTACCTTTAGATCATCGGCAAATAGCAGATAGTTAGAAGATAACATGCTAGCGAGATCATTTATGAAGGTTAGGAACAGGCGGGGTCCAACTACCGAGCCCTGAGGTACGTCGCACTTAATTTCAATGGCTCCCGATAGGTTGCTTCGAACCCTCATATTCAGGTGATGTTGCACAAGAAAGTCCTCAATCCAGCCCAAAAACAGGAGCACCAATTCCATATTTCTGGAGTTTATGGAGTAGGTTGCCATGGTCTAGCCACTCGAATGCCTTTGAGAAATGCAAGTAGGTCGCTTCGACTCCAGTTGCTCCCTTCCATCTAGTTATTGTGGAATCTTTACACCATATCAATACCATCTGCGGTCATTCCTAGTTCGCTGCCCCATGACTGAGCTTGACCCTATATCAATAGAAATATTCCATCCTAAGCTAGTGGAAAAGTAGATAAGTGAAACGTCTACAACCTAGGTTCTGAACTCTCCTTTTTATCCAATCCCTTTTGGAATTTGTGCAAGTCACAAGGACAAAGTGCATACCCCAAATGGACATGGCCCATACGAAAGTCAATTGTGACCACATTTTAAAAACCGCTGAGTCTGGTCCAGTTTACTTTAACTATCCAAAAGCGTACTATTCGAAGTGTTTAGGGATGTATGCACTCGGAACTAGACAATACAGCAGCAAAACCAAAACATTTTAGTTCTGCCAGGGGTGTAAATCCATCCCTGTAGTTAGTTGTGTAATCTTCCCAATGAAAAAGTGTGAAAAGTTGGCACAAAAACAGTTCAGCAACTGGTGAGCGCTAGCAATGCTATACTTGCATCTGAACGACCACCTACAGACTCCCAGTTTAGGCCGAGGAAGAGGGCCAGGGGTCACCCAACCTCACCACAGCTTCTCAGTCTCCAGCCATATGACTTCACCAAGTGAACAAGTCGTTTACAACCCACCCGCTTCTATGTTCTCTAAGGGTTAATAACTAGTATTTCAGTTGACATGCTCGAAACACAAAACTCCAGCAAGATCAATGTAAAGAATAACTGGATATCCTACGCAGCAGTTGCTTCCAGGAAAAGGCCGTCAAAGACACCTGTGATTCCATTTACCGGAGAGGGAAAAACTATGCCTAAACAGGGATCACTATCACCAGCGCGGTCCACAAATCCACACACAAAAAAACGAGATGATAGTGCTCTTAAGCTGTGAACCACGAGACATAATCACAGTGCCTTAAGTCTTGTGTGCACTAAAATTCCGGAATCCAAATCCAACACAATAAGGGGTAAACTGATGGACGATCAAATTCAGTGGGGCTCCCTCTGTAGTGCCATCAGCATGCGCGCTGAACCCATTACGCTGAAATGCATGGCACGACATCCAAACTCCTTAAACTATGGTGAACCTCGACTACTTTGTGTAATGCTACATTCCGCGGACGAAACGGAATCCGTTCTGCTCGCTGTGAATAGACACCACAGAGCACCAAACGGAGTATGTATCTTACCGGATATTCCGTGGAAGAACGTCCAAAGGATATGAACAATCAACAGGGAAGTAGAAAACACGAGCTGAAAAACGTCATTATTCATGGCGTCCCCGAGTCTTAAGCTTCATCTCCCGAAGAAGCTCAGGCACATGACCTGGAGCAATGGCGATACATTCGTGAGGCCCTGTCTTTAGAAAATATCGTTGCTACCTCCCTGACAAGGATTCCCGTGTCACCAATTTACAAAGGGTGTGGTCCTAGGTTGCTGAAGTTGGTCTTACCGTCTGAGCTGACTTTACAGACAGTTCTAGAGAACTGGGGTAACTTCTGGAACACGCTGCCAACAGAAATTCGAATAAAGGCATCAGATTTACGACCAGAGGCTACTGATTACTCAACTGAGAGAACCAACTCAGTGGGAACACCCGTTGTTGCAGAGTCCACCACAGAGGCTGACCTGACTGCCGTCATAGCATCCGGGGAGACACAACAGGAGGTGAGTGACCATCAGGATCTTTCTGAACCCGACTGCATGGTGCAGAGAGTTATTCCAAGTCATTCTCGCGAGCCGAAGACTATCCAAAAAGACGAGTAGCATCCGACCTCAAGAGGGTCGGCCAAGTTTCAAACTTGTTGTTTACATCCACTAACAACCTTCTAACATATGGATCACTCTCCTGTTTTTATACCAACGCACAAAGGCTTTTAAACAATCTGACGGTACTTCGCTTGCGTCAGGCCTCGATGTCAAGGGACCGAGTTATGGTAACCAAGACCTGGTTGTGGGAAGCGATCACTGATGCAGAAATCGCACTACCTGGGATGTCTACTCTACGCTACGATCGAGCAAGCAGAGGAGGTGGAGTACTACATTATTATTGCAGTGAACTACACATTGATCTCAACGATGACCCAGAGGTTCAGGTTCTCGATGCACTTTGGTGCCGTCTTCATCTTAACCATGGGGGCGCATGTTTGCGCGGTGTCGTGTATCGCCCTCCGTCGTCTGCTTTAGAAATGGACAACCGCCTAGCCTCCACCATGAAGATCATTCTCTCACAGTCGTACAGCCACATTCTCCTGCTTGGTAACTTCTATGTTCATGCCATAGAAACCCCAGCTTAGAGTAACGAACACTTCAAAATGAAAGTACAAAAGATAATTAGTGGACTACCACTCTACAATCACATCACATCTCCCACAAGATTCAGGAAGGGAAACAAACCGGGTGTCCTGGATCTCGTTTTCACGGACGAAGAGCTTATGATCGGAACGGTATCGATAGAGAGTCCTTTGGGCCGTAGCGACCATGAAACACTCATGTTCAATTGCAGAAAACACAGAGGAGTGTCAGCTCATTACGGATTACGGTGCTCTAATCAAAATTATAAATGCTACAAACTGGATATTTCTAGCGGAAGTCGCCTGATCTGCGTTTGCACACCAATTTAACACGGTATAACCAGTGTTGCGAGGAAAAGGCCTTCACGAGCGAAGACAGTAAAATCCTTTATGCGCAGCAGGACACGGAATCGTATCGTCATGAGGAATTTACTTTGGCGAAGATACAAGGAGTCACTGAGTGCCGAAACATGGGAAGCCTAGACTAGCCAAAGGAATCACTGCGTTAACGTGGTACGCGAAGATACAATACAGCACCAACAGAATCTAGCTGAGAAATTGCTTTCAAACCCCAAGTTCCTCTACAGACACGTTAACAAGCTCCGCAAAGTGCAGCGAGGAATTCCTGCCTTACACACCTCATGTGGACTCGCACAAACGCAACCGAGGCGGTCAACGCCCCATGTCAACAATTTACCCGAATTCCCAGAGCACGACATCGCCGCATACACTGTTCCCGATCGTTGTACCACCACCAGGAGTTAGACACATCACGTTTACGACTGCGGATGTTTTGAAAAGGCTGATTACTCTGCGCGGGCATACCTTTCCTGGCATTGATAATATGCATTCAAGGTGCAAAAATTGGCTGTCATTAACTTGGCGGACCCACTCTACAAGTTCTTCCAACGATGTCTCGATGAGATGCGGGTGCCAACAATGTGGAAGTAGGGAATCGTCACCCATCCATAAGGAGGAGTCGTACAGCTCCGGTCAACTATCGCTCGAGAACACTACTCCCGGTGCTTTCCAAAATCATGGAAGCGATTGTTACCGAAGCGCTCACGGGCTACTTGGAAGAACGCAATATCATAGCACAACAACAACATGGATTTCGCAAGAACCGAACTTACACGATGGGTGGTCTCGAGTGATGTTGCTAAGATAAGAACGTCCCAGATCTGAAAACCATTTCACATCAGCAGCATTGGGATATATACTCTCCACGAAAAATACAAGTATAGGGAATTATGCGGGCTACTATATGGGAAGTGTCAAATGGTTTGAAGCAAAGCGGTGATGAATTGTTCAGCTCGGTTACATTGAAGAATGATATCGTACTAATACAAAAGGTAAAGCAGTTTTAGTTTTCAGTTCTCTGCATAGTACTTCCTTCATTCAAGTCGCTGGAAAGCAGAAGCATGAGACTGTGTTATTCTACAACACCACGAATTATGGGATAGATGTATTCGACCGAATGCTGAAAATTCAAGGTCATGTCATCATCTCAATGGCGGCCAGTCCAAGTATTCTTCATAATGCTGGATTTGGCGGGTAGTAATTCCGGGTTTATTTATAATTGTGTCCCCGAAAATTAATTATTCAGCCGGTCGTAACTGCAGGGTCTTGTGGAAGAGGTGTGTGGGCCTATGCACCAGACAAGGAACGTTACAACTAGACCCATGCCGAACATCTCAGCCCAGTGGGAATCTTGTGAGAGAAGTTAATGTCGGCAATGTCAGATTGGTTAATGTAGTCAACAAGTCAAACAACAAGTTCTCTTTATGTGAAAAATACTTAGTGGCTCAAGTGGACAAATTGGAATGGTTATCACATATTTCAAGTGTAAATCTGAAGAATCAAATATAATTGGCTTCATATATTTGAAAACTTATAGTTCCATACAATTATTTGTCAGTTAGCAATAATTTTTATATTCTGTTTTCAATATATGTAATTGAAAAAGCAGAAATAAAACTTGAACAAAACGAATACAGTAATACGGTCATGTTGACCGGTCTCGGCATTTTGGGCAGAAAGGCGGAGCGGTCTTTCTAGTTTCAAACTTAAAGGCTATAGAATTTGACTCGGGTGTTAAGCCAACCAATTTCCCAGCGGTCCCACCAGCATATGATAGGTTCTGGTACTGACTTGTATCAAAGCGAAGTACTGATCGCCAAAGTGGATTGGAGGGGTTCCATAAATGGTCTGGAACTTAAACTATCCGACGTTGTAGTTGTTCTACTTGCCAGCAGAGAGCATTTGGGTACAATGGGTGAGCAGAATATTTTCATGAATAAGCGCTAATTTTTCGGCATAATCGACCCGCTCTTTCTATACTTCTGGTCATATAGCACATGGACGTTGATCACGCTGTAGCAAGGACGAAGCGAGACGAAAATGTAATCTATGTTACACGTGACCACGTCTAACCAACCTGGCGCACGCACGCGCTTATATCGGTCGGATTTCCGTCCCACAACACAGCATGCATGGGAAATTACTATGTCACATTCATGCATCCTTTTGCTCCAACTTGGTGGGTCTTGGCCGCCTGCTTGACTCCCTATCTCTACTTCCATAACTCGCATTCTCACCTGCTCAGAGTTGTTCTAAGCCTATCCATCCGCTTGACCTTGATTGCGTTACTCTCAGTGAAGTTACAGCTGGATGCACCGAAAAAGGCGTTTCTGTTTGATTTATTGGCCACTGCACAAATGCCTTCTCTCTTCTCCTTGGATCAAGCCGGCTACCATTTGTCTCTCGCCATCCGTTCTCCGTTCGTTCCGTGGGCATGCGCTGCACTGTCCGATCTCGTCTAGGATGCTAAGTGCTGTCCTCGCGCGTTCTTGTGACTTTTCATTCTTTCGTGTGATCGTTACCATTCGCGCCACTACGTTGCGGTTAATTAGTGGGTGTGGAAAGACCCAGAATTGTGGTAACCTCAATAGCCGTCAGTCATCCGTCAAGACTTCTACGAAATTTTTATTCTTTTGGACCGGCAAGGATGTTGGTTTACGCGTTGCACCGTATTCCGGAATCACTAGGCGGAATGGGTTTACTGAGGTTGGCTTACCCATAAGCACATGGTTTGTAATGTGTGTTCCACGCAGCCGACTAGGATGCTAACAGGTTTGTATCAGAAATATCCACTTTTTGTTCAGAACACTGGGAAGAGCAATGCTGATACACATCCAATGAGAAATAGCTCTGTCCTTTATTTCAAGCGTCTTCGTTACATTGGGTCTCGCTTGCGATGGTCCAAACGCCCGGCTTATCTTAGGCAAAATAGGCCTCTATGAAGAAGCGACTGAATGATCGCTGCGCTTGTTCTGCGGTGTGTGGCCTCGCGTTTAAACTACAAAATGCCAGCGGGTAGTATTCCAGTAAGAGACCAGCAAAAGAAGTGTTCTTTGAACGCATAGAGTCATGCAGAGAATAGATGCTGAATATGGAGGTGATTCTCTACATAGCCTTGGCTACTGCGTAACATACGTATTCCGAGGTATCGAAGAGCAACGTTTTTGTTCAGAGAAGTTAATGCGGCAAGAGTAGTGTACTCCTAAATCGTGTACTGCGAGACGGAGCGTAAGTGGCGCAAGCAGCATCGTTCAGTTGGACTGTAAGTAGATAAACTAATGACTTGTGGATTAAAAGATTGGATCTGCACCACGAATAACGCTGAAGACTAGGCGTACACTAATAGCGTTGCAACGAGTGATTTGTTGTGCTGTTCATGGGGTCAAACAGCTCGTCCACTTATCTACCGGTTAGTAAGTCAGTCTAAATGGAGTTGATGCATCCAAATGGGTAGCTTTTACAGTGATAGACAATCAATACGGACTTTTGATACACATCAAGACTCCAGTAAAATAGTTAGATGTATGTTGAATAATGGTACTCCAACAATCGGTCCCACATCGCGGGGCTTTGTATTGGGACGAGAAATAAACTTGACATGATACGCAGGAAAGAAGTATATTCCATGAAGCAAAGGATGACAAAACTAATGTCGGTTGTAACTGACCAGGCGGATTCGATTTTTGACAGATCCTAGTGTGAGGGAGGAAAAGGAACTTTACAAATCTGCAGAACCAAACGTGTGTGCACTAAATGTTTCATACTAAATAAAGGCAGTAAACGAAACTAGTTAGAGATAATGTATACCTGTGCTACACCTGGCTTAGTGAATTTTTAGTCCCCTTGTAGATGCTCGGGACGACTGACGTGGTAGAGGCATAGTCGATGCATGATCAGATACTCAAAGACCAAACCCAAATTGCCCAAAAGCACTTTCAGTCTAAGAGCCTTAAAAGCAGCTTACATGCCGTCTCGATTGGTGGCGGCTTTTTGCAAAGAAAGTCGTTGCTTTGGGGGCCAGCTCAATCCTTTGCACGTACATTACATGCATCACAGTGGAGTATGAGCCGCGCTATATGGCAGTTAGATAACAATCTTGGGGTCCGCTGCCCCTGCCCATGGCTCAGTGGCGTAACTCGCTGGGTCGCAAGAGTAAGGTCGTGGGTTCGAATCCGGCAGGATTCGGTGGGTGTGCTCTACTGACGAGTCCCAATAGGACGAAACGGCGTTCCAGCGCTTTCCTTGGTGCGTGGTGGCTGTCTGCTTGGGTCTAACTGCGACGAATTTTCACAAAAATACAGGTACCCTATTTCATGAAACCTTTGCAGACACAAGCTTCACAGGTGTGATCAAGCTAAAGGAATCTAAGATAGCCAGCGTTGACAATCAGATGAGTTATGGGTGCAGCTGATACTACTCGCAGTCATAAAGACGAAACAAAGCTTACAATACACTATTAAGTAGAGCTGAAGGCAAGATATGGCACTAACCGACATCACAATCAATCTACTTCTTTTTAAACTGTCGAAAGTGTTTCAAAGGTATGAACCACATCCTATTTGAGGATAATTGCGAGCACCAGTTTCTGGATTTATTTTTCACTGAGACGGTGAACAGCCACAGGGAGCTGGCGCCCACTAAGGGACTATGGGTGGATTACATTGCACTACCCACAGCTCCATCCACACATGCCATATGCACAGTGGAGTAGAAAAAGAAAACTGGAACGCATGCGGAGTCGGCCCACACTCCATCAAAACACACGTCACACATTCATTCGAACAGGGGGAAACATGCATACCAGATGTACACAAGTTGGCGGCTGGGTCATGCGCCGTCCCACACTGGATGGGACCAATCTTTTAGCCCCACGCCGTCACGTAGGCGGTGCACCACCTTTGTCCCAGCAACGACCCACTGTCTCCAGGACACACACTCATTGAGGTGGCGGTTTTCGACAGGTAGGCAACTTGCCTACATTCACATCAAACGCACACGGACTGGGATATCAGTCAATAAACAGCTGCAACGCCAGAAAATAAATACGCGGGTACACGCACAGACCAACGGCAGCGAGGAGGCAGCACACGCACCACATCTACTGCACTATTATCCTGGGTAAGTAAATGGAATCGTAAGCAGCGTGCCTACCAAACGATGATACGTGCACATAAACATGAAGACGGGATAGGGAAGTTTTCAAGTCATCAGCGATATTCAGGAGGCGAGGTTTTCCGCCTCGAAGTCTGTAGGTGACTTAAATGAGCACACTGAATGTGAACTGTAAACCTGCAATTCAGCGTAGGGCATTCGCTGGGCAGAATAACATTTCAGACAAAGGACTAGACAGCCTAAATCTATCAGGGTCCTCAGATGTATCACCTTAGTTTCGGAAACGTCAAAGCATTGTTCATAATGCATAGTCTGCGAGCATAGGATAGAGCTATAACATATTTGAAGACTTCCTTTTAGTTTGGTATACTCTCCGTGACATGCGCTAATCGTGCGACCAATGGAATGGTGATAAGGGAACTACCTGGGAACCACATGGTCAACTGGATTTGGTTTATAATATCAGCCATAGTAACTTGGAGGGTTAGAACAAGATGAAGACGATCGCACAATGTTGCGATTTAGCGGTGTCCGAGTGCCACTGCTGGAGCTGCTACTAATAACTTGATCATTTAGAAATATCGCTGATTAAGTAAAACGTAGCTTGGACAGCCCGAACATGTAGGTTGCAAGATTGCCGAAAGTAAGATGTCTAAATTTTTTGTTGAGTGCAGTTCGCTTATTCGGAAAAATATACCGAGTTGTCAGGACTGGAAGACCCTCTGCCAACCACCTAACAAACAGCATTTAATTCACTGTCTTCTGATGTAACGCATAGGCTACCAAGGCGTGAAAGAACGCAAGCTCCCAGTTGCGATACGATTTATCTAATTAGCGCAAACACTGTAAATCTCGCATTATAATGTAATAAGTGTACAGAGTACCAACCATGCCAGTCACGGACTGCGAGACAAATAGCAACGGTGTCTTTCGGTCATTAATACATGGTGAGGTTGCCCTCCGAGAATCAAAACAAAAACTGGGTAGCAATCCGAACATCAGTTATTAAAGACAAAAAGGGTCATTGCACATAAAGTTGAAACACTACTTTACTAAATCGCATTTTCAATGACAGATCCTTGCTGGCCATATGCCTGAGTTCGTTGGCTCACACACGTCATTTGTTCGTAGCTATTTGGACCACTCCTATCTTGACTGGAATAAAGTTACGCTTTGTACACAATAAACCAACCCAATCTTGAATAGATTATCCGTTCTTTGCGAACGGGGTCAATTTACGCCGGTGGCACTGCTCAGCTTTCCAACTTCCGTTTCCGTCCTATCCACTCGATCGGCCGGTCAACTGCAGTCGTACCGCGCCCCGTTTGCTCAGGGTCAGTGACGCGTGTGGTTAGCTCACTTGCCTTTGTCCGAAATCAAAAGCGTGCCTGATTTACAACACTGCAAGGTACTTCTTCACTGTTCGCCCGGCGCGTGTAAATTGGTCAACTTGCGCTGATGGCACTAAGTGGGGTTTACTTCCACTGGCCGCGCGTCGGTGTCGCGATAACACTTTCGTACAAATCAAAGAAAGGGCAGCGGCTGTAGTCAGCGTAAAAGGTTGAACCGTTTGCCACGTCAACTTTCCTGCAAACACCATAATTGCATCATGGTAGGAAGAGTATAGTTGCACGTATCCGTCTTGAGATAGTTCTTAAACAACTCACTGGTTCATATGAGACACGAAGATTGGTTTTAAACCTGAAAGTTCAAATAAAGTTGAAGATCTATGTCTGAACATCATTGAAACAGTATGAAAGCCATGCTAATCAAGCACTTGATAGAGATCAATGTAACCACAAGTCACAAGGTCCACACCAACAGCATCTCCATACAATTTACTCTTTCACATTGAGACCCAAGAGCGACCGAGCGGTGCACCGTGCTCAAACAGGATAAGCCATAATGCTCATCCATGTGGGCCAATTGGTTCAAGCACAGAATATGACATAATTGCGATCGTGCTTGAATATGCATCTACATTGTGCTCACTTTCTCGCATTCAGCGAAACGTTCAAGTTTGGGTAAGTTTCCAAGCGGTGACACCAGTGCCAGCCCGATCGTGGATTGTCATTGATGAGTGAGGTGAATGAGCAGGATGACGATCGGAGGCGCGTTTCGGTGCGCAACCAACGTAGACTTTGCGGCAGTTTGTGCATTTAATTCGAGTTATTAGATAGTCAAGGAATTGCTGACGCATTTACTGATTTCATATACTCAGGAAACAGGATCCTTCGTGTGTTCCATTCTATGACATTGAACTCTGTAGCGAAGGCCAATCAGGAGTCAACAGAATGATGGCATCATTGAAGAATTAAAACAGTCTACAGAGTGAAGAAGGCTTGTGTCATTGGAAGCTGCCGAATTTCATCACCAATCGACCGGAACAACAGTGCATAAAAATTAAACAGATGAAGCAATATATGGAAAACTGGACATTAATTACGCTAAGAAAAAAGTACAGGTACATTAAAAGGGCCATTTGGCACAATAAATCAGTAAGTTAA
Organism: Dicrocoelium dendriticum; assembly: GCA_944474145.2. NCBI lineage: Eukaryota > Metazoa > Platyhelminthes > Trematoda > Plagiorchiida > Dicrocoeliidae > Dicrocoelium > Dicrocoelium dendriticum. The sequence continues at coordinate 111,906,960 of OX104065.1, forward strand.
CCATGACACTACAGTTTCTTGCGTTTCAGTAATATGTAGCAATGTTAGGCAATTCACATACGCTTTTGAGACACGTAATATCGGGAAGCAGAAAACATCTAACCAGCAACAGGTTTAGCACTCAAGTGAGCAGTGCAGATGAGTCAGAGAAACTGGTGTGGCGAGACCGCGGCGTGTGAGAGATACCTGGGGTGTCCGATAATCAAAGCACGCATAGCTAAGTTTAAACAAGTTGTTGTATTTTGTGCACATGACAACAGTAACTTGACTGAAACAATGAATTATAGGCTACTGCCTTCCAATAGACAAAATGAAAGGGATCCGGTCTGAAGGACCTTTACACTGTTACTCAGATACGGGGACGAATTATTGACATGGCAGTACATGCAAGGAGCTACTGATGGGGCATAGTCCGTAGCAGTCCGCAAACGCCATCCTCATGCTTGAGTAGGAACATTGTATGTTCTGCGAAACTTATCAAAAACTTATGTCCAATATCCAGAAACAGCTCACACACACCCTACTAGTGAGGTCTGTTATTTATCTGGGAGGAGAAAGTAGTGCTGTGAAGGCAATGTCTCTAGGTAAAGTGTAGTGCTCATAAATAAATGCGTCCCTAATGAGCGGCGCTTGTACCTTCTCGAACTGAAGGCTGCACTTGATTATTTTGATACTACCCAGATGCGCCGCTGTCCATTTTTGAAGAACACAAAGAAACGAATTTTTGTAGGTTGCTGGTCATAAGAAACTTTATTGCACTGTCCAAAGCAGGCCAAATGCGCAGAAGGACCTTGCAAGTTTCATCAAGGCACGTTTCCTGCTTTTTACCGATAACATCAAGACATGGCGGACAATCGGCTGTCAGGAACATCACGGTATGCTGCAACGAGACTTAGACTACGTCTTTGTAGGGTCAAGGGCAAAGCTGCTTTCGTTTAACACGGACAAGTGCAACACCGTTCATGTCCGTTACAAGCTCACCTATGTATATAAAATTGGAGACGACATGCCGAAAACCACATCACAAAAGCGAGCCCTTGGGGTGGTGGTGCAAGACCATCTCGGCCATTCGGCACAGTAGTTGCAAGCGTCCAAAACCGCGAACCAACATGTTAGTCCGTTACGGAGGGCGTTCGGGAGGTACGATCCCTCGATTTTCCTCCAAATGCTCAATGCGTATGTGAGGCCCCATGAAGAGTATGTGATCCAGGCTTGGCAACTGGTTAAAACTTAACCCGGGTGTACTGGAGACCGCACAGTGACGGGCAACGAAAAAGGTGAAAAGGGTTTGTCCCATTTCCAATACCATAGGTGACTGAGAGCCCTGGGAGTGTACAGCGGAACTTATCGCCATCTGCGAGGTGACCTCATACTGGCATTCCAGATTTTGCAAAACCCCGGTCACGCTTACCGCCACCTCCTGAAACTTAGCTGCAACACATAATTGAGGGACCTTAATATGAAACTTGCCACTCTATACGGTCGATTGAGTGCCGCAGGAATTACTTTTCCCTTCGAGTTTGTCAACCGTGGAACACTCTTTCGAGTTTTGTCATTTCCGCGCCGACGCTACCCATTTTCAAAAAAACGACTCGACGATGATTTACACCATTTACATTACTTGATCTGGTTTCTATTCATTGGGTGAGGATATGGCGCAGGCAAACATTGTTCTCATCAACCCCACGAAATTGGGGTAGACGGAGATACCTATGTGTTAAGGTGAGTAATTTGGTGAGTCCACAAATGTGTTTTGTACTTTTGTGTAACTTCATTGAACTATCTTTATTCCCACAAACCATGCCGCGGGACTTGTCAAGCCTTGGTTTTTTTTATCCGTATTGTACCATTGATCCGTTAAAGTCTGTGATGAAATCCAACGTAACAGGACCGTGTTTCTAGCTTCCTGAACAGACGTTCAGCCGGGCGATCGACGAAACTGCACACTACTCATGGGGTATGGTGCCCTTGGGATCGGACTGTCCGGTTGACGTGCTCCTCAACCGAGTAAAGCTAGAAAGGGCACGAACGTTTGGCGATACAAGTAAGCTCTTACCACTAAAACAAAGTAGGCACACTTGCCCCTATTATTCTACACCTCAACGTACCTGCTTTCTTCTGTCTGCACACGCGATAAGATGTAAAATACACGATTTTGTGGGACATCCTCTCGCTTGGTTTTAATTTGCATCGATTTATTTCTGTTTTGTCTGTCTTTCGGTTGTCGAGGTTTGACTGAGAGTGGGTGACCACGCCGACACAAGGTGCCAGTTCCTCGAACAAATAAAACTATGTGGATTGCCTACCGAACAGGGTGACAATCGAACACAGTATGCGCTACAACTGCATAGAACCTAAGCAGCCTCTCGGTCATAGACAAGGGGTACATCATTGCAATGCAATTAAGGCTACTGCATGCATAAGGGAGTTCTCCACTGAATGATGAGGTAATGGGGCTGAGCGCTGATACATGTGCAGCATCGGTGCTATCTTACTGGGTCACAGAATGAACAATGCATGGTGCATTTAGTTTTGTCAGGCAACATACCATCTGTAATCGCATCAGACCGTCTTGGGAAATTGTGGGAGAAGATACCTATACCAAGTGCGTAACGCTTACTAAAGTGTGACCGGTTGCGTGAGTCTTCAGGACAGCAAGCGGATGAGGTGACGAATAAGCACGAACAGTTTGACTTAAACTCAATGGTTGTATTACTTGTCCTTCCATTTCGTGAACGCGCGGGTAATCAACAACATTTTTATATGCGGATTTTAGCAAAAAGAACAGACGCACACTGGTGCTCGAATCTGCTGTTTTCCGTGAGGGAAACCTAGGCCGTCCCTGGTATTTCAGCTGTGAAGTGGCTGTCACATTAGAAATAAAATGCGTTATGCTTATCGAAATTGACCAACACATCGTGCTCCGATGCCGTTTATGGGAAGGTGTAGGTGGTTCGTAACTACAGAGCTTGGCAGGCAGAAACAATTGGCTTGAAGTAAACTAGCAGGTTACCATTTTATCAGGCTTGCAGCTGTTCCTTATATCCTTCCAGACTCGAACATATGTCATGTGTTTGTGAAGAGCATTGCCTCATTGACAGGCTGAAAAATCAGTCAATAATTTGGATTCCTTAGTGTTAGCAAAACTTGTAATTTGTGCTCAAGTCAAGTCAAGTTAACAATGCGCTTTATGCACCCATGAAGAGCGAATATCCAGCTCCAACATACACGCCAAGGGCACAAATAAAATCATATAAAAATATGACAAATGTATATGGTGCGCCACAAAGTTAAAAATGTGACAATGGTGATATCATCGATTCAGGTTGGCAATAAGATCGTGTTTGACAACATCTTGATTCCTCAGAACACGTGACAAATAGGGAATAACTGACGTACCGTAAGCCCGTGTGCGGGCATACATGGCTTTGTACGTCTGTCTGGTCGAAGATGTCGAGATACATTCCGACAATGCGCAATGGAGTGGGTGACTGGCATCAGTGAGTACCTTGGAAGCCAGTTTTTCGCAGGAGTGAACACGATTGGACACATTGATGTTAATAAACACTAGTATAGAAATTCCGCTGCATCGAGCAAGATGCTTCAGCGACTTATTGATCGCTTTGAATTGCCCGTTTAAGAGTCCGGGAAATATCACAGGTGAGCAATACGTCAAGTGCGGTATTATGCAAGCGGTGAAAAACCGCCGAATTACGTAACGATGCACGGATGATGACCTAAGTCGGGAGACGTAGAACCTTAGTCTCCTGACTTTGATGGATGTTTCATTTACGTGATGCGACAAGGTGAGATCCCGGATTAGTGTAACTCCGAAATATTTCCTTCATGTACAGGAGTGTAGACTGACACTGTCCATACTACGATGCGGGGTGTGCGTCAAGAGCTGTTGATAAGAGTTTTCCTTGGCTAGCGAGAAGACAAAATCTTTACACTTGGATGCGTTGAAAGAAAGCGAGATTTGGACCCGGAAGTGAGGTTGCCCAAGAAGCGCTGCAAGTTGGCCAGTGAATCTGTGGTGTGATTGTGTACATCAAAAATCAGGTCATCAGCATACGTTAATAGGATGGCTTCCTTTGGAGCGGGAATGGAATTAATGTAGGTGAAAAGTGGGAATGGGAACAAAATGGCTCCCTGAAGAACACCTTAATTTGTGGTGAGTAAGAAAGAGCTTTTTCTCTTCATCTTGGTAAACGGCCTACGACTGGCAAGGAAGTTTGTAAGGAAAGATACCAATGAAAGTTGAACTCCGGAAACTAGCAGATCGCGTAACAGCAGCTCGTGGTTTACACAACCGAAAGCGTTGCTGTAATCTCGGAAGCAGATTCGCGTGGTTTTGTTCTCCCTATGGAGTGCTGAAAGCACGAAGTGTACAAGACAGGCTAATATATCCAAAGTAGACCTTGAACTGCCATAGGCACACTGAAAGAGATTATTTGAGTGGGGCTTGGACAAGCATTCTAGCAAGTATGACTCGGTCTAATGTCTTCAAAGCCACAGATGTGCAAGTAATGAGATGGTACTTACATTTTCCTTTTTTAGCACATGTGTAATGTGGGCGCTTCACCAGCAGCCGGCTATCATGGGCTGATGTAGGCACACGGTATAGAGAGAAAAAAGATGTAGTATAAAATGTTTCGGAATACTGGTAGCTCGGGTTGATGATGCAATTGTTCATTTGTTCTCCGAGCTTGGCGGTTTTGTCGCAAACGTTTCACCACCATGCGGGGTGGCATCCTCATTACAGCGTGGTTGCACGCCTCATCTCACTGCACTGAGGATGCCACCTCGCATGGTGGTGAAACGTTTGCAACAAAACCGCCAAGCTCGGAGAACAAATGAACAATTGTAGGATGTACTATGATATTGCCACATTGTTTGGGGACTATAGGAGATAGTCTGTCTGGACCAGGCGCTTTGCACGAATGTATCCGTGTTAATTCCTTGTGAACTGTTACACTATCAATGGATGGTGAAGTTTGTGGGGAGCGTTGCAACGGTAAAGATGGCAAGTGCAATGCTGTATCATTTATATGACCACAGAAGTTGCGGTTTAATTCCTCCACATCGAGAGCAGTGTGTGTGTGTGAAACTTCTGAAGACTCCACTCAGGTTCTTCATCATTTTCCATATTTCTCGGCAATCGCACTTTCCAAGTATAGTTTGCACATAAATATGGTTGAGGTTGCACCTTTCATTCTTAATATCAGTCAGTAAGGAGATTATCGAAGCGGCGTCTTTTTGTTAGTAAGAGTTTCTTTGAGTTTGCGCAGCCTTTTAAGGCATGGTGATGAAAATCTATCTGCGCAAATGAAAATGGTTTCCATAGGACAAGAAATATCAAAGCAGAAGTTCAAGTACCTGGTTAAATGATAACAGTACTTCGATACATCAGTTGTAAAAGATATTGAAGTCGGTAGAGGCAACAGTTTCGAGTAGTAGCTCAAGGTTTCAGGGAAGACATTGTCTTTGTGTTACCTTGCAATCATTGCAACGAATAACATTTTGTACTTCCTTTCGCCGTAGATTATAGGAGGTAACTTTATAATGTCATGATCTGTGCTTCCAAGCGGTGCTTTGGCACAAACAGAAAATGTTTTTAAACCTTTGACAAACATTAAGTCTAGTGTTCCTTTGCAAACAGCACGACGTTCTTCAGTCCAAGATTGGTAATAAAATTAGTCTCGAATCTATTGAAATCCCAGGCAAAAACAGAGAAAAATCTAGATGTTCAATGACGGTAGTTGTAAAATCGTCCTAAAAGTTTTCAACATCAGCTACAAGGAAGCTGGGAGAAATTTAAATGTTGATTAATAGAATCGAACGATAGCCACTCAAGTATCGAGGTCTGCATTTCACAAGATAATGCGCTACGCGTAATGAGGAAAAATAATTTTTGTTGACTTTCACTATGAAGGATCTGTGTATGTGATAACGCCACCGCCACGGTGCCTGTGTGTACATGTGCGGTCAATGCGATGCACAGTAAATCCGTCAAATGCCACAAGTGTATCTTCTACGTTCTCGTGCAGCCATGTTTCTTGTAGCATGACACTAAGTTGGGAGTATTCGCGACAGGTTGTTATAAGCTTAAGCTCTTCTAATTTGCTCACAAGCGAACGGATGTTGGCACTAATCAAAATAGGTATACTCATACGGCCGAGCTTTTTCATTCTTATTATAACCTGCCATCCTGCACGGTGTTTTCTTGTGGAAGTACCCCGTTTTCTTGATTCTTTTCTATTAGTTCTGTACAGACTGACAAGAAAAATGTGATGGCTTCTCGTTCGTGAAAAAGGGTAGACATTTTAAAATGTCGCGAGCATAGGTAAGCATGACGCGATAAGCGCTATGAAAATCGGATGAGTTAAAACAAAGGGATAAAAATAGTGGTGAGCGTGTGTGTTGATAAATCCGGTGGACAGGAATCACAAAGCACGGCCGAATTTGAAGGCCCCGCCAGAGTTGTGTTTGATTAATCATGCAATAACCTGAAATGCTTGTAAGTGCTTTTATCTGTCCCTTTTGGGATATAACTTCTTGCAATGTTGAGAAGGTACAATTTGTTTATTTAATTAAAGTAAACTGGTTAAGTCTTGAGATAACTGCTGCTGTGATCAAGTAACCTGGTATGTCGCTGATTCGGAACTATCAAGACATGAGGGGTTATGGGGTAATTTTTTATTACGAACCATTCTCCCAGGTGAACACAATTATCAACCAGAAATCCGCGCCTCTGATTTGCTTTGGTTGCGGAACAAATACACATGTTATGTAACCGTAATTTACCTCCCACGAAACGCATGTAACATACATTTGTTCTATCCGAGATAAAGTAAAAACATCAAGGAAAACCCGTTATTTCAGCAACTAATCGAGTAACTTCGATTGTGCATTGATGGCGAAAATTCTGGAACCTTCCATTCCTTCATGTGATTGACAACCTACGGGGTTTTGACAAGGAAGCTGCTACTTTTACCGGGTGACCCTCAGTTTCTAGAATCTGAAGGCCATTGAGCTACCTGCAGATACGGCGAAGGTTTGGGGCAACTGTACAGCGTTTTGGCGGAGTTTTGGTTAACACGTTTTTTTCTGCCAAGGTCGTTGGACTTCTGAGTTTTCTTCTGCTGGGCTAGAAGTCTTGCGGAGAGTTTTTGGTGTTTAATTTGGAATAGCGAGAAAATTCGAAGATCTAACATGTTCAATCCCCATCACTCTCCAACTGGCCCAAGATAATTATCCTAATTCTCTGGTCCACTTTGTTGAACTCACAATTAGTTTGCCAGCGTGTCTCCTCCTAATGCATACCTCGATACCCGACCCTAGTTGCTAGCAGTTTACTGGCCCGAACTCGCAGTTGGATTCACTTCATCAATCTTGCAATGCACTTTGCTGATTCATACTCTACTGATCGCTACTCTGTATGTGTTCGATTCCACACATTGCAGTCTCTTGTTTAGCATTCAGTTCTCCTATCGTTCTCACGGCTCACTTTGCCTCTTTGGTGCCCCACAGTTGACACAATGGGTCGCCAAGTTCCCAGTTCGTTTACGTCTGAATCATCAAGTGTTACTTCGCCCGCATTGTTGTCATCGTTTCGGATCACACAATCGCTGGGTTTTCGTATGACTGACATACCATCCATGCGGCCTGCGGTATGACTGAATATGCGTCCTCACCCTCATGCCCCGTGACCTCTCATCAGACACTTTTTAGCCTTGTGTGACTTGACTCCTTACCGTTTGATTCCTGTGTGGTTCATCGGTAAGACCAACAGGTCTTGATACGTACGTTTGATTTATCACCGATTCATTGTGCTGTCTATGTAAAACCGGCTCTTTGTGTATTAACATTGCGGGTAACTGTGTGTACCCATTATGCAAGGGATGTTGTTGAAGTATATTTTACTTATAAAATTCTATTGCTTGTAAACCAGAACCGTATCACAACACTAACTGTGGCTTCTCAACTGTCCTTTGGGCCTTATACCAGTTCCGGTTCTTTGTCGGTCACTAGATCCTTCTCGGAGGTGTTGTTCAACTATCCCAGGCTCATTTTGAGCTTACAAGCTTTACGTCGGAAATGGACCGCAAACGGAACCACTTTTGCAGGCTGCGCTGAACAAATCACATTGTCACATTCTGATCGCATGGGACTTTAACGAGCACGACCTAGAAAGACCAGAAAACGATGGCGGACAGTTTAAATTTTAAGTATAAATCCTGTTTGCAAGACCTAATTTCCAGCTATCCTCTGTAAAACCACGTAATCGCTTCCACCAGATTACGAACGGTGAACAGGCTGTCGATAGTTGCTATTGTCCTCACAGAAGTTGGAATGGTCACAGTGACCATGACACTCTGGTACTTGGATATCCCGAAGAGCTAGATGATAAAGTGTATACTCTCATGTGCTTCATCGCGTTGTCCGTGCTGTTTGAGTAGACAAATCGTCCTTCTTACATGAAAAAGTCCCTAAACTCACATAGGAAGCGTTCATAAAGACCTAGAGCACACTAATAGCGCACACACCAGAGCAGAAATCCTTCTCTCGTAGAAACAAAACCAAGCTGTGCCTAAGAAGCTGAGTATGTAAATGCATGTCCTTGTGAGATTTGACATGGAAAGCTCAAAAGAACTTGCCCAATGTTGACATTTGGACTGCATGCGTGGTACAGCGTAACTATTGTGTGAATTTGATCTGCAAGTAAAAGGTAAAAATTCAATCTGAACTAATAATGTAGCGCGTCAATGTTTTCGTAGCAAGCTAACAGTTAAGCTGTCGTCGAGCGTAGCCTAGATTGCGAAGGTCGTTTCCTCTTCTCTTTACCTTCCTATTTCGTATTTAGTATCGAACGGCAGCCATCTTTAGTGTGTATTTTCATATCATTTTTCGGTCACTTCACGCTATGTCCTGTATCATCAGATGTGACAATGCTGTCCAGTTCGTAACGAGGTGTAACGCAGACGCATCTTCCATCCAGCTCCGACTCTTACTAGGTGGTTGTGCAGCCACATCCGAAGTATCTCTGGTGCCTTTCAGCCCCTCCGTCTAACACGACCCAAGTACGCCCCGGACACGGAAGCCCTAGGAACCCCCGAACGGACGCATATTACATATTGGGAAAAAACTTCGGATTTTCCGGAGGGCATCGGTACCTGGCATGTACCGAGGGGCTTCTTGACTCCACCTGTATCAGGTGCACTGCTTGCGCGGAGCCTTTAATCCCGTGGAATTGCGAGCGCTCTGCTTAGTCTGCGCTATTGGGGCTCAAGACCGAGACGACTACATGATGTCTCCGTGCGTGATGAAACATCAGTCCGCCATCGCAATCAGCTTCGACCGCGACTCAAAGAACCCTCCACGCCAGCCAGTCTTCCTGTGAATCTGCCGCTGCACATCTTGTTGGATAACCACGGAAGGGAAACACAATGGGAGACCACTGCTGAAGCCGGCTAATCGTCGCAACATCTTGAGAACACTCCTTAGCAAGGAATACGAAGAATCCGGAGAACACCGAAATCCCTTCAGGTCAATCCTCATCGAAAGCGGTACAGAATATCTTCAAATGGATGTGTTGCGGGAACGTCAACTAACCCGCAAAATTGCGCCACAAAATGCAGTGTGTGGGCTGCGAGACGCAGAGTTCACTGCCTGCCCACAACGTAGCAGGATCCAGCCACTCCGAGCCGGGACAAAACTGAGCTAAAGTGAGCAATGTTCTTTCACCAACCACTAGCCCTACGTGGGGATTCCTTTCAGCCAAAAATGAAGCATTGTGCCATCTGTGATTCGGCCTTAGTGGGTCTTACAAAAGCAGAGGTCCGCTTCGTCTTCTCTTGTCTCCTCTTGCGGCTGGTCTGGAATCGCGTGGTCACGTGCTAGTGTGTACCGCTCTAGCCGTGTGTTTCGTGGGCGTCTAGTCCCCCGGTCTTGTGCGTACCGTAGTCGGTTTTCGAGGACCCAGCATGCCACCCGAATATGCGCTTGAAAAGAGACCTGCTCAAATTACGCTCAGATTACTTTCGACTATGCTAACTCGATCAGGTCTGTGCAAATCTGTTCCAAATATAGGCAAGTCGATAAACTTCGTAACGTGAAACGTGGCGCACAAGCACTCGTTGCGAGTGACGGGTGTATACGAGTAGAAAGGGAAGTAGCCGATGCCTTGCGGCTTTATCACTCGCTTACGTTCCAGGGAGCAATGAACCAAAACATTCGCTGTTTCTACTGCACCACTGTCAGGTTTATCCGGCATCCCATTCAGTGCGGAAGCTGTGTTAATGAATCGGTCGCCTCTGCTTATCAACAGTTCTACTGGAATAGACAACGTGCAGCCAGAGGCTCTGCAGGCAGCACCGAGTGATTTAGTAGAACGACCGGCCATTATTTTATGAGCACTGCCTTCAGGAGAACAAAATGGCACTAACGTGGAGATGAAGGATCACCGCTCCAATCAACAAGGCAGGTAGTCTCACTGACCCTGCCAATTGTGGCCCGATACTGAGGCTTCTCGTTCTTTCCAAAGTTATAGAGTCAATTATTGAAGACGCAGTGGTGCATTATCCGGAAAACCATAGTATAACAACCTCAAGACAGAATGGCTTCAACCAAAATCGCCCAATTACTACTAACCTGTTGATTGCAGGCTGCAACTAGGGGGACAGCCTGACCCACCACGACCATTGCAGTTCATTTGTACATCAGGATAAAGTTGCTTATCAACAATGCCTTGCAAGCAAATTACGGTACAGGCATGTCAACAGTATGTCACCCCCACAAGTTTCACAACATATGGCAGGGTACATGCGCCGACGAAGCAGCCGATGTTCTGCGGCTAAAATACACAATTTTGGAACACGCAGCCTGTCCCTGTCACATTACGTCATCCACTTTACCGACTCCTGGTTTTACACATGCAATCTTCGCTGTTGTTGCGCGATCATAGCCCTTCGTGAGCTGTCGGCATTCGCCAAAAAGCACTGAAGGCTATGGCCACTAAGCTAGCAGTGCCGTATTGAGGTTCTTCCCATGATGCTTTGCTGAACGACAAGTTCCGATCATGTGAGAGCAGGACATTACCACACACTTTTTAAAGACAACAGTCGTTCGGACCTTGCAAACTAACTGGCAGTAACCCTCCTCCCTGTGCTCATGAAGATTATGGAGGGGTCGTCGATGAGGATTTAGTAGACTACCTGGAATACTGCAAGGTCCTGACATGGGAGTAGCATGGCTTCCGTCAACACCGGTCATGTATCAGAAACCTGCTGATGGCACGAGGTAGTTAGACGAAAGCGGCTGATGATTCCGGAATAGACTTCATCTGCTGGAGTTTTCCAAAGCTTTCGGCCGACTGGATCACCACACCCCACTTCATACACTAAAGAGCTATGGAATCGGGATACAGTCCTTGGGTGGGTTACCAAATATGTTCACTAACGGAGGCTTTCAGCGCGTGCCATGCGATCACTCTAATCCGATTGAGGGGGAGTGCCGTGTTCCGCGGGGATCGATACTGGGACCGCGCTTATTTCTGGAGTTTATCAACGAGCTTGTAAGCGTTATCTCCTATGATTTCCTGATTTTCGTCGATCTTTTTAAGATATGGAGAATTATTAATAGCAATGGTGATCACGATTTCCTCCAAGGTGAAAAAGACTGCGTTCATGGATGGTCAATGGGGACCGTGCTCTACGTTAACCCGGTTATGTGCAAGGTGATTCAGTTGCCTCATCAGCCGGTGATCTTGTACAAAAGTAGAGACCATGCCTCGTGGAAAGCCTCTTAGGATCGTGCTCTCGGGATATTGGTTCAGGACTATCACGTTTGCTTGAAACAATCCGAGGTGTCGGGAACCGGTATTCAACAAGTCGGCCTTCCTTGCAGACCGTTCAGTCGGTTTGACCCCTCAATCGACTGCACGTCAATATACATTCCAGGCGTGACACCTGAAGTAGAAACAAATTCTAGCTGCTATCGAGACTCCTCAACAGATAGCATTCAAGAAGGTTAGAGCCCTCAATCTATCTACCCTATCAGCTTGGATTGAAGTCCCCAAGAATCTAGAGCACTGGATCTCGGCGCTTGCGGGGGACCGCATTATGGTTTACCAGATCCTGGAGAACCTAAGCCATATTTACTGTTGGTGGAACAGAATCACAGCACCAACCTAAGAAATCAGAATGTAAAGCTGACAATACAACATAGCAGGCGCCGATGCAGCTGAAATTTCTTTCTCATTCGAGAGTCTCAGCCTCTGATCGTTCTTCCAATTGATGTTGTTTCGGCTCCTAACCTAGCAATATTCAAAAGCAACTTAATGATGCACTGTTCCACTCGCATTTCAGTTGATAATTTGGGTTAACCAAGAGGCTGAATAACATAAGCAAACGGTGTGTTACCAAAATTCCAACCAGGTGGTTACACTTAATTAATATCATGTAAAAAGCGGCTGATTTTCGCATAGCTTAATGTGAACACTATGCAGAGTCTACCAAAAGCTTTTTTCATTGTATTAGCTTGCTTGCTTTTCCAAACTCTTTCTGTCCGCCAGAATTGCTAAGCAGCGATGTATTTTATCCGTTAAACATCGTTGTTAGGTTTGTAATCAATGGTGGGGCGACAGTTGACGTCATCTGCCTGGAATTCCTGATAACGTTCGAGCGCTTAGAACATCGAATTCTCATACAAAAGCTTCGAAACTGTGGCATTGGGGGACCCGATTCTTGGTTGCTTAAGCAATTTGCTACATATGTATCGGTTGGAGGTGACTGTACGGGAATCGGTTTGCTACGCAATTGTGGTCGAATGCGGCGTACTACAAGGCTTCGTGCTAAGGACTTGCCTTTTTTGGTTTTCATAAACGATCTAGCGAGGGCACTTGCTTCCGATTGCTTATTTTTTGCAGATGATATCAAGATGTGATGGGTGCTCAGTAGACCGGATGATCACGAAGAACTCCAGCGCGATCTTGACGCGCTTTCTAAGTGGTCAGCAAGGATTATTCTGCCATTCAGTGTAGAACAATGTTGAGATGTTCAACTATGTCATAGGAATATCTATAATTGTAGGACTGGGATACACAGCTTGCAGACCAGTTCACTAGTACGTACACTTAGTGTGCTCATACAGATTGACGTGAACGGTTCAAAACAGGTTGAGGCGGCTGTGAAAAGAGTCAACCAGCCCATCGGCCTGATGGAAAGGGCATTAGGGAGTTTTGACCACCAACATTCTGGATGATGCACTACGTGCGCTCTCACGTTGAATAGAGTACCGAAGCTTGGCAACCTTAGTTGGAGCGCGATCTATAGGTGCTAGAAACACCACAACACAGGGCAGAAAAGAATCTCAAGGGTCTGCGCAGATTCTCTTACCAGCAAAGGCCGAAGTTACCGTGAGTTTTCAGCGGACGTTGCAGATGGATACGGGGAGATTCCTGATTGGCGTACCAAATAATGAGTAAACCCAATCATGTATGCCGCCATTTGCTGACTCAGCCACAACACCAATCACGGAGGTAACTAGCTGAAACTGAGTGCACAATACAGCCGTATAGAATGTCTATGGAATTACTTTTCGGGGTTTGCCAATCCTGGAACTTTCTCCTAAACTGTTGTATCCTCTTCTACTTTGGATGTTTACAAGAACCGAATAGATGTTGCTCTTGCTCCCAGCATTTGGTTATCTAAACTGTGCCATTGTGGAATACTTTTACAATATACTCAGAATGGATTTATGTATCGCCTAGGCTGGACAAAAGCGGCACATGAGTCAGCGTTTTCATATTTCTCACAGAATACGTCAAGAATGATTGTTCCCCACATTGTTATGTGTGAATACGTGCAACTCCCATTTCACATTATCATCAAGTAGCAGCACATTTAAACCGATGCATCATATATATTTTGAGTTTGTGAATTTCACCCCAATCATCCCACGGGATTTGCCATGCTCCCACTTTCCAACCCGTGATAAAACATTGTCTACATGGCCGTTGATCGGTAATCAGGTAGATCACTACCTGCTACAGCGATACTTGGAGTGTGCTTCCGACTAGTCTAAGATGAATGTACTCCCGTGCAAGGCGGATAAATGTAGTGTTTCATTGAAGTCACTAGCCAGATAACACATAGCTTCGGGAGATCAAGTTTTGCAGACTGCCCCACAGGAGCGCGACTGTGGGGTAGTAATGTAGGATGACCCCGGATGTTCGACATAAGCTATGGAAGTGGCAAAATCCGGGAACAACACTTTGGTGTCATGCGGTGGTTGTTCATGAAATTTGATCATTGCATCATCTCACGCCTTGACGCGTGCTTGTGGGCCAATGTGGAGTGCGTAATTGGAGCCTGGCAACTGGCTAACATGAGATATGCTGCACTCGTGACCTATAGTGAAGGACAACTGAAATGTGGGAAGGTTGTTCCATCTTCCATACCTATTGTAACTGAAGGCTCTAGAATCGTACAATGAAAGATGTCGTCGTCTACGAGTGGCCACAACCAGACCTATCAGATTTTGAGAAATCCAAGTCACCTTTGTTGGCAGCTGAAGCTTAACCACTACACCACACCAAAGGACAAACAGCTGAAGATGGCCGGTTGGAATGATTCCGAACATATTACTCTCCTTTACTTTTAGACACATAAAATATCAAGCTTTAATTTCAGGAGAAAGCATATCGGCAGATAGACGGTATGGCGATGGACAGTCCACTAGGCCCGTTGTTGGCAGACGTGTTAATGAATATGATTGAAGAGAAGTCAGATGACATAAGACTGGCGACTCTATCTGAACGTTATATTGATGATTCACTCCTAAGCATGGGTTCGAATGTGGACATCGCAGATGCAGAGGATGCACTCGGCGAAATGTATCATAATCACACACTGACGCGTGACAATAAACTATACAACTGTCGCTTGTAGCTAGATGCGTTCTTACACGGCGACCGGACGGTGCCATCAGGTTTATCTACAAAAAACCAACGTGGACTGACCAGTATATGAAGTATCCGGATTTCTGCCCAATTCAACACAAGTGCTCTTGCGTCCGGATACTGTTTTACTGGACCCATATTACGTGCACATAAGCACCATAGAAGAGGTGGGATCTGCTATTCGACACGCTGGAATCCAAGTTATCGGTTACAATTTGAAAAGCGTCTCAGTGAAAGAACCAACCTTCCAAAGGTGACCACATTATGAAGGTCACCGAGAAACGAATAAGTGCTTCAATCAAAAGAGCGTACTATGCGGCGACTCACCTCGGCGAGACCTACATCTATTTGTTAGATTAAGACACCGACGATGAGGCATTGCACGTCCCACTGTGCACATAAATTTACTTGTAGCTGTGAACATAGCTACATTAGGTGCACTGACCGAAGTCTAGGGGTTAGGATCAGTGAACACATCCCAGGTACTTACGCAACCGGATGGGATTTGTAACGACGGAATCAACTGAATGGGGAAACGGAGCTGCCACGGCAGTCACAACGCACTTGCCTGACACGAACCACCGAGTCTGTACTGAGAACTTCACAGTCTTAATGCGCGATCAGCTGCCCCACATCCTGGAGGCAATCATTATCGATTGTAATGGTCGACCCATTTGGACTCAAAACTGGAGGATGGGGCTCTGAGCCTACTACGTCCGCCTAGGCTCATGTGACACGGTTGCATGTTTGTGTACAGTAAAAATGCAAGAAATAGCGACCGGATTTCGCAAATTACGTCTTCTGATGTTCCTGTTTGGAATTGAAAAGGGATTTTCTTGTTTCAAATCTGTGAATTCGTTGGCACAGGAATGCTTTTCCGACTTGTCATTTCTTCGCCTATGCTATCCCCTTTCAAAAACCCACTGAACAATGCATTACACAATTCGCGTTACGCAGCATGACTGGCATTCATCGAGTGACGACGAAACGTGAAGAAACAGTGAGCGTGTCGGTTCCACAAGAATCTACATATGTGCCAAAGTGAATATCGTGGCGAGCCAACGGATGCGTGTCTTCACTTGTTAGCAAATTTCTTCAGGAAACGGTAGAGCAGTGGCTATTCTTATATTAAACAATGAAGAATCACAATGAAATTTGACTTATAACGGGTAAAAAAGCCTATACTAGACAACTCCCGTAGGATGGGTGGAGTGAAAACTAATAGTAAAGGTATCAGCGGATAAGTAAACCATCACCTTAAGCGTTCACCGATGTAACTGCACTACTGAAAAAAATAGTTTGCAATGGGAATGGAATTTGCACACATAATAGTATGGAGAGCAGTTGCAGTTCAGCTACATCGTGAGAAATAAAATAAGGAAATGACTACGCTCACTCGTCTGCTGCTTCAGTTGACCGATGTGATACGTTAATCCAATTTAGATACATCCAAGCTATTCACAAGGACACTTGTGTATACATCCCCACCACCAGGTTGCGGAGAGGGCTGCTAAACACCTGGTTTGATTCTCGTCCATTCCGTCCTCAGTGAAGCGGACTACATGAAATAATGTAAATGGGAGTGTTTCATCAAGGTGTTTTTTGAAAAGCGTTAATATAGGGGGCAAGAATGACGTGAGTTGGAAGGGTTTTCCAAGTTCGGATCACCCGGAGGGAGAAAGCGTTTTGTCGGCAATCAAGTCGACTGTAGTGCGTAACCAGTTTGAGTTAGTGACCACTGTTTAATGTTTCGCCTCAACTGCAACAGGATGCGACAAAGGTGATTTGGGTTCGTCAGTATTAAGTAAACTATTATGAGATCTCGCTGACCTAGATTTTCACCCTTGTAGAATTGCAGAGCCTGCAGCCTGCGCTAGTATGGGAGGTGAAACAATCATCTAACGAGTTTGGTCCCTCAGGTAGGGGAGCTTCAAGTGCGTTGACGTCACACTTGCGACAGGGACGCCAGGTCTGGATCGCGTATTCCACGTGAGCCTCAAGTAAGCGTTCAGCGTTTGCAGAAAAATGAATGGCTCGAAATTTCTGAAAGCGCTCCGTAAGAGTCCAAGATGTTGACTGGCTGTTTTCGATGTCTTAGCCTGTCTGACGTAGTCAAAATCATCCTGCACGATCACCCTAAGGTCGCATTCCTGGGAAGCACATTGCAACAGCTGGGCCCCAAGTCGATATCGACATCTACACTGATGGCGAATGATCACAACTTTGTAATTCGCCAAGTTAGACTGGAGCCATTTTTCGGATGACCAAGTATAGGCCCTATCGAGATCGCTCTGCAGTGCCGTGTGATCGTCCACTGTCTGGATGTCATGCCAGAGCTTGACATTGTCTGAAAATATCAAGAAGTTCGACTGCAGTACACCAGCAAGATCGTTAATACATACCAGGTATAAACGTGGCCCAGCTTCGATTCTTGGGGTACACCACACTGGAGGTCAATTGGGTCAGAAATGGAGCTGCGGACTCTAACATTCAGCTGACGTTAAATGAGGAATTTGCTTATCCAACCCAGCAAAGGGTCACCGATTTCATAGATTCGAAGTTCGTGAAGGAGAATGCAGTGGTCCAGACGATCGAACACTGCTTGGAGTAATCCAGGTATATGAGGTAGACTCCTCTGGCATCGAGTGATTTTGTCCAGCTTCCTCGGGCTAGAAGCGAGTTTGTAGTGAAAGACCGATTTCGGCGAAATCCGTGCTGCTGGGACACTATGGTGGTGGACTAAAGACAGACAATATTGCACCAATTATCAGTAGCGTAGAAAGGTTAGGATGAATAACGGCAACCAGCCAACAGCGGGCCGTAATGATTCCCCCAAAGGAGAGGAACAGAGAAACGCAGCAGTATGAGTACGAAGAATGGACGCACAAACAATGCGCATCACACAACCTCTGGACATATAAGGAAACCCGCGCCATGCAACCTTCAATAGGTATAGCGAAGAGTAGTGAATGTCTCGTTGGTCGGAACGGATGCATTCAAGATTAGTTACGTTTGACACAATAAATAATTACGCTTGCACCTCGGGTCCTCACACTGGTGTCGTGACCATCATGAAGATCCCTATCCGCAGCCGTTTGAAGAGGGGGATGTGAGGACCTTCCTTGGAGACTCCGAGGATGTGACGGAGGCGGTTGGAATCAAGACCGACCGGGTGAAACTGGTGGTCCTGCGGAGTCTCCTCAAGAGCACGGGAAGGCAGTCTTGGAGGCAGCGCGAAGTAAGCCTCGTCAAGTTGGAATGGGCAACCACGGAGAATGTGCTGCTCTCCGGATTGGATACACTGGCCGACCGCCAGGAGGCGATGCGGGGGTTCAAGGCGTCACGAGTTGGTGTAGGGGTGGATCATCTCGTGTTTGTAGTCCATATCAGGAGCTTTTTGGGGTGGGCCTTGTCGGGAATGGACTAACCGTCAAAACAGCAATTACTGGTGGATCAGTTCATGTCCGATCTCCAAGAGCCAACCGCGGAAGGCGTCCGAGTTGCGAACGCTATTCGGGGAATGCGGCTGGAGGAGTTGGCGCAGGTTACTCGAGAGCTGGGCGATCCACCACTAGCTGCGCTAAGGGACGAACACCATGAAGGTGTGGAGCGGATGGATAAATTGGTGCGGATGATGGAACAGCTCGCTGAAGAAGTCAATGGGCTTTGCGTTCAGCGTACGGAGAAGCGAACAAGGGGATTTTGCCTCCTTTGCGGGAAACCGGGACACTGGAAAAACAATGTCCGGTGAAGCGCGCTGTTGTCCGTGTACCAAATACACGCATACAACCTTGTTTTTCTTCTTGGATCGAGGGATGTGCACTCGGGGCGCTGAGTAGGGGGCGAGCGAAGCGATGGTGGGAGTCGACGGAACGGTGTCTGATCGATACGGGTGCCGCGGTGTCACTGATCAACCATCGGCAGGGCGAAATGCATCAACCGTGCTCCATGGTTGTGAGAGCTGTTGGCGGTCACTCAGTGGGTATTGATGGTATGGCTGAACACATCGTGGGAATTGGGGGACAGAAACTAACGCACGTCTTCATCGTGTCACCAGATGCGAAACAAACCACACTGGGGGTAGATTCCCTGGAGTTTAACAAGGCTATCTTCGATCTAAAACCTAGAAAATCGTTGACTGAATGCGGGTTGTTACCACTCATTGGTCGTGGAGAAACGATAGCTTCACAATCGGTCGTTGCCGCGTTACACCTGAGTCCGACCTTGTAGTCACTGAGCACCAAGTATCATCGCGTGTTTACAGATGACGGCAGCCCGTATGGATTTTGTGACTGTATTGAGCACACCATCCCGCTAACCTGCCAGACGTATCGGACCCACGGACTTCGAAGGATACCAATCCATTTGTAGGCTGAGGTGAAGAGGCAAGTACAGGGGATGTTGGACGCGGAGGTGGTTGAAGTGGCGCATGGTCCATCCAATTCTCCAATGATCTTGGTGAGGAAGGCGAATGGGAAGTACCGTTTCTGTGTGGACTTCCGAAGGCTGAATGACATTTCCTTGAGTCGTTGCTTTCCAGTGCCATCCGTTGTTGACGTTTGATAGACTGCAACAGTTGAGGATATTCACGGTTCTGGATCAGATAGCTAGATACTGGCAACTGGTGATCAAACGAGACGACCGAGAGAAAACGGCGTTTACCGTCAGTGAGAAACAATACCAGTATGAAAGAATGCATTCGGATTATCAGGAATCCCGTTTACCTTCCGAGGTTTGATGCTGCGCATACTGAGTGGTTTGGAGAATGTGGCAGTGTACGGGGATTATATCTTGGTGTATAGTCAACCATAGCCATAGCAATGAGGCTGGACCTTATCGTGGTGCGATGGTTTGTGTGCCTCAGCGATCCATTGAGCTATGCTGGGTGGTGCTTTTGCACCTTCAGAATCACTCATACCAGATTGGTCAATGGTTAGAGGTCAGACAAACTCAGCCTCCTGGTCCTCCAGGTTGGGGGTTGGAATGAGGGTAGCTCCTTATTCCTTAAAACGGACTCCTTGTAGCCCACCGCCAAACCCGTTGCCTTGCGGTCAGGTTTTTGAACCAAAGGCTTTGGTTGAGAACCCTAATCGTTCTCCTGTCTAGGCGTGGGCAACCTGACAGTATCCTGCCCACGCAATACAATGAATCACACTTCAAACAAATTGCTGATGCTCTGGCCACCGCAGAGGATAATCAACGGTGCCCTATCTACTGCATCGAGCAGGGTGGATAGGGGTTTGGATGCTACTGCTCAAGCCTTCCCGTCTTCTTATTCCCCATCTTACGCTTTTTCACTCTTAACGTCCCCTTCCAACTTAACTTATTTCCCCCAGTTTTCAACCCCTCGATTCTTGACCCTCCCCCAACATGCTTTGCTAGGCATTTATCTTCCAGTTTCAACTCACATGTGAACGCGGAGCATCACTCCTCTCCTGTCGACAAGCCCATGTCCAACCAAGCGGTCCATCCCAGTTCATCGGCTTCCATTTGGAGCCCTCGATCCTCCTTCAGATTGGCATGCCTTAATGTATGCACATTACTACAGATCGGTCAACAGGCAGCACTTGCCCGAATATTGGAGACCCTCTCGATCGATATCTGCTGCTTATCAGAGACCCGCCTGCAAGACTCGAGCTCTGTGCTCACTGTGCGATCCCCTTCAGGTGACACCAGCAGCATTTTCTCACTGCGCCTATCCGGTGATGATGCAGCTTCGAGCACCGGCCAAGCTGGTGTTGGCATTGCCCTGAGTCCCCGGCTGAAGCTGCTCTGGTTGATTGGATTCCAATCAGTAGCCGGATGTGTGCGGTCCGATTGGCTGGCTCGTTTAAAGCTTCGAAGTCGCGCGGGACTAATAGGTGTCTATTCATCATCGCTGCCTACGCGCCCACAAACTGTAGCGATGATTCGGTAAAGAACGACTTCTACCGCCAACTGACTCAGCTCCTTCGCCACAGAAGAAGCACGGACACTGTTGTGCTGGCTGGGGATATGAACGCACAAGTTGGAAAGCTGTCCACTGATGAAATGCGTCTGGGCGGTCAGCACGGTGTAGGCTCCCGTAATGATAACGATGAGCGGTTACTTCATTTGTGTGAAGATTCTCGCTTATTTCTTGCGAGCACTAATTTCCGACACAGCACTCGCCGGAGGGTGACTTGGCGCCCACCAGCCTCGAACCAGCCTTGGACGCAGATCGATCACATTGCTATTAGTTACCGCTGGAGAGGCTGCATCCAGAATTGTCGCTCGATTTGGAGCACATGTGTGGACACTGATCATGCACTTGTATGTGCTGACATGCGGATGCGCTTTGGCGGACGCCCACGACGACGCTGTGAGCGCATTGACACCAGCCAACTGACAAAGCCAGCTGTTCTAAATGCGTATCGAAGTACGCTGACATGCGAGTTGAGTACTCGCTCACTGGAGACAATTGATGGTCACTGGTCACATGTTCGCCAGACCTTACTAGCAGGGGGCAAATCCTCATGTGGTATGTCTAAAAGTCCACATGGACATTGGGTCTCTTCTCGGTCTCTGGAACTTATCGACGCTCGCCGGCATATCCCGGCTGGAAGCGAGCACAATGAAACTCGCAAAGAGCTCCGGGCAAAACTCCGCGCTAGCCTGAAGAAAGACCGCGAATCTTGGTGGTCTGTTCGTGCGTCAGAGATGGAAGTGGCCGCTGCCCTTGGCAACCATCGTAAGTTATTCCGTCCGATACGGGAAACGGGCAACAGGAGACCTGGTGTTAGTGAAACAATTTGTGATGAGAGTGGACAGCCTATCCACAATTTGTCAAAACGTTTGGAGCGTTGGGCTGAGCATTTTGAAAAGCAATTTAATCGGCTAGAATTGTCCGATTCGCTGGTCACTGATCGCCCTGCTCCGTGGGCTGTCCCTTTGGATCCACCCTCTTGCTCAGAAGTCGAACGTGAGATCGGACGGTTGAAGTTGAACAAAGCCGCGGGACCAGATGGTCTTCCTCCAGCCCTCTTCAAATTCGGAGGCTCTGCTCTTGTTGATGCTTTACATGAATTACTAGTGGAACTGTGGGAGCAGGAGACTGTCTCAACCGACTGGAGCCGCTCCGTTATTGTTCCCATCTTCAAAGGCGGCTCGCGCTCGGAATGCGGCAACCATAAAGGAATCAGTCTGATCTCCATCGCCTCCATAATTCTTCACAGACTGACTGGCGCTCGTGAAAGCCAGATTCGTGAGGAGCAAGCCGGGTTTCGTCGAGGTCGTGGCTGCATTGACCACATCTTCACCTTGCGTCAGTTGTTGGAGCACCGCCACACATATTGGCGGCCCACCGTAGTCGTGTTCCTCGACATCAAAGGTGCCTTCGATTCGGTTGATCGATGTGCCCTTTGGAATTGTTTACTCAGGAAAGGTGTGCCCGAGAAATATGTAAATATTATCCAAGCATTATATGCGCGTAGCACGGGCAGAGTGAGGGCTTACGGCAAGCTGTCGCCACCCTTTAATATCTCCAGCAGTGTGAGACAAGGATGCCCGCTGTCACCTTTCCTCTTCAACTTCGCTATTGACGAAGTCATGGAGTTTGCATTTACAGGACATGACTTGGAAGGTGTGGAGCTACTCCCAGGAGAACGACTTCTTGACTTGGAGTATGTAGACGACATTGCCCTCATCTGTGACAGCTCCCAGACGTGCCAAGCCGCGCTGGACAGATTAGCACTGGCTGTCAGTCGCTTCGGGCTTTGCTTCGCACCCTCGAAGTGCAAAGCGTTCCTCCAAGATTGGCAGGGATCGCCTCCTGTGCTGACCCTTGGTGGGGATCAGCTAGAAGTCGTTCAGAAATTCAATTACCTGGGAAGTTGTATCAGCGCCCTTGGGATCGAAAACGAGATCACGAACAGTATAGCGAAAGCTCGAAGTGCTTTGGCTAACCTTCGCCACCTATGGCGGCGGCGCGACATCACTCTCTCCCTGAAGGGTAGAGTGTACAATGCAGCAGTACGCTCGACCTTACTGTACGGTTGCGAAACCTGGTCCCTAAGGTCGGCGGACATGAAGAGACTAGTTACGTTCGACCATCGGTGCCTTCGCAGTTTGGCTCACATATGATGGGAACACCGCGTGAGTAACGAGCGTGTTCGACGCATTGTTTACGGCCCAGGAAAAGGATCTGAACCGCTCGGCACCGTTATTTCCCGCACCAGGCTCCGATGGCTCGGCCACGTGTTACGCATGCCAGCCCCCCGACTCCCTCGACGTGCGTGGTTTGCTCACCGGGGATGTAGGTGGAAGAAGAGGAGAGGTGGCCAAGCGATGACTTGGTCCAGGGGAATGAAGTCCCTCACTTCAGAGCTAGCCTCGGTTGGAGCGTCAAGGCTCCCTGGTTGGGGTCCAAGAGACGGTGAACACGTTTGGCTGGATACACTTGTTGACATGGCAAGGAGCCGACCTCAGTGGCGTTTGTGCAGTGAGTTTCTTTGTCCCTCCCCATCCCTTTAAGCCTCCCCCTCCATCTACGATCTCATTTCCTAGGGTAAAACATAACGTTTGAAGAATGCAGTCACGTCAAATGATATCATTGTTTCATCACTATCTAATCGCAGGTTTTTGATCTTTGCAGAAACTGCTGGGCATTGGTTATGGAATATTGCGATCCATAGGTTAAATGTTTGAGGCGTCTCCACATTTCTTTCGCCAGGTTGTAGATGGGTGTTCCCGGGAGAGACACGATTAGCCGCAACGGTGAATTATCTTTGTGCACCTTTGGGAGTCCGTAAAATTGCGCGATGTTCGAGTCGCGGGCTCTCATCCTGTCGCGCTCTTCTTTCGTGATTTGCTTCAATTCCTGAAGTTGCTTCAATGTTTGTTTATTTTGTTTGTCGGCCGTGAAGTTGGATCAGTGTTGATGCACCTGTAGGTTGTTGTGTCATTCAAGAGGCGTGTGGCTTTCTCAATGTAATCCTTCCTATTTATTATGACAGTCATTCGTCCCTTGTCAGCTGGTAGGATAATGATTGTTTCATCAGACTTCAGGGTATTCATTGCCTCTTTTTCTTGTCTGGTTAAGGCGTTGTATTGCTTGTTGTGCGTTATAGCAGGAACAATTGTGTGTCTTATTTGCTTCCGAGTCTCTTCGTCCAACCCATTGGATTGTAGGGCGCTTTCAAATGCTGCTAAGAAGTCGGTAGCCGTTGCACCTCTGTAGTTGTAGTTTAATCCCTTGATGAGGACTTGCTTTTCAGCATCGTTGATTGGTCGGTTGGAAAGATTTCTAATCCAACCGTCACTGATAATTTTATCTTTAGGAGACGTCAATTTTGATAACTTAACGAGAAGCGCATTATACTTTTTCGTCCTGGCGTTTGCTACCCGACGTTGTATTGCAGCGTCTAGTTGTTCTGTTAATTGTTGTCCAACGATTTGAAGGCAGCTAGACCGATGTTCGTTCATACTTCCCTCATATTTTCTGAGACGATTGTGAGCGTCGGTGATCATTAACCGTATCATACGCCTCCCGAATTGTCGAGCAGCAGTCCACGCTTGAGGATGATCAATCGGCGGTCTGTATCTGATACTGCGAGGAAGAATGTCTTTTCTCAGGCATTCATGAAGAAAGAAGAGCTGCTGTCTTGTAGAGGCTTGTCTACAAGCGAAGTCCTCCCAACGGCGAGCACATTGGAGTATTGAACGCCCGTAGTTGTTTCAAATGTTTCGAAATAACGGTAGCTCGGGTTGTTCATTTGTTCTCCAAGCTTGGCGGTTTTGTCGCAAACGTTTCAACACCATGCGAGGTGGCATCCCCAGTGCAGTGATATGTGGCGTGCAATCTTACTAAATGAATCCTCCATCCATGATCGACCTGTAGGTGACTTTTGAACGTGGCAGTGTCGATTTAGGTCCCGTGACCTCTACCCACTTTCCCCAAGGCTAAATTCGGCGCCCGAGTTCTTCGGCCTCAAACCGTGTGACAAAATGTTCTTTATTTCTTTCTGTCGTAGTGGTTCGTATATTGAATCGACGTCCACGCGCGTGTTACTTGAGTGTTTCGTTGAGAACCAAGCTTCCAAGAATTCTCCTTCTTTTCTTGTTTCACCCCGTGCCAGGACTTCTGCTTTGCTCCAATCGAAACCATGTCCTTCTTCATCTACATGCATTGAAACTAGCGACGATGCATAATGCTTCACACAGGCTCTTTTATGTTCTTGTATCCTTGTTACCAATTTGCTTCCCGTCTGGCCAACATAATCCGTTTCGTAATCTCGGCAAGGTGTTTTGTTTACCACATTGTGTTGTTCATGTGCCTGCAGTTTTTCTTTTGGTTTTGAAAGGGTTTTTCTCAACGTGGCAGTTGGTTTGTGTGCTACGATGAGATGATGCTGTTTGAATAGTCTGGCTGCCATTTCCGATATGTTCTTCATATAAGGCAGAACAACCCGTTTCTCCGTTGTCATTGTTGTTGCCGCTGCTGCTGTTGTTGTTGTAGACTCTGTTTACCTTGTTGTGATTCAGACACCTTCGGATGAAGGTTCGTGGTCGTCTATTTTGCATATGTCGTTCGTTATAGTGTAACAGTTTTTATTAGGGCATTGGTACAAAGTGCAGAAAACGGATGGTTGGCGGCTTCCGGTTATGGATTTGCCTGTCACTGTGTCCTCCATACGATAGCCACAGGACACCTGCGCCTACAGAGAGACCGTGGGTGGACTGCGCTGCAACACCCACAACTCCATCCACGCACCCCATATCCAGTGTAAAACTCAAGTAAAAAGAGCGGGAGGCAGGTGGATGGGAGCCTTGTTTCTTCGACGGAGCCGGCCCACACTCCTTCACAGGCAACCACAAGTACGCTGTATTTGGGGAATCAAGCGCCCACAAGGCGGTGGCTGGACCGTAGTCCGCTTCACATTGGATGGAACAACTCTGCGAACCTAGCGCGGCCACAAAGGCTGTGCAGGCCGTCCCCTCCAGAAACGACCAACTGTCTCTAGTATAGACGAGCTGGTGGGTTATAGACAGGTAGGCACCTTGTCAACATGCACATCAAGCGCAACCACACCGGGGATGTCAAGCAATAGCCAATCACTTGAAGCGACAGTACCAAATAAAATAGATCAAAAACACCATACGGATATGCCGACCTAACTATTCGCTAAATTGGGGTGCGTAATAAATGTGTTCTCAACAGATCCGCGACAAATTCATGATGACAGAACAAGAGAGCAAAAAGATAAAGGAACAAACGAAGTTAACCACCTTTCTTTTAAGCGATTTTATTTTGAAGTAAAGAAATAAACATTACGACAATATAGCAAACCAATCATCAGAAATAAAGAAACTTAACAAACAAACATGCGATTAGTAAATCGAAAGGAAGCGCATGTAGCGTACATACCAACGTTGCGTGGTTCAGCTTACATTCCCAGCAGGACCCATCGTTGTTTCGATGCTAGACCCGAGTGGCCTCGCTCGTGGCTCACTAAACCTGCCTGATTCAGGCACTCGCGAACACATGGGCTACAGCACCATGCGCTCGACGTCGATGGAGAACCTTCCACCGGCCACTGTCGCTTCCGCACCTGCGGCTTTTTCTCCGCATGCATAAGGGCTTTCTTCTGCACCTCGGCAACTGCCTTCGTGATCAGATCGCTCCATGGACGCCGATCAACCGCCTTCGATTCCCATAACCCGAAAGCAACATTAGAACGTGATAGGCGCAGCTTGATCATGTCCTGGTAAGGTAACTTGGGTTTTCCCAAGTACCGTTTCCCTGCACTCGGCCAAAAAGCAGCTGTTTCGGTATCCGCATAGAATCCATACATCACACATGACCGAGCCACCACAAGTGCCTCAGTGGAATAATGCAATGCACTACATATATGAAACTGCGTCGTAGTACCTCCGTGTCTGCAACTCGGTCACGCCAGCCGATGAGCATAATACGGTATAGACATTGCTGATGGATAGGACATAGATAACGGACATCCTTCCGATCACGCGCCCGGGTTGCGCTGACGTATAGAAAAACGGACAGCACCGTGGATTTGTATAATAGCAGCTTCGTACTGACACTGAGCTGGTGAGTGTCCCACACACGACATTCCAGATTGCCAAATGCAGCAGCCGTTTTCGATACGCGGCTGCGCAGCTCGTTCGTCATCTGCAGATCCACTGTCATTACGCTAACAAGATAGCAAAATGTTGGAGTGGTTTCCAACACTTCGTTGGCAACCTGGATTGGGGGCAGGCCCACGGACTTCATTGTGGGTGAAGGCTGGGAAAGACAAACAGTCCTGCTTGTGTAGATGGTGAGTCCGAATTTGGCCGCTGTCAAAGCGAGGGGACTAGTCACGTACTGCAACCCATCCTCGCTATGCGCAAACAACGCACCGTCGTCAGCGACCAGCAATATACGGATGGTTGTCTAAATGAGTTGGGTTCTCGCTCCGAAAAGACAGATGTTCAGCAGCCCACCATCAATACGGTGTTCTACATGAACATCACAGGCACATGCAGCATCAAACGCACACGACATCATGACATGAATATAAATATTAAACAGGACAGGAGCTGAGACACAGCCTTGCTTCACACCAGAGGCAACTGCTAAGTCATCAGAAGTCTCTCCACTTAGCTGCATCCCCGCCCGCATAACACTGTGCAGACATTCAATCAAATTTACAAACTTACTCGGACAACCAAACTTACCCAAGACCAACCACAATGCCTCGCGGTTCACCGTATCAAATGCTTTCGTGAAATCAACAAAAATCGAGTACGACGGATGGTGTCGCTCCCTGCACTTCTCCTGAAACTGACGAGCCTCAAACATCTTACCGATAGTGCTGCGACCCGTACGGAACCCCTTTACTCTTCCGCTACGTTCGGTTCCACAACCTGACTGACGAGGCGGTCGAGCAGGATTCGGGCAATCACCTTGCCCACACAACTCAACAAGTTGATGCCACGATAATTCATGCAACATTGCTTGATTCCCTTACCTTTGTACAGTGGTAGCACAAAGGCATCCTTCAGCTCAGGAGGCACCTCCTCCTCAATCCACGCGCGTTGCACCAACTGGTGCAAAGCATTCACCAACCCGGGTCTGCCGTGTTTCAATATTTCAGGCGGGATCCCGTCGGCACCGGCACACCTGCCGTTTTGCAACGGAGCAAGTGCCCACTGCGTCTCACCCACTGTCAGCGTGTCCGCCAGACTCCCCTTCATATCGTGCTGCTTGAGGCCGTTCAAAGTAGGCCAGTCGATCTCCGAACGGTTGTTCAAGAGACAGTCAAAGTGCGTTCGCCAGATCTGCATTATGTCTGTAATCTGTGTGTACGCAGCGCCTGAACTACCATCGAGCAGCGTCCTCAGCTGCTCAAACCTCGGTCTATACACCACCTTCAAGGAGTCAAAGAATACCTTGGGTTGCCGGCGTTCGACATAGCATTCTATCTGCTTTGCCTTCTCCGTCCACCATGCATTTTTAATGCGACAAAGCTCTCGAGTCAATCGCCGTCGAGCTTTGCGAAACTGACTTTCTTCCCCAAGTCACTGGGGTCTGCCACATGTGCAGCAAATGCGGCATTTTTCTCCGACACCAATGCGACAATCGTCGCATTGTTCTCATCAAACCAATCGGACAACGTACAATTTGCGCCCCCGATGGTCTCTACGGCCGCAGCTGTCACCTGGTCGTGAATGTGGTGATACAGGTCGCCCACTGCGGTTATGTATTCCACATCTCACAGGCGTTCAGCCATCGCCTTCTCCAACTCAATACGTTTCGCCACAGTACCGAGGGAGAGAATGTTAAATTTACACCGGTTTACGACAGGAGTACAATACGTAGATTTACGAAAATATATGTACAGTCTGATCTGCACCAATCTGTGATCACTGCCACACTCAGCTCCACGCAGTGCACGTGTCATACGCACTTCACGCATGTCACGCTGACGTACGATGACATAGTCGAGTAGGTGAGAGTGACCACTTCGTGGGTGCGTCCAAGTTGCTATCTCACTCGCACTCAGTGCAAACCGAGTGTTCGTGATCGTCGGGCCGTGAATGGCACACACCCTTCGCATTCGCTGAATCAATGTCATGCGGACCGACGATGTCTGTCCACACCGCACGATCACGTCCAACGGGCGCATTAAAATCATCCAGCAGAAAAAGTCAGTCGCTCCTTGGCACAGACGGGATCACGGAGGATAGCTGAGTGTAGAATTGATCACACGTGTTAGCATGATACCACATGGTCAGACCATACTTGCTTATAAAGTGGCAAACTTACCTCTTCCGAGTCGTAGGCGAGCAGCCATTAGTCACGCACTGATGCCAGTCGGCTCACCCACCAGTTGGCCATTTAGGCGACCAGATATTGCAAATCCTACCCCATGTTCACGTGGTGCTAAAGTGGAGTTTTCCACCCAGATATTGCGAGCGAATAAAGAAAAGGTATATTGTTCAACTTCGTGAGTAGCTGCTCTCACGAGGAGTTAACATAATTAGAACAAGTGATGTTTGATCAAATTCTAATATTTGAACGACCGATAATCCGTTCAGTTATTTTATATTGTGAACTGATGTGTCCGAGCCAAATTGCATCTATATGAATTTGTATTCATTTCGCCATCCCCGCACTCTAGGGTTCTCATTTGCAAATTGTCGGACTGAACCAAGCCTGGCCAGAATTTCCCAGATATCAGACAAACTAGAAAGAAGATGCACTTCATGGAGAGTTTCTGTCTTCCAATACTGTCTTACACGACACACCGGTTGAAGGCTTACGCCTTGATCACTAAGCCAGAACTGCGCGAGTGGTGCATGACACAACGGTTATAAGTTCTTTGTTGGGCCTTGGAGTACCCGGCGTGTCTAGATTGTGACACGAAATCTCGATTGAGGCCATGGTTTGCTTTGAAACAGATTTCTCGCATTTCAATCACTTTATGACTACGTATAAAGCTGGGGTAATATTATGTTGATAAGCATACAAAATGCCTGCGCGCCATCAAGTTACGGACTTGTCAGTGAGCGTGATTCAGCCATAGTGGTCATTCGAATGCGCCACGCGGTACAACCGTTCTGGGTTGCGTAGATCGACATGCTCAATCTTCGTAAAATGACGATCAGTGAAGTGTGATATCACCTTATGGTGCACTCAAAACTTAAACCTCCGCAATAAATTGACAAACCTGTGAATAGGCTAAGGGATAATTACATTTACATGCACTGATGTTCGTTCATGCTCGGTTTTCCAGGGACATTATAAGGGAGCTGAGTGATTTGATTCATGGATAATGGGTTGATCAGTGAGAGTTGCGAATATATTGGTGATCGGTGTCAGCATGTTGTGGCTTATGTATTTCGCAGCTTCAAAGATATGTACTAGCTGAAGAGAAGTTATGGGCGAAGGTGGAAATAGCCTGCTCGGACTCCAACACTTAAACACTCGGACCCAACGATGGTCGCTGATAGTGCAGTGTGCAGACTGGTTTCCAGTACGGAAGATCACTTGCTGAAACAGCACATCTGAACATGTACCACAAAATCCAATAAACAGGGTTAAATAGAGGGGTTTTGGAATATGCCTGGAAAAGTCATCACTTCACAAAAGCACGAAAATAAAAACAAGATAAATTTATATGGCAAACTCGTAGGTTATTTGTGTTCTTACAACCTGCTAATTCGACGGTCACATGCATGCAGACACACTAGAGGATGATCAATCCTATGAAACATGCACTAGGTCCCCTTACATGGTGCAGCAAATAGGCTTCGTTGGGTAACTATGTGAGTTTTCAGAGTGCGCTATCTTGTTTTGACAGGATTCAAATGCTACAGTCACGCCTGTCAGGCAATTCTATGCACCAAAGGAAAGGACCGTCAACCGCTGTCGGAGTGAAACTTGAAAACAAGCTTGGTCCGAATTCCGGCATGCTAGTTGTCCAGATCAGTCAATACCGGAAGATCAGTAAAATGGCATATTACCACTTGCTTTGTAAACCTCTGAAGTGTGGTCTCAGCTACCTTTGGGAACATCACTCAGACGCTAACATGTGCTCTAATCAATCGCCACCCACACACATGCAATCTATACAACCCGCTATATACTCTGCCGGCGGCACGCAGATTAGTCATGGCAAGTCCAGCGCAATGTAAGCTAATAGTGTTCTACTGCTTGTGTTATTGTAGGCAACTCTATTTGTGAATTTCACATTTTTTGTTACTTGTACTTGTACGAGGATATAAAAAAGTCAAAGCGCAACAACCCGCGTAAAATGGTCTGTGGGTTGTAGACTGCCTTGTTTGATGTGCCATTGGACCGGTTATGGTCCACTTTCGGTTCTACTTACGAATTTATCACAACGGATTTGCGTAGCACCCAACTTGCTTTTTTGCTTGGACCAAAGGTGATGGCAACTTCCACGAAAACTGCAGTGGAGCCAGAGCGCTACAAACCAAATAATTAAGATCAATGTATTGATAAGACAGTCAATATTGGAGAGTATTGTGGAGTGAAAGTGATTGTTGCCACCTCATGAACCAGCATACTACAAGGAAAGAGGAGGATCGTGAGTCCTAGCGCTTCCATCGATAAGTATAACACTAACTGCAGGCAAGTCCCGAAAGGATGGAACGACCGTCCACGGATACTTCAGTAGTTCTGTGATTTTTTAACTGCCTGCAGCTGTGATGAATCTCACTTGAAAAAGAGGAATAACTAATAAAATTCGTGTAGGTTGGACGGGCAAAGTAGTATTTGTCCGACGTGCTGTGGATAAGGCGCAAGAAGCTCACTAAGCCAAATGAGGGCGAGGATGGTAAACAAAATTGAACCGATTGACCAGAAGTGGAAGTAATAACAAAGGGATTATACACATGTATATTTCTCTAAAGTGTGGGAAACTGTTCCTATATTAGGAACATATTAGTATGAACAGTGATGATTATGCTCTTGCATGAGTGCATGTTGGCGCCAACTTGTAGCTTTTCTGATATTTTTGGACCATCCAGGGGCGTTGTATGATGAGAACATGGATAATAACACATTTAGATCTAAGGCGCTGTCAAATTTGGTGTGGAATGATGTAGCATTTTCACATGTTCTGAGTGCGGTTGGTAGGCTGTTTCACAGGAAAATTTCGTGTAACATTGATGATTGCACAGTTCATCAGTAGGAACCAATGATCGCTATCAGATGTATGATCGGATTTTCTGCAAGTAACATGTCGCTGGAGAACTGTTGGTTAAAAGCGAATCGCAGCCCATAATATATGAGAAAGATAGGACCAGAGGTGAACAACTGTTTTCATTGATTCCTCCAAAGACCTGCAGAATCGCACAAAGAAACTGGCAGTGAGGGTACAATTGATCAGAACAATGTGAAACAGTTAGTTCCCATTAACCACATAAAAATCATAGTGAGGAGACGAAGATCGGCACATGCATGCATTTCGTATCGTCTCCTCAGTGCCGAAAACGATAACTGGAAGTGAAATGCAACTCAAGTGATGCAAACAAACGAGAGGAAAAAAGGTGAATCACGTCTTTGGTGTGCCACACAAATATGTTCGACCGATTACCTGGCCGACGAACTAGAACTGATTACTAATACACTAATTGCAAAAGGATACCCTTGTAGGTTTACTGAAAAGCAAAATCAAATCAGCCGAACCCAACAGCCAGTGCCCACCGTGCCTAAAAATGACATATTATTAGAACTCCCCTTTAAGAGTGAGATTGCCACAATGTGGACTACTGGACGACTAATCGCGGTTACGCAGAGTACCTTCGGGACTGCCAAAGTAAACATCATCGACTGAACCCACAAGTTGCCACTGCGTTCAGTGAATGGAACTCAGCCTATTGGGACCAACTCCCATTGTGTGTACCAATTCGTAGGTAACTGCGAAGCTAGTTACATAGGCAGAACCGATAGGAGCTTGAGTACCCGGATGAAGGAGCATGTTCCGAAATGGCTACAACAAGAGCCAGCTTAGGCTACGCATCCACACAGGCCACCAGCATCTTCGATCGGCAGGCACTCATTGATCTCAGGTCACCGGATCGAGGTCAGCAGGTCGTTCAAAGTTCTGCTGCG
The DNA here is from genome assembly GCA_944474145.2 of Dicrocoelium dendriticum. Lineage (NCBI taxonomy): Eukaryota > Metazoa > Platyhelminthes > Trematoda > Plagiorchiida > Dicrocoeliidae > Dicrocoelium > Dicrocoelium dendriticum. The sequence continues at coordinate 111,940,022 of OX104065.1, forward strand.
GCATACCAATTCCTGTCTCTTCCGTTCCGCTAGGCTGTTGCGATAAACCGGAGTTTTGCGTTCAAAAGCAAGCATCGGTCAGCCTCAGGATGCCTTAGATATAAAGATGTGATTCACATATTTTCCTCTCGTTAGTTTGCATCACTTGAGTTGTATTTCATTTCCATTTATCGTTTTCGGCACTGAAGAGACGATACGAAAGGCATGCATCTGCCGAGCTTCGTCTCCTCACTGTGATTTTCAGAGTAATTTGAATAAACCACGTGATAGCTAGGTTCGTGAACCGACGTGTAATCTAAGCTAGAGCATTTGCGTTTTCTATCCAGCGCAATTGGCTTTAGTGGTTATACGAAATGTATGGCCTACAGTGTTGCACCCCATGACAGTGCACTGGACCCTTATGAATCTGGCAGCGGTGGTCCCATTACAAAATGTCGAGTGACCCTCCGGGAATCGAGAAAAGGTGGGCCGCGAGTAAAAAGCATTATGAAGGAGATAAGCGGTTTTATAGATTACATACGAAATTTCACTGTTGTCTGTTCATTGGCTGGTCCTTTTAACTGACCAGCGACGTTAGCTCCATCCCATTGATTACGTTGAGCGTCGTTGTTATCATCCCGGGTGGACTACATGGTGGCGTATGATTAGCCGTCCGTTCAGCTGGTCGATGGTCCGACGATTGGCTGTCTGCCACAGCCGAGTGTGTGGACTCAGGCGTAACCCATCCGCTCGTTTTACAGCCGACCAACCTGCATTTTCGCTGTTAAAAGGTGTGCTGTTTCGCAACTGAGCTAGACTGGCTTGTCTAAAAACCTCCTCGTGGTGCCAGCTGAGTGGTTCGGGATTATCCCGTTCCAGCGAATGGTTCGTCGGCAGTATCCCAAGACATGGTGGGTTTTCGCTTGGCAAGCTTTCTTCTTATAAGAAGCCACATATGTCCGTTTAACAACACTGTGACGTGGCGGATGTGACTCGCCACAAAATAAAAGCACTGCTCCTTGCCTCTCTCTGAGAGGCATTGTAATCCAAGGGTGCGCTGGGCCCCTAGTACTTTGCGGTCCTCAAGGCGTATGAAGCACTTGTTTGGTCACCGGTTCCCAACGGGTCGCGATACCCTCATATCGTCCTGCTGTCTTGTAGATTAGATCCGGGATCAAAGGCTCGGGGTGGGCCCCTTAAGAAAACTCACTACTTCGGCCTGGGCAACCGGGTAGCATCACGCCCACTGACGAACCATGGATGGATTACACTACTGCTTTCACTATTGCTACTGCCGAACAACCTCCTCGTGGTGCCAGCTGGGTGGTTCGGGTTTTTCTCGTTCCAACAAATCGTTCGGCGGCAGTGTTCCAGGACGCGGTGGGTTTTCGCCTGGCAAGAGTTCTCCCTATAAAAAGCCACAAATGTCCGTTTAACAACTCTGAGACGTGGCGAATGTGACCAGGCACTAAATAAGGTCCCTTCCCTCCGGTGAAGCATTGTATTACAGTAGCTTGCTGCTGAAGTTGCGGGGAGTATTGGGTCCCTGAGCAAACGAAAGGCGTATGAACCGAGAGTTCGGTCACCGTCTCAAAAAGGGCGTGATTCGCTGGATAGGCGATTCGGCCAAAGGTTCGGGGTGGAGTCCCTTAACTCCCTACTTCGGACTAGGCAACCGGGTAGTATCTCGCCTACTGACGAACCATGGAAACACACGCTCTCGCTCTCACGATGTTCTACGTTCCTGCTATTGCACCAGGTTTACAATCACGCCACCCAAGTACCAATCTTCCATTTGTATTATTCACCCACTTCAGTACCTGATTCCTCGACGATGAACCACTCTGTCTCCACCGGTGAATTCGTCCCATCAACATCCGTCAACTCAGCCACACAGTGCTTCACAGGAAACCACCAGCCACAAGGTCTTCCATCCTCGCTTCTGCAACCTGGAACTCGGTTCAAGCTAGCAACACTAAACGTGCGCACCCTTCTGCAGATCGGACAACAAGCTGGACTGGCGCGCACCTTGGAGACCCTTGCAATTGATGTCTGCTGCCTGACTGAGACATGACTTCAGGATCCCAACACAGTCGATCAGCTATCGTCACCAATTCACACCCACACCCGTTTTCATCTCCGCGTTTCTGGTGACGCTGAGTCTGCCGCTTCTGGGCAAGCTGGTGTTGGGATTGCGCTCAGTGCTAGAGCCGAAGCTGCCCTCCTAGTTTGGATTCCAAACAACAGTCGTCTCTGTGCTATTAGGCTCCGTGGCTCCTGCAAGGTTAGCAGACATCGAACCGATAAGCGTGCTCTTTTTGTGATCTCTGCCTATGCCCCACGGACTGCAGCTCGGATGCAGTCAAGGACCAGTTCTACCAAAGTCTTCATGATTTGCTAATAAGAGCACCTAAAACGAACATGATCATTATGGCAGGAGATTTCAACTAATGCGTTGATCGGCTGCTTCCATCTGAACGCCACCTCATGGGACCACATGAATATCATGATGTTCGCTCTTACAATGGAGAAAGACTGCTCAGTCTGTGTGGCGATCACTAATCTTTCCTCTCCATTTATATATATATATATATATATATATATATATATATATATATATATATGCTATGTCTACTAACCATACTGTCTCCGCTGCACAACATCCGCCCACAGATCGTCCCACTTCCAGTTCTTCAACTGCACCTGTCTTCCCCGGTCACCGTCAACAACAGCTCACTGGTCGCATCTGACAGAGTTCTGAACTAAACTTTTGGTGTTCGTTGCCCAGTGGTCACAACGTTCTCACACACCACCGAAGCCCAAGCTTTCCTTCAACCTGGTTCTCCATTCGGCTTTGTAGCGTTCAATGTGCGCATGCTGATGCAGATGGGACGACAAGCATGTCTGCCCGCACTCTTGAGACACTCGGTGGATATGTTGCCTTTCCGAAACCGGGCTGCAAGACGCCAGTACCGTCACCAAAACGACCTCTCCGGCAAACCACTTGCGCCTTTCCGGAGACCCAGAGGCCGCCGCTTCTGGTCAAGCTGGTGTTGAGGTGGCACCCAGTGACAGGGCTGACGCCGCCTTGCTTGTCTGGATCCCAGTCAACAATCGGCTATGTGCAGTCAGACTACGGGGTTCATGCAAGTTATGTAAGCGTCGAGATGTTCCGCGTGCCTTGTTTGTCATCTCCGCCTACGCTCCTGCAGACTGCAGCCCGGATGCAGTCAAGGATTGCTTTTACCAACAGCTACATGACCTGCTTTCCTCAAAAAAGTTTGCCATTGTCATTCTTGCCGGAGATTTTAATGCACGAGTGGGCCGCCTGCCACCAAGCGAGCGCCATCTTAAGGGTAGTTTTGGCCTCGGTAGCAATGGATCAGATGGTGAAGACAGCCTACTGATCCGTTGTTCTTATCATCGCTTGTTTCTTTCAAGCACCAGTTTTCGGCATTCGAAAAGGCAGACTGTTAGATGGCGTCCGCTTGCTAAAACGCAACAGTGGTCCAAACTTGACACACAGCAATAAACCACAGATGGCTCGGAAACGTAACAGACTGCCGATCGTACTGGTCAACCTGTCTGGACTCCGATCACGCACTGGTTCGCGCCAAGATCTGCATGCGTTTCGGAGGATCACCCAGCGGTACGCGCTACCGACTGAACGTCGAAAATCTGCAACATCCTGCGACGTTAGCCAAGTAGCAAACTTCTCTATCAACACTGCTTGATTTATTATCTGACGATGATCTGAATTCTCAATAGATGCGAAGCAAAGACGCTTTAATTTTTACCAGTACTGTCAGTTGTGGAGCTGTTTATCACCCGCCGAAAAGCTGGATCACCAATGTCTCCCTGTCGCTGATAGACAGACGCCGCTTGATCCAAGCAGAAAACAGCTGTAGTGAGGAACGCCGATCCCTAGATCGAGCGTTGTCAAGGAGCTTACAGAAGGATCGTGAGACCTGGTGGTGTGAACGTGCTAGAGAGATGGAACCTGCTAATCACTCTGGTAATACCAGAAAAATGTTCCACTTCATCCGAGTCACCGAAGGATTCCGATCTGGAGTAAGCGAAACAACTTGCGGAGAGGATGGCTCCCTAATCACTAATCTTTAACGACGGTTGGAGCGATGGGCTGAACATTTTCGCTCGCAGTTTTCCTGGCCACCAGCTCCAACTGTTTCCCCTGGGGCGCGCACGGGTGCGGAGTGGACTATCCCCACTGATCCTCCATCTCGTCGGGAAATCTGGTTGGATCTCTGCTGCCTAAAGCGTTATAAGACACCCGGCCCTGATGGTCTATCTCCTGCTGCATTTAAAGATAGGACCATTCCCCGGTTCGAGAACTCACTGCTTTGTTCTTAGAAGGCTGGGAAAAAGAGGAAGTTCCATCATCATGGAGTGAGTCGATAGTAGTCCCCACCTTCAAAAACGGCCTGAGTACAACTTGCTACAATTACAGGGGGCACAAGTTTGGTTCCCGTCGTTTGCAAGATCCCGGTGTCCATCCTTCTTCGCAGGCTATCCCCGACGCGTGAATCGCTAAAGCAAGAAGAACAGGCTGGGTCCCACCCTGGTCGCGGCTGCATCGATCAGATTTTCGCACTCTGTCAGATTCCCGAGCTCCGCCATGTGTATCAAAAGCCAACGATTGTTGTGTTCCTGGATATCCATGCCGTCTTCAATTCTGTAGACAGGGCTGTATTGTGATAGTGTCTGTTGAGGAATGGTATTCCCGGGAAGTTCGTTTCCGTACTGCGTGCGCTGTATAGTCTGACCTCGCGTAGTTAAGGCTTATCACAAGCTTTCGCCTTCCTTTGTTGTCACCAGTAAGGTTCGACAAGGATGCCCTATCCATTCCTCTTTAACTGCCATCAAGGATGGCCTCAAAAATGCACTAGCATCCTTTTGGAACATCCGCTGGAAGTTGCTGACATTGATTTACCTCGAAAGTTCTTAGTATTGACGATTTGATGCATAATATGTCCTTGTGCTTCTCCAACGATAGAGTAGTGTTTGCTAACCTTAATCATATGTGGCGTGGTTGTGACCTCAGTCTCGCTCTGAAGGACCGAGTCTACAATGCTGTGGACGAGCGGTCCTGACGTATGGCTGCAAGACTTGGCCCGTTCACAGGAGTGATGTTCAGAGGGGTTATTTCTCAATCATTGCTACCTTCGTAGTAATACTGGTGTTTCGGAGGCAGCATCACATCAATAATGAAATCATTCGTCGGCGAGTCTTCCAATCTGATAAACTAGCAAACCGCTTGACAGTATTATTTCACTGTGGAGGCTTCGCTGGCCTGAGCACGTGAGTCGCATGCCAACCCAGCGGCTGCCATGACGTGATCTCCTTGCGAGCACAGGCGTAGTGCGGAAGCGACAACAAGAAGGCCAGTATAAAACATGGATCCAAGGCGTTAAGACGCAAACGTCGAAGTTAGTTATTGTTGGGCGCACCCAGACTGAGGACCAAAGGATCGCGAGCACACCTGGTTACAAACTTTACTGGATCTGGCCAATGACCGTACGCAATGGCGCACTTGCTGTGAGACTCTCCTCTAAATTTCGTTTTCCATTTCAATCAACTGTTATATGCCCCATGTGTTGCGGTAACCAGGTAGTCGAATTGTAATTAGCAGTATTGAATATATATATATATATATATATATATATATATATATAGCGCGGCCGTTCATTTGGAAACAAGTCAACTACTCCAGAACTTTGGCAATATTATTGCGGAGGGCATAATAAGGTGCCAACGACGTAAATTAGCCAGTCGGGGCCAGCTGGGATACTTGCAACAGCCGACTGTATCACTAGCATAAAATAGTACAAAACGAGTGGTGGGGGTGTAAGATTTTACGTAGGCCATTGCATCCAGATGATGAATGAAATCATCCCAACTGAGAATGCGAGCATTAAGTGGCTATGCGTTTGCAAGGCATAGGATCTGGAAATGAGTCCGTGGCTAAACGAATTTCTGTTAATCTTCCCAAAGAACATGGTGGAACCTAAATGATAAGTAAGTGAGTCTAGTCCATTGGCAATCTACCGTATCCGTTCATGGGACAATCAATTAGACAAGAAGAGTCAAACGCGTTTACGCCATATGAAAGTAATACGAGTGTCCATTCTCAAATAACTGCATTTTTAAAATCCCCATCGTCATTCTCTTGATCTAACTGGTACGCGTCAGTAACAAGATGCAGTGGCTTGTTCGATTGAATACGAAAAGCATTGAACTAAACGCTCGGTAAGTCACTGCATGATCTAAGCTCCACTAGGTGTGCTTAGTATACATCGAGATACGCATATGTTCTTCTAGCACACGTCGTACGCGCGATTTCAAAGCGCTGTAATGACCTTGAATTGTAGCCACACCGCTGAAATTGGCAACGGGTGATGCGTGATTGGACAATGGGAATTAGTTAGTTCAGAATACGCCTATAGTTCCCATCAACGTGACTCTCGGTCGTGGTCTTTTTGGTTTACACTGAAAGCGGGATCGATGGATGATGCAGCATTGGCCAAGGACATTTTGCTAGTTTAGACATTCTTTGAACTTTAGATAGCATAATGACAAGCAGAGCAGGAGGTAGATGTGGCAAACCAAATTGCTAAGGTAATGGGTAATTCACTTATCCAACTGAGAATATACGGGAAGAACTAAGTGAATCAAGATGTCATCTATGGTTAACTCAATGGACCGCTACTGTAGATCGTGTTTCAGCGAGTTGGCAGATGATGTGTTGAGGGAGAGTGATGTTGATAGCTTGACAGCAAACATTGTTCTGATGAGTAGTAGTGAGGATTTTGGTATAATTCAGATAATTCATCATTGTCACTCCTAATCAGCAGGCTTAGGCTAGTCTGGAAAAGCACCAGACGCCGGCGTTTCGACGTTCTGGGTCTCGTCAGTGGTGCGCCTCCCTGCCGGGTTCCGCCCCTATGACTTCAGGATGTCAACAGCTAGTGACACTTCGCCATGGGTGACAGCCGCGGACCTGCGTGATTGACAGTTGACTATGATATAGCCCGGCTCATCTTCCACTGCCATGCCAGTTACGAACTGTGTAGAGGACAATGGCTAGCCTCACGAGCTAGGACTTTCCGCATAGCGCCTATGTACCACATAGGACTTAGAAGCTATACGGACAGATTTTATAGTACTGATGAGTAGTAGTGAGGATTTTGGTATAATTCAGCTAATTCATCATCGTCACTCCCAATCAGCAGGCTTAGGCTAGTCTGGAAAAGCACCAGACGCCGGCGTTTCGACCTTCTGGGTCTCGTCAGTGGTGCGCCTCCCAGCGGACCCCTGCCGGGTTCCGCCCCCATAACTTCAAGATGCCAGCAGCTAGTGCGACTTCGCTTCTAAGTCCTATGTGATACATAGACGCTATGCGGAAAGTCCTAGCTCGTGAGGCTAGCCATTGTCCTCTGCACAGTTCGTAACTGGCATGGCAGTGGAAGATGAGCCGGGCTATATCATAGTCAACCGTCAATCACGCAGGTCCGCGGCTGTCACCCATGGCGAAGTGGCACTAGCTGCTGGCATCCTGAAGTTATAGGGGCGGAACCCGGCAGGGAGGCGCACCACTGACGAGACCCAGAAGGTCAAAACGCCGGCGTCGGGTGCTTTTCCAGACTAGCTTAAGCCTGCTGATTGGGAGTGACAATGGCGAATTAGCTGAAACATTGTTCTACCTAGTGAATCCCACTGTGTCAGAACCAACAATGGTCAGAGAGAGAGAGAGAGAGAGAGAGAGAGAGGGAGAGAGAGGGAGAGAGAGAGAGGGAGGAGAGACGTAGCTGCATTGGATCAATTGACCGAAGCTGGGACTAAATCTTAGAATGATCATGCCATAACCGGTGTGCATAACAAGTGAATGTCAGTTACGATTTATGGGAGGTTTTGACGGGATAACAAATAGACACGAAATAATAGAGATAAGTACGCAATAGGGCAGATGGACAATGAAAGCACTGCAGGCTACTTGAGAGAATGGAGGGTGAACAATAAGGGGGGAAGCTGTATCCATAATGGTACAAAGGCATAAAAGCAAAAGTTGGGCAAACTCGTATAAATCAGTCATCGAAAACCGATTGAAATGCAGTTTATATGAAGTATAGATGTATAAGATGTATTGCAGTCCTAGCAAGCTGACGCATAAAGAGGCAAAAAAGTGGGACGAGTTGCTGGATTGTGAATCAGCACGGTCGCATCACCAGTTCAGACGTCTGAATTGCTACCATTTTGTACCGGTCGCTTGCCTGTTGCTTGTGCAGAGCGGTATTCGGCACCAGCATAACGTCGCCTTCGGAATGGCCATATTAGTCGTGCGAGTACTAGTATGGCGCCGATGGCAAGCACAGTGATTAAAACGGAAGAAACGATGAGCCATGTATCGACTGTTTTTTGTTCCGTTTCGTACAAACTAAAAGAGACGTGAACAAGGTACGCAAAATAGATAAGACAAGAAACCCAGTATAGTAAAGCTGGGGATTAAATCAGGCAGAAGTTAGGCATAAGGAAGTCGAAACCCGGCAAAGGGTTGCATCCCAACCCACACACAAACACACAAAGTGATGAACAATGCACATGTTAAAAGTGCTCGGCTATCGTTCGATGTACTCCTTGAATTCATAATGATACATATTTCGATCCAACTGAACTTAACCTCTCTAAATGCAAGGTAAGTACGAATAAGATAAAAACTAGACGAATTGTGCCACAGGGGGGATATGTAATGCATAAAATGTAGGTAGAAGGCGCTCAAGCGATGTGAATAAAGCTTCAAATGCCTGCACTAATAGTTATGCTAGTGACGGGCTAGAACAGTCGGATGACAAAAGGCTTCGCAATTCAAAATTAATAGGACAAACACTACCATTGACTCAAAATTGAGCACAACCTTACAAAGCAGTGTGTTGACGGAATTTCTCTGGTGGTCGAAATGTGTGGGACTGAACGACTTCCACCGGCACATTTCGCCAATGTGCATGCCGCAATCTGACCACAAAACCAGTTGCCGGGGTACAGGAGAAAGCATTAGTGCATACGGAGAAGAAGCGGCAGATACGGAAGTGACAAGCGACGATGGGTTGTATTCCATCGACGTCGAGCGCATAGGGCTGTAGCATATGCGGTCGCGAGTGCCCGAGTCAAGCAGGTGTAGTGCGCCACGAGCGAGGCCACTCGGAACCAGAATAAATAGGACGACGTGTGCTGATGAGAATGTAAGCGGAACAAGTAAAGCGTTTGTGGGTACGCTGCATTCGATTTACTAACCGCGTGCTTGGGTGCTGAATCTCTTTATTTCAGGTGGTTGGTTTGCTATTTCGCCTTAATGTTTTTTTAACTCAATTTAACATTCATCTGAATAATCCATCAATTTGCACACGTCGCTTAACCTAATCGTGGTTAACTTCCTTAACTGTTTCGCGTTCGTGGCATTCTTCGATTTCTTTCTAACTTTTCGTACTTTTCGCCGACTTGTTGATAAGTAACTTACTTCATATGCTAGTTTAAGGAAGAGTTATGTCTTAATAGCCGTATACTTTAACAGATGTACTTTTTTGATAATTTTATTTCAAGTGATGGCTGTTGCTTGATATCCCCGGTGTGGCTGCGCTAGATGTGCATGTCGACAAGGTGCCTACCTGCCTATTACCCACTACCTCGTCCATACTGGCTCCAGGAGACAGTTGGTCATTGCTGGAGGGGAGGGGTGCACGGTGCTTGTGGCCGTGCTAGGCTCGAAGGTGGTTCTATGCACTCAGTTTGGAGCGGACCACAATCCAGCCAACGCCTTGTGTGCGCTTGATTCCCCAAATACAGCGTGCTTGTGTTTGCCTGTGAAGGAGCGTGGACCGGCTCCGTTGATGAAACGTCACTCCCATCCACCCTGCTTACCGCTCTTAGTATTTGAGTTTTACAGTGGATATGGGGTGTGTGGATGGAGTTGTGGGTGGTACAGCGCAAACCACCCATGGTCCATTTGTAGGCGCTGGTGTGCTGTGGCTGGCCACAGTGACAGGCAAATCCGAAACGGGATGCTGCCAACCATATATATATATATATATATATATATAATGGTCTGCTATAGTTCACCATGAATTTTGCGCAAGCCGCAAGTGGTCAGGGATTTAGATCTTGATGGAGCCGGAGGATGCGCACTGCTGATAAGCCTCAGTAGGATGAAACAGCCGTCAGACTATCTGAATTGTGAGCGGTCTGGAGGAATCAATAAAAAAACCTTAGGCGTCGTCTGTCAGGCTGGCCTGTTCCGTATAAGGGGGTACATGTGTGAAGCAGCAGTACAGTTCACCTCACCACAATGGAAAGTTTGCAGTGACGCACATTTAGCTACGATTGATTTCCTCCCGTGGCTGTTAAAATTGTCACTGAAGGTGTGGAAGCCAAGCGGAAGACTTGAATTAGAAGGGTGCGTCGTTTGGCCGTGGGGCAGATGGGTCACTCATTGCGTAAGTTCACCGCCGTAGGCCTTAAACATTGAAATCGGTCGTGTTTATGTCAACGTGTGGCAATCAACAGACCAAGACAGTCATTCTCAAAGTGCCCAAGAAAAAACCTCGATGACAGGGTATTCAATCATGAATGAGAAGCTCTACTGTCTCAAAGACTGTAATGTTACACAGTCGGTCTCTTTCCTATCTAAGGGAACTGATATGGAAAATAAAGATGTATTCCTATGATCATGCAAAAATCTTTTAATAAATAACTGGAACATTTGCACACGAGGACTCGATGTGGCTGCGCTTATATTTCTGTTGATATATGGCATTAAAATGGAGAGAAACCATACGGCTCTATCAGATAAGGCCGGGAAAATCATCGATATCTGAATGATCAATCAAAAAGGCCGGGTGTGGGTTATAATTTCCTCTACCCAAATATCTTCAAATATAGCCTAACGAAGAAGACAAAACCGCAACCGGTCTATGCTACATGGAGTGGGTAACTAAGTGACATGTACTGCACATCTCCAAGTATCGCCCATTTAGGATAAACCCGAAGCCGACCAAGGCAGTATAGGCTAGAAATTGAGCCGGATAAATTCATGATCATTATATTTATAAGCCGCGAAGATGTGGTCCGATGGCCCAGAGACTCAGATGTGAAACGGATAGAAAATGACGAAAAATAACTCTAGATCTTCGCGTGAGTGGTATTTTACTGGAGAAAGTGACGAAGCAAGATGGAAGAAGTGCATGCTAGATTCATGAGACAGTGTCGACACATGGGGCACGTCAAAATCGGGGTTCACTGTGGAGATGGAGATCACTGGCAGACAACACACCGTTAGACATGTACACTGAGATTACCACGCCCAAATTTAGAGAACAAAATACAGCGAGTGCAAAAATGGATGAAGCAAGCCGTTAGGCGGGGAGGAACTAAAACGGTTATATGAAATCCGTTAGACAACAAGAGAGGGGTGGAGATAGCATGAAAGAGAATTATCAGATAGTGATATGGAAGCGGCTTCAGTCAATCAGCGAATGAGCTATCACAGGATGCGACAGCCGCAGCGGTCGGTCAAAATCTCATTCTTGTATAGTGCAAATGTAAAGTATTGAATGTGGGCAAAAGACAACAGAATCAGCGGCAGTGTGGCAGCATTTTGCACTGATGCTTCGCCACCATGAGTCATAAGCGTCATATTAATAAAGAGCACTGAGGTATATATATATATATATATATATATATATATATATATATATATATATATATATATATATATATATATATATATATATATATATATATATAAACAATCTGATTACAGACAAGATATCATCAGAACCATGGCGATAAAAGGAGAAAACAAAAACAAGGGAAGAAAACGAGTTATTTGGGGTTTACACATACCGTTTTGAGATTTTGTGTGTTTTCGGGTTTAATGTTCGATGAGACGTTAACCAGTAGATAATGCGGTTGAACACTGATGTCTGGTGCGCGCCATAACCTATATAGTTTCCAACCAGACAGCCCGAGTCGCGTGATTCCTATCTTGGAAGGCGGAGTGGTCCGACGGATGCCAAGCTTGAGGTTGTATTCCTCATGCTAATTCTCCACGTCATTGATTGTCCATCGGCACTTTTGCCAATCGCATCCAGGGAGTGCAAATAACGTTGGACAGGGAAGGCGATAGGCTGGTATGTGCAAGAGGTGGCCGAGCCAACGCATGCGGTGTCGGTGAATAACGGTTTGGAGGCATGGCCTGTTTGTTCCAAATACTCGCACTCGGATTTCGGCGTTACTCATGTGATACTGCCACAACATGCAAGCAAGTCTATACAGACAAACGTTATTCGAGAGGGTGGACCAAGTCTCACAAGAGTACAAGGGACCGCACGGATAGAGCCAATGTATACCCAGCCCTTAAGTTTGAGACTGACGTCGCGACGGCGCCATAAGTGTCCCAGTCTGATTAATGCAAGGCGGGACTTTGCGATCCGTTGTAAGATCTCATCTCCAATACAGCCGCCAGCTGTGATGCAACTCACTAGATATATGAAGCAGATGACTTCTTCCAGGATGTCATCAGCAACGGTGGGGGCAGGCACGGGTATCTGCTAATCCCGGAGTAGTATTTCGCATTTGCCTGAGGTTAAAATACAGGCCAGACTTAGACGCCTCCATCGTTAAGCAGTTCAGAGCGCCCCGGATGGTTTGTGGATCATCCTCAAGCAAAGCGATATCATCGGCGTAGTCCAAGTCCGCGACTCAGTCACCTAGGAGAAGGTCAACAATGCAGTTTTGAGGGTTTTTCAATGCTCGTTAAACGACATCTTCACTGTCAAAGTTGAAGAAGTAGGGTGAAATGGGACAACCCTATCGCACGCAGCTGGTGACAGCAAACGAAGTAGAAAGCGTGTCGCAAGCTCTCATTTTGCCGGACGTGTGACTGTAGAGATCCTTCAGGATGGTTACAAAATTGTCGGACACACCTTTCCTTAATAGTTCCACAACGCAAATCTATCTATTGAGCCAAATGCCGCTCGGATGCCAAAGAACACTACGATTGTTGGGCGTCACTGGACGTGACAGAGTTTAAGAAGTTGGCAGAATGTGAAAATGTGAGCGATGCAACCTCATCCTGGAAGGAAACCCTCCAGGGAAACGCCTTAGCCAGTCGCTGAAAACCTGCGGAGTAGGATGGAGACGGAAATCTTGGGCGCAACAGAGATCAAGGAAAGTCCGCGGTAATTAGCGTAATCTTCGCGAGAGCCTTTTGTGAATCGGGACGATGACCGATTCTCCACACGTAATTAAGGCAGTTTTGTCAGTGCAAGTGCTCGCGGACAATGATAGGATTTCGCTGACAGCCGCATTCCCACCATCTTTGAATAGAACCAGGGAGAGGCTGGCAGGTCCGGAAACTTTATGACGCTTCAAAGATTGGATTGCGCTTCGGACTTCTGTATCGAAAGAAGAGGCTGTGGCGATAAGCCAAGTACCATCTGAGGGAAACGGAGGTGTCACAGCGGGCTGTGCTGAGCAGTTGAATTGGAAAGCAAAGTGCTCTGCCTAGCGACCCAAGCGCCTGTGCAAGTTAGTGAGTTCCTGCCGTCCGACTCATAAATTGCCTGACTGACAGCGTGTGAACAGCAACCAGTGGTCTTGATGAGGTAAAAAAAACTGCGGAAGTTTCCAGACGATGCAGCGGTTTCTATCTCAGCGGCTCGTTTCGACCACCAGGATTCACGGTCGGAGCGGAGGCTTGACTACAGCTGTTGAGAGACAGACCGACGAAGTTCATTGTGCTCCGCACCGGCGGGCACAGTCGGTCGACGATCCAACAATTCAGAGGATCTTACCGAAAGCCAGCTTCTGATTGTGCAGAGAGTGAGTCCGCAGCTGTACAAGCCGGCGCACAGCACTACTTGTTGCAAAGTTGACCAGTGTTGATGGAAATCCAGAGCATGAGGGACAGCGAGATTTTCACGTAGCCTCTGTTGATACTACGTTTTCGCCGTCGGGTTTGCTTGGCCTTGAGTGAGCCACCGAAACGCATGCAAACTATCGCACACACTAATGCATGGTCGGTGTCAACGCAAGTTGACCAAAATGATCGGCAATCGCGTACGCTGCCGCGCCACTTGGCTGTGATCAATTTGTGACCATTGTTGAGTTGACGATGCAGGACGCCAGGTGACGAAAGCTCGTACTGGAGAGGGACAGTTAGTGGTCAGCACATAGATTGAGCAGTCTCCCTCCGTTGTCAGAGCGAACATCATCATGCCCATGCGGTCCACCGAGGTGGCGTTCACATGGTAGCAGCCGATCAGTACGTGCGCTTAATTCTCTTGCCATAACAATGATGTCTGTTTTAGGCACCCTTAGGAGCAGATCATGAAGCTGTTGACAGAATTGATCTTTGACCGCATCCGAGCTGCAGTCAGCGGGGGCGTAGGTGGAGATCACGAAAAGAGCACATCAGTCTGCTCGGTGCCTGCTAACCTTGCAAGAGTGACAGAGCCTCATAGCGTATAGACGACTGTTGACCGGAATCCAATCAAGGAGGGCGGCCTCGGCTCTAGCACTGAAAGCGATTCCAACACCAGCTTACCCAGATGCGGCGGACTCAGTCACCAAAAAGGCGAAGATAAAAGCGGATGTGTTGTTGAATTGGTGACGACAACGGGCAGACTGTGTTGTAATCCTGGAGTCGAGTTTCACTCAGGAAGCAGACATCAATTGCAAGCGTCTCCAGCGTACGTGCAAGTTCAGCTTGCTGTCTGATCTGCAATAATGTGCGCATGTCGGAGATTATTAGTTTGAGCTACACTCCAAGCTGCAGTAGCGAAGATGGCAGACTTCGGGGCTGACCAATAGACGATTGTCAGTGCGTCACAACACATGGGTAGCGGCCAGAAAACAAAGGAGGATAGAAAAGGAAGTCAGGGGAAGTGTGTCACAACACGGTCGACACTGGGTAAAATTTCGCGTTTCCAACTAGGTGTGCTCACTGCATTTGTGCCCTCAACCAGCGAGCCTAGAACGATGTCAGCGGCTTCATACCCCGGAAGTGCTATCTCCATCTAATGAATAGTGAAAATAGAGAGCGATAAGATAAATCTGGGTTGCTCCATCGTAGGTGGGTTGGGCACATGCGCGGAATCACGTCGCTGATTTCCGTGGGGTAGAAGCATATTGCAGCTGCACTACATCTTACCCAGGTGTGATACGCTCCCTATACCTGTAACCGCAAAGTGGGCGCCAAGAAAACTCTTAAATTCCGACACCGAGTTCGCCTAGACTAGCGCCTCCAGCAAGTTGTTCCAATATTCCCCCCTCGACGCTCGAAACATAGAGGATGAGCGTTGCGATTTAAATCCGGTACCACTAGTTTGTACCGGTGTCCGCGTGTGTTGCTTGCTGCACGAACATGCAGCAGCGGTTTTAATGTTGGGAAGTGGCCCAATTGTAGTGTCCGGTGTGCCATTATGAGATCAACTCGTAGCTGACGATATGAAAGGGTATAGAGCCATAGTCTCCTACATTGGTCCTCGTAGGACATACCCCGTAAACTGGGGATGAGTCGGGTAGGTACACGCTGCACCCGTTACAGTCTCTGCACCTCACCTAATGTGATCGGACAATAGACAGGTGAGCCGTACTCAAGCACCGGTCTTATCATGGAAGAGAACAGACAGGTGACAATCTCTTCAGACCAAGTGCAGAAGCTGTCTAAGTGATCAAATCAGGCGTAGTCCGTTTCAATACAGTCTGTTCGTGCTGTCTAGAGACTTCAAATCACAGTGTGAGAGTACACCTAGATCCCTTACGGAACTGATGGCATGCAGGGGGTGGTCGGCCAGGGCATACGCACACCCATTACCACCCCGCTCCAGTCTCATAAAAGAGGACTTGACTGGGTTGACCGATAGATCAACTTCTGCAGACCACCGGAATAGGCGGTCGAGGTCCTGCTGAAGGAAGTCACAGTCGTTGCGAGAATCAATAATCTTCCAAATCTCCAAGTCGTCTGCAAACAGTTCCCAAAGCGACAGAAGAAGATGAGGCACTTCGTTTATGTGGATCGGGAAGAAAATGGGCTCAGCGAAGTGGGGGAGTAGTAGACTGTTAGGTGGTCATCCACCTGTACCCATTTTCTCCCAATAAAGAAGTCACTGATCCACTGGTGTAGTGCGCCAGCAACACCACACATCTGCAACTTGTGGAGCAGGACCTCATGGTTCAAGTTCGAAAGCGGTCGCAGAGTGCAGCGCCTTAACAGAGCAGTTAACTGCTTCAAGCAAGGCCCCGGTGACTGGACTCAATTCAAAGTGAACAGCGATCCGGATCGAGGTTGCGAGCCACAATCCATTCACACAACGAGTGTGTGTCCGCGCCGATCAGTCAGTAACCGTTGTGACAAGAGTTAGATGCTGAGGTGGTGGCTTAGAGAAGTGCCCCAAGATAAGCGCACGAAGAAACTGTAACCGATGGGATAGACGCTGCTGGCGGCGGCTCACCCAAATTGTAGTGCAGTACAGCGTTGCGAGTTGGCAACTTTAAGACTTATTTTTGATGCGTAATTAAAGGTAAAATCACCGTCCAAGTCGTAAACTGTAATGGAGAAAAGTCCCTGCTTTGGTCCGGCGAACAGAACCTGAAAGATAAGGAGGAATCCCACTCTGGAGTCATAGACGCTGCATACTGTATCTTACTCATCTAGATGTCGAACTTGCGAAAATGGTGCAAGCGTGTGGGATTATTTGGAAGTATGATAAAGCTATAGGCTTAGAAACTAGTGGCGTACAATGATCAATGCGAGTTGGGTTACCTTAATACATCAAAGAAGTGTTCTCCTATACTGTACACCTTCCACGAAGACGAGCGGTACTGAGAGACCAAAAAGGCAAGCAGTCTATCGTTCGCTTCTACTGTTCCGCCGAGAATCGGATGACCATCGGAATTCTTGGACCAGCAACCGGGACAAACCACCGCGGGAGGATAAAGCACTTTCGGTGCCTCTGGGTCTTCGGTACTGTCACCAGCCAAACGTTTATTTACTCGGTTGTGTACTGCATTCAGCCATAAAATTTCTTCACGAGGCGTAGTTGGAGCCTTTGGAAGCAGCTTCACAACTTCGGGATCCCATTTGAAATCGTCAGGGCTTGGTGATTCGCGATTCAGATTCAAAGGATCCTCGCCAGGCCGTGCTATGTTAGCCGTGTTTGCGGCAAAGTGAAATGCGCATGTGCGGCAAGAAAACATTCGCGGCACAAAGCGATGTAATGCATGAGCAACCAGGTCCCCCGGTGTCTCTAAAAGTGTAAAAGGAGAGGAGCAGTCATGAGCTGGATGGTAATGGTAGTCTAAGTGATCACAGTTCGAAAAATACTCGAATGTACAGATAGTCACGACCGTAAAAGATAGAGGTAAACCGCATATTTAACACAGCACAAGGCTCATGGGGTAATTAAACTGGCAACTCTTTGGCACCTCCACTGCTATCAAGTACACCTTGGAGGTAGGTATGGACAGCTCGTTCCCGTTTTGAGTGAAATTGCCCAGACGCCAGATGAGGTGCATCGTGAAGGCAGAACGGAGTAGTTAGCAGAGAACAGAGCCTGTAAATCGGAAAGCAGAGATGTGGAACGAACAGGACGCAGGTACATGTGCCTGAGTTGGAACAACGAGGGTCACCCATCAATGTGCCGGCCTCATTCCTTGAATGTCTCCGTTGTTATCAAAGGCTTAGACCGCAAGTTTACTTTCCTGAATCATATTTGGTAATTGTGGGTGTCATGCAGATACGGTGGTCTGTCTTGCCCGAGACGTCCTAACTATTAGTTGATATAAGAACTTACTTAACCCAAGATAATAACAACCACGCAGTAGAAACCCAAGGATTACCAAGATAAAGTCAAGCCGCAAGATCATGCGGCGTTCGAGATATGTGACCATTTGTCCTTACCAGGATGATTAAACAGACACGAGTAACGCAAACGATACGTTGGTCCCACAACGAGATGCCTATCTCAGAGGATTCACGAAGACATCCCGGCGTGATTTTACAAAGGTGAAAAGAGGTCCGCAAACAGCTTAATCATGTCGCGCCTCCACACTGCACAAGCATTCCGAAAGCAACTTTTGTCTATTGCCAAGGTTATTTACATCCTCCATTTGAAGTCGATTATGTGTACAAAAACGTTTCATACGGCCGATACTACGACCGTGGCCAACTGACGTTGTTACTTAGTTATCCACTCGTGACCTTACCTAGTTACTTTAGACTGCTGAGGCTTATGTATTAATGCTTCTTTAGTTCACTTTGCTTGCCATCTATAGCCGTATTGTCATCGATTTTGACCGTTCAAACAACTTAAATTATCGTAGAAAGCAGAAGCGACGATTAAAGTCCGCACAATAACCTGCCTTGACGAGGAATCGAACCCCGGACCCACGGATTACCGATCCGCTGCTCTACCACTGAGCTACCGACGGCTGACGAGCAGGTGCGCATTTTAATACATGACTTCTGATTAGAAATTAATCCCAGTCAGATTTGATTATTTCCCCACACAATCAGCGTTATGTAAACGTTTGGGTCTGAAGAGAGTTTACCGGAAAGAATTGCTAAACTCTGAACTGATTTCTGGTCTTGATTCATGTCAATGAAGTGGGGATAGTTGCTTTGCCGAGGAACAGCATTTCCCGTGATTCGTTGAAGATTTAATGCAAAATTGTTCGCTGGTTGTCAAGCAAACTGAGAATAAAGTTAAAGCTGACATCATCAGTACGCTGGTACACAGTGTGGAAAAATCGTTAACATGCGATCACCAGCAGTTACGTGGGACGGCTAGAGTAGTGTTCCACCAGTCTGTATACCAAATGGATATAAAGAAGTGCTTTTTACAAAAGTATTGGTGTGAAAACACATTTAAATTACATTTGAAATATTGACAACAACTTAAGGCATAAAATTTTCTTCGAGTTACCGAGAATAATTTGTGTTTTAATGAACGGCTTGAGTTTTTGTAGAAAAGGGATAAATACCTGTTTTCAGCCGTAATTTCTAAATGTTTACTGTGGGTCCGCAGCATATATACTTAGTAAGCGTTTTGCGGCCGTGTACACCTACATCGTTCACTTTGGCAGCCGTTCATCCACCAAAAAGGTCCGCTTTTACCATTCTGCGTTCACCGCAACGGGGCACTTATTTGCGCTCATACATCAAACTGTTTTCTCTTAGGTAAACGCATACTGAACAATTTTAATTGCAGAAATGCCGTAAAGTAACATACTGTCACGGTTTATTGCAGAAAATTGGACATCAAACCCATATGTCAAGGGAAGTATGCTTTTCTCGTGTATTAGTTGAATTTGAATATTTGTGACACAGACTGGTGGAATGCTGCCAGCTAGGGATACTGCCATGTCACGCGTGTTTACGTAAGCCCGTACCGGTAACATTCGGTTACGAGGCAGACGCCTGAATCGCTATGCCACCGGCGGGTGAGCGTTAGAGCTATCCTCGCCCAAAGTTGACTAATATGCTAGCTGCGCATGCTCTTAAGTCTCCAACATAAGCGGCTGCGGGTACACGTGCAGTGGGACTGAAATCCGTCAACTAGGCAACGGCATGAGTTGGCAGGGACATAGTAACGTTTGAATGACAAACTGGCCCACTGAAGCGTGCATGCTTATGTAAAGATTACGCCGCATGACTGAGGCAAACATAAATTCGTCCGTAATTTAGAGCCGTTCAATAATAATAGTAAACTGGGCAAGTTGTCTGGACAAAAGAAAAAAAGGAAAACACATTTATAATTGGTTGAGCGAAAACGCCTAAACCGTTAAGTTCAGTAGTTCATAGAGGTCTCTAGTTTCACCAAGGTAGTGGTTCAGAAGTGACTGACATCAAGGTTCCTAATCGGAAACATGAAATACACCAACGCAATTCAGATTCTGCAGGTATCGTTACCAGCTCATTATCCATTCCTTACAGAACCACGTCCATGTACGGGCAGTATCTGTCAAAGACAGACGGTGAGGTGTGATTCTACAGAACCTGATCTATTGTGGGATAGTGACTTAGATTTAGGAGGTTATGAAATGTTGCACGAGGCAATCTGCTACAGAACGCCATTGGTGACATCAGCGTAAACACCCAATATTCTCACAGATATGTGGATCACAGTAAGCGTAAAAGATAAACAGTACTATAATGTAAACCCTGCAAAGCCTCTCAATAACGCTGGCTATGTTTTATCACTAGATATACCGTTTCTACTCCATAGGCTGATGTCTCGCTACCTGCACACATGATTAAGGGTATAAAATGTCACACAGGTTTACCGGTAGATACAGCAAAATGACACATCTACCTGTATGAGTACATCGGTAGGTATTTCAGTCAAATGTACCGTGAATATTTGAACCGGTAGTTTGCCGGGCAAATTTTGCAACAAAACACAAGGCTTCAGTGTGTGAGACGTCTAAAGGAGCTATATCGCTCTTTAACTTCCCGTTGAGTATAGGTTGTATACGAGCCCATCCCAGGCGGACTGCATCCTCGGAGTAATCCAAGTGTCTTGAAAATTCCCATTTAGAGTCAAAAGAACACGAGACCACAGGTGAACAATTGTTTTCGATGATTCTCTTTAGACCATTACAATCATATTTAAGGGTAAAATAATGAACTGAAATCGACTCATTGGGTCAAGTTATATAGTTAATTAACGGATCAGTGAGGGAGGCTAAAAGTTGACCATTGATCTGACAGGTCGATTGCATGTTATCGAGCTTGATCTGTGGCAATCGACCTCAGTATTGTTCGTTCTAGCTAGCCAGGGAAGCTATAAGGCCTCCCTCACTGATCCGTTAATTAACTAGGTAACTTGACCCAATGAGTCGATTTCAGTTCATTATTTTACCCTTAAATATAATTGTAATGATCTGAAGAGAATCATCGAAAACAATTGTTTACCTATGGTCTCGTGTTTATCGGTCAACAGGCAGAATATCCAAAAACGGTGAAGTAGCCATTGTGTAGCCGTACACGAACTTTCCAATCAAAATAATGAGGAACAATGGAGAAATAGGGTAATTTCGATGAAGCCCACATACAGAGGAAGACTTCCTGCAACCCAGTACATAAGCTGGAGAGCGGTACTACTGAGAGCACGAAATCTAACTAATTTGGCTGACACTATTCGGAGATAGACAGTGTAACGAACGCTTTTGGTCGTCTTGATCAAATTGCTTTAAGACAGATGGGAGAAGAGTAAAATACATTCTGCTTATATAAAACGACGTTTATTCAACTAGTTCCAGCAGCCCACGTTTGTTTGTTTCGTTGATTTTCGAGATGCATTTGACTCAGTTGACCGTGAAGCCCTCTGGAGAATCCTACTTGCCGATGGTGTGCCGGTTAAACTCGTTAACTTGATGAGTTCATACTACCGTTGCACGAACGTCCGGATTCTGGTTTATGGAGAAGAAATAAAGGAACACGATATCAATACTGGAGTCCGACAGGGCTGTCCACTTTCTCTAGTGCTATTCAACTTCCCATTCGACTGGGTTATGCCTCATGTCCTCGAGTGCTATCGGGGTGTTTAAGTCAGCCCTGACTTTTGGCTATCAGACCTAGAAGTTGCTGATGATATCGCTATGCTTGCAGAAGGTCCTATATCACTAAAGTAACTGCTACATCGGGTCTACCAATCAGCCTTTATGACCGACCTCAAAATTAACATCAGCAAGACGAAGTACTTATCGTCAGTCACTCAGTCCGCTCCATCGCTCAAATTACATGGACAACTCGTGGAATCTTTCTGAATTCAAGTATCTTGGATCCACTATTCTCCCCAATGGTTAGGCTACATCCGAAATCCGAATTCGTAATGACAGCATCAGGATAGCCTTCTTGCAACTGTGAACCACGTTGTGGCGAAGGACGGAAATTAGTCTGAGAACAAAAAGAAGTATTCTCAGAAACCACTCGTGCTATTGTACTCTATGCTTGCGAAACATGGCCGCTGCGGTCCGAAGACACCCGGAAGCTGGAAGTCTTCGACCATTGGTGTCTAAGGCTTATATTGGAAACGCACTGGCATGAGCATATCATCAATGACGAAGTTCTTAAGCGCTGTTACGGTCTTCCGAAGTTCTCAGCGCTCATCAAACGCCACCGACTTCAGTGGTTCGGTCACGTCCTCCGCAGACCGGACACTGACTTCACTAGGGCCGTGATTTCACCCCCATCCTGTCGGGGTTGATGTCGTCGCCGTGGTCGACAATTGAAAACGTGGCTCGCTGTAGTGAAATCGGATGTCGATCTTCTGGGATTCCAGATTGCATAGTGCTCGACACTGGAGAAATCTTTAGAGCAGTATCTGCGTGGAGCTTGCCGCTGACCGCCGCGCTTAGACAGCTGCAATCCGCGACATTCATGAAGTCGACTCATCCTGTCGCAGGAGCTAGCCGCAGTGAAGTAAGTTCATTCAACCACCTAGTGAAGCACGTGATCAATGCACCTTCTACCAGCGTAAAACGGGCAACTTTCATTGAGTGGATCTTTGTGGTCCATTAGAGTGTCACAGTATGGTACACGGAACCTGGACAGGAACGATCAAGACGACATTAACGTCTTGACAGATATCCCATGTCGCTCTATGGCATCTTTATAAGAAAGGAGTGGTGGTTTACAGTCGCCGGTTGGAAGGGATTTCCTTCTAGACACTCCACGGGATCAGACACCGTCTACGTCAGTCAATCACCGTCGTACCTCATCACCGATACAGGAAGCCTACCGGGATCCCACGATTTATTTCGTTCCACTGGTGTCGTTTCATGTTGCATCGTAACGATGATGGGAGACAAGAATTTACTCTCTAGTGGCGACCAGGTGGTCCAACCTATAGTGGGGACAAGGTGATCTAAATGAACTGTATTTGGAAGTGTTCCGCCAAAGGATTTATCAACTTCATAAGCAAATAGTTTACTTGCTCGGTTTTGGTTCCATGCTGCAGATGAGTCATCCTATGCAGAAAGAGCTGACTGTCTAAGTCATGTGCCAGTGTTAGTCATTACCATTCTCGATCAACCCTAACATGGTGGTGATCCGCTGTTTCAGAAGACTACGCACAACTGAAAACCAGTTATCAAGTAGAAGCATATTCCGAATCCCATTCAAACTGCTCAACCTCTGAGAAATCCACTCACTAACTGGATGTCTCAATATCGGTAGACAAACAAATTAGCAATGGAACCGATTGTCGGGTGAATTGTTGGGAGCGTATGATACAGAAACCGCAGCACTTCGGATACGGTCCTAGTGATCGGAATCAGTGAAGTCTAGTTCAATATAAAAAGACTTCCCAACAGTGACTGCGTGTCGGAGGGTACTCCAAAGCCTAACTTTGAACTCCTAACCGCTGGGACAAGTGTTGCATGGATCTCCGTGGCTTAGTGAGCAAGATGTCAGCAGTCGTTAACCACTAGGTCCCAAATTTCATTCCCAGCTACGGCTCTCTATCTGGATGAAACCGACCGTAGGGCACATGCTTTGGAGTGTGCAACAGCAAAGCATTTCCAATTGGTAACCGCGTTATCGATAAGTTGAGAAAGTGGTGAGCTAATGGATAGCTAAGTATGCGCCACCACTTTCGGTCACCTAAAACTTATGCACAAGTATGTCGGGTTTCATAATGCATGTGCCCATTCTTCATGCACAAAATCTGTTCGTAACTGCATGGAGCGCATAAGCAAACCAGAAGGAAAAAGTACAAGCAACCAGATTGGCACAAACCGCTTTCGGTTCAGTGAGTAGACCAAAACAAATTGGATTAGTAAACGATTGACGTCTTCCCAGACACAGCAATCCGGTCGGATGAAACGTATCTACTGTATAGTGGTGAGTTTAAACAGCCTCTCTATGTTGATATACACAGGAGTTGATGATAGGTGGTTAAATGCCTCAAACGAAACCAGCGTCACCCAACCTTGGTAAAAACACAGTGGAGAAGAGCCAAAGGGAGCTGGGAAAAACAGCATACTAAAGCTCACTTCATTCGCCTTAATGCAAAATTAAAATTGTGCAGCGATCAGTGTAGCTGTCAGGACCAGCAGAAAACCTGGTGAACCCATCGCCTATTGTCCGGTAAATGCCATCCCAAAGTGACTAGATTTGATGAAAGGCGAGCTAAGGAACAAGTGATGTATTTGAGAGGAACCAACAGTGTTTCATTACTGAGCACGGTGGTTCGGTACGGGTAAAAGAAGTGAAATGGACTTACTAGCTAAAGCTGAAGCCAATTCAAAATGTCGCACTGTAAGACTGTGGAACAATAGCCAGAGGCCACAAGTGTACCCGCGGTATCCAGGACTGCTACCCTTGCAAGCAACGTGCTCACCTCGGTAGACGGGAAACTAAAAATGGGGGATAAGTGGAGAGAATGAGCCGGTGAAGTAACAATGTATACTGACGTAGTTTATCCAAATGAAAATCGAGTGACTAGTTTCTACGGATTTATCTACGCACATTGTATCCGAGGATTGAGGCTACCCACCGTTACGTTGGCAGCTACGTGCGTTTCAAAAAGGGACAATGTTCTGCCTCACATATCCTTCCACCAACTAAAAACGTACACAAAGCGATGTGGAAATTTAAGCTAGTTTTGATTTGCAGCGCATACATTTGAACTGCAAATGAGGAAGTTAGGCTTCACCGTTCTAATCACTGTGGAACTCAAGCTGAATAAGTGCATGATCACATTACACAAACACCAATTGTGTATAGCTGCCAAAATCCAAAACATCACCAGTGCCTTTTGTCACCAGGTCAACAGAGACTAGAGTAATAAAACGGTCTAGATGTAATCGGTAAGAAGAAGTAAAAACCAGGCTTGTTCGGTGTTACGGAGACAAAAGAAAGCCCGGATTAGCGAGTAGAGTAGAATGCACAATACTCCCAATAAGTTTAATAAAGTTTTCGTAAATTTACTTGCAGCAACCGCATAGGTTATAGAGGACAATAACAAACTTACAACAATGTTTGTGCTGAATGGGCTGTTGGGTAAGAGGTCCGAATGAGGTGACGCGACAGGTAAGCAAAGTCATGAGTTAGAGCAAGTTATAGGACGCAGCACCTGCAGTGCTGCCACACTTAGGTTAGCCATAAGCTTCATTCGCCACTTACCCCAAACTTCTCTTTCGGCAGCATTAAAATTGAATGCTCGTGGTTTTATCATCGAGATGTCTAGGAAAAAATTTGCTTCAGACACTTCACAAGTTTAAAACTCAGTTATTCTGTAGCACGTGCGGTATAATAAACCAGGAGCTCGATGAGGATGTGTGCACAAAAAGGGGTTATACACGGGTTCTACTCCATGGAGAGCTAAACACCAGCCTAAGGTACAGTACGGTTTTCTTAGACGGAAACCACAGGATCCGCCAGAACCGGCAGTAGTCTTGCATGCGGCTTGTCACTCCTGACTCTCAACTGTCGTGTGACCCAGGTATTACTACAATAACTTTCACATAATGAGTAAAAGTTTTATTGATACGTTTCCGATAGCTCTTTTGGTATGCGAAGAGTTTCCAACATTGCACACCGACACCGACAATGTACTCGTTCGAATACCTCAGGTATGCTTGAAATGCCTAATATTTGTCGTTTATTTATATGGTGGTTGAGGCAGCGCAGATCACGGGGACTAGATCCACCGGTCCTTGGCACACGGATACTCTCTCAGCTGTGTAGGGTACTAGATAATGATGGATTATGATCGCAATGCTTCATGATCGACATTCCAAATCCCACAAAATTTCGAAGGAGTCCTTGCTATGCCCAAATTTACGCACCAACCATCCCGCTACAACGTGCGAGCTTAGACAGCAGATCCCTATGAGGCATACGGTAGGTGATTGCAGCACGTGCCTATGCCTCTGTGAAGCGCAACGGATTTGGTCACTATTGAAATGCAACAATGCGCCGTTGATGGAGGTGACTCATATTAGTTAGATATCGAAGATATCGCCAGTGAACAGCAACCCTTGGGCTTGTAACAGCGAGTAGCTTATTTTATAGTTCACACACATGTTCCCCAGTTAATGTACCAGCAAATAAGGGTGGATCTACTGGCCACAAGTAAATATTGGTCCTATTTCGAACAGTGTTGTTGAGGCGTGCGGGCTGTATCAGAGGGAAAAGGTAAGAAGCAGTTGAACAAAGACCGCCCAGTTTCTCGCAGTGTAGGCCGACTGGGAACTAGTTTCTCACTACGGAAGTACAAGTTGATATCACAAGGGTGAAATGGGTCATAAGGTTGAACACAATTGAAATGCCGGGATGTTCTGAACCATAATCCCATGAGGCAAACGCAACCGTTAAGCACAGAAACGCAGTCAAAACGAGGTAGTTGAAGCCACTTCACCACGCAGAACAAGGTGAAGTGGTAATCTACCAGTGCATGTTGCTGGTCATAACACATCGTGAACGGTTGTCCATCCCAAACAGAAAGAAGCGCTACATAACCATTATTATTATTATTATTATTATTATTATTATTATTATTATATATTAAGGAAGATACCACAAAAGAGTACCGAATTCAAACCAGGTTGTCAACACTCAGTACCATCTGATCAAATGCAAACTAGTAACATGCACAATGATCAATGAAAAACATCAATGATTTAACCACCGTTAGACAGGAAGAGAAAACACGTAAATGTAAGGTCAAAACACAGGGATACGATTTGTGAAATGACTGCCACGATGCCCAAGGAAGCTTGAGTGTGACAGCTACCTGTTTTTGTACGCAATGGTCTGGACGATCACGGTTGATGGTTACGGCCCCAGAGAGCTTGAGTATTTTGGCATTTTTATTGCGATAGATAACGGTAAATGCCATGTTAGAGTCGACCTGATGGCCAGTAGTGATCAGCTGTTTAGCGATCGATGATGCTGGTACCTTGGAGGTGGACACCCATCTCTGTGTATCAGCTGTTAGAGTAGATGGCTTGCTGAACAACCTCCTCGTGATGCAAGTTGGCTGGTTGGGGATTATCCCGTTCCAGAAAATCGTTCAGCGGCAGTGTTCCAAGACGTGGTGGGTTTTCGTCTGGGAAGCGACCTCCCTATTAAAAGTCACATATGTCCGTTTAACAACACTGTGACGTGGCGGATGTGACACGTCACTAAATAAAGTCACTGCCCCTTGCTTCACATTGGCGAAGCAATTTAATGCTGCAATTGTGGGGAATATAGGCCCCTGTTTCGCAAACGAACAATTGTTATGTTGCCACCATCTAGGTTGTTTTTCCTATTAAAGCTGCGTCGCACTGTAATGTTGTCATCTACCAAACGAAGCACCTTTCACTCTCATTGTAGTTAGCGCCAGAGTCAGTTGCTGGTAGAATCTTCGCTTCTTTCTGAAGTAGTTTGCTTACAGGGTAAGGCTTCCGGTCAAAACAACTACTGGGGAAGTTACAAGAACGCTTGCCATATTCTATATATATCCCGTGCAAACTGATGTCTATATGTTTGGATAATTCTTTGCCAGATATTGAGGCTTTATTCATTTTTACTGGTAATCCTTTTCTAGCCGTTCCTTACGCACCTTGATACTATTGTTTATGTTATTTTCTTCCTGAGTCCACTACAAACTGGGACTTCGGAACGTGTTTTAATCGATCAAGGAAGTTGGATTGCGCGTCAGTGTGAATTTGAAATAATGGTTCACCCACGAAAGTCCCATTTCCGCCTTCTGGTCAGATTGCGCTGGTTCAGATCGACGGGACATCCGTTAATGGAGGATATAACCCCAGCACAATCTTCTGCACTTCACCCTGAACAACGTGCATGTGTGAAACTGACATGGATATAACATAATGCATATTTCCATCTAATATGTAGAGGGGACTAAATCAAAAAATGTAAATATTTTGCTTTTTCCCTATGTGGGAATATTTTCTCGCATCGCCGAGATTTATTTAATTATGTATGCAACTGGGCAATCAGTCACCGGCTCCCAATGGGCGAGATTCCCCGAATTCGCTCCGCCGACTTGCGGGCAGGCCATTCGGTCAAAGGCTCGATGTAATTTCTTCAAAGGCAACCGGGTAGTATCAAGCCCTCCTCCTCCGCGTTGTTTTTTAACGATATCTGTACCTTCCTTTGAATTCCATTGTTTTTGATGGCTCCATGTTTATTCGTAGGCTATTATATATATATATATATATATATATATATATATATATATATATATATATGTCGGCCGGTGGCCGAGTGGTCTGCACGTTTGTGCCCCTTGCTGAGGCTGATGTTGCATTCATGAAGCTTCTTCACCGCAGTTGGGCTAAACCAACGTAGAGTAAACTAGATTTTTTAATGTGGATAAAATTCGTCACATTGTATTTGATTTGTTCTGCGTACTTGACAATCTTCTCCCAACTTGCACACGTCACTCAGGTAAATTGTGGTAAACTTGCGTAATTGTATTGCGTCATATTTTTTAAATAACTCGGACATTTTGTACTTATCACGGATTCACTTATAAACAATTGCTTCTATATGCTCATTTAGCGAGTATTTATGTCGTCATATGCATTTACTTTATCCGATATCGGCATTTTGAGTGCTTAGCTGTTGTTTGACATCGTAAGTGTCGCTGCGTTTGATGTGCATGTTTACAAGGTGCCTACCTGTCTATTACCCACAACCTCGTTCATACTGGCTCCAGGAGACAGTTGGTCGTTGTTGGAGGGGGCGGGGAGCACGGTCCTTGTGGTCGTGCTAGGATCGAAGAGTGGTTCCATGCAATCAGTGTGGAGCGGACTACGGTCCAGCCACCGTCTTGTGTGCACTTGATTCCCCAAATACAGTGTGCTTGTGTTTGCCTGTGAGGGAGTGTGGGCCGGCTCCGTTGATGAAACGTGGCTCCCATCCACATGCCTCCCGGTCTTATTCCTTCGGGTTTACACTGGATATGGGGTGTGTGGATGGAGCTGTGGGTGGTGCAGAGCAATCCACCCATGGTTCCTCTGTAGGCGCAGGCGTCCTGCGGCTGGCCACAAGGACAGGCAAATCCGAAACCGGATGCCGCCAACCATATATATATATATATATATATATATATATATATATATATCTGTCAGAATAGCTGCAAGCCATTTCCGAATATGCTCTCTGATCCGCTTCCGCAAACACCGGTCAGTTCTGCCAATGTAACTGCCTGCATAGCTACAGACAAATTGGTAAATACAACGTGTTGTAGCGGAGATCGGTTGTGTTCCCTTGATCGGGGACGTTGGTAACTTCTGGGTTGTCCAAAGCGGACACAATCTGAAAACAATGAATGTTCGTCGAATTGCAGTGGGTATACGTCACGCAACGCGTTGATACAACATATCCTTTGAGTGGTAAGTGGAGGCAGACTGGCATTTTTGACACAGTAGGAGACTTTTGTTCGTACTCTTTACTCATATGGCTGTGGAATATAATGAAAGATTCCGAGTAGCCATTTGTTCGTAGCGTCTGTGTAATGAACTGTAGTTCAGTTTCTATACATTCATAACTACATATTCTGCGTGCTTGTTGAAACAGGTCTTTCACGATGCAGTATTGATAATTAATCGGTGTAAAGCTAAGGAAATTTTCGTACAGTCCTGTTCAAGTGGATTTACGGTAGACAGACCGTCGTATGAAGCCATCGGTAGTTCTGGTCAATAGGATATCCAAAAAAGCCAGTCAACTGGCAACGGTCGAATTGCGGATTCGAGCCCTAGTAGTCCAATGGAATGCGCACTGTTGATGATTCCAGAAAGAATGAAACGCGCGTACAGTAGTTTTCCGGGCGTGTGATGGCTGTCTCAGTGAGTCTAGATGTGACGAATTTCTACCTATACCATACAACTTCCCCTACTACTCCTCCGTAACCCAGAAATTACCAACGCCTCCGGTCAAGCGAACCCAACCGATCTCTGCCACAACACATTATACTTACCAATTTGTCTGTAGCTATGGAAGCAGTTACATTGGTAGAACAAGTCGGTGTTTGCGTAAGCGGATTAGAGAGCACATTCCAAAATGGCTTGCAGCCACTCTGACAGCTGAGAGATGTCCAGCTCCAAGGTGCCAGCCTCATTGATCGCTAAACAGCTGCTCACTACTGGCCATCAGGTTGACTCTAACATGGCATTTACCGTTATCTATCGCAATACAAATGCCAAAATACTCAAGCTCTCTGGGGCCGTAGCCATCAACCGTGATCGTCCAGACCATTGCGTACAAAAACAGTTAGCTGTCACACTCAAGCTACGTTGGGGATCGTGGCAGTCATTTCACAAATCGTATCCCTGTGTTTTGACCTTACATTTACGTGTTTTCTCTTCCTGTCTGACGGCGGTTAAATCATTGATATTTTTCCTATTCATTGATCGTTGTACGTGTTACTACCCTGCATGTGATCGGATAGTACGAAATGTTATCATCTTGCAACATGCGTGTTCACATTGTACTGTTCAGAGTGATACAGGGAACACAATTTTTCAAGCCGTAAGTTGTTTGCCAGTCAAGTTGAGTATATGAAGTTTGAGAGTTAATCCTATCGTCCTCAAGATAAAGCGTGCAGGGTGGTTCAGGCTTGGATAGGGAATTCCTAGGTTCTCTGGAGTGAATGGCAGGGAAGTTCGGACACACCACTAGCACATTGCTGTTCTGGTTTTCTCACAGCCTTAAATCCTGGACTCTTCTATATGATGACTGATGGGTAGGAGCCATGCTATCACGCAATCAGTTTGCTAGTGGTAGATTCTCCGTCATTCTCTGGCAGTACATCATGTCGTAAGCTTTGCCTGACGGACATAATCTATCTCCTATCCGCATGTGTGCAACGTGGCAATACAGTATCGGCAACAGATAAAGCCAATCGAATTCCACATCGGCCGTTGCACAGCAGGAGTTAGTTTATCGGTTGTGCACAGCTGGTGCCTTACTTCCTTCTTCACTCTCACCCAGCCCACAATTGACCCTTCCAGTCCAGTTCTGTCCAATCAATACTAGAAACTATGATTCCGACCGAAGACCGGTCAATTATTTACGCAGTGCGATTTCAATGTGCGTATGGCAGGATGCCGTGACTCATGGTGGGGTTGATGTTGCATACATGATGCTTCGTCACCGCAGTTGGGCTAAACCAACTTACACTTTAACTAGATTCTTTTAATCTGAATAAAAGTCATTCCTCTGTATCTGGTTTGTTCAATTCTGTTACTCTGGTACATATTCTGTGTGAATTTTGCGTGTTTACTTTCTCTTAAATTCTAGGTTGGTTGTTTGATATCCTCGGTGCGTCTGCGCTTCGTGTGAATGTTGACAAGGTGCCTACCTGTCTAACACCTTCCACTTCCATTACTGGCTCCAGAAGACTATGAATCGTTGCTGGGTGTGGGAGAGACGGGGTGCACGGGGCTCGTGGCCGTGCTAGACTCGAAGACTGGTTCCATCCAGTGTGGAGCGGACTACGGCCCAGCCACCGGCCTGTGTACATCTGGTACGCATGATTCCCTACACAGATAGACAGGTTGATGAAACCTGGCTCCCATTCACACGTCTCCCGGCCTTATTCCTTCGGGTTTACCCTGGATATGGGGTGTGTGGGTGGTGCAGCGCAAGCCACCCATAGTCCGGTGGTTGTCCTATGGAGGCAATTCCGGAACCAGATGCTGCCAACCATGGCATGATGCCATAGTATGGGCAAATTTAAGACGGACATACAATATTGGGTTAATGAGCTAGGGCGGTAGTGGTACGTGCGCAGTGCATGCAACCCAAGGCTTGCCGCTCGCGATGAATCTAAGTTGTAAGGTTCAGTTGTCGCAGTGTTCGCCGAGCTGGATAACTTGCTTGCAACCGTTTCGTCACCAGTTGAGGTGGCATCATCAGTGCGAAGGAGTTAGCGGTTTCGTAGCAGAAGCTGGTGGAAGGCAAATCTGTAGATTGCACCCCCAGCTTGACCACACCGTGTCAATGTAATGTAAATCTGAGAAAATTTAAAGTACCTAGATTTGTTAATGAGAAGGAGCATAGTGGGTTGGGATGTTTAGTGGTGATACGCTCGGCAGTGTGCTCTGATGCTTCAAGCAGCAACTTACGACTCCAGCTAAAAGTGGACACCGCTAGGGCATGAGGCGATCGGGCAGTGATTAGATACGAATCGCGAATGGAACACAGACGCGATAGGCCTACCGTAATTCTCTGACGTTGTTCAGAAGATGACACACATGTTGAAGGGGAAACGACAACGGACTATGAGCGACAGACTTGCTGGTATCTCGGAGACAAGCAAGGCGCATACGGAACACGGTCAACTGCGAAGTGGCGAGATGGTGGTGTTATGTGAAATACCTCGGATAATGCAGAGTGGCAACATCTCAATGCTTAGTGTATTGCACTGCGTGATTTAACGGGAGAGGATGAAAGAGAAAACACTTTTCGGATTAAAGGATCATCTTTACTACCACTGTACAGAGGTAAGGGGAACAAGTAACGCGGTATTAGACTTGCGCAACCACGTTATGTGGGAGGCAGCTAGGAGTCCACTTAGCCGCTTTGTTGCTTAGCAGCTAAACTAAACAAACCCGAAAGGCATCGTGGGCATCTTTCAGACCGCGGTACAATCGGCATAGTGTTCGCAACAAGTTAACGGAATTCAAACAGTCGTTGTGTTTACTGTTCGTCAACGCCACGAATGCGCCCGACACGGTTCCGGTGCGCCAGTAAGCAAGCGGTTCAAGAAAAAGCTGTGTTGATAAACCTCAGATGAATCGGATGTTGCCTGGCGTAAGGCAAGACTGTACTCTCGCATATACTCATTTTAGTAGCTATTTCCCGGTCATGCGTTTCAACCACGTGAGTACGAAGTCCATCTGGAGCACTGCACGGACAGTAGGATGATGAGTAACAATTACTTTGGGACGAAGAGCTCATTGAGCAAGGAGACTAACGAGATGCTGCACTTTAGAAGGAAATGAACTGAGGAGATTCAATTCAATTCATGACGACAACTATGGATTCGACGGTGGTCAACTTCTGATTCCCCAGCGGAACATTTAGGGCTGTGTGACTTCGTCCGTTGTCATTATGGATGGAGTTGACATGTTCGACGGAAATCCGGATTAGCAAGGGAGTGCAGTCTGACTAGTCGGGGGAGTTCCATCTCAAGGTAGGTTGTCAACCGAACCGCAGGTAATCTGCAACACGAGCAGCTGTTTGTAGAGGTCAAGAGCATTCTACAATATGCTGAAACATCGAGTGTGTAAGGACCATCCAACGACCACTGGGGCCAAACTGATAATGCAAAGATCAATATTTTTTCCAGGTTCGCCATGGTAGCGAGGCACGCCACAAAGGAAAGATATTCGTGACCTAGAATGATATAAGCTGTATTTATAGCGGATGTTTCTGCACATCCACTGATTAGATAGAGTCATGGAAACTGAAGGGATCCGCAGAGCGACATACCTGAAATCATTGATGTGTCGCTGATGTGATAACTTAGGTGACTTGGTCACGTCTGTCGAATGAATGAGAACACAACACAGAAGTGGTTGTCTCATGATCAATTGAGTCGGGGTGAGAGAACTGCAGGCAAAAAGAAACCGTGCCAGTTTGAGCTTGTCGCAAACTAAGGCTGTTTCAAATGCTAGAGAGCAGTGATAGTCAATCATTAGTAATGGTGTGACCAGTTTAAGCTTGTTGTTGACTGGTGAATACTAGATTGTTGCCCGTCAACCCCGTAATACCGCAGTAAATGCGGCCGTGTTTCATTCGTGAGCTCAACCGGTTTGGGAAGTGATCAGCATGGTCACGAAATCGCCGTGTCAAAGTGACCGCTGCTTGCCGCAGGTATATATATGCATGCAAACAGTTTACACAGTACATTAGAGAAAACGTTGGGAATAGAACTTTGAACTGCTCGATAAACTGATTTTAACTAAGGCATCATAAAACAGCATGACATAACACTGGCGGAAGACAGAAACAGCCTTAAATTTTCCAATGTTCAAACGGCCTGACACATTCGATATCTAATGCGGTTAAAAGGAGTGAAACCGATTAGCAAGAAAGATTTATGTGAAAAGTGAGGAAGGAAATAAGCTCTTTATCAGCCAAACAGTACTACCATATGCTGGATCAAGGGCACCTCGGAACGCCCTCATTGAGAGTACACAGTTATCGCAACGGCGTCAAAGTACCGAAGGCTAGAAGACGTTTTCTGACACATAATCAGTTTTAGTGAAACCAATGCTGTTGCCTGGAAGGATAACTCCCTAAGCCACTTCAAGTGGCTACCGATGAAGACGGTAGCTCGTACAGCGACGCAAATCACAGCAAAAACACACAACAACGCGAACTCATATATGGAAAGTGATGACCAGCAATACTGGAGCGGTAAAATCGGTGTAACTTTAGCCCGGATAGACGGTGCTGGCACTGTCGATATACTCGGACGCAGACCATCAAAAGTTATAAAGTGAAGGATCATCCATAAAGGCACATCCAGAATATAAGTAGATAAGCGAGTAGTTATCGCTGCATGACATACGCTAAATGTCTAAGGGTTCCAATCTGGTTCGGAAAGTTTGTGGAACAGCTTATATCCGTGTAGAGGGGCCATTAATATATATATATATATATATATATATATATATATATATATATATAAGTTGGGGATGAAGTGTTTTAAGCTCCAATGGAAGCATGAAGATCGCCTTCAACGTTAAAGACGATAATAGGGGTTGGTAGACCCCACACATGGCAGTTCAGCGGAAATAAGGCGGATGTTGGCCCCCACCTGCGTCAGTTTCTGCACATAAACTAAAGCCGTGAGTTTTGGGTTTCCAATAAAAAGAATCAGATCATGGTTTCTACTCTGCAATCACGGTGAGACAATCTTCAAACAATTAGCACTAAGTGCTCACGACAGAGACCTAACAATCTCTCCAATTCTGCAAGTATATCGACAGCGGGTTCTATGCGAGAACAGACTGCATGTTTGAAAAGGGCCGAGGGGAATCCAAGTGACACCATCGTTTTACACTCTATATCTGGTCTCGGAAGTGGAACAAGACACAATAAAATTGTGAATGAGTAAACGTAGAGCATGATATCGAATCAGTCATCTTCCAACGTGATTCCGACCACACAGTTGACAGAATGTGTTGTGCACAGAGATTAGCTGTAGCAACTCTGCGCAACTCAATACAAAAGTAGGTGTTAGATACTAAAAGTAGACAACTGTATGCGTTGGACAGCCTGATTCGACTACCTGGATGTAGCAGATATCTGGTAACGAGTGTTCTCGGGGTTTCCCGTTACAGCCAGCTGCTTCGACGATCGGAGTAAAAGATAGATCTATGGTGCAGAATGGCGTCGAGCTATTTTGGCATGTAGGAGCTCTAATCTCATCAGTGTCGGGTTGGTGAAACGTGAGTGTCAAGTAACCGTAGCTGGAGATAGATCGATAGGCTTTATGCTAACACAAATGAGTGAATGGTTACTCATACGCCTAGTCATTTTCCGTGTCCAAGAAAGGATGTTCCGACGTCAACACAGGCAACTAGATGGTGAGAGCAAATGCTCGCATACTATGCTAAACGATACTAGCCTAAGAAAACATAATCAGTACGTATTCATTTATACTAAACGCCGATCGAACGATGTGTGACTATGCAACGGGTATTGGGGGTGGAAACTGGTGCGGAATCGGAACCAATGAGCCGCTCAACATGAGTACCACAATCACTCTCTGGTTTCTCGTTGAGTGCGTATTAGTGAATTAGGGACAGTCAATGAATAGTGTTTGGGAATTAGTATTCAAGAAGCAGGTTAACATGACAGCAGTAACCTCTGAATGCGCCGCACAACATTCCGCGGGGGCGGGCCATTGCTCACAGGGATTCAAATGACAATGTCATTTAAATGCCACGGAGTGATATTGAAGTGACAACAGCAGACAAGGTCCGTTGTTCGTAAGAGGCAGTCCCATTGGCACAGCTTCCACACCGAGGCAAGTGCGAATTGCCACACCCATAAACAGGTGTGAAAAGGCTATGGTCATAGGATTGAGAAAGCAAGATAGAGCAAATGTTAAGGTGGTGGAAACAAAAGCCTTAAATGGGGACGACGTCAGATCAAACGATCCTCCCTGTTCAAGTAAGCATTAGTGTGTGCAGGACGTTATCACATAGGGCGTGAAGAATATTGCAATTTTAGAACGGATAAAAGCGTAACATTTGAAAGGTAATTAGTGCGGTGTTGAAATAGCGGGGTAAATTTGGAATAAAAGTGGAAACCAAATGGGGCAAACAGATGTGACAAAACAAAAGTACGAATAAATACTAGGGGAGAGGAGCAAGACAATGTAGCTTTGGCCGTCAGGTGCAAATAATCCTACATCCAGTGATCGGAGTACCGAAATTAGATTGGCAAGCGAGTGGGGCAGACCACGATATGCATTCAACAGAAGGGCCGTCTGATCTGATAACCTACGGGGGGCCCTGAGGGCATTCAAACTCCAGTGCTACGACGGGTTCCTCCTGTGGAGTCTGCTAAACCAGTTATAACTAAAATAGGATGAAAGATGTGTGCACTAAATGGCATTAAAAAGTTGGCCACGATTTCTCCAGTGAGAAATTTAGGTGAGTCAGACTTCATTTTCAC
Organism: Dicrocoelium dendriticum; assembly: GCA_944474145.2. Classification (NCBI taxonomy): domain Eukaryota; kingdom Metazoa; phylum Platyhelminthes; class Trematoda; order Plagiorchiida; family Dicrocoeliidae; genus Dicrocoelium; species Dicrocoelium dendriticum. The sequence goes on from OX104065.1 coordinate 111,976,731, forward strand.
CGCAGTACGCATGAGGATAATGGTGCATATGTTTTGTGGATCTTTACACTCACAATAAGAAAGGGAGCGATTAAATGGATACCTTCATATCCTTTAAATGTTGCGACCATTGTTTTCCAGTAAGCGTATCTTGTCGATCCACCCAATCAGACAACTCGGCGATTTTTCTCTTGTAGTACGGACTCCCTGGCATTAGCTGTACGTGAAGATGAATAGAAGATGACTGTAGAGTGGGTGATAATAAAACCTCATGTTGCATATATAAAGGTACCTATAGACCATGTACATACACAAACTTTAATACCGGCAATGTTAATCAAACATCAGGCGGACCCCCAAGCAATGGTCCAACTAGCGGTTGGAATAGAAACAAGAAGCAAGAAGTGTTCACTAGAATTTATGTGCAAATCATATGTATTATCCATAATAAGGAAGCAAGCCATCATGCACATACCGATTGCGAACGACAGGAGCATTTATGCGCCATTCATTGGGAACAAAGTTAAGTTCAGAATAGCAAGAAGAAACTGCACTTCAGTGTACTTATGAGAGCAAGTATGTGGTTCCCATCCGCATGCCTCCCGGTCTTATTCCTTCGGGTTTACACTGGATATGGGGTATGTGATTGGAGCTGTGGGTGGTGCAGCGCAAGCCATCCATGGTCCCTCTGTAGGCGCAGGCGTCCTGTGGCTTGCCACAGTGACAGGCGAATCCGAAACCGGATGCCGCCAACATTGTGGGCCGATCTAAGAGGAGACTATCCACGAGGATTTCATAGTATGTCCCATGCAACATGGTGGCAGACGGCCTGGAGTTGTGGCTAGCTCCATTGCCTGGCACACACTTGATTGCTCTGGTTGCCAACATCCACTTGAATCACTCAGGATCACTAGTCGACAGAGCCCTGCCCATTTGCTTCAGGTTGCAGACGCCTCAGCGACGCGTAGGCTGAAGCGTAATTTGTGTAAGCAGATGGAATTTCTGACTACACTTACCTTACCTTAGTGAGGCGTAATGGATTAGCATCATTTAAATCAAATGATTTTATACGCCGTTATACCTTTGTGTGCTACATAGTGGTAGCTTCACTGATTGTCTGTCAACAAGTGTTGGGGGGACTCGAAATATCTGGATTCAGGATATACTATTGGAATGCTGCTTCTTCTTGCTATTCTGAAGTTTGTAAATGGAAAGTCTTGTAGGAAAGTTAAGTTCAAGCGTTGCTCAAGGTGACCATTAGTCTGGTCAGTCGTCAACATCTGTGTGTCGGGTTCCACTAGCACCTCAGGCTATCACTACCTGACGAGTTCAAACCAGGACGAAACTGGTCGATCGTAGAGTGCAGTGTTCCGAGAGATTAGCTCCGAAACTCACCACTTCGGATGCGGTCTCGGTGATGAGGATAATCGAGGTTCACTTCACGGTGAACCTTGGTTTCGATTAGGATTTCGTGCTGTAATCCAGACACACACAGTGCACTCCGAAACCCAGCGAAGTCGGATTCGCTTGCTGCCAACTCGTTGCCCAGCTATGAGCAACCAAGTTGTTGAGCTTGTTTCAGTGACAAAGTTTGTTCACACACACGGTAGTATCACAGGTAAGCCATTGGGCAATCATGTGGAGTCATGTCTGGTTCGGGAAGCTCAGTGGAGTGAGCGGTGTATGCCAACTAGATAATATAAAAGCATGTACTGGGATTTTCACATGGGTCTGAATGAGACCAAACAAGCTCCAGTCGAGAAGGCAGAACTCACTAGCTTGAGCATATGCATGAATTCCTGTACGGATTTCACATCCTCTTCGTTGAAAGAGACCCGTGAGCTGATATCGTCAAAAAGTAATTTTGATAACGAAATGTATATATCATCTGCATACACCGGATCAATCCTATAGTTGGTTGGACTGAGGGGAGAAAATTGGAGAGATGGTTAAATGATGCCGGGAAAATGAAATGTTTGCAAAAGTTTCGAAGAGAAAACGTAATGCGATTAAATGTCGTAGCAGTTGAAGTGGTGCGCACGCTGGGTCGCAGAGTCAGTTGGAGTACAACGAGGGAAAGCAATGGACCAACACAAACTTTATCTACAAAACCAGAGATATTTCACCAACAACAGGGACAGGGACTAACGAGCTGACCTCAGTGTGGTTACCTACAATGAACAAACAAACTACGCAGAGAGGGAGAATAAGCAGGTAATACAGGCACGGCTACCGGTGAAAACTGAATGAAATGGCTTTCCAAACACTGTAATATTTGCATGCTGGTTCCCCTATGGGATTGATGGGTCTCATTGACTGGTGCAGGACGGTTCGGTTGCTCTACTATGAACCGAGTGCAAATGTGCGGTAGACGCAGATACATTGGCTTGTGTTACCATAACGATAACAGTCGACAGAAGTGATACATGGCAATGATACTTGGCCATATATGGATACTACAACTCATGACCATATATATTATTATGCTATATCACACTTCTTAGACTTCGTTTGACAATTTAGAAATTATGTTCCAACATTTAAGTCGCTTTTCCCATTATAGCTGCGTCGCACTGAAATGTTGTCATTTACCAAATGATGCACCTTTCGCTCTCATTGTACTTAACGCCAGAGTCTGTTGCTAGTAGAATCTTCGTTTCATTCTGGAGTACTTTTCTCACAGGATAAGGTTTTCGGCATGAGTCCGCATTTTTAGATGTCCCAAAACAACGACTAGGGAAATTACAAGAACGCTTGCCAAATTCTATGTATTCCTTGCAAATTGATGCCTGTATTTTTGGATTATTGTTAGATATTTACGCGTTATATATTTTTAATGGTAATCATTTTATGGCTGTTCCTTATCTACCTTGATATTATTGTTTATTTTATTTCTTCTCTGAGTTCACTACGAACTGGGACTTCTGAACGTGATTTAATCGAGCGATGAAGTTGGATTGCGCGTCAGTGTGCTTGAAAGAATGGCTCATCTCATTTCCGTCTTCTGATCAGATTGTGCTGGTTCAGATCGACGGGACATCCGTTAACGGAGGGTATAACTCCAGCACAATCTTCGGCACTTCACGCTGAATAACATGCATGTGTGAAACTGACATGGATAACATAACATATTCCATCTAAGATGTAGAGGGGGCCAAATGGAAAAGTCTGTACATATTTTGACCTTTCCCTATGTGGGAATAGTCTCTCGCATCGTCGAGAAATAAAGGATTTATTTATTTACTTATAAAGGGATAAAGAAAGTTAATCATAGAACAGGGTTGATAAGAGCTACAATAGCTAGATGAATGAACTAACAGTCGGTGCTACCGACTTTACGACTGTACCAGATGAGAGAGAAAAGCTGAGCGCTGATGTGACAGATCCCGATGCCCCCATGCGAAGGTAAGACATGCACCGTAGAGAGTTTTTTAGTTTGACTAGGGGCCTAAATGATGCGCGCTTGTCTTGCAAAGCAAATGTTACTTGTTCGAATTCGTATAGGTGCGGGAAACCTCGCAATATTATTCGCCGGCGCACATCTGGTGATGATCGCGTGGCAGCGAAGCGTCGGTGTAGTGCACCAGCGTACTGCCGATATCCTCCCCTTCTCAGTTGCATGTACAGGTTTCAATGTCACCAACTGGCAACACTAGGCCACACTGAAAGGAGCACATTATGGGCCAGAAAGCGAATATCCACTCCGATAGTTAGTCGGCAATGGCGAAAGCGGATTAGATGTTTGCCCCTATCTGCAGTACCTCATCGGGGTTTGAGGTATACATCAAAGTGGAAACGTCTTATATTAGTGTTTTCGGCAGATAACATGTAGTAGCGGATACAATACTAAAAACCCAATGTAATCAGTTATCCGCATGGCAGAACTCCAGGTTGAATTGGGGTCTGGAGCAGTTCGTTCAACAATAAAGGAGACAAATCTGGGAATAGATCGATTGTTTAGTTTCCCAATTGTAGGTTTTCTCAGAAGGAAGTTTCTCGGAAATGGACTTCGGCTGAGTTGAAACCCAACTCGGACTGATAACCTTACGTACTATCTTCATCTATAAACGACCCAGAGCAATCATAAGACTTGTAACCATATATCGTACCTGAGCATGAAGGACAGGCCGAGACTGTGTACTTAACAGAACCGCGCTTGACACAAAGTGAGTTGGGTGCTTAAAGGTTTGCAGCTTATTTAATGTTATGAATTATCCTCCTATGGAAGCAGGTGGCTTCGGAGGTCTACTTCACGGCTTAGTAGTTATTTCGTATCGACTTTACCGCTTTGGAGTTTGAGATTGGACAAAGAGGAGGGAACAAAACAGCTCGGAGCTCCGCGTGACAGGACTACCGAAGGTGGTATGGCGGCGTGTAAGAACGATTGATGGGAATTGAGCAAGTATTATGGACAGAAGGACAATCCTATTGATATGAGCTATATGTAGTAGACGGTAATGCATTTAGTCCGGATCTATGGTGGCGCCTAATTAGTAAGACATGTAGTAGCGCGATGCGAGGTTCATACTGGTACGCCCTTCACGGCTAGGCAGTGTCACAAGCTTGCATGATCAATAGAGTCGAAGGTTGCTTTCAGGTTATGAAAACCTATCATGGTCGTCTATGTGTCGGTGCTCTGGTAAACGACGAAGAGTAAATATGTGGTCGATGCGACCAAGACCAGTGTGGAAGCCAAAATGGCTCACAGTGATTCGACTATAACAAGGAGCAGCAAGTCGTCGAAGAATGAGACCCCCGAGAATTTGGTAATAGAAAGAGGTCTGAGTAATGAAACACAAGGTCGTGCGACAACCTGAGAGGGGTTTGTTGGCCAACCAAATGCGAAGGCTTGTTGCTCGCGACCATATGTACCAGTGCACCCTACAGCCGTTTGTGGATCCCCCATGGCACGAAATGGTGCATGGATCCTTGCCTACGAGTGCGATAACTTCCCAAATAAACTCCTCAGAATTGGTTAATGTAGTTGCCTTCCGAAGAACCGTGCTGTACGCACAGATGCACGGTAATTTTTGCATTTCATAATGTGTATCTTCCAAGCCGCACTGCTGCAAGGATTCGGAACCGCTGACTCATGTCTCTCTGATGGGAGGAATGCTATTAAATACTGGCTGTGCAACGTGCAGCAACAAGGCATCCAGTCAGGTGTAACAGTAACTCCTGTCAAGTACTTAACTATCTGAAACTGCAGATAATCGATTTTCAGGACTTGGAAATCGTCGACTTTAGTTTATATGCTACGTGTAGGTTATAAAAATAAACGATTCATGCACTATCTTCCCTTATCGTCTCTGGCATTGACGTAAGGTTATTTCAGACAATAGACATTGGTTGTTCGTAGCGTTTCGTTGAAAGCGCTACGAACCGTTTTACTGCAAACTGATAGTGTGGATGCTTACCACCTGCATGGAATACCATAGAAAAAGGTGGACGGTTGGAGTGCATTGCCACTGGTCTAAGTCAGCCTCGGCTACGCCGACCCAACCTAGATTACGCCGAGGCAATGGTGCCTAGGAGAGACAAGGCGGAGCGCCGTGGTTCGTCCATCAGCATGCACTGTGATTGGCTCGTGAGTTCAAAGTGATTGCATGGTACGTAAGGACCCGAGTGACAAGCCTTCGCACCTGATTGGCAGACAAAACCGCTTCAGGCTGTCGCACGACGTTGTGTTTCAACCACTAGAAAATGTAGCGTTTCCTCTCGGAAGCTCCACTCAGTGAAAACGGTGTGAACCGTCTCAGGAACGACTCATTGAGCTGGGTGGGTAGAGTCACCTCCATCTCAGGAAGGATGGAGGGACGTAGTCTGGTCCAGGTGCCTTGTTTCGTTTCATCACGGCAAGCCCATGTCGAATCTCTTCTAGAGTGGGAGGTGTGACATCAAATTCACACGTCGGCTAGTGTGGCAGCAGACCTGCTTTACAAAATGTTTCACCCAAGGACCTAGCTGATGTGACTGAGAATAGATTAATCTTCTATCCTTTTCAGCTATTGTCTTACTAACAGGTTTCCTTAGATCCGTGTTCCGGATGAGTTGGAATAGTACTTGGGCTGTTCACAGCAGCACTAGCCATCTCAATCACACAGGCCCTTGTCACAAACCAAAGTTGCCAGTCGATCTGAAGACTCAGTGTCGTTCGTTGTTTGAGGACGTTACGGACAGCTGAAACAGTACCCAATAGAACCTGTTTCCGTGCTTAGATCAATCTGATCGGTGCCTGACACATTTACAGTTGGGACGTCTCAAGTGCAGTTCAAACGCGCACACTTGACGCCGAAGATATTCTTCATGGCACATTTGAGACGATCCCAGTCAACGCTCGACTCACCAACCTGATTAATCACTGACAACTGGTGGGCTAGTTCGTCACGATGTTGCTGAAGTGCAAACCGTGAGAAGTACATAAGTTAGGTGCTTTTCGAAGCAGGAAGAATGAAGGCCAAGCGTGCGCCCACTAAAGCATAATCGAGGGTTCAGGCCCGTACTCCAGATTCACCGACAATCTTGAACCGATGTGCGCCATCTATGGCTGGTGGTAATAGAGTCAATTTGAGTCCAGGTCATGGATGGATTTGGTGGGCGCTAGGTGACATGATGTGAACGCTTGTGCTAAAAAGCAGTGCCACTAATATAAAGATTGTACTCAGCACATAGTTGCAGGAATCAATCACCAATGTCTGTTCGGATTGAAGCGACCCCGAAATGGCTTCCCATGTGTTGTTCAGAGTCCGATAGGCGACCCACCTTGGCATTCAGGTCACCAGCGACAATCACGATGCCAGTATACTTCGCTATGCGAAGAAGAGATCAAAGCCGTCGATAGAAATGGACTTTGATACCCTCCGAAGTGCAGTCAGAAGGGGCATAGACGAAGTTAATGAAAATGCACCTTGTCTTCTGATGGTGTAGATTAAGCTGAATGGAAGTTCGAAGTCGAACCGCACGCATGCGGCTGTTTACTGGTATCCAGTCGAGTGGATTGCCTTCACCATGTTGTTGAGGGTGATACAGATACCGTAAATACTTTGAGCCATTGACTCCGTATCGCCAGAAACGCAAAGAGTGTAATCAGCAGATGCGAAACCAAGGAGTCAACTATTTGTCACGACAGTGTTATCATGTGTGCGCGTTTTGGAAACAGCACACATTGATAGCAGAATGAAGAGTGTTAATTAGGGCAGCTTGTTGTCCGATCTGACCCAGAGTGTGGACTTCAAACGAACCGCTGTAAAATGAGACGCTTGGTTTGAGGGACGAGCCACACGTATCGACAGCATCACTTGCGAGGTCAAGGGCATTCTCTTGTATTGACAAGAGTTGCAGGTAGAGAGAAAAACAAGAAGAGGGGGTATCATCGCCGTGGTAGGAAGGACAGATGATGCTCTCCGTCCGCCCATTCCGAGAGAGGGGTTTGGTTCGTAGTGACCGACTTCTGGCCTCTGACTTAACAGTCTGACGTAGAATGTAGTGCGGTACATGGAGGTTCGCTTGAGGGACTCCACTCGGAGCCTTTGGTTCAACAGTCTGACACACAAGGCAGTGGAGAGCAAGTCCAGCTCGGTAGTGTGGTCGCAGGGACCCGCTGGAATCTGCCTGATGCTTGTCACACAGCATTTGAACAGCATTAGAACAGTTCATGTGTCTTCTGAACGTTGTGTGTTACGCACCTGCGACTATGGCCAACCGCAGATGGGAGTTGGCCAGTTCGCACCAATTTGACCAGCGGCTGCCGGGCTTGAGGCAGGCGGTAGCAAACCGTTAAACACCAGACGGAGCTTTTCCATCGTCGGAAACAATGCGTGGCACTCGTGCTCTAGGCCAACCGAGCTGTGAGCTTATAACCCGCAAACTTCTGTCTTCTATGGCTAAGTTTAAGGAAAGTATAACCCAGCGCAGCTCAGTAGATTACTGTCGCGGAGCTCGCATAGCTCCGCGGAACTTGCGCAGATTGCGCCGGGCACACCTTATGCATACCATCACCATGCGGCGACTCAGATTGCGCAAGTAACAACCGAACCACCCCCAGGACATTGATACCAAGCCACACTGAAGCATCTGAACTCTACTCAGGACAGTGAAGCATCTATAGTGCAAGTTGCAGTGAACCTAGTGAGCTCTCCACAGTGACAATGAGTTTCCCTCAGGACATTACCACGGGGTGACAACTCATGTGCTTTGCCAACATCCACCTTCCACTATAGTTTATGCGTTACACTGCTAGACCAACTGTCTCCTGGAGCCAGATGGACGAGGTAGTGGGTAATAGACACGTAGGCACCTTGTCAACATGCACATCAAGCGCAGCCACACCTGGGATGTCAAACAACAGCCAATCATTCGAAATGCCGATATCGAATAAAGTAAACGCATATGACGACATAAATACTCGCTAAATGAGCATATGGAAGAAATTGGTTAAATGTGAATACGCGATACGTACAAAATGTCCGAAAGTTATTTAAAAAATACCACGCGATAAAATTACGCAAGTTTACCACAATTGGCATGAGCGACGTGTGTAAGTTGGGAGAAGATTATCAAGTAGGCAGAACAAAAATAAAATAAAATGAATTTTATCCACATTAAAAAAACCTAGTTTAAGTGTAAGTTGGTTTAGCCCAACTGCGGTGAAGAAGCATCATGAATGCGACATCAGCCTCAGCATGGGGCATTGCTATTATAATGATCTATAAATACGAGTGTAGGAGGCATGCCCCGCATTGGCTGAGTCCGTAAAAGAACTATTTATAACAGCCAGTCTTTCTCGCCTGGGTTACAGTGCAGTCGTGCTAGGTTACACCTTTTTCGTCTCCAGTCTCAGCTCGCGTGTACGTCTGGCGGCCAGGTCATGTTAGCCTACAAGGTTCCGAATTCGATTGTCTAGGTTGCGCGCGTGGGGTGTTATTTTTGAAGAACGTTCGTCCGTTGCGACTAAGAGTCGAAACAACTCGGACGTGTTATAACCAAGGCTACACGTCCCGATTTAGGCGGGACAGTCTCGCATTTTAAGCTGTCGTCCCGCTTCGTTAGAAATGCTAGGCGGGACGCACTAATGTCCCGCTTTGAGGTAGTAGACATCGCCTTGAGCATGTAGAGTGTACGTGAAAAAAACCAAAACCAATCAGTGGCGGTGCGTGAAAAACGCAAGACCAAAATAAGTGGGTGGGCATGAGTTGGGCGGGATAGTCGACTACGTGGGTGGACAACGTGGCAAGGAGAATTTTTACGACAATATAAAAAAGAGGGAAGAAAAGCGATGATGAAAGTTTTGTCTTTATTGGAGGACGTCTGCATTAGGTACAGCTTGGTGAGAAAATCATGTCTAAACGAACGGAGAACGATGTTCCATTTATTAAGAAGGCAACACGCGACAACGATTCGCAGGTTCGATGTGACACATGCATACCCGAATTTTCTATTGCTGACGGCGGCAGATTGGATATCCCAAAGCACTGAAAATCGAATCGCAGTGTCTACGGTAGCATCTTCTACCACTGTGACCAATTAGTTCCAACCAGCAACGTTTGGAAACACAGAAGCCAAGTTAGCAGCCGCAGAATGTCTCTTCGCTAATCACGTGGTATTTTATAACTAGAGTTTCCACTTCATGAACTGCGCCAGCAAGTTGATAAAGAAAGTATTCGAGCAGAAGTTTGCTTGTGCCCGCACAAAAGATGAGGTAATAACAACTAATATCTTATTCCTATTTGCCAGAGACCAACTACAAGAAAAATCGAAGAAAGCAAAATTCGTGTCAATATTCACAGACGCCACATACCACCAGGAAGTAAGGATGTTCCCACCAGCTGTGAAATATGTTGTGCCGTTATCGGGTATTGAAGTGGTTATCAGTTTTGCAGTCACTTACTGAAGACACACTGGACGCCATTTGTGAATTTGTAAATAATTTGTTAGAACAAAATAAGATGACCAGAAAAACTGTGGGATTTTGTACTGAAAAGGCCTACACAAATTTCGGTGGCGTTCAACAAAGGGGACAAAACAATGTATTTGCGAAATTAAAATCTTCGATTATAGAAAAAGTTGGGGGAATTGGTTGCGTGACCCACATTGTCCACAACACATTGCAAAAGGCAGCTGACTGTCTTCCGATTAATGTTGAGATAGTTGTAATGAAAATACATTATTACTTTTACATTTACACATTTCATGTTGAAGAACTAAATCAATTCTGTGACTGCAATGGTAGAGTACCAACACATTCTAGGATACGGGAAAACCAGATGGCTTTCACCTATACCAGCAGTGGAGAGAATCCTGAAACTCTTTTCGGCGTTGAAATCCTATTTTCTGTCTCGACAGAAGTGTCTTACAGTATAACAATGTTTTTTTTGGAAATCCCTGCGCTGGGCTGCGCCTCTGCTTTATACACACAATCTCTGCCGTTTATCATGCTACTGTACTAAAAACTGCGGAACAAAATATTTCAGCACTGGAAGTGTCGTCTTTAATGTACGAACTCCTGCTTAAATGCAGGGACAGGAGCAGAAATAGCTTTGTTCCAAACGAGGTCAAGATGCGAATTGGCCAACTAGAGAAAGTGGGTCTCATTAGAAAAACAGATGTGATGAATATTATCACCAACTTCTACGACAATTTCGTCAATTATCTACAGGAAAGAATGAAAGAATTTTAAGAACTGAGTGGTTTCAGTTGGGTGGCATTGTAGCAACCACCGTCCTGAAAGAAAGTTGAAGTAAGCGTCAGTCTTTTGTGAGTTGGAATCCCTGACCTGGAAACCAATGACGACGAGTGGTCTGGCGAAGTTAACAACGTGAGTAGGTTTGAATCAGCCGGCAAAATTTCCGATTAGAACTATGAACAAATAAAGGTTGACTTGCGGTGAGTAGAAGTCTTTTCTGATTTTCAGGCCAACTCGGTCCCATGTGAACGAGTACAAAAACGTCTTGAATTTGTTCGCTGTTTCCCTGGGACCAATACACCCACTCATGTACACTGGATGGACAAGCGAAAAAACGCAGCCTAGCGTTCAAACACTGAAAGCGATGATTGTGGTGAAATGCAGTTTTGTGAACAAGAGCACCGGGTATCTCTGCGAAGGACTTCTCGACATGCTGATGCATCGCCCAGATCTAGTATGCAAAGCACATTCATCTGAGAAGTATTGCTCTACAACTGTGGTTCCAAATGTTATAATGCCAAGCAGCGTAGCAACTTCCGTAGCGCAGACATTGTACTGACTAATAACGCAAGTACTCCTTGTTATTGTAGTGAAGTAATACATGTAGATATTGAACATTTCGATTATGTGTACTGTCTGCATAAGCTGAAACAACAGAGGGGCAGGTTAACCGTCCCACCATGGCCTGCGAAAAATCTGGCCACCTTAGTTATAACAATCACAGAGGTACACAAACCATTGCATCACGTTAAGGTTCAGTCTCGTTTTGATTATGTGGGTGCTAGATTCTTTCTAATGACGAACCGACATTTTTGAATACAACGCACTCGTTGCCAGAGAACAAATTAGGAAGAGGAATAACAACGGGGTTGAATGGATTTTGTTCCTGCATCTAGTCAAGTGCGGAACAAAACGGCGACAGGGATATCGCAGCGCAGGCAGACTCACCCTATGATGATGTGGGCGTGGCATCGGTGTGGTAATGGAACGTAATAAATGGGCCTTTCCGCTTCTGAAAGCATCTTCATAGTATGGAGGTAGTAATGCGTATGGCCACGTGCACTAGCCTCCTGATCGGCGGTGGCGCTTGCTAGACTTTTCCCCACCAGACTGTTCGTCGATTACCAACTTTCGTTTCGGTCAGTAGAGTGGATGCGGACGTTGGCCAGGCAAATCTCCCCACCTATCGGCCTACCGTTCTCATGTGGAATCGTAAAGATCCGAAATCAGAAAGTTTAATATATTGATTGGGAAACTGTGGAAAGACTCAGTGTTAAAGATTTTATAGAAACTGCTAATAGCTTGCAGATAGCTTGACATGTGCAGGTGTGTCACTGGTTGCTGGTTGGAGAAATCATTGTCGTTGAAAGTTATTTCGAGTCCCATAAGTGGTGGGCCCTTTCGCAGCAGTGAATTCCCTCCATTGGTGATAAAACGCCTGCAACGAAATAGTTTGGCTCGGAGAACAAAGCTAAACCTGAACAGACAACCCGAGCTACAGGTACTCCGCTTTATTGCTAACAGTGAATTCCCTGTTGACCGCTTGCCTCATTAGTCAATACAGTTGGTCACTCCACCTATTCCTTCAACAATCAGAAACCGGAGAGGGTTAATTTTGTTGTAATTTTGTTGCAGACGTTTCATTGCCAAGCTAGGCAACATCCTCAGATCGGCTATTAGGGTTTGATTCGCAGAGCCTCGTAGGCCACTTCCAGATCCAAGTGAATATTGATCGTCTCCTGCTTTGAATGTCAGTCTTCGATTGGCTCACGTGGGTCGGTCAAGGAGTGGCGTCTTTTCCCTGTCGATCTGGTACTTAGTGTTGTTCTCACTTGCAGAGCTTCGTAGACACTCGCTAGTTCCAGGTGTATGTTGATTGAGTTCCGGCCCGAATGCCAGGACTCGATGAACTCACGCGCTCTTCGGTTCTTCGCTCTACCGAGTACCTTGACGTTTCCCAGATCGAATTGATGGCCTTCGGCATCGGAAGGTGAGGACAACAATAAGTACCAGATCGGCAGGGCGAAGATGCGACCACTTGACCGACCCATGTGAGCCAATCGAGGACTGACATTCAAAGCAGGAGACGAAAAAAATTCACTTGGATCTGGCAGTGGCTTACAACGCTCTGCGAATCAGATCCTACTAGCCGCATTGAGGATGTTGCCTAGGTTGGCAATGAAACATTTGCAACAAAATTGCCCAACCCGGAGAATACATCAACCCTGTCATCCCCACCACGAACTACAGGTATTCACAATAATTTCAAACCAGAAATCTAGTTGCATTCCCCAGACGGAGTTTGACAGAAAGTAATGCTAGATGTTGACTGCATTTGCATTATCGACGCACACTAACTGCGCAACAGAGTTCATCGTCCCATAAAATATGACCCATTAGCCGGCTCATCAGGTTATGGATGCCACGCCTACAAAGGTCGTGGTGACAGGTAAGTTAGTGGCAATAGACCCAGCCCGATGAAGTTAAATGACATTTTGCAGACCAGAAGGATATATCGGTTGGTTCAAACGCGCAACATGGTTCAAGTGTGCATCGTATGCTCTGGGTGCAGGTCATTGGCTGTGCAGTAGTTTGTACTCATTCTAAGAATCCGATTGTGTTGCAGATAAATTGCCGGACAAAACATGTATCAATAAAGTTGCATCTGAGATTTTCGTTGGGAATACGTTTCATCCGGTCTCCAATAGGACTGCTCAGATGCAGAACACAGTATCCAGGGTGAACACGTAGTGAACAATAGGATTTTAACCACTAGTACATATCGATTTGCATCGCTTACCTTGGAATGCCGTGAAGACGCCTAGGAGAAAAGCTGGACAACCACGTGGGGCACACAACTCCTGTGGAAATGGTGCATAGTCGAAGTATCAAAGCAGTGACGGGTTTTCGAGGGTGTGCATATTATTCCTCATTTGGGAATGGTGTTTACACGCCGGGTGTGTATGAACCGCGTGCGAGTCACCACATACGAAACAACCTGGTCGCGAATGTCAGTAGAAAACATCGGCACCAACGGTGGCCAGATGCCTCGCTTCTAAACTAAGGCACAGGCAGTTATAACTAGGCAGGCTAACCTCCCCCCAACACAGCCCAAACAATCCGTTTGGGCCACAATGTGTGTTCGTTGCGCCGACTCGACTTTCGTCTGTGGTTAGTAAGGCATATTGCTGGCTGCAGCGGCATATCTAGAAACCGTTAACAGATATCTTCCAAAGTTATAGAAGACTGTTATTAACCGATAATAAACATTAGAACAGAAACGGCGTGTCGGGAGCAAGCAACTCCGAAACCCATCCAAAAACGCTGTTTCAGACACAAGCTAAAAATCTAAAGCATTGTCTTCACGCCTCCTACCGTATCATAGTATCCTCATACCTTGTCTGTCAGGCCTATTTGTCGACCCAAAGAGACGCATCGCTATCATGCTCTACTGGTTGCTCGAGTGACATACACGAACACACACGTCTTACACTGCTTTTCACGACAGAACTCGGAGAGGAGGTGGACTAATCTTGTATCATGGAAGTCACCTTCAGTGGGAGGTCAAAGAGTGCACAGACACTCCGGATAATGATTCCCTCTGGTGTTGTTTAACAGATGTTATAAAGGTCTTTGGTTCACTGTAGACCAAACACTACTCCGAAGATGGACTGTTAACTGCTTTGAGGCGTGATCTAAAACGAAAATGTATTCACACTTTTACTATGGGTGTTTACAACATGTATTTTTTGGAACATCCGCCACGATCAGAGAATAACTTAGATTCGAGCTGCGAAAACATATTTGCAGCATTCTGGTTGACAACCATGTGGTTTCACCCATAGGCCCAAAACAGTTAACAGACTCTACTGGCCTCTGTTTTTCCTAACGAGAAGCATGTGGTTGACGTAGCAACTGTAGAGTGCCATTTGAGTCACAATAATCGCGCGGTTATATGCTTCCGGTTCACCTGCCATGTAAAATATTCTAATGATTACGCCGAAGTGGTGAATACCATCACGAAATACGGCCTCTTGGCTGAGTTTGTCAGCGTACCGATCCGACCCTTCCTCGATAAAGATCCTATGTAGGGCGCCTAGATGGAATGCATCAATAGGTTCAAATGGCTGGTCGAAGAGGGTCTGCAATCGGACCAGCAAATGTTTGGCAAAAAATAGGATCCGGAAGTTTAGGACAATGCGCGAAGTAGTATAACGAGTGCGCTTAAGATCCATACATAATCCAACCTAAGTACTGCGTTTAACTTAACTCGGCAAATAAAGCAGCACAAAGCTATATTACGATGGGAACCTCCAGTATCCTCCATGGGCTACTGTGCAAATACGCCAATAATACTCGAAAGTTGAGGGAGGGGTTCCGTCCATGCTGTATAGTCGATGATCAGCAGGGACAGCCAAAGAAACGACCGACGCTCCGAAGATGCAATGTGCTCCCGCATTGAAACGAGTTCCGCCGTCGAGTGATCTCCGTACCATCTTTATACCGTCGCCAGGACTCAGTCACCTGTCAGCAGACGTTGAGATTGTGCTGTGGGAACTTCAACTCTGTCAACACAGCTCCCTTGAGGTAGATGTTACTTGTCCAAAGCCCCTGAGAGTCACAGCAATGAGCCTAGCTGAAACGATGGTCAGGTTCTCTCGACGGTGTCTTGATTAGAACCAAGTTCCTAGTTTGTGAATATATATACATATATGTAGAAACAACTTTTATACGGTCAGCTGAGTATTGGGAAGCGGCACGTGGGGAAATCAAAGTTACGTTACCAGGACATGATTAAAGTGAGCCTCACACGTTCTAATCTTGATTGCATATAATGGGAATCGAAGGCGGTTGATCGGCGTGCGTGGCGCGATCTAATCACGAAGGCAGTTGCTGAAGTGCGGGAGAAAGCCCTCATGCATGCAGAGAAGAAGCGGCAGTTGCGGAAGCGGCAAGCACCGATGAATTGTACTCCATCGACATCGAGCGCATGGCGCTGTAGAACATGCGGTCGCGAGTGCCTTAGTCAGGTAGGCCTAGTGAGCCATGAGAGAGGTCACTCGGGACCACTGCCGAAGCGACGACGGGTCCCGCAGTGAACGTAGGCAGCACCGGCGCAGCGTTTGTAGGCACGCTGAATTCGATTTACTAACCGCATGCTTGCATGCTAAGTCTTTTTATTTCAGGTGGTGGGTTTTCAGTTCTCTCCTAATGCCTTTCTTTCTCATATAAATGTCTAGCGGGCCATGAGCTATGCCATTAGGGGCCACTACAGAAGCGACGACGGGTCCTACAGAGAATTACGGCGAGCCGGCACAGCGTTTGTAGGCACGCCGAATTCGATTTACTAACCGCGTGCTTGCATGCTAAGTCTCTTTATTTCAGGTGGTGGGTTTACAGTTTTTACCTTAATGCTTTTCTTTCTCATATAAATATCTCCCTGTACTCTATTTCATTAACTTGCACAAATCGCCTAAGCCAATTGTATTCGATTTCCAAAACATTTTTGCGTTCGTGGCATTCCGTGAACTATACTTTCTGACCTCGTGCACTTAGCTAGGATTTGATTGTAATCAACTTATTACATATGCTATTTAATTAAGGTTTATATCCCCGTTTCCTTATGCATTAATCGAGTTTCTCTCTCTCTTTTTCTTTCTCTCTTTCAAGTGTTTGGCTGTTGTTTGATATCCCCGATGTGGATGCGCTTGATGTGCATGTTGACAAGGTGCCTACCTGTCTATTACCCACTACCACGTCCATACTGGCTCCAGGAGACAGTTGGTCGTTGCTGGAGGGGACAGGGTGCACGGTCCTTGTGGCCGTGTTAGGATCAAAGAGTGGTTCCATGCAGTCAGTGTGGAGCAGACTACGGTCCAGCCACCGCCTTGTGTGCGCTTGATTCCCAAATACAGTGTGCTTGTGTTTGCCTGTGAAGGAGTGTGGGCCGGCTCCGTTGATGAAACATGGTTCCCATCCGCATGCCTCCCGGTCTTATTCCTTCGGGTTTACACTGGATATGGGGTATGTGGTTGGAGCTGTGGGTGGTGCAGCGCAAGCCATCCATGGTACCTCTGTAGGCGCAGGTGTCCTGTGGGTTGCCACAGTGACAGGCAAATCCGAAACCGGATGCCGCCAACCAATGTAGAACGCTTGAAGAGCAGTACGATTAACAGAGTGCTACAACATATGGAAGAAGAAAACAAGCACCTCTATTCACAAAGGGTACACGGCAGCTCTTCGTTCGGTGCTATTAAAGAACATGGTAGTCATCACTGCAAGCGCATACTTGGCGAATTTGTAGCTTCCGGTAGTACGTTTTCCGTCGACAACGTCCGTGCGTCACCAACAGGTAGATAGTCCAGGATAGTTAGAGTGAGTCAACCGATGTTCAGGAGGGCGTATATGTGATGTATCTGAGATTCCCCAAGGTAGTAAACCATCTGAGCTCTTATTCTAAGCCTCAGTAGTATGAGATCGGTTGTCTTCTCTTGAGCTGGATCATCAAACTTTTCTCTCAAGAGTAACTGGTGGTCAGAGTTCGATGATTTCAAGCCGACTCCACACACTTCGAATGCAGCGTATCACACGTCTAAGTGTGAGGTACACGTCTGTTTTAGGTACTCATTAGTGACCTCGCAAGAACTATCGATTCAAAGTTCGTGTCTGTGAGAAGTCGAAAACGGCTAGTCTATACGCATGTATTCTGTATATTTTTGTGGGTTAACTTAGGCACTACAGCGTGGTTGCGTAACATTTTCTAACATCTTCTCGTTACCATAGCAGACATTTATAATGCCGGGTAGACACACGTGCTCATATAAGTCAGTAGCCCCTAAATCTCACTTGGACTGTGAAGTCGTAGGGTAAGCCGGTTGATTCACTGAACGAGCCAATCACTAAGTACAATTGCATCCAAAAGGAACCGAATGGGTTCAAAATAAAACTGGAATCTTTTGATCGTTTGGCAACGACAACCAAAATACTCGAACCTCTGACTGTCCGACTGCAGATGACCGCAAGCCCAAACAAAAGTTCATCTAAAACCCACCGGTATCGTCATTGTTGCGGTTGCAGCAGGAGTACTTAGTAAAATACGGTGTTCTAAAAACGCAGTGGCTTTCAATTATTTCGGTAAACTGGCGGTAGAAACACTATGAAATATCCTGCTTAAGGCAAGTATTATAGAAGACACTCGGTGCAGGTATACAAGGCTCCGAAAGAATGTGCAGTGCAAAAACTGTCCCGCAATCTCAATTTAGCGACGCACTGACGGCAAACGAGTTCCTCGAACAAGAAGTGCAGATAGCAAAAAACACTACTTGCAAAACACAAAGGATATCGATTGACGGAACACCCCTGCAAAGAGAAGTCCGGGGAAGTCAGCTCCTGCCGAGCCATTAGTTCCGACATAGCTACCACCACGGGCGCCGTCACTTTGTCCAGGCTAAATAACAGCACGGAGAGTCCAGACGGCCTGAAATTTAAAAAAATACTGGCCAAAGTGGACTCAAAAGAGATGAAGTAACCCTTCACAACATTAGTTGGGTAAATAGTCCGATTGAAGCGCTGGCTGAAAGCGCTATCCTCGGTGCGGAACCGTCTAGCCATGCAACTAAGGTACCCCCAATTCTTCGAAACGCAAGAAGCTTACTAAAAATCAAACTAAAATATACAAGGTCATTGTCAACAGTGGTGCATCACATGTATGTGACAAATATTCCACGTTGATGGAACTGTCCGCTCAGATTCTAGTGCATCGCTTTGATTCATCGATCTCGGTACCCCAACTAGGAGATATCGATATGGAGCATTCTAATAGCACACCGTGTAACCAGATGGATTGTAGCCAAAAGAGACGTTCCCCTTTGGATAATGCACGATCAAATTGTGGTAGCTATACAATAGGAAATCTTATGGCCACCACCTTCTGTAAAGATAGAATGTGCACCTTCAAATTACTGAGTTGCGTACAAGGACTAATATAGTAGAGTGCCATAGTTATCGGAACTTACTTGAGACAGAAGTTAAGCATATTTATAAGGCCCCGTACTACAGCCATCTCCACAATGACTGTGAGCGTAATGCAGGCTGCAGAAGTACAGGAAGTCCCTCTCAGCTAAAAGTGGTTCCGCAGCAACAGTTTGCACCTACTGCTCTACCAATACCCTACCGGAACGTCTGTCTTTCGCAATACGTCGAGCATATCGCACTACTCGCAACACGTGAACACGCCCACCCCGGGTCATCGGTTTTTTCCGTATAGTACGAACACTAATTCATCCAACCCATCGCACCCTCTGGAGCCACGAAACTTTTTTAGATTACCCGGCGGCAGCTGTGCCGCCGATAGGAGAACTTCTGATGCACCAGAACACCTTGCATCCCGCCCTTCATCTTATTCACATAGCTAACCAGTCTGCGAATACGGTGGACCACCACAGGATGCTCCTGCCTCCTCCGCCCCAAATACCCTTGAACTACCCATATTCCATAGCTCATAGACCTGTCTAAAACGCACAAAGCTATGGAAACTCTTACTTGTGCTCATTCCCTAAACAAGAAAATGCATTATCTTCGCGTCGTTAGATATTTGTCTAAGCTCCGAATGGTTCTCGTTACCGAAACGTGGTTTACTGATCAGACACCGGAAGCACAATACCATATACCAAGGATACATTAGCTTCACTAATAGTCGACGCAATAGCGGAGCAGAGCTGTACGCTATCGGGCGAGTCCCCAGGTTGCGGATCGGGGAATGCCTTCCTTGTGGAGGTAACTGCGAATAAGTCTCGTTTGCATTGCAGGCGAGATGAATAAGCAGTCGCGGACAATCAGCGGCAGCGTCTCAGAGCGTGGAGAGTTCTGGGCTGGTCAGCTGGTTCTCTAGTAAATACCACAAGTGCTTGTACGGTGCTGTGTCAAAGCCAATGTGACCGGCTATAGGGTCACTGACCACTCACTCACTCCTGTAACTGGGGGTGAGTATCTAACGGAGAGCGGATGAACAACCTCGCTGGCCACCGGCTTCTCTGTGGACTGCTACCGAACACAAAGAAGGCAAATGAGCCACTTGGCTGTCAACGGTCTTCGTGAATCACCCCGCTGCCTTGCGGGTCAGGTCTTTAGACAAAAGGCTCGGGGTGGGGTCCCTTAAGTCAACCCTCTTCCTCGGCCTGGGCAACCGGGAAGCTCAATGTACACACAACACATGGAACTTTGCTTCCATTCCTCTTACTCTCTCTTTTTCGTTATTGTTACTCATGTGTTGTGGCACTCTGCCAAATGTTTATTGGGCAAGTGTTAAATACAATAATATAGATGAAACAATTCCTGTCTCACCTTTGGTTGAGCCGGTGCTACACAATCTCGCCGATTCTGTTCGGATAAGGACCGAGATAAACCAGCGCAACTTTACCATAGGGTGCATCGACAGTCCCCCGCCCGCTAGCAAAACTGAATTCCGACTTCTCGCGGGCATATTTGATGTCATCACAGACCACCCGGGTAAGAACAAACTAATCGGAGAGGACTTAAATATGCCAGAAGTATCGTGGTACACTTATACATACCCACCTAGGTTGTTTGGGTATATTGCGACTATTTACTCGCAAGGCTGGTTACAGCAGGTTTCGTCGGCAACACGGTACGACAACTTGCTGGATTTTGTCTTCCCTTCGGGAATTCTCGGTGGGAATGTCAAGATTCTGGACAAACTTCCGGGCAGTGATCATAACGTGGTGCTATTCAAGCGCACACTGCCCGTACAAGAAACGAAGGTTGAGTACGATGATATATTCTACCGGTCGTACGGTTCGATCAACTGGGACACGTTCGCAATGCTAATAAGGTCAATGCAGTGGGATAGACTCTTCCTCACATGTGACCCAGACGTTGCCGCTGATATCCTTTATCGTAATATCAACCAATGTTTGATACTATCGCCCCGTTTTGCTAAAGAAACACCTAAACACTACTGCGAACGCTCGCGCCAGCACACTTGCTAGACGAAAAATCAGCAAATTGGTCAGCTGCTATAAGAAATTCCATGACTTCACCATACTATATCAGGTGCATAATGTAATTTGCAAGTTAGAAGCTGGACGAACTAAGAGACGATATTATGAAGAACATCGAGCACTCCTAGACCCGAATAAGCCGAAGGAGTTTATAAAGCTTCTCAGGAGGTTGCAGAACCGACTGTATCACGTCCATTGCCATATCAATCTCAAATCAATGGATGACCACGTACTCATTAGTAATCTTTTCAAGGAACATTTGTCTTCGCCCTCAACTGCAATACATATGATCACCATAACATACCGTAGCTTACAGATGGCACATTGTGGACAGCAAATGTTCCTATATCAGAAATAAGGAAGTCCCTTAGCGTAATGAAGCCGTCCTTTAATGGCACTCGGTTAGCCTCACTGAAATATGAAGGATCGGATATCCCTCTTCTTTTGCAAAACATATTTAGCTTGTCAATGAAAGCCAGTACTGTACCGCTTCACTGGAAACACGCTGATGTTGTACCAATATATAAAAAGGTTCGAAACGGGATGTTGCAAATTACCGTCCGATTAACCATACTTCCACACTACTTAAATTTATGGAGATGATTAGAAAGGCCACGACTTCCCAGTTTCTAATATCAAGGAACCTAGTAAGCCAACCACAACATCGCTGTATTAAACAGCGTTCTTGTCAGTCTTGCTAACTGACTTCTTAAACCACACAAACTCATTCGACGGTGATGAAGCATGTGTTACAGTATGCCCTGACATACAAAAGGCCTTTGACCGAGTACCTCATGGTAGGTAGTTGACGACTCTAGCAGAGTGACATTGCCCACCCTCTACTTTCTTGGTTCTCTTCATACTTTAACAATAGAACACAAGCAGTCAAGATAGGTAATCACACATCCTGTCGCACCCCGGTGACAAGTGGCATCATTCAAGGCAGCGTTCTGGGACCACTTCTCGTCCTGATGTACATAAATGGCATTTTGGACATTATTATCTGCGGTTGGTCCTACATGTTTGAGGATGCAATCATTGTTGTACGTAGTTGATCCCAGGAACCAGAAGTCTATGACTCAAAATATACAAACAAACTTGAATGCACTTGAAGGATGGTGTTGCACTTCAAAAATGAGTTTCTCCGTCGAAAAGAGTAATATCATATCACATAAATGTGACATAAACGTCCAACCTCTAACGTTCTTCGGCAAACCCCTTGCACATGGTAACCAAGTAAGAGACTTGGGGCTTTATTTTGCTAACAGCACTAAGTTCTCCGAACATGTACAAAATATCGTCGCTAAAGCCAAGATAAAAATACAATGTTCCTTAAACGCTTTAGGTTAACAAGTGCCAAACTTATACTGTACAAGACGACTTGTACACGCCCAATGTTAAAGTACTGCTGTTTGGTATCGGCAATGCAAGTCAGAGTGACACAGCGGCACTAGAACACGTTCAGTGTGCTTTCACAAGACAGATCCTCGGTTCTACTCAGAGACTAACATACTCTGAATGTTGCAAATCACTGTTAGACCAGATATGGCTGCCTAAGATAGAGCTAAACATATGACTACTTTTCGACATAATTCATGGGCGTGTTCATACACCTGGATACTCCCCCCAACTACAACGCAATGAACGTTATCTTATCTGCAGTAAAAGATTCACACTTGCAGTTTTAAAGTCGCGCACCAACATGCGTGCAAACCTTTTCTTCATTAAATGTGCATTGATTTGAAATTGTCTTCTACTGTCCATTAGATCATGTACATGTTTTCAAGTGTTCCGTGTGCAGATGGATAAATCGTCTACAGTTCAAAAAGCTATGCAACTCCTCAAGCTAAATATCACGGAGACAAGTTTATCCGAAAGGATCAAATGACATTTAATGTCGTATCCTTAATACCGCTCGCTCGTAAATTAAGAAGCTTCACTGTTATCACAGAAACCAAGGAAGATAGAAGACCGAATTCCCATGCTCATTCTCCGAAAATGTATTACATTCTCTCCTTAACCGGCAATACCAACCTCAAGGTTCCCATATCAATATGGTAGCTGAAGAGGGGCATTAAACCGAGCCCTCTTCTTCATTCAGCCGACAAATGTTATATGCCTTCCTTACTCGGCCACACCGACCTTGAGGCTTTAATGCTTACATGGAAGTCAACGATGGAAGGTAAATCGAGTACTCGTTTTCACTTCTTGGTCCCCTGTTATATCCTCTCCTTAACCGGCCTTCATGTCCACATGATGAAGGCCAACCGCATACACCCGACGACTGTTCCTTTCAGTTAATCCACAAAGCGCGATGGTTGCTATAGTTAACTCTGTCACAGATGCGCATACGCGCGTAACAGAAAACCATTAAACATTGATGTACTTGGAAATTACTTTTGCGCCTCCTTAAACTAGTGTTTGAGTACCACTTTCGCTACGGAACCCGAAATATTAGCATGCCCACTGATGATCTTTGAGAATACAGGAATGAGCTATTATAATGAAGGACCATCTCGAGCATGACATGAATAGATAACATACATGGTTCCCGTACCTATGTTTACTCATTGTATGCTGCTAAACACATCATTACATAGTTAAATCACACTAGCTGCTGGTATCCTGAAGTTATGGGGGCGGAACCCGGCAGGGGTCCGTTGGGAGGCGCACCGCTGACGAGACCCAGAAGGTCGAAACGCCGGCGTCTGATGCTTTTCCAGACTAGCCTAAGCCTGCTGATTGTGAGTGACGATAAAGAATCAGTTGAATTAAATCACATTTCCCCCATAAAACGAGACCGGTCAAAACTGATGTCACAGCAGCAGCCTTCTCCGCTTGTAAACCTTTTGACCTGTTCATTGTTCTATTTTTTTCAGCATATCCTTTTCCACGAGACTCGTTCAACTACAGTGGATAAATTTTCGAATACGCCTGGCTGATTGGCATTTTAATTTCACACACATAACGCTGGTGTATTTGACCTTTTTACAGAACGAAACAGCAATTCTTTTAGCTTAAGCCGCTCTCGACTACAGCATTTCGGTCGCCATTCAGCTACTTCTCATTCCACTGCAATGACAGTACACCGCAAGCCATGTATATTCCGGCATATAACTGACACAAAACTGTCTACCTTGCAATATCTTCGCGAACTAACAACCAACACGTGATTGACACAGTGCTTTTTGAGCCTTGCGAAACTGAGATCGCGCGTATTTTTTCCGTTTACTTGAATAATCAACAAATTTGCGATCTCCTTGTACGATTTGATCGGATCAAAAACCTGGACAGGGTCTCGCACAGCCGAGAAATAAACAATTGATTTATTTATATTCAGATAAGGTGAAGGATTGAGATGAATGCAGCACTGCTTAGTGTGACACATAGTCAGTCCAAAAGAGACTGTGGTTTGAACATAAGGAGCCCCCATTAGGATACCAAAGCAATTACTCTTACAGGGTCGGCGAACATGTGCTGCAGGGCTCTATTATCGAAGGGAACTGCGTGTAAGGGATCACAGTGACAGGTCTTTCCAAACAAGTGGAAAAAGCATAAAAACTGGCGACAGACATAGATTTTTGCGAAGAACATCCGAAAGTTAGACATCACTAGTTTGGAATAAACTTGGAACTGACTGGGATCTCATAAGTTCGGAGGGTTTTAAAACACAAACCGGCTTGTGTTACAGCTACTTTTCGATCTCGACACTTATCCTGAAGAAACACTGATGTCAAGTGTGAAACGCAGCCGTAAAGCAAGCCTTTAAACAAACGATTTGTGTCTTAAAACCTTCCGCAACTATATATCACTATTTTCTCGCAGATACTCAGCCTCTTCATTTATTCTCATGCCGAATACGCAGTTCAAGCCTGACAACCATGGCTAGGACAGTTCTGTTGCCCTCTAGTAACTTCAATAGCAGGCATCAAAGTAGTCAGTGGAATGCACAACCTCCTTACGAACAGTGGATAAAAGTTGTGGGGTATTCAGTGGAAGGTATCGTCGAATACGAGGCTCCTCCCAGGGTTGGGAAGAGCAACACCGAACCACTTCCAATACGGATACAGACCTTGTGATCGTAATGACCGAGGTCTACTTCAAAGTGAACCAAGGTCTGAATAGAGATTGCGTGTCGCAATCAAACCACACAGCGGGTACTCCAAATTCAGCTTTGAATAGCTTACTTGATCCTTCAAGATCCAAATGCGTTGTGTCATTTCTTGTTAGAGCCCAACAGCAACACCAAACTGAGAGGTCACTCATTGAAACTGATGCAATGAATGCCCCCTGTAGAACGGTGGCACCTACCATAGTTAAAAACTGGTTGGATGTTGCACTAAGTCAACTACATTTCATCACGCAGAATCCCACCTTCGCTCGATTTTCGGAACAAAAGTATTGGCTTAACTAACAGACACACATTTAAGTTGTAAAACAAGGCGGAGCACAAAACTATTGACTTAAAAGCACGCAAAAAGGCGTCTGGCTCTTACCGGAAGATATGCCAACTGTTTCTTTCGGATACGTTCATGAAAACGCCCCACATGAGAACCAATGGACCTCTAAAGTAGGGTCTTCTTCAACCGTAACAAATTCTTGCTCACTGTTAAGTACTATTAGGTTTTGGCTCATTGTTAATGCGAAACAGAAAGCAGTCATCTGCTGTCAACTCGTCAATAGATTAAAGTGGCTACAAACGCAGTTCTTCTTGCAAAGCAGATTGTCGGAGACAGAAGTGAGACGTGTCGCCGCAACATTCGAGCGTGCAACGACCTTCATGTCTGAATAAGATTGGTATGCATCCACACCCGCGTTAACAGACAGTGCTTCAGAACAAAAAGTAGTGCAGTGTTTTTCCAAGTCCAGTAGCCAAGACCACAGCTTTTAAGATACACGAGATTCGAGTAGTCGCAATAACAGATCCGAGACGACACGAATTGACCATTTTTGTGCCATCTAAGTGGCAGTTAAAACGTGTTTTCGCCCCATATATGTCCGCCTGCAGTGACAGACCAAAGAAGGACAAGTCAACGGAAAGAGAAGAATATTTTCAGCTCTGTTTTTTGTCAGCAACACTCTGTAGCTAGGCGATAAGCGGAAACGGCTTGTGGGGGGCGTTAACTTAAGCCAGACTCCAAAAAAGACTACATCATGAAGTACAAATTAGACGATTAGATTTGCAAATATTAGGGATAACACTGACTGCTTACGAATTAATGGCTAATGGTTCGCCGGGTCAATGAGACAAACTCCTGTGGTTCTGGTCCATAGTAATGAGGTTGGGTCATCCATTGTTCGATGAGATGGACGCGTGCACTGCCCCATATCATCATAATTGGGCAGCCTTCTTGAGATATCTGTGCGCGTCTATCGAATATGAATGCGATCGATCATGAAAAGCAGTGTTATGCTAGAGCAAAGGTTTTCGTAGCATTAATCAAAGCAAAGCTTGAATATTGATACGGAATTATGGCTTTCTCAGTCGAAGATGCGGGGCATGTGTTTAATATACAGTCCAACCTGCTATGGCGGCCATGTGCGTAAGGCGATCACCTGTCTATGGCCACTGGTTAAAGACATCTTCAACGCCTTCTTTTATGAGTAATGTCAGTATGCATTAATCGGTCCAAGGCGACCACCCAACGTTATATCGTTAATTTTACTGGTGCATCGCAGCCAAGTGGAGAAGATCCAGGTTGGGACTCAAACTAATCCACACTTTGCCGATATCGCACTATCCCGAAAAAAGTGGTTGTCATGCGAAGATACTGGGACGTCGGACAGCTTGCTAGCGGTTTGTATTGTCTCGCGTCATAAAAAATCAGTCCGCAGATAAATTAAGCCCACACAAACGCTCAGCCAGACCAAGAGATGATTGGAAACGAGACGCTAGTGTCGGCAGTGGTGAATCATGTTCCATAGTCTACAGCAAACAGGCACAAGCTAGGTTGTGTGAACTCCAACTTAGCAGTTGATACGGAGCAACAAGCTCCTGGCCTGGTGGTCGTTAAGTTCGTTACTCTCAGTAACGTCAATGCTTATCACCCACAAGCTCATACTAGACAGTAAAAAATGTTAACGGGGAAAGCGCAGGACATTATTGGTTGATCTAAGGGATTAACCGCCCGGTGTAGGTCCGTGTACTCCATGGTTGCGAAAACGCCGTTGTCACCAGAAACAAGAACTGTCTCAACATTAGCTGAAGTCACACACCTTAGATTCTCATATCGAATAAATCAAGCCCAGAAATCGTAGAGAACAGCTCTTACCATGCAAAGTTGGACTTGGAGTATCCGCTGGTGGTTGGGTTGCTACAAGCAACCTCTATTGAGACCTCGGTTCACTTGAGGTGGATCTCGGTCCTTCCGATCAAGAAGACCGTTAGTAAAATGGAAACATTATAGTGTTGCTCATCTCAACACTGGCACCCCAAGACCGCGGTTTCGTCCTGGTTGGGACTCATCAGTTGGAGATAGCCTGAGTTGGGCTGGAACTCAGAGCCTAGTGGTTCATGGTTGACGCCATAAGCACTATGCCACTGAGATCCGCGAGCAACGCTTGGTCTATGTGATGGAATTATGCAAGCAGAAGAACGATACGTGTTTACATGACGAAGCAAGCGGCTACCTCGGCACAAGTGAACAGAGCAGTTAACTGAACGGATAAGCACATTCATCTATACGCTGATTGGTTCGTATTTGACTATGCTGGAGAGGGGTTGTTTAAATGATTCAAAGGAAGTATCTCATGAATTCAGAAGTGTTGTTAGTTACGGAAGTGACCTAGTTACATGGTTTCTACATGCTAGTTACGCTGGCAAAGAAACCGTTTGTCCATGAAGGACCGAGTTCAGCGACACTAACCAGTGACCAATCTGGTATGAATGCCTCTGGAAGTGCAAAAAGTACCACCTAGCGTAGCTCAATGACTCGTTGAGGCACGCAAACCATTGCACTACGTTAAGGTCCAGTTTCGTCTCAATGGTCAAGATACATGGACTGATCGATTGGCTCCGGTTTTCTATCGTCAAAATGCATAGGATCAATGTGTATAACACCTCGTCTTGTAACATGTGTTGCGGTTTGAAAATACAAAGCCCACTGTAAAGGATGGAAAACATTGTCCAGTGCTAAAAGCATCATCAGACGAGCGTCGAACGACAAAATGACACCACACTCATCATGCGAATAAAGCAGTTTTCTTAGTAACAGAGTCTTAACAGTTGTAACACGAGACGACTCTTCCATCTTCCAACAAATGTTCAACGGGTACATGAGATCCTATGTGGAGTACACAATTAAGGCGTGGCAACTCTGGTTGAAACGCGATGTGGCTGTACTCGAGATCCCACAGATAAGAGCAAGCAAAAGGCAACTGTAGGAAGGCCCAGTAGGAAGTATCGTAGACAGGGTTTGAAAAACGCAAGTCACGTTTGCCGCCACTTCCTGAAGCTCAGCCATAACAACACCAAGAGGCCACCAGCCGTAGATCGTCGCATGATATGGTTGGTTAGTGTCGTTGGAATTTTTCCAATCTGAGGTAATCAACCGTGAAAAGCTCGTTTGGTTTACTCCGTTCCTGTGTCCATGTTGTCCGGCAGTAAAAAGTGACTTGACGAAGGATTACACCGGTTGGATTACGTGACATGACCCGTGGTCGCCAGGTGACGACAAAACGAAAACAACTTCTGTACACACCAGTCTAGTGTGTTAAGGTGAATATTGTGGCGAGTCCACAGATATGCGGTATGGCTTATTGTCAGTTTTTCGTTGAACATATGCAATTTGCGCAATTAATCCTAGGAATTTGTCGAAGCTTAACTTTTGCACCGGTATTAAACGATTTTGATAAGAGAGCAGTCCACGATGGAATGGATTAATAGACAGAATAAAAATTCAGGAAATGAACAAATCCATGCAAACTGCGCGGATTGGAAAAACGCTCGAGAGCAGGGCACGTAATATGCTATCTTCCTGGACAAGCATATCGAGTAGAACAGAGAAATCAATTGAATCGATCATACTTTTGATTTCCGTAAGTGTGACACGATATCGGTTAATATTTGAAAGTCCAAAATGAAAGTCAGTAACTTAGTCGGCGCCAGTGACGAGCTGTGGTGAGCACAAAGGTTGCGATCATCCCTCTTGGATATGACTGAGTTGTCATTGTTGCCCAAACCGGTAAATAAATAAGTTGATCGGTCACAAAGAGTCTGCTCACCATCACCAGGCTAGCAGCGCGAAAGAGACAGATAGACGAGGCCTAGAAACATCGAATTTTGAGAACTGGACATGATTCAGCTGTACCGCCGCTATGCAAGAAAACTCAGAGGCAGGGGGCCAACAGGGCTGCTTTCGAAAGTGCTACGTCCAAAGGGAAAGAACAGAACACTTTGAGTCTATTAAACTCATTTGTCAGCGATTAGGTGCCGTTTCAGTTAGCGCCTTGTGTTATACACCAGCCAGAATTCTTATTCCAGTACCGTGCAAGCTCATCAACTTTTCGGGTATACAGTACCCGAAGAGATGGCGACTGACAGTGTCAAAAGCAGAAGCTGCAGTGCCAACCACTGCAGTGAAAATCATGGTTTTACAAAAAGCAGGTTTTCCGAGCGAGGAGGAAGTAAAGGTGGCCGAATACCCAGATAGGCCTGCACAACAGTTGGCTGAAATAGACTCATATATGTCAATTAAAGGGATCGTTTGTTGCATCTTTTCACAAAAGTGAATAAAGATTGGCAGTGTACTAAAGTGTGTTCGGAGTCCAGACACGCGCCCCAATGCCTATAGTGATATGATCGGCTTGGGATCACTGCTGGTCAGTGATGAGGGGGTACCAAATGTTCAATGCTAGGTGGAAGATGGCAACGTTTAACAAGTAATACTGAAAAGCCAGCAGAGTGCAAGGACAGCTGGAAAGGTGGGGAACCAGGAGCGGTTTGCAGTCCGCATGCAGCGGATAAGGTGGCTCCTGCGGATCTGACCGATAGCCAATACAGAACGAGGTCGAGGTCTGATAAGGGGGTCATGTGTGCATGTTCGCTAGGACACTGTCAGGGCGAGCAAACTCGGGTGGGGAACAAGCTAGGCTGATAACAAAAGCCAAGCAACAGAGTGGCGGATATTACTGCTGGTTCACAGTATGAACCATGTCCACCGGGATTGATTTCGCTTAAGTTCTAATTTTGATCTAGAGGATGGGAGACCGAGTTTGTTTAACGCATAACCTCTGACAAACGTGGTGGGATGGCTTCAAGACAACCAAAAAGACCACCCGATATAAATGTGTCAGAGAGGCAGGAAAACAGTCGAACCACGTTAAATTCCGGGAGCGCTGTGTCATAAAGGCGAATTCCAAATGGCAAACCAAACAGACCGTTCTACTGGCTAGCATCTCAGGTAAATAAATTGTAAGCATCATGAGAAAAACAAATTGGCGCTGGTCTATCCGGGAAGACTCTTACTGTGAAAGAACGCGAGGGCGATTTGGTTCTGATAAGTACTCTACAACTAATCACAACGTAAGCTTCCGAACAACACCGGTGAAGTTGCGCGCACTCCAGGCGTACACAAGCTGTAAGTAGATCTACGTGATGTGTACGTGGTTGAATTGTTCGATGTGGGTCAGATGAGTAGCCAACAGATGTTAAAAAGTTGTTGGTAGGGCTGAGTGGGTTGGTGATTAATGCACTTCATTTGTAGTCAGGGCGGCAACTACCTGGGTGTCGGTTGGACTGTTCTCAAAGAAGAAATAAACCGGTAGCCGAATACAATGCTGGGGGGTAGGTCAACAAGGTGACAGGTCCCTGTGAACTTAATTCATTATTATGACGCTATGGTCGGCATCCACCCAGGCTTTAACATAGAATCGTTAGGCACACATCACATTCAGATCAAACCCTCCTCCATGCAGCCATTGCGAACGTTTGCGCATCGCATGAACTAGAGGCCATTAAACAAGGAAAGCTGTTGCTAGGTAACGGCAGATTGATGACCAGGTGGAGGGGTTACTTGGCATCGAAGCAACTTGAGAGCAATAGGCGTCCAAGCAATGATGACAGATTAATGCAGGTTTAGACGTGCGAAAGTGAGAGTCATGCTATTAACGGCCCAGATGCGTATAAGACGCTAAAGCCAGCACATCGATTGGAACGTACTGTGTGTGATGAATGAGCAGGGGTATAACCATGCTACTTAGCGTAGAAAAGCCTATCAACGAGTGGATTACGACGTGCATTTTCAAGTGGGATCACAGTCTACTTGAAAACAAATTTCAGCCATTCAGTTCACTAGAGTCGCATTGAAGTGAAGTGTATCGGTTTGCATACACCCGACACTGCACTCAACGACCGGTTCCGCAGGTATGACCGAGAACTACTTCATAGTAAACCGTGGTTTCAACAGAGAGTGCGTGTCGTAATCCAAGCAAATGGCGAGTACTCTAAGATCTGACACTGAATTTATAGCCTCCGTGGCAAGCGCTACTCGCGGAGTTCAACGGTCTAGTCGTCTAGTCAGCTGTCAACTAGTCCCGGCATCAGGTATCACTACTATAAGAGCTCGAACAAAGACGTAACCGGTGGTGCAGTGCAGTGCCGGAAGCTATCAACACCGGTACAAAAAATACCATACAACTTGGTGCAGATCGCACACCATATTCATAATCCAGTATAGCGTTACATGTTGCTGTAAACTCATAAGGAGTTATATGGTTGGATCTGCTCTAGTTTTCTCCGGTTTGCTTCCTGCTAGTCCCGTTACTCTAATTATTACATTGCCTTGTTACCCGAAGATAGTTTGCTCCGTACTTTACTCCTGTTTTTTACTGTAGTCTTCACACGGGGATGTTTTTCCACGTCTAGTTTTGGTTGCTACCCCCAATTTTTGTATTCATCACGGTCTCCGATATGCATCATAGTGAAACCACTCAGAATGTCTGCGAACTGGTAGGAAGTGACAGTGAAAACTCCGCAACTGTATCGCTGCACAAACCGCAATCTTGAACAGTTCTATGCGCGTGAGTAAATATGATCTGTCCCGTTGTCGGTACTAAGAGAAACACACAATTTTAACTGCGATAATGTAATACAAAAAGCAGTCTCGGTATATAGTTGTGGAGTTAAAAATGATCTATGCAGAATGCATCCCCAAGCGAAGAATTGAGTTCTATTACTGAAACGTGACCAAATTGCGTCGATAACAACTGATTAGCCTCTGACTTGCCTGCAACAATTGGTCTGCTTTACTCAAACGATCAACTATTCCCAGAATGATGTGATACGCTCGCGACTGCAATCACAAGTGAGCTTGGGCGAATCGTGTGTAGAGACAGGACGATATTGGATAGTCGGCCAAATGTTAGGGTGTACAACGATCCAATGTACCCAGTGCGACAGAGTGAGTAAGCCAGTCACGAAGATTACCTAGCTAGCCATTTCTGCCTCCGACCCGTATGCAACATGGCTTGCGTCCAGCGAAAAGACTAAGTGAATAATGATGATGTATGCTAGTTGGTGCTCCGTAACGAACTCTCTAGTGCTCCAATGAGGATTCAATTAAACACTATCCGTGTAGAATAGCTACGATCCGTACCTTGAAATCCCTTCGACTGCTCAATTCCGTGTTACCTGGC
This sequence comes from Dicrocoelium dendriticum, assembly GCA_944474145.2. Lineage (NCBI taxonomy): Eukaryota > Metazoa > Platyhelminthes > Trematoda > Plagiorchiida > Dicrocoeliidae > Dicrocoelium > Dicrocoelium dendriticum. Next base: position 112,009,044 of record OX104065.1, read on the forward strand.
GAACCTACAAAAATGAGCAGACAGTGGAAGGATGAAAAGGTCCAAAAATGAAGTGGAAAACTTAGACAGGTATGTGAATACGATTTTCCGAATGGAGCGCATGGAGTGGTTGAATAATGTTGCAGATGGCATAATAGCAAATGTTATGAAGTTCCTGTCCGGGCCAACGTTCCCATCAATTTGTTTTGCCATCCTCCCTTTTCAAACGTATCGGCGGTCACGGATTCACGTGCCATTTTCCCAATCGCTTATTAGGTATGCCTCAGGCGTCACCAATAAGCCCTGATCCAAGCCTGACGAGGGAGACTGAACATTCAGTTAAATACATGCCTACTGTAGCTTCGAACGTCAAGAAAAGTGTCAATACTAAAAGTGACTCAGATATGCTTAAATCAATTAGATCTCTGCCCAAATTCCAAACTGCCGCGAAACCTCGGAAATATGCTGACACGAGTGGCGGTCGGAACGTAGTTAGCCTCCAGTTTCACAGAATCCGAACCAAATGAGGAAGGCAAAGATCAAAGTGCGCAGACACCATCGGTTGTATGCAACATACCATCGAGACCACAACCCACGCTGCACCAAAAGTCACTAGGAATCCATTCAGTGTACCATACGTAATCTGCAGCAATGTTCCCGAATCGAAGTTAAATCCAGTAAAAGGTAAGAAATTGGGTGAAATGAGCAAGTGGAAGTTCATCTGCAACATCTCAGGTTCACTGGTTACGCTCGTCTATTTGACGCGAGTAAACTTTCACCTAAACTTAAAGCACACAATGAACCGAAACTACTCTGAGTTGTGCTGGATTCCAATGACGAAGCGTAAGAAGTCTTGTTATCCACAGCTCGTCTCCAGAATGGGTCACGTTCAGTCAGCGTTTTCCCAGATATTCCGTGAAACGAGTGTAACTAAACGGCCAGGAAAACTATCGCAGGAAACCCGTAACTAGGACCACCTTAGTTTACGGTATCCTTGAGGTCGGAGGACACGACGAACGTGAAACAACCCATAAGCAGAAGCAGGGGTGTAGTATCCACGAGGCTCTTTCCTTCGATAACGTTGTAACATAACCGATCACAAGGTCAACTAGCTCAACGGGTTACAAAGAGTGCAGGTTAGGGATAGTGAAGGTGGTGCCCCCATCCAGAAAAAATTCAGTGATGTTATAAGGACGCTGCTGTGTGCTTCGCAGCAGACCGCCTTCTAAGCTTCGGTTTAAAGTGCTGTCCTCCAAGCAAAGTAACAAGATGGGAAATTTATTCGAACCGCGTGCCGCCAACGGATCTGAGAACATTACTGAGCCATCCGTCGACACTTATTGTCACATTTACACGTTACAACAAAGAAATGATGGAGGAATAACCTATAGAATCGTCAGATATGGCACAAATACGCGATGGGAGGAAAAAGATAATCGAATGACCCTTCACCTGTCAGTGTGACAGCAATCCTGGAACACCCGACCCCCACTCGATACTGAGATCAGAGAAACTCTCCTGTACGTAAATCAACGCACAAATCCTCCTTAACTAGCATGCTAAATTTTATTCTCTTCAAGTATCATAAACTTGGGACTTCACCTCCATAAATGAAACGTGGTTATGCTCAGAAGTCACCAGTGTCGAAGTCGTGATGGAGGATATGTTCCTTAACGGAGACAATTGGCCCAACAAGGGAGATGGGGTATTTCTGCTCCACAGCAGCAAATGCAGTGGGTCAGTGGAGAATTCAGTAATACTTATCACAGACCCACTCTGGGGTCGACAGCGACTGAGACGAAACAGCACATGCCTTGTGGAAGTTGTTTATCGTCCCCCCCCCAAATGTCCGTTTCAGTGATGGAGTCCCGTCTGATATCCTCTTCGAGAAGAGCCTTCCGAACAATACACAATCATGTCCTTATTTCAAATGCCTACGGTAATCACGATCTGGAAGTTCCGGTAGCCCCAGTGAGTAGTTCAAAATCGACCTGCAAGAGTTGATCGCAAACATTCAACTGTGCAGCGATGCCTTTTTGTCTGTTAGACTAGGAGCGGTAGGCTAACGATCAGCGCCTGATCTAGTGCCTGCAAATGAAAACCCCAGAATCGACAAGCTCACGGTAGAGTCCGCTAGAGCCGCGTGACAGTGTCAGCATATTGTGTGGCTATATGACTTGCACCGAATATTCATAGAAACACATTGAATGAATGTGCATAAATATACATTATGATATCCCAATGCAATCTCCTGCGGAAGTTACCTGGGAGTTTCGGGGCGCAGTGGTTTCATTGATAATGTATGGATGGGGTTTATTTAAAAAATGCAGCAAGCTCAACACACAAGTGCCAAAAATAAGGTATTTTTACTCTGCAACAGTATCGCCCCTCATCAAGAGCGGAACTCTAAAAAGCGTGATAGTAAAGGTGGTAGTGATTGAAAACCTACAAACTACGGTCCTCGCTGTGCTTTCAAAATTGACGAAACGATGGTTGCTGTGGCCCTAATGGACTACTTAGAAAGATTTAACACAACAGCGCCGAAATAACATGTCGTCCATCAGCACCAGCCATGAACTACCAACAGATTGATTGCGCGTATCAGTTAGACTAAAATCGTAGCTAGTGTGACAAGAAACAGTAGTATTTATCTAGGGTTTTCCAGGTTGCTTCATCGCCGTGATCCCCGTGTCCTCCTTCAAACTTGCAAACCTGCGAAGTTGGGAGTTCTATCTTTGGAGGAAACAGAGGTTTCATTATTCAGCGGAGACTGCAGGTGGTAGCAGGGAGCTCAGTGCTCGATCAACGCTGAGGCGGCGTTTATTTTTGGTCTTCAGTAACGACCACGTGCGCGTTATCACCTCGGGTTTCGTGCATTTCTACCATGAGACCAAAAGTTGGTGGGCGATTGGTAAGTGGAAAGATTACGAACTGCGGCAACAAGACCTGGACGGCGCTTCCGAATGGATAAAAGGGAACTTACTGTCGTTTAAAACGGATAAATATAGCATGGTTTATGCAAGTGATCAGCCAACCAGCATATACAAGCAGAAGGCCATATCATGAAGACCGTGTCACAGGCGCGCGATCTTGGGGTACTGATTTAGTATGGCCTCGACTGCTCGAAACAGTCCGTGAATGTGTCCAAAACTGCATCTTGCAGAGTGCGTTCGACACTTTGATCTTGCCGCAAATGCTCGACGCTTATAAGGCCCCATGTGGAGTACAATATTCAATTCTAACAACCATTATAGTGGCACGAAGTTGTTGCACTTGAGACACCACAGCGGATGACGACTCGACTAAGGTGCTAAGGGCTCGTAACATCTCCCACCTCACCGGCGACGGAAGTCTGTAAGAATTTACAATGAAAGGTAGTGTCGTGCACGGGGTGACCTCAACCTGACCAGTTTGAGAAACCCCAACAACATTCTAGGTTACCTGCTGAAACGTGGCTAACATATTAATCAGGGCGACCATCAGCTTAAGCCTGCCGCGTAATGTTGTTGATTAGGTCACCGGTTGTAGAAGGCTCTTCCAACTTGCGTCGTTTCTGTGCACACCTTATCAACTCTTAAAAAACGTCGCGACAAAGCATTACACAATTCTGCACTCGCGTTTATGAGGTAAGGACAAAATACAAACCAATATTGTTATTACCAGCACCCATCATAAAATCGAGGCGAATACAACGGCAAGTCGATAGGTGTGTGACCTGTCGCAAAGCCCTTTGAGGGCGTGAAAAATCAAGCTTGGCTTCGATTAAGTATCTGGTTGCATCAAAAATAAATATATTACTTATAAAGTATCATAGATGACGAATTTGGTAAAGTATCGCGTCTCACGGCCTTGCACGTTTGAACGGTTTCCATGCGACCGTCAACAGCTGTTCCAGGTCATGGCATGGAAACACGACATATCCGAGAGATGAGCCAATTATCACCAGCTTGTTTAGCTAGTTGCTGTGTGACCAGTTAGTGGCTATTCTAAGGTCTCAGGCTGGCAACCAGATCCGTATGCTAGCCGAATGGGAGCTAAGCCACTTAGTACCGGCATGTCTGAACAGTTGCTAATCGCCTTAGTGTCTTGCTCAGAACCAGATGAACTTGTGAACCTATGAATTTCATCCGACCACTCGATGGAGCATTTGAAGCTATAGCGTTGCACTCGTGTTATACCACTCTTCCATTATTATTATTATTACTATTATTATTATTATTAATGCCATCGCCACTGGCATGGTGGCGTGAGCCATGTTTACTGGGCCAATGGCAATTTGGTACTCTGATAATGGTTGAATAACTGAACCGAGGTGGATCCACTCGGACCAATAAGCGACCTAATCATACATATTGTCATGATGGGGACGCTACTCCAAACTTAAGCAGCAGTACTACAGCATCTACTTCAATCCCACAACGTATCATTCTTCTTGCAATTATCTTTCTGGGTTGGTGATAATACAGATCATAAAGCTACCTAGCTTGTATTAATAGGGCAATAGTTTAGAGCAATTGCCAAGGAAACAGTAGCCTAATCAAGTAATGCTATCGAACGATAGAAGCCAGAGACCTTCCGGATCGAGGCGGGTAGAATATTTTACGTTGAATGAGAACTCCAGCTAGTTGTATAACAGACGCCCAGAAGCTAAATCGTGCCAAATTCACTCATCTCTAGCATCAAAGAGGAATGGGGCCATACACGAAACCACTGAGACTCGGTGCTTGAAATACAACTTAAAATTGATGCCGAATACGATATATTACAAAAAGCAGGCCAAACTCAATACTATATTATTACAACAATTCTTGTAGGGGTCAAAAAAGATGTTGTATAGTAGCCGAATGCAAGAATAGGTATAAGGGCAACTTCTACCCTATAAAACATCTATTACATAGAACAGTATATCAGGAATTTCAACAGAGGCTGAGGAAACAACGGAACTCATCAAACGTGATGTACTTGAAAAACAGCACCACAAACACGAAAATAGAGCAAAGCATGTACAACATACTGGTTTCCGGTGGTAAGGATCAAAGGCCAAAGACAGTCGGGCAACCCTCAAAACACCACATCCGCCTCTCATCCAATCTGGTTCACTACGATGCCCCTAAAACAGTTCGCTGTTAACTATACCTAGTGAAAGTGAATTTCAGAGATAAATAGACTGACATCGTCGTACCTTGGATCTACCTCACACGCGATAGTATGCAAAATGAAACTCGATAAATATGCCATCTACACAAAGACGTGCCGAAATAATACCACGGATGAACAGTTTCAGCATCCTGGTAACTTACATGATGCAAGTAACGGTAGAACTTAAAGTGTGACCTCCCATTCAGTAGTCGAAAGGAAGAACTGTGCACGGAAAATCTGTGATATTTTCACTTTGTGCACTTACGATTACATATGGAGAAGTTACGGCGGCGTCACGTGGCGCAATGTGTGTGGCCCATCAGGTTTCCCTGAACGGTGCTTCATATTATATTCAGTTAGTGGCATGAAAGCGTGCAGCGAGTGAGTAAAGTACTTGGTCTTTTCGGATTGAGATGAGAACATCAATACCTACTTGCGCTTTAGTGCACACATCGAAAAATCGAGGTCGGTTTGTTGTTTTGTGATCGAACTGAAGCCGCTGGGTGTGTACCATAGCCGCTCGCCCAAATAAACCTTTAGACGTCAAACACACAGGGAAATAAGTCTTAAATCATCATCCGTCACGTCAGGTAGCTACCAGTATGGAAGTGAGTAGCGAACAGGGAGTGCACCATGCTATGCGCAACCTCCTACTAGCATCTAGTTTCTTTCTTGCGGCAATAAAGACTCTAAGTTAGCAATATATATAGCGCAGTTCAGCTTTTTGAATGCTTGATTTCATTGTATACCTTATTGGTCGCGGATGCCCCTATGTTTGCAGCTCATGTCTAGCGGTGGCTACTACTACTTGACCAGGGGATGAGACATGATTCCCTCACCTAAAAGCTAAAACCCTTCATCAGGTGGACACACCCAACTCTAAGATCATTAACGTAGACTAGTTGATCAAAAGCGATCAACCGAACGTCGACCGAGAGTTCCCTCAAAGAGTCAAGAATCAAATTCACCATGCAATCCGATATGAGCAGGGGCACACGAGCCGACTCCATATACCAACTCGGAGAGTGCGCAGGATCCTGTGTGACATGAGTAATATCTGAGGTTTCCGAGCGAAAGCTGCAGTGAAGATTCGGATTTCCCCGGCCTGTTTATGTTCATAGGCAAAGCTAACAATATGCGCGTAACAAATACTGCTGGAATATCTGTAACAGTATCTGAACTTCCGATCAGCAGAAAGTCCCACTTGAAAGGGTGAAGTGATTTTTACATAAGTACAAGTGTCGGTTGCACCAAAAAACTCTAGCACCTACTGTGGAGCTGAACTAACCAAAATCTTAGTCACAGATAAGCAGGGGAGTGATGACAGTTAGTGTGAAAGAGAACGACGCTTGTATGCTTAATGCATATGGTTAACACAAGAAGTAGACGGAAGTCGAGAATGATCATGCGCCATCATTGATGATAAGCAGGAATCAAGAAAGTGTATTGCTAAAAGCAAGTGTGCTTATGCGAAGTGACCCTTGGGTGCACGAAGGCACGCCAAGTGCCCCGTTGAGTTGAACGGTGTGTGTTTCCAAACGGTCGGTAAAATAGTTTGCTTGCGCTGACGTCGTGGAGGAAGCGAAAATAATGCGTACGTTTGTGAAACAAATAATGATGACAGAACAGTGAAGTTGCTCAAAATGAGCGGATGTATTTTGTGGCGAGAGTAAGGAGATGTCAAAAGATGGCTTACTAAAGTTGTTCCCCTGATGCTCTCTTGGCTTCTTTGGGCTACAATGTAAGACAGCAAAGAGAAAACAGTGTATAAATAGGCTATGGGAGAATGTATGGAGTGGTACGCATACTGTGTCATAGAATAATATAGGATCACATGCAAAAGTTGGAAGTGCTTCATGAAATGGTCAAAGCTTAAGAGCTTTGTAGAAGCTGAGGTGCAGAAAGATTAACTGTTCAGAAAATAGATGAATAAAAGACAAAATGTTGATGTGTCAAGATGCTCAACTTTGTAAATATCTCAAAGCGAAAGTAGAAGTAAGCGAGGCACGCGGGGGGGGGACAACGTTCCGAACTGAGAGTGACCTGCTGTTACTCGGTTCGCTGTTTCTACCTCGATCGGTTTATTGCAATAGAAGTTAAGCCCGTGAATGAGGAAAATAATGTACTCTACAGGTAGAAGCCAGCAGGATCGTTAGATACCACTTTTGGGTTCATTTACAGGTTGTTGGATAAGGTAATGGTGAAGAGATAGAAAACGAAATGTCCTGGTGATCGGTCCGTAGACGCTACGTAAGCAAGGTTTCGTGTTTGGAATATATACTCGAGTAAGGATGTGCCTGATGAGTTTAGCCATAGCTTTAAAGCCAAGAAATTTGAATTGGTGGTTTATTCAAGTGGTTTGTCCTGATTAATGACAATCTGCCGTTTGAATAGAGGCGGATATGCAGTGCCCCAATTATCATGGGTAAATGAATTGGAACAACCAGGGAAAAATTGATCGAACTATCGCGCAGTTACTAAACGATCTTTGCGTAACTCATGACCGCATTTGATTTATCCATATTTTTTTTACAAAACCATATAAATTCGGTTGAACAATTTTCTTTCCATCTGTCTGGGTGATGGAGATTAAATCGGTAAAGGGTGCCATGGTAGACCATGACGAAGAAGCCGATTTACAGTAAAACAGTAAGTTCCATGCACTACCATTGACTGGCTAACCGAACAACCTCCTCGTGGTGCCAGCTGGGTGGTTCGGGTTTAACCCGTTCCAGCAAATAGTTCGGCGGCAGTGTTCCAGGACGTGGTGGGTTTTCGCCTGGCAAGCGTTCTCCCTATAAAAAGCCACAAATGTCTGCTATACAACACTGCGACGTGGCGGATGTGACTCGCCACAAACTAAAGTCACTGGTCCGTGGATATTCGGAAAATGTTATCCAACCCACGAAAATCAATCGCTTATTCTCACATTCCTGACGATAACAAACAGTCAAAAATTCTGTGGCGCATTCAAAAACACCAGCTACATTCTTACACAATTACATACGTATATACACCCATATACTTACATACACTGTTATGCCAAACATGTTCTTTTGTACAATTTGATCACACTATGTTAGCTAAATATGATCATGCCTGTAAAGGTGTGCCTCGCATTGTCGAGAATAAAAATTTATTTATTTATTTATTGAATTACTACGATTATATCGAGATGAATACGAATAGGGCGTCCAGTGGTAAATTTGTTGGCTCCAGAGATCGTATTTGGTCATCAGTGTGCAGTTATCAAGGGGGCTGTGCCGAGTCTATTGTGAAGTCTAAAAAACTAGACACCAGCAAAGGTATTGCGGCAGCCTTCAGTGATTAAGGCAGCAGGAACGCCGTTTGATACACTAAACGTGGCGTATGAAATCGACTTTGAAAATGGTGGGAAAATCAGTAAACACATCGCAAAGGCTAACTACTGCGGTGGTACAGATTGTTAAACAGATGGGATGAATTTGTCGAAACCCTGGCAAACAGCCTTAATCCAGTCAGTTTGATGAGCGTCGGTGGATAGAAACGAGATTGTGATGGAATACCAACATCACCTCCGCACTGAGGTCTTAAATGTTAACGTGATGCTCAGTGGGTTAGCTAAACAATTTTCTACCACTGTGCACGTAGGAAGGAAGACCAACAAGCGTCTGTAACAGCTTACTAAATGAACCAACTCGTTGTGAATATGCTACACATTTGCTATAAAATGGCGGAATTTCATGTCGGTTCACTTGGTCTCAAGTAGCTTGTGTCAAAAGCGAAACACTGTACAAGAAATAAACTAACCGGTTGATTCCAAGTATTACCATCAGGATGGTTTCCCGACCGGATCTATGTACATTTAAAGATATCACATAGCAGCCTTAACGTTAGGCTTGGCTTCATAGCTGAGAAAGCGACACTGGATTGAAGCATGAACGAAATTAACAATGCTGCTACTGCATCTGTTGACTTCAAAAATAATAAACAGGATAGCACCTGGCAGTATACATTGAATACATTGAATTATAGAAAGCAGATGGGAGAACCCTTGTCAGCTTCATCACATCCCAAATGGACTGAGGAAGGTGCGTGTTAGCAAGAAAAGGTGTTCACAGCGGGGGAGCACAGTTACACGAATAACAGCACGATCCTGATACACTAAGCAGGTAGAAATCCAAAAGCCTCTTGAAACATTCCTCAGTGGGAGCACCGACCACAGCTTCTGTTAAATTGTTCCAATCGTTAACTATCCGGGTAGATAAAGTAACCTCTAGGCGAACTCGATGCCTCCTCGGTTTGAAGTTCCCAACTGTATCCATGAGTTGAGATACTTTTGTTGATCTGGAAGTACTGTTGGAGATCGCTACCCAACTCACCTCTCAGAATGCGTATTGCGTAGATTAATCTCCATGACGGCGGCGGTAGTCTAGGGAGAACAGATTCATACGTGAGAGGCGATCGTAGTAGGACAAATTCCGAAGAGCTGGAACCGATTTGGAACTTCGCCTCTGAAGTTTCTCCAGCAGGTTGCACTCGAACATGGTGAGTGGGTAACTCGCCGGCAAGCTGTACTCAAGGAGGGAACGCACATGTGAAACGAACAGGAGTTTGAAAATACCAGGAGTCATCCGAGAGAATGATCTTCTTATAGTCCAAAACATCCCATTAGCTGCAGCGACTTTCTTTGGGGTATCCTGGGTTGTTCGTAGATCGGAAGATACAACGATGCCGAGATCGTTTGTTCGATTGGCATTCGTTAGAAGAGAGCCACCGATGTGATAGAGGCCAAGTGGATCAGTAGCCTCAATCTAGAAGACAAAGCACTTATCGCGGTTTATAGGTAACCCTCAGAAGACGGACCAGTCATGCAACATGTTAAGTGACGAATGCAATCTATCAACATCATCAAAGCTGTTGACCTCCATCCACAGTTTCAAATCATCGGAATAGACTAGACAATCGGATTGAAGCACGGTCGGAAGACCATTAATGAAGATTTTGAATAACTCAGGGCCGAGGACCAAATCTTGAGACACCGCACTGATTATCAGAACGGGTGCGGAATGGGTTTCGTTCACCTTCGTTCACATTGAACGGCTTTTGAAAAAATCAGCGATCCCAGTGACGCCAATTCTCGAAAGTTTGAAGACGTTCATGGGGAACTTCGGCAAACATTTTGCTGAAGTCGACAAAAACGACATCCAGACCTTTGACGGCGTCTAACAATTTCGCCCATTTCTCCCGAGCAATGAGTAGGTTATAGATGCAAAAGCGTGCTTTTCAGAACCCATGTTGAGCGTTGAAATGCTTTAGGATTTTCTCTATGACCTTACAGAGGACTGAGGTCAGGCAAATTGGTCTATAATTAACAGAGTCTTGCCGATCCCCACCTTTGTATGCAGGCTTCACACCTACTTTCCAAATAGAGGGCAGTCAACCAGCTGCGACAGAGTCGGAATACTTGACACAGGGGAGCAAGAATGTAATCCGCCACGGTTTTGCGAAAAAGAGGATGTAAATCATTGGGACCTGGAGAAGAGAGTTAACATCTAATTCAAGAAGGAGTTTCATGACCACTGAGGAATTAATTACGATGGACAAAGGGGGAAAGGTGGGAAGGAACAGAGTCGCAAATTTACAAGGAAACGGTGATACTGAAGAGTAAACAGAATACTAATAGGAGGCAAGTAGTTCGGTTTTAGCGTCATTGTTGCGCAGTACAATATTATCCAGAGGGGGTAACAGGGCAGGAACATCATTACCGACTTTGGTTTTGTAGCTTAAATATGAAAACAGCTTTTTGGGGGCAGCTGCGGATTGTGTAGCCAAGGATAGTTTGTGAAATAGTCGCTTTTCCTGCTGTTTAGTAGTGCAAAGTTCCTAACTGCTTTGTACTCCGAATAAGAGGTGGCAGCCTGGTTAGCCTTGAATCTGTCCCACAGCTTCCTTCGTTCATTCAAGAGGAGCCTCAGTTCTGAATCAATCCACGGGGGACCTTTGGAAAAGGATCTTTTTCCGGAAATGGGGACAATAAGATCAACGAGCGATATCGTTCTAGAGAACAAGAGCTCCCATGCATCTTCGAGTTCCAGATGTTGAGGAATGCTTCAGTCAAGCGCGCTCGCTGCCGATCTTAGGAGTGAAAGATCAGTGCGCCAGAAGTTCCGAGAATACACTGTCTTGTTGTTAACTGCGTGACGGTTAGCCCACAGAAAGGAGACGACACAATGGTCGCTTTTGCCAAATGGTTAGAGAACAGTTAGGCTAGATACATCAGACGGTGCTGGCTTAAACACCAAATCGAGGATGTGCGTGGACTCACCCGGAGGGATCCGAGTAGGTATCTGTACGTGCTGAAACAAATTTGCCTCCAGGACGGATTAGAGTAAAACTGCATTGAAGGAGTCTGGAAGAAGATCACGGTGTGCAAGATCCTAGTCAACCCTTGGGGCATTGAAATCGCGCATTATCAAACAGTCTCTACCTGCTTCATATGTTCTTAACGACCTCAACAAGCAGGAACTTGATCCCAATGGAGCTCTTTATACAACACCAACGATGGGTGATCTGCATCAATCGTCAACTCGACGCCGAATTACTTTCACAGTCCGCGATGTGATCCGCGATGACTTCCACAATATGAACTTTAAGGTCAGCTTTCCAGTAAAGAATGGCGCCATCACCAGATGTAATTCCTATACGGTCAGCTTGAGCGAGAGGATATCCTTCGATGCTCACCCCGGTGCGGAATATGGTGAGACAGCCAGGTCTCTGTGAAAGCCATTAGATCAGAGTGGTGTTCTGCAGTAAAGTGTTGGATTTCATCTAGCTTGTTGCTTAGGCAACAAACATTTGCACATATCATGCGGTCATCCTTTGGCTTTACTGACCTGGAATGACAAATATCGGTCTCCAACGAGTTCTCGGGGGCCTATGGACAACCTGAAAATCCACAATATGGAGGCTGATTTCTCCGTTCGATCTGCGAGTACGCAATTCCTCAACACATTTCTTCATTCTAACTCGGTCTTCTGGGGAGAAATCCTTAGGAAGTAGAAAGTTTCCCCTTTGAGTCGAAAAGTTCGTCGGAGAATGCGACTACATGCATCTTTATTCTGACAAAATTTTTAAAGGGCATAACTTGGAAGGGTCATCTGACTTCTTACCAAGACGAAAAGCAGAAACTAGATGTACGCCCTGTTTGCCAGCGTCGAACATAAGCGAAAGGGTTCGTTTCAGGAAGCCTTGAACATCCAGTATCCTCTCGGTAGCAGTTTCCTTGTAGAATTCAGGAGCATTCATAATGATTAAACAGCGGTCGCGAGGAGGCCCAATTTCATTAGGAAGCTGTGATTTTGGGTGAAGTTGAATTCCTTCATTGGCTTTCTCCAGCTGGTTGATACGGTCGAGAACGAGTTTCAGCTTGGGATGCGACGACTTTGGGCTTTGTTTCGCCTTTGTGGCTTTCTTTGCTTGCGTTGTTCGTACGTTAGTACTCAAAGACATAGACGAGTGAGTGTGTTGTCGTTAATTACAGATGCGCAGGAATTCTTTTCCTGAACAATGTTGCATGCATCAGTCGTAATTGCACTGGAAGAGGGGGCGACAGAAAACTTATTTCGAGGGTCTATGGAAGTTGCTGGACCAACTCCAAGGGGAGACCAGGCAGACGTTGGTGAGTTATGCACAGATCGTACGGTGTTCGGGAGCTCAGAATTGTGTGGACTCAGTGGTGGTAATCCATTCCAGAGACGTCTGCAACTCGATATTGTTCGACAAGAGCCGCAAACGAAACTGATTACTTGGGAGGAGGTACGTTGGAGTTCATAGAGATCAAAATCGATGTCAGAGCAGATTGTGTGCAGCCAAGCATCATAGTGCGAGCAATGAACGGTCTTTGAGCGAGAAGGGGCTCCTTTGGCACAGTCCACATACTTTGATGTCATGATGTTAAAGTTCAAATATTCGGCAAGTAATCAGCAAGTAACGTTCCGAAGAAAGGATATCAAATAGCTGCTCTACACTAGAAATACCGACAGTAGCATAGTATAGTAGTCTATCATCAGCTCCTAATGCACTGTGTACCTTGCAATCGCTAGCTGTCTGTTCAGTTGGCCTACCTATATGTAGAGATATAAGAACTAGTTGGTGGATCGTCTGCGCTGAGATAAATCTGAGCATATAGGAATTTTTCTGTCTGATTACGAGAATGTGGATGTCGATAAGCGACTTTAATGATTGAGTATAAGTAGTCCGTCGCAGCTGATCAACGGGTATTGCAGTTAAGTCGCTTGAAGAGGCGCTTTGAGAATCACCTTGTCGAATGATGATGACCACAAGCAATATAAGTCTTCGCAAAGAGATTAAGGAATAATTCTGACTTCTACTCGGTTTGCAGAATGTCTAAAACTAGTTATGCAAAAAACCGAAACGCATACAAGAGTTCAGTTAACATAAAATCAGTGAACATCTAACGCTTGCGGAAGCTGAACGAATGGCCTTGTAAATATCAGGACCATATCATTGGAAAGGGCTGACAGAGCAACGAGTGGCTCACAATCAAAACACCGGTTCGCTATAACATACATCATCATAATCAACAGCATTACATCAGCCATTTGAACTGATGCTTCGCTGCCATATAACCTTAACGACCTACGGAGAGAACAATAATAAGAGTGAGAGAAGGGGAACCTAGCGTAAAACTTAGTATCCTAAGCAAACACTCAGGGACAAGGGGTCCACACTTTGTCACCAACATACCATCGCAAACACCTGCCTATCGTGCGAAGATAAGGCGGCATCCGCGAGACAGCTTCATTGCGGCTTTCACTACCCCAGGTCATAAACAGCAATTAGCCCGCAGATAAGTCAGCAACAAACACACCTTAAACAGGCAGTCCGATAAGCAGACGACAGCATGCGCACCACTGGTGTCGACTACGAATCAAGTATTGTAAAGTCTTGAGCCAAACAAAAAGCGAACCACGTGGACTGCAGCGTGGAGGGCGAGAAGGACCGACGGCACCGAGTTTAGTCGTCAGTGACTTCATTTTTCGATGGCAACTTTTGTACACCTCTAGCCTTGCGCCACCATGCATCTGGCAAACAAAAAATCTCTCCTCGGTAAGCGGTGACCGGACATACGTAGCAGGTGTCCAAGCCGTCACTTGTCCAGTGCTATCTGTGGGTTTAAGGAACTAGCCTGATTATCACTGCCCGGTACTCGCCTACGCACATCATCGTTGTGAATATGCTGGTGCCATCCGACACCAGCAGTGCTTCGCCAGCAGCGATGATTAAGGACGAAGGCGCCCCAGATTCTCCGACGGAAGGGGCCAAGTTTCACTATCATATAGTATGACGGCTCTAGCTGTGGCCTTGTAAATATGGCCTTTTAGATCGAGGGAAACTCACTTCTGTCACCAAAGATGTCGCAAGTTCAAAAAAGCAGTTCTAGTTTTTGCAATACGTGAACTGATTTTAGTGCTTAGCCGGTCATCGTTGCTGATGCAGCTGCCAAGGTAGGTGAATTGGCCAGCCGTCTCGAGTTCATTGCTGTCCAAGAATCAAGGGGTCATCAAGTGGCTAGTAGTCCTGCAACAACGTTGCACTTTGAAGGCGCGAAGCGCATGTTAAATGATGGGACTACTTTAAGGATTTTACTCAGTGCTGATGGCCCTCCAAGCCAACATCCTGAAGGGGTAAGAAAATATCGTCCACATAATAAAGATCAACCAGCATTTCATCAGGCAGCGTCTCAGCGGCTGCGTAGTAAGATTCTGCAAGGGAACACTCCATGATAGAGTCCATGACGAAGTCAAACAAGGATAGGGAAATTGGGAAACACTGACAAACACCACTTGTTGCCTGAAAGATATTCGATAAGTCACTGTATACACTGACGCGACCTGTCATGTTCAAGTACAGAAAACGTCAAATGGTCACATATTTCATGGGAACACCTTTCCGCGCAAGTACCTCGACCAGAATGGATCAATCGACTCAGTCGAATGCAATCTTGAAATCGAGGAACACAGCTATTGTCGGCCTGCGGTATGCGCGGGAATCCCGTTTGGCAAGGAGGCGAAGAACGAGAATCGAGGCCAGTAATTTTGCCACAACTGGCGTTAGGCTAATGCCCCGGTGGCTAGCACAGTCGGTGCGAATGCCCTTCTTTTATACTGCCACTATGACTGACTCACTCCAGTTAGCCGGGATCATCTGTCAATCAAGCTGGGGGTGGGAAAAAAGTAAAAGAAACAAGTGGAAAGGACAAAAGAGAGGCGCCAAAAGTATTATGTTCTCGATTACTTGTCCTGCTGCATGTAGCAGCCAGGGCGACCCTTGATAAGCTGCATGACGGCCGATGCAGCATGTGGTTGAAGTTAGAAGAAATAGTCATGGTTGGATGCTGGCTGAGATACTGCCAGAGCGCCCAAACCTAGACAGAAGGACGATTAGGGTCCTCAAGCAAAGCCTGTCCGCAAGGCAGCAAGCAGGTGGCAACGATTTGGTAGTACGTAAATAGAGGTCATCCCATTTTCAACCCACAACCCAGAGGACCGGGAGACTTTTGTCCGACCACTAACCACTGACCAACCTGGCAGGAGTAGCTCTCAAGAGGTCAGGGAGCCGCGCCCTGTAATGGCTTGTAGCGATTGTAAATAATTTGCTTATTTTTATTTTCACTCTTACCTATTTCGCTGCAGTGGTTGTACAATTTGTTTTAATTAACTAGATATGCATAACGATTGGTTTTGAGCTAGTCTTCCGTGATTCTCCCTTGGTTGCCACTGGATTGTTGTGATTGTACACATCGCTGCCTGCTTGATTTAGGATCGGAATCTACGTACACGTACAATTCGGCATACCTCGCGATCTACGGTCGACCGACGCCAAGGCGCATCAGGATATATGTGAGGTAAACCTGACTGACTGGGTATTCTCTTTTACCGGTTCCTTCATAAGTTCAATGCGTCAGAGGTACGCAAACCGCCGCATCACGTTAACATCCAGTCAGGCTGCGACAGCCATAAGCGACGACCGTGGCATTAATTGACAAGTAATAGAAAACGGTATCCGAAACATTGAGTTTGTTAATAAGGTGAACTAAAGAATAGTGGACAAGCAAGTATCGACCAAAAATGTTAGTGGCGAGCACAGCAGTCCGGTGAAATCGAAAACTGAAAGAACAGAGATAGACAGTGCAGATGGGTGCAGATGGGATGAGCAGGCCGAGGGGTATTCTTATCATATTTCCTAAAAATACTAACAGCGAAGCGAGGTTACCATGAGGTATCAGATTAAATTCACTAAGGATGTCAGCCTTTTGTGCATTTACTCAAACTTGTGGACACGCAAAACAAAAACTTCCTTTAAAAAATGAGATCGTTTGTATGGACGACAGGGTATTGCTGTTCGGCTCAATGAAAAGCAGCCAATCCTAGTCGGGACGACCAAGGTAATTAAGTTACCCTCAATAATAATACAAGATCACCGACACCCGTAAGTTTAAATAAATATATAAATATTTTATTCTCAAAAACGCGAGACATGCCAATAAAAGCATGATCATGATAACAGTCCAACAAGTGATGGGGAAATGTACAAAAATACCTGTTAAGTATAACAGCGAACGTATATTTGTGAGTGTTATAAGATACGTAGGTGTGTATGTGTGTAGCTGTGTTAGTAGGATCTGTATATGTCCCTGCATTATTGACTGCTTGATCGCGTCATCAATGTGTGAACAGATGATTAACGTCCGTGGATTGGATGTGCTTAGCTGGATAAGTAAGGGGCAGTGACTTTAGTTTGTGGTAAATAACATCCAACACGTCACAGCGTTGCTAAACAGACATTTGTGGCTTTTATAGGGAGAACGCTTCCCAAGCGAAAATCCATTACGTCTTGGAACACAGCCGTTGAACTAATTGCTGGAATAGGGTAAACCCGAAGTACACAGCTGGCACCACGGGGAGGTTCTTCGGCTAGCCAGCCAGTGCACTGAAGAAGCAGAGACGAATTTCTTGGACACACCGTTTCTGTTCGAACAGTCCCAAAAAGCATATTGAGTCACCGAATGGAAGGCACCTTTGATATCAAGGAACAAGAGCACAGTGGGTCGCCAACAGAAGTGGCGGTGCCCCAACAACTGAAGTAAAGTGAAAATGTGTTCAATGAAGCTTCGACTTCGACGGAGCCTTACTTACTCCTCACAGAGCTAGCTTCCACGAGTCCCAATCAGTCTGTGAAGAATGCCAGAGACAAGCAACTTAGAAGCAATGGAAACCAAACTGATTCCCCTATGAATGCCACATTCCGAACACGAGCACTCATTGAAAATCGGTACAATAACGGAGCTACTCCAGTCGGTTGGGATAGTTTCTTGTTCTCATCGTTTAACTAATAAATCGCGTAAATCGTCCGCAAGTGCTGGTCTCCCGAATTCGCAGATGACTGGAGGAAGTCCAACTGGTCACGCGGCCTTAGTCAACTTCAGTGTTCTAATCTCACCTTTGACCTCTGTGCAAGGGAACGGATCCAAAGGTACAGCCCAAAGAGCAAGGCGGCCATTAATCGGTAGCGAAACTAGCACTTCCAGCCGAATAAAATGCATTTCAAAGGGCTCAGCACAACATTCCAATCCTTTTGGCACGTTGGGGATAGGTTGTCCAACCTCGCCGCAAATGGTCTCACTAACATCAAGTCTTCCGCTGCCCGTTTCCCATATGAGATGGAACAAGTTTTGTTGGTTACCAAGGACAGCGGCTATTCTCATCTCCGACGCATAATGAGATCACAGGTTTCGCAGCCACTATTCAGATTAGCACGCAGCTTTTCCCCTGAGGTCTCTGCGAGTCATTTTGTGTTGGATCCAAGCCTGCGAGCACACGAAATTTCCACAGGATGCGTAAGGACTCAATGTCCAAGTTGACAATCAGATTTACCACATGGTCCGGAGAACATGCAACCTTCAAACGTGTTTAGTGAACCTTTCCCCAACCCGAATGTTAGCGTACTTTGATAAGCACACAAAATATGTGGCTTCGTCAGTTGGCGGGTGTCTATGCGCTGCCAGGGTCGCCGAGGGTTTCCGTCGAAACGCACCCGGCGGTACATACTGGTGCAAGGAGTATACGCCTAAGCTGAAAATCGATCGACAAGTTTTGGCGCTCTCCAGCGGTAACTGATCGTAAAATGATCGTGTTGTATCCATGACTAGGACGAAGATGGTGTGCGCCATGTCACCCTGTTGGGGGTGCAGTGTATGAAGTAAGTGCTGGCGAAAAATAGACGAACATCTTTACAAAGATGTAAAAACCACTCACCGTCATCATTAGAGGAGCATGCACAGTGTTGGTTGCCCGGGTGCAGCTCATTAATAGATAGTTTTCGAATTTGGATGTTCAGATGATCAGTCAGAAGTACAATATCTGTACTTGTGCTGTGACGAAGGAGCGCATTAAGTTGGTGATAGAAGTGATCCTTAAGCAAGTCAGCACTACAATTTGTGAGAAGGTAAGCAGCAACGACAAACAGGCACCTATTAGCTCCACGCGACTTCAAGGTTTTGAACGAGCCAACTAGGAGGATGGTGCACATTCGGCTGCTGACCGAGATCCAGTCTATCAGAGCAGCTTAAGCCCGGGGCCTAGCGCAGTACCCACACCAATTGGACCGGTATTTGAATTGGGAGGCTGAAAACAGGGAGTTGAAAGTGAAATTGGGATGGAACGGTGAGGATGCGAATCCGTAAGAGGGAGAGTAAGAAGGCGGGAAGGTTTGACCAGCAGCATTGACACCCCCTATCCGCTACGCACTACGAGGAGGATATGGCACCTTTGACTATGCTCCAAGATGACCAGAACATCAAAAATTATGTGAATAGGTTTTCATCGTATTGCGTAGGCAGGATACTGTCAAGCTGCACAGGCCTAGACAAGAGTGACTAGGGTTCGCAACCAGTCTTTGGTTAGAAAACCTCACCGCAAGGCAGTGCGAGTTTGGCAACGTGCTATAAAGTCTGTTTTAAGAAATAAAAAGCCACACCCATTCCAACCACAAGGCTGGAGCACTAGCACTAAGCTTGTTTCACCACTACCCGTTGAGCTCTCCGGTGTAAGGAGTACCACCCGGCAAAGCACGATGGGGCACTGAGACAAGTAAAACATCGCACCACGATAAGGTCTAGTCTCATTACGATGGGCATCAATTCCAAGAAAATAAAGTCCGGGATTTAGGGATGTCTGTTAGAGAAGCTAACTCAGAGTGCAGATGCCAAAAAACAATGTGAGATGGGATCGTTGGTCCGAAGGAAGTGATGCATACATCGCTAGTACCAGCATCGTTAGATCAATGGTAATTTCTTGCTCAATAGGGGGAAGAGAACGGTAACAAGAAACAATATTTGCGGCGTGTCCTAGATAGTAGGCCACTCTTCGGCTGCCCATGCTAAGAGAAGAATTTGATTAGAGATGCCTTACCTCTCAACTTGGACATAAACGTAAGTAGCGAGTAACACCAGCTCCTGAATGGGATTTCAATCCAGCCGAAATCTGCATGAGGTGTGTCACATCCAACACTTGAAGAGTCAGAGAAATTCATATGTGTTATCGACCGTACTTTATTACGTACCTGCAAAAGCGGCGAGTTTGCACTCCGTATACCATAGGCAGTCTGGCTTAATGCAGACGACAACAGACAACCGAACACGAGTGGTACCCTCCAAAGACAACGCGTGGCACTCATGCTCTGTGCCAACCGAGCTTCCATAGTCAATGCACGAAGGAGAAAGGTCATCGACCTCTTTCAGACTTCTGAAGGTGTTGAGCTTGAGTTTGTCAAACCCTTAGCCACTTACCTAACTAGTAACTAGTGCAATCCAAAGTTGCCCAATCATCGTTGAAGTGTGGAAATCATCGAAAAGTGTATTGGTCCAGACCCGTTGCGGTGTATTTTACAGTTTGTTAAAAGGTTTGGCAACAAACATTCCGGTGTCTAACTGCAGTGGCTGTTGCATCGCTTTCAGCGACTCGGTCAGATGCACCACATGCTTAGAAGTAGCTGCTTTAGAGTGCTTTGCCTGCCAACACCTTGCCAATCGGGGAAAAACAACATGGTGAGAGTATGAAAAAGATGATCAAAAAACTATCTTGAATACGATCCCAAGTGGCCTCACAATTAGTTTGATACCTTATCGAATGGCAGAGGCACAAAACCAGTGCTGCTCTTGCATTCGCTCCCTAAGGCCTTTGGTAGTTCACCCGACGAGTTCCATTTGGGTCATTCCGCCTGCATCACTAATATTACTGGCATCATTATTATCGTTAACATTGTTGTCTTCGTTGATTTGTGCCGAATCAAAGAAATTCATCGAACGGTGTATGAAGATAAATGGATAAACTGGTTAAGATCTCAGTAGATAATATCGTAGCACACAGTAAAACAATAAATGAAGGTAAAGGACCAATTTCACAAAAGCAATATTTAATGTGGTTGTGTGTAGACGGCTGTAAGAAAAAGCTATTGCATCGCGATATGCTCTGTATAATTCTTAAGATTCGGGATGCCCCTGAGTTAATCTACTTCCAATTTCGATGAGACCGTTGTAATGCTAACAGTTGTTGCAGAGGATATTCGTTAAAGACAGTATAGTTTTTCGTGCTCACTGCTGAAAGATCAAACTGAGGCGGAAACATCAATGTCAATAAGATGGCAACGACATTAATGTTGAAAATTCTCGTAGGTCCCTAAAATAATTATTTTTAACAGGAAAGTAGTTTGGTTAAATGACACGTAAAACTTATTCCGGCAACGATGACACAGGACAAAAGAGCAACAAATATGCAATATTCCAACAGTGTAAATGGAAGGATTAGCGTATTAACGTAGCTCAATGCTATAAGAGACCTGTCCTTAGTAGCTAGACGAACGAAAAAAGTTAAGTCATTAAAAGATGCAAAGCATAAAAAATAGATTAGATCATTTATGAGCTACGCCTAACAGTGATTTAACTCACCTCATAGACAGTTGTATTATTGCGCACAATTTGTCTTCTAAAAGAAATCAACATAACAGTGATAAAGAAATACCTATCATATGGGATCAGCATATTCTTTACGAGAATATCATGGACAGCTTTGCCCAAAATCTCGTCATCTCGAGAAGGAACGATGAACTCTCCTCTTAGAAAGTTTTCGCTTGCTTCAGATTGTTTTGAATAAAACTATTAACTAGTAAGTCAAATGAGGCGACGTACCCGAATTGAAGGGACACCATGAATATTTTGTTCATCACAAAGCATTTCATCTTTTGGATCGTCGCAGTCTACAGCGCCAATGATAACGTCCTTGGTCCAGTCTTTGCTACAGTTGAGAGGATGGTAGTTCACTCACCAGAAATTTTAGCGACCAGTTTTTTAAATATTGGCAAGTATGAATGACAAGCAGGGCAAGATGTCCGATGGAAAATAACAAGAAAATTGGATGATCTGGGATTTTCAAGCATTTCCTTTGTTATCGGTTGCACATTCTGTATTTCTAGATAATCACTACAGTGTAATGGAACAAAAACGATGGAAGCAACCAAGAAGAGCAACCACATGGCCAACGGCCTTCAAACGTTAAAATGTGACACAGTGCTTGAGCTTATTTAGACAACCTAAACAAAAGTAGTCAGCTATTTTCAAAACATATAATGTATGATGAAGTACAATTTAGTAAGTAATAAGCTGGTTGACGTAAGTATGTTTTACGGGATGGGAATGAGGAATGTATTTCATCCTTTATGATTACAAATACTTTTTACAAGTTTGGCTATGAAGCGTCCTGTTTCGTGTGCCCGTAAATAAAATGAGTTCTCAGCACTACTAATTAATAATTGATTGCCTCCTTCATGCTGAAGAAAGATATTCAGCTGCAAATAAATACCATCATTGCGCATTCTTAAAGTAGCAGCAATGGATTCTTTCAAATAGCTGTCTATGAAGAAGTAAATGCGGCAAAAATAGTGTTAGTCCATTCCTTGTTGCTTTCAGTGCAAAACAGTGTTGCTGACACGGTACAATTGTACAATTATATTGTTTCGATGAGATTTTTCTATTCATGTCACGTATATGATCAATGAGTACCGGGTGTGCAAAGGATGACAACGAGCGGCATACATTAAGAAAACACAAGTAGCCGGTGTAGGTTACATTGTTTGATTAAGTTATTCCACAAACCTATTGATAGTGCAAACGTGTCTTGCATTGAATCAGGCGTGGCCTTCAAAGTTGTCCGCGCTGTACGATTCGTTACATTAACCTTTTTCAACACACTTACTTATATATTTTGCTTTATTGGTTCTTGTTTTAGTTCAACACTCGTCCAGCTATTTAGCTCTACTCATGCTGTCTTTTAAAACCGCTACATTTTGCTACCCTTGTAACTCTTGTATATCCGAAGGGTTGGGTTTTCAGAAACAATCTGAAATGAATTCATGGGAGGTTTAACCATTCTGGTAAAATCATTGTACTGTATGTAGAATTGTTCTTCAAAAGAACTGATTGCGAGGTCTGAGCGCCTCAATTTTGCTTAGCACTAAAACCCTTTCGTTCACGGGGAGAGCAAAATCCAAACAAACGTTAGATTTTCACGTGAGTTTTCGCAGCTTATATCAAGTTATGTTAAATGAAACTGGTTTCATGAAGCAGTGCAGGATGTAGTCGTATCTGTTGGAGAATGTATTTGCCATCGGTTTGACTGCCCATGCACGTACCGAAACCGTATCTGTGGAGTATTTATTTTCACCAACCCGTCTTCGTATTGCAACACAACGAGTCTTTTTCCTTCTCATAGTTTCTCAATTGCCTTGTCATACAATGTAAGCATAGGTGTACGAACGGTTATCGAACAATATTGTTGGTTAACAGCCGCATATCTCCCAGCTGTCACATTGCTGAAGCTGAGTACTTTTGCGCGGCTACTACAACTGCCATAGAACACATTGCTTGGTCACCGTGCATCTGCAACGAAGAGTTCAATGGAGATGGCACTACTTTCTCACCGCACTAGGGTCACGAACTATCGTCAGTCTGCCCACTAGGTTATACGCAACCTTGGACCTGGTGTTGGTTAATAATGTGAAGTGGTTCACCGTACTTGCTCTGGTTCCAATCGGCAATTCTGATCATACAACCATCAAGATTTATCAGGTCATCTTTGTCAAGGACGGCCACCAACAACTAACTCGCTGTAATGATCGAGGGGTCAGCTGGAGACAGTACTCACCAAATAATCTCGTCAGATCTCGCGAACTTACCGCGTCAAAGTAATTTATCTTGCTCCTTATCCCTGTTGTATCCAGGTATGGTGATACGTTTTGCAGCTATTTAAACTTCTGTTTACCTGTTGACCCTTGGAATGTATTTAAGTCCGCGCTGACAGGCTTTTCTCCCCCAACCTAAAGCTGCTACGTCGACTTAAAGATAAAGCGTTTGAAAAAGGTCGGCTCCTCAGTAACATCTCTCACAGCTCGTACTAAGAAAGAGCCATTCTCCCTTGACCAAGTGTATGTCCAGCCTGTTATAGAGAACTGCTGTTGTCTTGAACGCTGGAGGATGCTGAAAACGCTTAGCGGAGTTGCTAGACCTTCGTCATACTTTGATGTAGGCGTAGAGAAATTGAAGCAGTTCTGTATAGGTACTACTACTACGGCTCCAGAGTCTTCCGGTGTCCAAGTTCTGCCATCGGTTGAACCACTGTCTACCGTTGACAGCGAGTCTGTAAATAATCTACCTATACATCTGTGTTCCGGTAAAGTTAGTGGGCCAAACATGCCATTTCCTATCTTACTCATAGAACGTGTGGATTGTTTAGCAGCCCACCTTACAAGTATTTAGACAAGGTGTATGCAGCAACACAAATTAACCGACTGCTGGAGAAGTGTCAACGTTACCCCAGGTCCCAAAAAGGGCGCCAACGAATAGCGATTTATCGCATGCCTTTCCGTTGCTTGGAAGATTCTGGAGGAAGTCATTCTCGTAATGGCGCCATCCAGAACACGCTCTATGGACCCCGTTAATTCGTCTATGGTAGGTAGAGGTATACCCTAGATGCTATGGCCTCGTACAGTTTATGCTGTCACGGTTGACGATAAGGATAAAACAAATCGGATGTGTTTTCTTGTGTACGGCAACGCAGTACGTTGTTTAAACCGCGAATTGCTACTAGCAGACCTACTTACTTAAAGCGTACATCTCTCCATCGTCTATTTACTGAGTGCTTAGTTTGCTGAACGCGGTCAGACTAGCAGACTTAGTGCCAGTTACTCCTCCCCACTGCTCACCAACCATGGTGTCCTTCGGGGGCCAATTCCGTCGCCTTTCTCTTTTCTACTTACGTCAGGTCTGTGCCAGCTCCAACTGAAGCGAAGCCGCTAATATATGCAGACGATATATTTCTGAGCATTCTTGCGTGGCGCCTGGGAGACCAGTCGGCAATCAATTACACGTAAGTGACGTGTCAAATACCTGGCAGTATAGCAGTTGAAGGAGACTGAACACAAGCTGTATTGTGCAGGAAAAAGGAAGCGAATCAAATAAAGCGAGAAACGGTGCAGCAAGATACCCACCAAAACAATTGGTGTCAAGGGAAGTGCCGTCAGTAGTACAGTTGGAAGTTTTGCATGTAAAAAATGGTACACGCTAATGTGGCAAAATACTTAAAGAACGCGTTTTCCGGTACATTACAACCTCAAACACCAACGCGCTGACCGTTCAATCAGACTACAAGCGCTTCTGAAAGATCTCCATGGCCGGTCCGAATCCCGGGATCTTTCTCTCAATGCTTCAAAGTACCAAGATGTTCTTCGTACCTTACACACAGGAGCCAGGCAAATAGAGCTCCTTATACTGTGCAACAAATTACATGCTCATTGCAACGGATTACGATCTTCCACAGCAATAAACTATCTGGGTGTGACGCTGAGTTACGATTTAGCTTGGACTCTTCAAGTAGGATAAAGGTTCACAAAGTCAGCAAGCTTTCCTTCTATGCCTCTCAGCTTAGAGCCATCTCCGTTCCCCGTAAGTTGATCGTTCGCTTTGTTCATGCGTGTGTGCTTCCCCAGTGGACCTACTGTTCCCTTGTGATCTTTCCCGGTCGTTTGGGTAAGTACTGTAAGCTACTTGTCAGCTCCTGAAAGCACTTAGCCCAAGGAAGCGGTGTTCCGATATCTACTTTACCAGCCCGCTTGCTATTACAAATATCAGCTTTTGTAACAGATGGACCCTGAGATACTGACTGATACAAGTCATCCCCTACATCCTGCCTTTTTGAAGGTTAATAAACTTTCGCAACTAGGCAGAGGCACAAGCTTATCTATGCCCCTTGTCAGTAACCTCTAACCTCTCGAGTCTTTTGCGTGACCCCTACTTTGTCATCCTTAGCTTAAACAGCCGACTTTCTGCTTGCTTATGCGTTTGTCCTTATCCAACCGTTCTTTGTCATCTTGATTTGCTATTGAGTTGATGTTTGGTATTGTGACGAGATCGTGTGCTGTAGCTGAATATTCACCCATGCAACTTGCATAAAGTAATTTCTTGTAAAAGTGATTTGTGAGGTTGTAGGCTCGTTGCAATTCATTGCAGGCATTTTTACGTTGCGTCAAGCATTCGGTTTTATACAACCATGAGGGGCGAATTTGCCGTTGTACCATGCGCACGATCGAAACCGTAAAACTACAAATTATGTATGCAAAAACAGTAAAAGATGGCGGCCAAAACAATGTTTCATATGTGGCACAGGATGGCTAAGCTTATTCCCTGTTTAGTCCTTGCATGCCAATATTCGGAATAAGCAAAAATCTGGCTAGCCAAGGTGTGACAGATGAGACACATGCATACGGGCGTATATGCATGCCTCTGTAATTACTTCGTGTCAAGGAACTAGAGTTTTAGTTAAAGAAATCTCTTTGTTTAGATAGCTGATATCAGCGATTATTTTGGAAGCGTGTTGAGCATGAATTGACATGAACAGATACAATGTGTTGAACTAAGGTTAATAAATAAATACCACTGCGTCGAGATATGTGTTTAAGCGATCTATGAATTAATTTGAAATGCTTACCGAAGAGGCCCGGAAAGCTAATAGGAGGACAGTAGTTATAATGTAGTTTGACCCATGCGCTATTTTATCACAGCAACAACTGGTAGGAGATTAAAGACGAGGGAAGACGTGCGACATAAAAGGACGGCCGCCTGATTTCGATGAAGTGTTCATTCACTTGAAATGCATACGATAAACCACGGCCGATTGTGATTCCTAACTGCTTCACCGACACCGAGCAGCTCAGACTTTTACCACTGATGTGAAGTTGAAAAAATGCAACGTCGTGTTTCTGGTAACGATCTGTCTTGTGCAGCGCGTACAGTATAACATTGAACTTGGAAGCATTCAAAGTTAAGCCGCAGCAGTTAGACCAATGTAAGCTCCAAAGCAAACCAGGTTGTAGCATGGTTGAAGAGGCTGAAGTTCGATGATTTGCGCCAATTAGTACAAAAACGGCGTACTTTAGCAATCTCGCTTTTTCAGGGACAGGAATGGCGCAAAAGTAGGGGAGAATAAGTATGGCGAAAGAGTAGCACCTTGAAGGACACCGGAAGTTGTGGTAAGGAGCAAGGATCTGCCGTTTAATCTGCTTTTCTGGGTGCGTTTGGTTAACTTATCCTATAGTAAGGTGGCTATGGATGGCTGAATACTAGAAGTAAAGAGAGCTTGCAACAGGAGTTCACGTTTAACAAAACCGGAGGCGTCGCTGCATTCAGAGATGCATACTAGTGTGGCTTTGTTTAGGCTCTCTAGCGGTGATACCACTATGTGCATTAGTCAAGCCACTGCACCTTGTGTCACTCACGAACTTCGGTACGTAGGTTGAAGTGCGTCATTCAGACAGGATTTGGTAAACAATGTTACAAGATCGAATTTCCTGAAAACCTTTAACGCCACCGAAGTGCACGCAATAATTGTATAGTTATCCATCGCTTTTTTCGGTATTGGTGTTAGGCTGGCAACCCACCAACCGTCTGCGATCTTGCCTTGGTTTAGGCACATGGTCTACAACTCGGCTAGCGGTTTGGATAGTGAGTTCGCACACCCTTTAAGGACGAAAGTTGACAAACGGTTAAGTCCGCTTGATTTGCTTGAGTTTAGCTGGGTAACCTTCCTTTGAAGTGCTGCAACCTGAACGACAGGCGACGGGTCTGTAGGCCGCTGAACCTGTGCAAATGAAGATATGGGTTGTGCGGCCCTGCGCTTTAATTCATCTGTGTCAGAGTGCGTCTTATGCTGGGCGACTTCATTACGTCGTTGCATCGTCTGCCAAAGCTCACGGCAATTATTGTTCCCAGAATTGTCTGGACGTAGGCATGATTGCTGTGGTGAAGTTTATCTCTGATGCACGGAGAAAGTTACTTTAATGAGGCACAGTTTATAACTGAAAGCGCTCTCCTTAAGTCGACGCAGCTGCTTCTGGATTAACGGGGAGGTCCTGTTAACACGATTGACAATAGTTTCAATTCGAACGCAAAGAGTAGCACAGAACTTCAGATAACTTGTTACCCATTTGCAATAGGTTGAGAGATCTGTATCAAAAACAAACTGAAATAAGTAGAGGCAACCATTTATTGCATTTGGGTTATGTTTTGGGATGTTTTCTCCGTTTAATTTTACGTTCTTTGCAGCAAGTAACTTCCATGTGGTTCGTCTTACTGTAGACGACAGATAGCTTGCTTATCGAATGGTCAGAGGTTCCAAGTGGTGCCTGAGTACTGAATGGAAGTATAAATACATAAATGATTAGGCTTCTATTCTCGACTACGCGAGGCACGGCTGCACAGATATGATCATCGTAGGATTACCAAAGTGTTCGGTTAATGTACAATGAAACAATAGGATTGTCACCTATGCTTATATGTCTGCATATCTGTTCAGGTAGAGGTGCTGCCATTTTTATATGATTTACTTCACTCCTGATAGTGTCGCCATTGGATGCTTGATGTTTAGGGATTTGAAGCGGTTTTCCGGGCGAGCAAGGGGTGAGTTTAGTTTGTGTCTAGGCCCAACCGCCGGCACAGTCTCCTTAAAACAACCCTCGTGGCTTTTTATTGGGAGAATGCTTGCCTGGCGAATACCCACCATGTTATGGAACACTGCCGCCAAACTATTTGATGAAACGGCTATAACTCCGAAACACCCACTTGATACCACGAAGCGGTTGTTTGGCTAGCAAATCAGGTTGTTAACAGTCAATAATTCAAGAGTTGCTGCCAACCTGGTAAGACATGTTTTAATGTTCGGTTGTCCAAGGGTTGAGAGGATGGTGGTGTCACACTGGTACACTCACCAGCAACTATGTATGGGAACAGTCGATATGCACAATAACGGCAGCCGTGAAGTCATGGTAAAATTTGTCTTCTTATGAGTTTGAACAACTGGGGGAAACATAAAGGTTGCTGGTGTGATTGACCTGTATCCATTCAGCCATTTTGACGTGCAATTTGGAACTTAAATGTCGATACTTTTCGAGGAATAGCAGCGCAGTTGCTTCATTGATGATCAACAGGAAGCCTTAATAGTCGTCACAACACGACCATTTCGGTTGCGGACTGTGCGTGGGCAATCGGCGAGGTGGGTAATAATACCGTCACCTGGTACAATGGCAGCTGCGTGTTTATGAAACCAGGTTTTCTTGTAGCATGGTTACTCTTAGATGCGCGGATTCGCGACAGCAGACGTTGCTTTCAAGTCCTACGAGCTTGCCGAGAAGTGGGAAGACGTTGGTGCTGAGGAAAGCTGATATGTTTATATTCGACAAATGTTTCTTCTGCAGAGCTTCTGTCCATCCAGCATAATACTTTCTTGCAAATTTGATACGTTGTTTGTAGACTTTGGTTGCTTGGTTTCGGATAATTCTAAATACGTCTATCCCTCGCTCGGAAAAGGCTACAGAGTTCATAATTTCACTAGTGTAAGTAACCGTGACACTTAATATATATAGGACCACAGAGGACTAAAGGGACAGGTTTATAACTGGTACCGTTGAAGGCACTTGTTGGTGATTCCTTGAAAGTGTAACGTTGAGCACGTCCAAATTCAAAGGCCCTGCCTAACTTGTTGTTTAACTTTTCGCACCTATTTGAGATTACAAGCTGTATCAGCCCAACCACATTAACTGCTTGTGCACAAAGCGGTTTGTAAATGGGCATTAAACACTTAAATACTTAGTGTGCTTTCGTTCCCGCAAGGCAAGACAAAAACCTTTACTCCATACGCCATTTCGACAGATAAAGGTGTATAACTAGCTTTGGATAAATTTGACGACTAGCTGTGGTAACTTTTAAAGACTTCCTTTGGTCCTTGAAAAATTTGGTTAGGACCTCCAACCGCGATGGACGCGATCGCACATCAGTCGGCTTTGAACTGGGCGGGTGTTTGCGTACCTACTTGTTCAATCCCATCAGCTAATACCGTTAAGCCTTACCTAAAAGTGTGCATCTTTTGCTCGTGTTGCACACGAGCCACTTAGCGCCTTTATGAAATAGAGTTGTCAAATTCAGCTCCTGCGAATCTAAGGCAATTCGTTGCTCATTTTAAATGGGTTTGCTAATTAAATACTACAATGCCAGTGTATGTACGTGATGATGACGCTGCTGCACAAAGGAATAGCGTTAACGTTTGCGTATTTTTCGAGCAGTAGGCTCATGCATATGCTCGATTACTTATGTTGCCAAAGTTTCAGGAGGTCCACTTTTACTTTCTAGCTGATACTTGTAGGTCCGTGGCTCAGGTTCTTCTTATTATAAACAGTATATTTCTTGGGAAAGCTGCTAGTTGACCTGTCGTTCATCCGATAGTCCTGTACAAGCTGACAAGTAAAATGCTTGGACTAACCAGTGGTTTATACAAATTTCCTCTACATAGCTGTTCCTCCTTTAACCTTTGGTAGCAGGCTGTCTCCTACCCTTTATTAATATAGGCACTTCCATCAGTAACCTGTACTCTCACATCTTCAATCGGATGACCGACGCTTAGTTCCATGCCCTTCTTTGTCATCATCTGATCAGTGTAATTCTCTGGGACTACTACGAGGCCTCCGGATGTGTCGACTTCCCGAGCTCGTCTGTTTGGTCTCCGGCTTTTAGAGTTCTCTCAGATTACCGGGATATTACCGGTGCTATTTCAGCACTGAACGTTTCATACTTCGCACGACAGCGTCCTTGGCTCACCACACTTTAGTAGTAAACCTTTTTCATCCTGACTATCGTCTCTTAATTGCTCTCATGAGTTACTCTTCGCACTGCCGTCCGCATTCATCTGCTCATAGCTGATTCCTTAAATTTCCTTTTCTTCTTGGAACGTTGCTTTACCTATGTTGCTCCCGCAATCGGTCTAAACCTTGTTGTCATTAGTTTCACCTAAGATGCCGCTCGCATTCGGTCTGCTGTCATCATCATCGGTTTACCTGTTACTCTCCAATAATCATATTAATCGCTTAACGTTGTCTACACGCTTTGTTATACCCTTCTTTCTACCTAGTAGTTGTAGTCTGAGGCACACCAGCGACGTGATGTAAAGAACGCGCTTGCAAATCATGTATACTAAACAAAATTACATAAATTTTAATGTATCATAGGCACCGTTGCGCGCCACCAGTCTGTGTTTGTGCTTCTTGCTTCGTTGCTGTCTTTCTGTTTGGCTGCCTGTTGTCCGTTGCCCGTTTTCTCTCGAGATTTCCACAGATACATCCGCCAAAACAAGAAGGTTTATTCACTGGGAATAGTCGACCCACTTTCAATAGCCAGCTGGTTTACATGCTTGTTCTTTACTCCGGGAGATGAAGAACCCACACATCGTTCCAAATGGAGCTCTTTCCGCCATTCTGGAGAAGCTACAACCACGGTGTCTAAACAAATGGGTTTAGCTCGCCTCGTACTCACAGTAGAACAATTTACTCACCTGGAATAATGTAGTTACATGGATCCACTGTTCCACAACCGGAGACTGACAATTCTGGCGTGATTACATTCACTGCCTCAAACATTCCGATTCTCCAGTCACCTGGAGCTTTTCTGATGTCATTTCACGGACAGCACTGCGCGCGTATAAGCGGCTTTTCCGATGATTTTTCCTGGAGCCCTCACTTGGTTATGGAGACAATTACACTTACATTTGAAGGAAATACTTGTCCACTTCGCGGAGAATAGCATTTATTCCTGTTTTGGACATATTCAGACACAAGAAACAACTGCACTCACCGTCCCTATGACAAGTCCAGCATGGTGAGCTGGACACGGGTTGCGAGCCGGACAATATAATAGAAAAAGCCGGCCTCTATTAACAATATGTTTACTCACCCGCATCATTATCATTCGACACTGCGACTCTTTTACATCATTGACTGGCTTCAACGACTATTGCCGGTTCAGTACTAAGCCATTTGGCCAACCAACAAAAAATTTTGGCTGTCAACCGACTGCGAATAATAGAGTGCAAAATCGGTCTATACGATGTATAGCCGACTAGCACTACAGTTCAACGGAAGCTACGACAGTGTTCCAGGACGTGGTGGGTTTTCGCCTGGCAAGCGTTCTCCCTATAAAAAGCCACAAATGTCCGCTTAACAACACTGCAACTTGGCGGATGTGACTCGCCACAAAATAAAGTCACTGCTATACATTTCACACTGACGCAGTCCTCAGCCTCCAACATCGAACCTGTGCAACTGATTTTACTATGAAGAATGCTTTAGTGGAGCACCGATCATCCCGGCTTCGTAATGGTCATTGATTGCACTAAACCTTGTTTGGACTCCTGTGCTCATGGATCACTACATGTCAAATTTACCCCCCACTTGTATCTTGACGCAACAGTTTTTGCGTGCCACGGCGCCATTATGATCCTTGGACTGATTATTACCTGACAATATGCTCGCTCTTATGGACTACATCTTTTCGTTTATTCCTTTCATTGTAACGAAATGTTTTAATATTCCAAAGAAGCTGTGCTTGTATGCATATTTGATCATGCCTTTTAGAGGTGTGTCTCGTTTTACAGAGAATATACTATTTCTTTATTTATTTATTTACCAGCCTTAAAAAAGCGACAAGAATCCAGCCGTGGAGTAGGGATGGGTGAGTTTAACCACCGTTACAGTCAAACCGTTGGAAGCCTTTATGAAAGAAGCACTTGGCAGCTGTTAAAAGACGTATGCTTTTATCAAACATTTGCTGCACAGCCTTCGTAAAGCCCATCCATGTTGAAAAATTTGCTGCTGTATGGCAAATACTATGCGAATTTTGTAGAGGAGGTTCAAGAAATAAGTGCTGTTTTCATCTACTTGGCTGAAGCATTTGCAACTGTCACGCATTCACGCCTGTCCTTAAAGAGCAAGGATATGGATTATATATGCTGCACTTAAATGGTGTGCAGAAAAGCGGCGAGTGGGAAAACCAGCTTTACCAGGACATGATCGAAGTGAGCTTATCAGGTTCTAATGTTGAGCGCAGGTCATGGAAATCGAAGGCGGTTGATCAGCGGGCATGGTGCTACCTCAGCATGAATGCAGTCACCAAGGTGCAAGAGAAAGCTATCGCGCATACGGAGAATAAGCGACAAGTGCGGAAGTGACAGTCACCGATTTTGTGTACTCCATCTATGTTGAGCGCATGGTGTTGTAGCAAATGCGATCGCGAGTGCATGTCCCGGGATGCCACCCGGGACCAGCATCGAAAAGACGACGGAGGCTGATCAGAACGAGGGCAGAATCGGCGCAGCGTTTGTAGGTACACTGCATTCGATTTACTGACGGCGTGCAAGTGTACAAAGTCTAATTTTCTTACCTCATTTTAATGTACGGCTTTTAAAATAATCAATTGCAATTGTCGCTTAAACGATTTGCTCTTAACTTTTTGTTTAGCCAGTTTGCGTATGTACCTTGATCTGTTTCGCTGCTATCTTACAATTATTGCAGTTACGCTGATAACCCATTTATGGCATGTTCTAATTTAAAAGAGTGGACGATTGTTCTGTCGGCTGTGGAGAGCACATTAAGGATTAATTCGCAAATTAACAAGTAAATCGTAATCGGCGCGTATGGAAACTGATGGAATGGGTAACATGATGAATAAAAGAAAAATTTGTACAATGCTTGGTTTACTTGGCGAATATGTTGATCCGTATAAAAAGGAGCATTAAAGGTGGTTCAGCATACCTGCCCGTGCTACGGAAGCTACGCGCTTCACGGTCGCAAAGGTGATGGCTTTAATTGTTTCGGTTGCGGATTGCGGATGCAATAGTTCAACGTCAAGAACACAAGATTTAGTGGACGGTGAGCAGCTATTCACACAGCTTATAAAGATGAAATACGATACACTGAAGCGTTCAAAGTGGAGTGCTCGGCATTTCAAAGTCAATCCTGCACGTCATTATTTGGGTAAATTAGGAACCTGCTGGCAGATGATGCCGTAGCCGCTAGATTTCGCTTCCGGAAGGGCTAGCATATGTGTACGTGAAGTACTTATGTGTTCTTGCCTAACGGAAACACGGTGAAGGCCACTGACAAGTGACTTCATTTATACTGATAAAGCTGCTCATTTAGTTACCCAGAAGGCAACTGTTTCGCTCAGGTGACCTTTAGTTTCGTCGATCTTCCGTATAAGATAACGGATTACTGTATGTTCCATGGCCATTATTTTCACGTGGGACCACCATAGTTACACGTGCGTACCCGTAAGCACTAATGAAAGATTGAGGAGAGGGACTTCATCCTCATGGTGTGTCTTAAGCGTACGCGTGTGATATGAGCTTTGCGTTTGTCAAGTCAAGTGCGGCTGAGACGTGCGGTCGCCAGGTCCCTACGTAACCGGTAAGTTAAAGTTAGAGCATTAGAACGAAGCAGTTCTAGTGAGGCGCCTGCTGCAGGGAAGTGATACCTGACATGCAGGAAAACGATGGCATCTTTAAGTACTATTCTTTATATTATTGTGTAATCGCTACCGCGATGCCACTTTGGCAGACGTCACATATCTGCCAAACCCCAGCGAGTGCGTCTCTTGGCACGTAATTTTGGTTAACTAAACCGTCTTCGCTCGCAAATTATTCTATGCCCACATGCCTGACACAAGTATGCTCAGTTACCATGATGCGGTGCAGCAAACGATGGAGCATTAATCAACGACTCGTTCTGCAAGGACTTTGGTGCTAAATCGCTGCCTAAATAACTAAACATTTTATTCTCGAATTCCTCAAGACACATCAGCTTAGGCGTGCTCAGGAGTTACGGAAAGTATGTTGCGCAACAGCTACGTTACAAGGCACGTTATTGGCCGTAGCCACAAGTGGTACAACTTGCAGAAACGGAAGAAGTACTCGTGAGGAGCAAACACGTCAGTGGGGCAACGAGGAACTAGATCCTTGTGTGCACAGAGTAAACAGGAAAAGCTCAGTAGGTAAAGTGACGACAATTTTCAAACCCTGAGAGTAGGATTTTGTACTTGTTAATAAAATAGCGAAAATTTTCTCACGTCAATATTCCGGAAGGTACTGGTGGGCAGTGACTTGACTCAGTGTCGGGTCACATCCGCCACGTCTCAGTGTTGATAAACGGACTTCTGTGGCATTTTATAGGGAGAACGTTTGCAAGGCAAATACCCACCACTTTCTGGGACACGGTTGCCGATTGCTTTGAAGGTTCCTTTACAACTGGCAAAGCCTTTTTCAACCATTTGTTCACTGTTATTCGCAGTCGAATGATCCCTCTTAGTCAGGGTCCACCACAGAGGTTGAGACTAGTCGAGCAGGGTGCATAAGTATGCAGGTGAGCTAATTTTCCAGAGTACTTTGGTCTCAATGTCTCTGCTTTTGTATACTTGCTGGAGTGTGAGGATCCGTCTCCAACTACCCTCACTAGACATCGGTCGTTGTGTCAGGTGCAATTGGTTGGCTTTTGTATAAGGCCCTGTCCAGTTGAGTCCTTGTTAGTTATTTCGTCTCATCTCAGGCGTAGGCAGTTCCTTAGTCCGATGCCGGACCTTGATTAATTTCCCAACCTCGAGGAAATGGGAGAGAGGACAGGTTGAGAGAAGACCATAAAGAACCTGGAACAAAGCAGTGCGAAAATCCTATCTTAAGATATTTAGATTTGAGACAAAGAGGTACAAGATGCAAATGATATTATGCTGAAAATGCTTCTTGATTATGCAACAAAACGCATGGCCCAATGGGTACACTACTGTTATGTGCTTGAAGGGCTAGAGCACGGTTCGGGTAACCAGGCAACGGGGTATTAGCTAAGGGGACTGGGACTATTGTGTAGGAAGAAGGAGGACCGTTCAAAGGCGCGTGACGATCGAAGGGTGACTAAACAGCGAAGAGTCAACCTATGAACCAGAAATTGTAGAACAAGATGACGCGTCGGGACTTCAATGGCTTAAGTGATCCATTTAAAGGTGGGATGCTATGGTGTCAAAAGCAAGCCAGATGGACGCATGGAACAGTGAGGGTAAGAACCGGAATAACTACGTAGCAGAAGGCGCTTGTTGCTGCGTGATTAAGGGACTTGGACTGCCGAGCAGTCAGTTATGTGAAGGAGGGTTATAGTGGATGCGGTCCGTTGTTGAAGCGGTGGTTGGGTTGTGCAACACCCAATATTATGAACCCACTATCCTGGAATAGCATGGCGTATTGGCGCTTATAAACAAGATGGGAATTACTCGAGGATAGAATTCTATCGTGTTAAAATGCAATCAAGTGGACTGAGAGAGCGATAAGGATACTAGCCTGCTTGACTACACGGCAGCAGCCGATACCCATTGAGAGCTTAGGGAAACATCGACCGCCAAGCAGTCAGCTAGATGGTGAAGGGTCCAAATGAAAGTAGCAGGCTGTAACAGAAGATTCGGTTGTAGAACAAGCAATACTATGAACCGACTATTGTAGAATAGAGTAGCGCGTCGGCTCTTCAGTAGATTAGGTGAGCCATCCGAAGGTGGTATTCTACGGTGTCAAAAGCAAGCCAGATTGAGGAAGAGAGGGCTGAAGATATGAATCTGAGTAACTACGTAGCAAAAGTTGCTCGTTCATGATAGAATAATGCGGCGTGAACAACCCATCATGCAGTTAAGTGAGAGAAGGTTATAGTGATGGAAGCGAGGCTTGGATGGCGGGGCAAGTAATACTTTGGAGCAACATCTGAGGAATAGGATGGCGCATCCGTGCTTAGGTAGAATAGGTGAACTAATCGCATGTGGAATGCTATGGTGCCAACAATAAGCCAGATGGACACAGAGCGCGATGAGGATAAGAGCCGGAGTAACTACATAGCAGGAGCCGCTCTTGATAGAGAGATTAGGGAAACATGGGCTGCTGAGCAGTCATTTAGGTGGAAGACTTAAAGCGCAGGGAAACGGGCCACAACCGGAGCGAGGATTGAGGTGTAGAACAAGCAATGCTATGAACTAGTAATTGAAATTAGGGTCGCGCGTCGGAGCTTCAATAGATTAGTTGAACCAATGGTGGGTGGAATGCTACGGTGCAAAATGCAAGCCAGATGGACTCAAAGAACAGTAAGCCTAAGAGCGAATTAATCTACATGGCATAAGCCGCTCGTTGGTGAGAGCTTACTGGAACATGGGCTACCGAGCAGTCATTTAGGGGAGGAGAGTTTTAGTGAAAGCTGGCAGGCCGTAGCTATATCCAGGATTGGATTGTAGAACAAGCGCAAATGGAGCTCTGCAACTCGTGCCAATGTGACCTTTTGCCGCTTACATGTACTAAGAGGCATGCGAATGTGATACGATCATTTAAAAGGTACCAGCGCTATGAACTGCAAGAAAGTTTACAAGGGAGGAGCATTTTGTTGTACACCCAAAGCCAACCGCAATTCAACAAATTGCTTGCTTCAAGCGGAGCTCGAAGCAAGACGTTTAAGTATGTTAATAACACGCAACTCAGTGACGCGGAAACATGGGCGACACACAATCGGAGGAGTAAAAGAGAGTTATACAATTTCAGCATGAACAAAGTTGAGGTGAAGGACAGTCACCTGAAAATGGGATTGTCCTGTAACCCAAGTGCTCTGTATTTGTTTAAGCAGTGTTTACGAGGAATTTATGAGCTAACCCAGGCAAGGAAGAGCCGCCTAGCGAAAGTGCAAATGAGCACTCTCAAAACCTTATCCTGTGCGCTTTGGATTATGGTTTTGCCTTCCTTGGGTACATATCCCCGCAAAGTGTCGTTGAAGCACTGATTGGAAACAAGGTAACCGGCTTGTGGTTTGAATAGAGGCGCTGAAATATGCACACTTCCAGTAGGCGTTCCATTCAGGCGTAATGTGCAGGCCCCCCGGTTTGCGACTGCGCTTCCCGTATGCATAGGGACGTTCTGCGGGTTAATGCCGCATAACTTGCTATCTTCAAGAAAAACTATTTCGGTGAATTCGGTAGTTTTCACTTGCACCAACACCAGGGGACGTGACTTAGCCCGGGAAACAAAAGTCCGAGGAGATGCAGTAGGTTTCACAGTGCACGGCTGCGGAGTTACTAGTCATTAGCAAAGTTTTGGAAATATATTAGAGACCGCTTTAAATGCAATGGGCATTTCCAACTCCCGTGAGCAGATGCGCGTTCGGAAGCAACAAGTTGTACGTCTAAGTGCGAGACCTGATTAAAAACTGATTGCTAAGGATCCCGCCACTGGAGAAAT
Source organism: Dicrocoelium dendriticum (assembly GCA_944474145.2). Taxonomy (NCBI): domain Eukaryota; kingdom Metazoa; phylum Platyhelminthes; class Trematoda; order Plagiorchiida; family Dicrocoeliidae; genus Dicrocoelium; species Dicrocoelium dendriticum. The sequence continues at coordinate 112,046,891 of OX104065.1, forward strand.
CATGGCCATTGGTGTGAGCAGGAACACGGTTGTCCGTCGTGGTAAAATGCAGAGGCATGTGGATGTCTCCTTGGATAGACAAGCAGCGGATGAACCGGATGCTGGGAGTTGAGAGCCGTCATTTTCACACTATACCTGTAAAGCAGCACCGTGTGAACGGAAACAGTGTCTCGCGTGTAATGAAGTGGATGCTGAGGACCTAGTAATCGTGCGTGATCCATTGCAGCAAATGAATTTCCGACAAATGAGCCCTACGACTGCAGCAGCATACCGTTTGCAGCATAAGTGACGGGTGCCTGTGCAGGTAGCGCACGAAATGAATGCTTGTCTGCTTTGCAGTAACGAGGAGCTAGAATCTGTTAACACGGACGTGGACGTGTAGTGGGTTCATTGCTGCAAGTGCCAGAACTGGTGCCATGAAACCGGCGCGGACCTCAGGGACGCAGGTGAGATGTGCCAGTGTGTAGACTGTGAATGAATCATCAGGGACGATTGAGCAGGTCATGAATGCTTCGTTAAGCACATAGTAAAAAACAGAGCAGACATCTACATGTTTTGAGAACCGAAAAAAGAAAAAGGCTTGAAAAGCATAAAAACGAAACAAACGGTTGAAAATCCCAAAACTACAAAACGTTTTGCAAACGCAAATATATTTAGTACTTCACTTACTTCTGCATGAGGTTGCTACTTTACGAGTAGGCATTGCGTGTCGGTATACGTCGCATTCCATACGTACCCGTAACTGACACCACTTTCTATTTCTTTTTCGTGCTAAAACCAGTGAGGGGCCTTCTCCTTGGATTCAGGTTTCGTTGCATGGAATGCACGTGCGGTAAGATTTTTCTCCCCAAGTGTGGACATGGGGTACTCGTTAGGACCCGTTCGCCAGGTTCGTTCACAGTAGTCGCATTAGGTTTCTTCACCGGTATCCTAGAAGGTTGGCCCAAGTAGGCTGTTCCTCAGTCAGAATGAAGGGTCAAACCTTTCTCTCCGCCGGGGCGACCGCTCACTGACCCGGAGATATCCACTTCTATCTGTTGAATTTTGCGTAACCTATTATCTAACCTTATGTCACGTTGAAATTTAGGCTGCTAGGAAATTTGCGTGCTTGTGTTTTACTGATGGTGGCTTGCGTCCACAAAACAGTAGTCCATTTAACGCGTTCTCCGTGCATTCACACCGTGCATTGCTTGGAATTACTGCAAAACTCCCAATCTCTCATAGCTGGTTCGCTTTTTGGCGCCATTCGGATAGTGGGATTGGGCATTTTCGCAATATGGGTATATTTCTGTTTTATCCAGAAAAAGCAGCAGAGCCGCGAAGCACGAGAACATATGCACAGAAAACTGTATGTCAAACTTGCGTTACAAAGAAGTCGATAGTTGTTCGAATTACAATCTATCAAATGCAACAGCATACGACAGGTTCAACTGGTGCTAAATCGAAGTGTCAGTAGGATAAGCGAATCGAGAGCAAAGGAAAAGCCAAGCAATTGAACACGACACCCCGTTACATTAAATGGCCTCCTCACTATGCTACTTGTCGCAATCCTGTCTCTGGTTGCGTATCTTGCCATGAATTGTTTCTCGCCACCTGGATACTTCCGGATCATAACACCACTGGTACATTCACATCCAGTTTGGACGACTTCTCGCCCGTGCCTATAAGGGCATTATTCTGGTCCGACTACCATATGAGCAAAAGGCCGCGTACTTCTCTGCTTCAGAAAGTCTGACCGCTGGCATCGTTAACTCACTACAAACTAAATAGCTTTTAACATTCTCCCGACATTAATTTGTTCCGTACCACAGCTTGCCAACCTGTACTGCAGCCAAATGCTGCCTGTACGTCTGCGGGAGATATCATGCCAGCATTGCTTAGAACAGTCCAAGTCCTGAACGTATACCCCCAGGATGCTGAGAGTCACTTGATCACTGATGCCACTCTTAGCCTAGACCCACTAGCGCCGTAGGCTTTCTGCATCCCTCCTGAGTGACTACACATCATCACTGCGCCTTTCCCTTTAATGTACTCTCTCCCATACTTCTCATACATGCCATCACCCTGACTTAGGAAACCATTACGCAAATCATGCCTTAAACTACTTCGCTTTCTAAGTACGTCCGGACCCATGCAGTATCGTATATATTCTCTTTGCCGGAATCTACCGAGGTTCTTCATAGCTAACCTCCAGATTTAGCCTAATGGATCGGGCATACATTGCCATAAGTCATCCTTATCAATCGTACTCCACTGGCTATACCTCATTTCCATCTCTTAATCGGTTGGATTAGTTCCTGGATACTACCCAAATTATAACAACTAGCTGACCTAATGCCCCTGACTTAATTCAGCTGTCTCTTACAGCACTCAAAACATCAAAAAAGGTGTTCAACCTGGTGGACAAAACGAGCATCTCCAGAACCACGCGTCCCATAATCAAGCATTTGCTTCACACTTTAGCCTCACTTGACCCCTTGTATACTTAGATTTATCTGGATTAGACGCATGCCAACCTTATTAGAAACACTAGTAGACAGGATTTACGAAATATTAGGTCCTTTTCTTCAACCCCTTTGATAACACAATATTCACTTTTCCAGATTCCGTTTTACCAGGAAGCAAGCTAACTATGCCCCGGTCGCACCAGCTAACGGAGCAACCAGAACCTTCTGAATACTACTTTGCTTTATCTTAGCCGTCGGTGCATGAGTTTAATTTTTTACCTGGTTCCAACACTGCTCACGCATTATGCCTAGTGGTGGGCGAATAACCGGGTCCTACGGGGGCTAATTGGCAGCTTAGACCCCATTTATTGCCTTCATCACTGACCACCCCAGCTTTCATCTAATCTTATACCACAAGCACACCCTCATAGTGGGATGCCAGCCTCGGTGCAGTTGCACACAACCTCCATCAAGTGGCTGAACTGGGCATTCTGAACACGGCCACGGTAGTTAAGGTCACAGTTGCTGATTAGTTCCTGACCTCGCTTCCGGTGTTCTCGCCGCATGACAATTTACTCCAGAGGCTACAACCCTCCGGCTTCCCTTTCTTCGATAGTCACTACGTCTAGGTTCAAAAGCTCAACAAGTAGTACAGCCTAGCCTACGAACCGGCAGGTTGGCAAATCCGTAGGTATTCCTCCCACAGGATAACGCACGGTAATAGCGAATCCATCCAAGCGGGTAAACGTCAATACTTCCATCTTATCTACACCTTCACTCCTTAGTCTTCTGCATTACGTTTATCACTTTCCAACTACGTAGACCACTGTGTCCTTGATAAATATTAAGCTTATAACCTTCGAGGTAGGCCTAGTGGAGGCATTCTACCAGACCTATACCTAGTATAAGAGGTTAATGCCTATCGTTGCTGTCGATACACATAATGCACCTAAGAAAACATCGGACTTGTCCAAAACACGCTCTAACTACCAGCTTTAGATGTGCTTCTATTCACCCTCATAGATGTCTGTTACTAGTTGACCTAACTTGAGGCATTTTCATTAAACCTGAGCACCCGCCGCGTTACTTAGCCGTTTCCTAAGATAATCAGCATGCATATCGCAAAAAATATACATGTCATCTGGTCGATACTGACTACTATAAAGGCCATAAACCCAAGATTCCAAGCCTTTTGCTCCCCAATTATTCGTCCTTGGCTCCCTATACTTAGTTACACTTGTTGTTCACGTGCCGAGCACTATTGGAAACATTAGTAGACAGGCCTCATGGAAACCAGGTCCAATAATTCACCCGCTTTTGCTAGTAAAGCATTCGCCGTTCCAGCTTCCACTTCACTGGCACGAAAGCTAACCAGAGGTAGAGAGGCCCTCCTCGTAAGGGCTGGACTTGCAGGGAACCTTAGCCACAACCTCTCCTTATTTCGGCCGTTCTTGCATAATTTTAGCTTTTGGCTGGCTCCAAGGCCTACCACGCGTTATGCGCGATGGTGTGTAAACAACCAGCTCCAACATTCTACTTACTTTGTTACTTCTCTTTTACCTCATCACTCATTTATAAGTAAGATAGTACAGCTCTAGTTAGAATAACCATCAAGTTAGTAGCTGCTGTTACGGTACAGTACTACTTAACCTTGCCACCTAGATGAACGTCGGTGGCACTTGCTTCAAATGTTAAAATTAAAGAGAATAAGCTCGAAATTAAGCAGAGATGCAATATGCTCTGTATCAACATATTAGGTGTATTACTCATTCACGTGCGTGCAACCGCCCCAGGCAGCGGAGTTTTAATGCCCCACAAAGGCAGACCCAACTGGATTACAAGCCCCGAAGCATTTTGCTAAATTTTGCGGTACTCCTTCCTTTATTATTAGCAACAAGCTCCTCTAGCTCGCTGGAGTTGGTGGCATAGCTTTATTGCTATAGAAAATGAACGCAAAACGATAATACTTGCGATATTTCTCTAAAAATTGTGCGCGTTTTTCCAGCCAAATGTATCGATTTCTCTTTAAGCCATCCTGTAGTATCCAGGTAGACCTGGCTCATGCAATCTTGCCATAACATTCACAATCACTTAAAGGATAAAAGATACCTAACTCTATATTTATAGTCGTTTATGTGGCTGAGTATCCGCTGAAACTGGTACACTGAGGCCTTCTGTTCGTAGGCTAATTATAGCTTTCCCTTAAGTCGCGAGCATCCCTAACGGTCCTTACTGGATTCCTAGTGTTTCCGCAAAACATTATCACGTGTTTGCCTATGTTTGCTACGTATGCCTGAGAATTTGCTTTTCGACAACTTAGGTAGGACCTAGTTACTACGGGGAAGTTTAGGCAATATAGCATATTCCTAGATAGGTATGCCTAGTTAGTACGTATGCCGCCTCGCCAACTATTACCTTTTCTTTTCTTTTCTTTGCTTTCAGCTTGCAAAGCAGATGGCTACTTTTAGTTAAATAAAATAATGGCATTATTCGTAGACAGCAATGCAATTGCGGTTATTTTGCAAATTACTGCATGTATCGTACTGCTTTTACTTGTACTATAATCAACGGTTAGACCTTGTCCTGAATAAATTATTTTTGTACTACTTTGTGCAATCTTCCGGCCTTAGAAAGGTTTTTGGCTGTGCTTTACCCAGTTTGCATTTTTGCGCCAGTACTCAAGTTTAGCGCAATGAATTCTGACTATATTTTTTGTTAATTGGAATTTTCTTAGTTAAGTATGCCGCCTTAGTATAACACTTAAAAATGCGTCTTATTGTTTGCATGTTCATGAATTAGTTTACAACCAGTTTTGTTCTTTTGACTTCCACCACCCTTATTTATTTCCATGTGCGCACCGTTATGGGTAACGTTGCAGCGTGACGAAATGGTCCAAAGATTTTATAGTAAAGTATGTGGCGAATTAGACCCTGCTTCAAGCGAAAGCCTGCACACTACGACAGTGCGCAACTTTTTGCCACTAATAAATGAAGGTGCAAAAAGGTCGCCTAAAGGAGACAAATGAGTTTCAAGTCCGTAGAAAGTATAGTGAAAGTGGTGGAGAATTGGATCCTGCAATCAAATAAAACGTGCACAAATGCGGCTCTGCATGACCTTTGGTCACTAATAAAATCAAAGAGCGCCTAGTTACCTAAAGAAGAGGGAGGAACTGACAGTGGACACTTGCAACCACCTTCAACTGTACACGTAACATACCTTGCATTCGTACTTGCGAACAAGAAACACATACACTCGCTGTTCTCTCTTCATATGCCAGAGGGTGGGATTTGCCTACTTATAGATCGGATCCCCTGTGTGAACCGCAACTGGCAAGAGGGTTAATAGAGGCACATCTAAAGCTAGTAGTTAGAGCATGTTTTGGATAAGTCCGATGTTTGCGTAGGTGCATTATGTGTATCAACAAAAACAACAGGCATTAACCTCTTATACTAGGTATGGGTCTGGTAAAATGCCTCCACTAAGCGTACCTCGACGATCACATGCATAACTTTTTCAAGGACCCAGTGGTCTACGTAGTTGGAAGTGATAAAGTAATGCTGAATGCTAAGGAATGAAGGTGTAGATAAGATAAAAGTATTGACGTTTACCTGCTTGGATGGATTTGCTATTACCGTGCGTTATCCTTAGGAGGCATACCTACGGATTTGCCAACCATCCGGTCAGTAGGCGAGACTGTACTACTTGTTGAGCTTTTGAACATAGACGTAGTGACCATCGAAGAAAGGGAAGCCGGAGGGTTGTAGCCTTTGGAGTGAAGTGTCAGGCGAGAAACCGGAGCGAGTCAGGAACTAATCAGCACTGACTAAATACGTGCCGTGTTCAGAATCCCAGTCAGCACTTGTAGGAGGTGTGCAACTGCTCCGGCTGGCATACTTGAGGGTGTGCTTGTGGTATAAGATTAGATGAAAACTGGGGTGGTCAGTGATGAAGGCAATAAATGGGGTCTAAGCTGCCAATTAGCCCCCGTAGGACCCGGTTATTCGCCCACCACTAGGCATAATGCGTGAGCAGTGGTTGGTAACCAGGTAAAAAATTAAAACTCATGCACCGACGGCCTAAGGATAAAGCAGAAGTAGTATTCGGACGGAGGTTCTGGTTGCGTACCGTTATGCTGGCTGCGACCCGGGGCATAGTTGAGCTTGCATTCCTAGTGGAAAAAACGGAATCTGGAAAAGTTGAATATTGGTGTTGGTCAAAGGGTTGAAGAGAAAGGACCTAATATTTCGTAAATCCTGTCTACTAGTGTTTCTAACAAGGTTGGCATGCGTCTAATCCAGATAAATCTAAGTATACAAGTGGTCAAGTGAGGCTAAAGTGTGAAGCAAATGCTTTATTATGGGAAGCGTGGTTCTGGAGATGCTCGTTTGGTCCACCAGGTTGAGCACCTTTTTTGATGTTTTGAGTGCTGTAAGAGACAGCTGAATTAAGTCAGGGGCATTAGGTCAGCTAGTTGTTATAATTTGGGTAGTATCCAGGAACTTATCCAACCGATTAAGAGATGGAAATGAGGTATAGCCAGTGGAGTACGATTGATAAGGATGACTTATGGCAATGTATGCCCGATCCATTAGGCTAAATGTGGGGGTTAGCTATGAAGAACCTCGGTAGATTCCGGCAGAGAATATATACGATACTGCATGGGTCCGGACATACTTAGAAAGCGAAGTAGTTTAAGGCATGATTTGCGTAATGGTTTCCTAAGTCAGGGTGATGGCATGTATGAGAAGTATGGGAGAGAGTACATTAAAGGGAAAGGCGCAGTGATGATGTGTAGTCACTCAGGAGGGATGCAGAAAGCCTACAGCGCTAGTGGGTCTAGGCTAAGAGTGGCATCAGTGATCAAGTGACTCTCAGGAGCCTGGGGATTGGCCTGGTGTTTTCACCGGCCTCAGTGATTTTAACTGCCTGACCCGGATGTCTGTTTATCCAACACTCAAAACTATGTCCTTTGAGTGGGGATAAACAAATGTGCAAGCATTTTGCAAGCTGCTTTGCCAGTTGTACGTTATTATACTTGTTGCTTTACTGCAGTGTTCGAGGAGGTGCTGGGTTTTCGCTTGGCTTGCATTTTCTTTACCAAATGCCGCATACGTCGGTTTAGCAACTGCGAAGTGGAGGATGGGACTCGCCGCTGAATAAAGTCATTGCCCACAACTACATTCGAGCAAGTCGACTAGAGTCATACTTCAACCTTTGCTTGACGCTGCAAGCATAAGACACTCTCCTGCTACATCTACCGTTCCACTGCACTTATTGTTTTTTGACTGTTTGCAATGCGCACGCTTGAACCCAACGTATTATTGCGTCATATAACCTTCTGTAAATTTTGCTCATGCCTGTTTTTAGAAGGCGTCGATATATTCGAGTATATATTGGTTAATTATTGCTTTATAGTGGTTTTAGTGGCGCTGATCGCAGAGGTAAAATAATCTGCCACAGCAACAGCAGTGACGCCGGTGGTTACATGGTTTATAGGTTGCTGGCCGGTACATTGCGAATAACGTGCTACAAGGCCAGTACAACGTTTTATTTGCTGCAATAACACTTATATGACCCAGAAGTGCAGTATAAATCATCCCTAACCATAAGCTACAAATTGTGTCCCAAATTTCTTCAGCCGGTCTCGGCAGGAGCCCCAGTGGAACGAAGCAAGCCGAACGACTTCATCGCATCCAGCTGGTTATGTAAGGCAAGTGGCATTTTTCTAGTGCACAAGAGGGATAAGCAGACATATAAATGGACCAGCTCGCTACACTGTCATATGGGCCCAGCCTTAAAGAGTGCACAAGATGCGTACGAAACTTGTGACATGCACTCAGACCTTTTGCACTCCGATGAGCAAAAGTATGATGACAAGATCAGGAACAGGCGTTTAGCTGGCAACCAGGTCGCCCGAACGACGGAGGAGGTTACATAAACGAATACGGAAAATAGTTAAACAAAAAGAAACAAAGATACGTACTCCTTGCTGCACGCAAACCAACAAGACATGCTTTCCTGGTCATGCTACACGAAACAAAACGAACAAGGGGCGACTATTATCAGAGGAATCCTACGCAATAATGCCATTCAGGATCGCTGGTTGCACATAGAAGAAAGTGTATCGGAAGCATGAACCTACCTGTTGTAAGCAGCGCTAGCGTTAGGCCGCTACATGGGATATCAGAAAATCCTAAAACTATTCTAAGGTATTCTAAACGTTAAGGAATGTTTCCGTTTAGGCATCATACTTCCGCAGAAAACCCGGCTTTACATCAACGTTGAGGCAACATTTATGAAAACCGTCAGCTTAAAGTTTTTACGTGTTGATCGTCGAAGTAGACGGGTGAACCGGGAGGTAGCAGCATCAATTACATTAACTCTTTATGGTGCCCTCGTTAGAAGCGTTATGAAACACAACACGCAAAGCAACATCTGTTTAATCTTAAAATTTAAACCAGGACTGCTGAACAGTTATCGTTCGTATTTGGCTAATATTTATAACTCACCTGTCTTGGTGACACAAGTCCAGTTTCTGACCAGATAAGCGTCCTAATCGGTGTAGGCTAAACTGAACAGAAAGGTGTTCTGTAATACGGAGAACACTTGATTTTGTCCAGTTTACTTTTCATAAGCGAATGCCACTGTTCCGCGGACAATTTTGTACGCGTTCTTTACTTGCTAGGCTGAAGACGTCCTGACAGTTGTTCTCCTCTGGCTAATTTTGGAATGTGCGACGTTGGTACTTCCTCAGACGTAAATAATATACGAGTCTACACTGGCTAGGAAGGTGTCTTGTGCGACGGCTAAAGCTTGATTTTGTCTAGTTTAGAGTGCACGGAACAAAATGCTCTTCGGTTGGCCAATCAGATGCTGAGTGCTTAACCGCATATACTACCTCGCAGCATACCCTTTAAATTTCGGTGTACATCCTTCTTTTGGCGCTCAATGTTCTCATAGCGCAATTATACAAACTTAGCGCATTAAACATGACACGTGCCTCCATGCGCCAACAATAAACGAAAGGCCGTCACAAAGTGCTGTATTGCGACTGTACACAAAGGCTGGCCCTACCAAAATTAACTTTGTCTAATCATTTACTTAAACGACGTCCAGTACCGGAATAAATAATCAGTTACCATGCGTTCTTAATACGAACCATTTATGTAGTTATCATAAATAAGTATACTAAGTTCCCCCGGTAAGAAAACTTTTTATTAACAAACAGGAGAGTCATCCTGTCTCCGTACAGTTCGTTACGTTTGCGGTTAAGATTACGCTACCAGGGCGGATGTCCAAACCATGAGGTAGAAGTGTGGTACGACGGATTTACAGTATAGCACTTGGAATAACTGGAAAATTCATTGCGCAAACTTGCCGATGAATTAAATGGAGCTGACACCGATTACGTTGCCCACACAGCACCGCGCCACGAAAAATCGTGTTAATTCATTTCGGAATCTTGGTTCCATCACGATGTTGTGAATCGCAAGCGTAAAAGAGTCTGGAAAAGTTATTAATGGATAGCTATTGCCGTGCTAATATTCAAAGGAAAGCGGGTTACACAAGCTGTTATCGACGTGAGTAATGTTAATTTAAGGACCAACTCATTTGTTATAATGCATAGCTATCTGCCATTAGACTTATGGGTGTTGTTGACTGCCGTGGCTTTGACTGATGGTGACGTGCTGCACAGTGGTCGATGCAAGCAGTAATAAATAGCGGTCCCAGGGTTACATCCGACACTGGGGAATAAGAGACGTGGTAGGAACAAGCATCCGCGTGTGTGCATGGAAAGGAAATTACGAATAGATGAGCAATAACGCCATAATGTGATGTTAAACGTTAAAGCATGTATGTGTTGAAATGGGCAACCGAAGGTCGAATGAGGTAGTCAGGACATATGAAATCATAGTTGCCATGCCAGCAACCGTCGCTGCGTGAATAAATGGTGATGTATTCTGAAATGGAAGGTATAGCGAGAGGTGACACTGATAAATTGTAACTGTAGTACCTGAGCTATGTTTTAAAGGAATTAAATCTGCTTAAATGGTTCGGAGGCAAGTGATATTTGGTGATGTTTACCTTTAGGGCACCAAAAAGTACGTATCAAATAAAAGACAGTCTTTTGTTTGATACGCTTCATGCGTGTTAGGGAAAAGCCAGCTGAATAAATTGGTAACTGTTATAATGCCGTGTGTGGTGTGGCATAAAACTATTTTAAAAGTTTCACACGGCTACAGCTAGGGAAGTGCGGATTGAAACCGCATATTTCATGCATTTTTTACAGCATGGGTGAAAGTGGGTATAGTTTGCAACCGTACAAATATATGTTTCACGGATTATCAACTAATGATTTGTTTCGTACTTTGTAATGTATGGGATAAATAATTTGGGCAGAATTTTATAGTGGATGGATACGCAACACGTGATAATAGGTGGTTTTGTAATGTACGTTAAAGGGAAATGGCAAGTCCTAGCGATATAGTTCATCCATGCAATCGATAAACGCTATTCCTATTTAGGAGATTTTGATGTACATGGTTTTGGTAATATTATATATTTTTGTTTTGATATAAAATGAATAAATGAATAAATGAATAAATAACTAAAGAAATGTAAATATATATAATGCGTTTATGTATTGATTTATTTTATATATGTTGATAATATAGTTATGCTATATAGTGTATTTGTCATATTTAGGTGTGCCCCATGCTGAGGCTGGTATTGCATTCTTGATGCTTCTTCATCGCAGTTGGGCTAAACCAACTTACATTTAAACTAAGTCTTTTTAAGCTGGATAAATTTCATTCCACTATTTGGTTTTTCTGCCTACCTGAATAATAATCTATTAATTGGCCAAGTTGCTTACGCTACTTGCACTAATCTTCGGTAATTTTGTTGCGTTTGTAGCATTTTTAAGTAACTTGTAGACATTTCTTACTTATCGCGGATTTGTCGCTAACCAACTCACTTTATATGGTAATTTAGGGAAGAGTTTTGCCACCGTATCTGCATGCATTATTAGATTTAGTTTGTTTCAGATTGTCGTTTAAATTGAATGGCCGTTGCTAGATAATCCCGGTGCGGCTGCGCTTGATGTGCACGTTGCCAAGGTGCCTACCAGTCTATTACCCACAACCTCGTTCATACCGGCTCCAGAAGACAGTTGGTCGTTGTTGGTGGGGACGGGGTGCACCGTCCTTGTGGCCGTGCTAAGCTCAAACAGCAGTTCCATGCACTCAGTGTAGAGCGGACTACGGTCCAGCCGCCGCCTTGTGTGCGCTTGATTCCCCAAATACAGCGTGCTTGGGTTTGCCTGTGAAGGAGTGTGGGCCGGCTCAGTTGATGAAACATGGCTCCCATCCACATGCCTCCCGGTCTTATTCCTTCGGGTTTACACTGGATATGGGGTGTGGTTGGAGCTGTGTGTGGTGCAGCGCAAGCCACTCATGGTCCCTCTGTAGGCGCAGGCGTCCTGTGGCAGGCCACAGTGACAGGCACATCCGAAACCGGACGCCGCAACCCATATTTAGGTATATGGTAATTATTTTTATTGTTTTCGCTGACTTGTAATATGTTACATGGCGTATATCTCGAATGTGAATAAGTAATGAAGCATAATGACTAGGTATTTATTAAAATTCAGTTCCGGTTACTGTTTTAATGCACAACAACTTTTATTAGTCCATGTTCTTCGTTCGTCAGCGGGCTTAGTTTATCACGTGAGAGAGTCGCTGCAGGAAGTATATGGGCTAAGTGTTGTGTGTTATTTCACTTGTTTGTAACGGTTTACTTCTCTACAGATATGCTTGCGTAGGGTTCCATCTATCTGCAATCATTATCAGGCCAAGTTTGTGGTAAAGTGGTTTACTTCGTATATGGATGGTTATAATACATTGAACACTGGAATACTTTGCATAATCCCTGGGGCTGATAACCTTAAGCTATGGGATATTCTTAATGTTCCTGGAGTTTCGGAGGCCATACCGTATGCGCTGGACCGACTCTGGCACTGGTCTACTTTGTGGCTTATGCCCATAAATCAGGCTAAGGTTTCCGTTTCTCGTATGGAAGCAAATTTTTCGCCTTTTAGGTATTATTCTGTAAGGTTAAACTCCCCTTGTCTCCAACCACTTAGACCTAGGCGTCGTCCATTCCTCGGCCTTGCATTCTGGTGACAGCTGGAAGAAGGCCGCAAGTAGAGTTTGCAGAATGTTGTGGTTAAAACGACCCCCTTTCGGGGTCTTAACGGCCGACATATTGGTGAAGCTGTTCTCCGCTTTCGTCCGCACCTATCTGGAATGGTACGTGCAGGCTTGCTCGCCCTGCCTTGTTCGGGACAAAATGGAGCCCGAGAGGGTTGTGAGAGTAGGTACGCAATTGGTCGAGGGGTTACGGGGGCATTCGTACCCCGAGCGTCTAGTTAGCTTGTGTATGTATTCAATGCACTGACGACGGGTTCGAGGAAACGTAATGGTTACTTGCCGCATTTTAACAGGTAAGTTTGCACGGTACCTGAGCTGGCTATGTAACCCGGCTAGGTTGCCTAGACTTCGTGGTCAGACCATGAAGGTAGACAAGCGGCGTTGTGACCAGCTCAGGGCGTGAACTCGGTTATCGTGTAGGGTTATAGAGCACTGGAACTGGCTTCCAGCAAGTTTTATCCGTGAACATATGGCTAAGGGTTTTGCGCGTCAGTTAGACGCCCTTGGGTGGTAACACGAAACTTTACCTTCTCCTGACCACATCCATCTTCAAACATTAAGTTCGTATTCTGTCATTCAATGCACTCTACTGTGTTATCCTTCAATTTAATGACTTCCGTTCCCCTTCATCCTCCATTTACTTTATACTTCCTGCCTACTTAACGTAACTTACCGTTCCGGGACTGCTAGTGCAGGGAAGGTGGGCAGTCATCGGTTGAGCATGGTGTTTCAGGAGTTTTCCTTAAGATCTACCAAGACCTACCAACTTATCATTTTCTGGCTCAACGATTTGCTCAAGAAGGTACACTCAATGGATTTCCCTATCATTCCAGTCCAACTGAATCGAAATCTGAAAACCCCTATGCCTCCCTGGGCAAACCGTTAATGCCCACGTTTGCTGCACTATCAGTACCTGCTTCCGCAGTCACGTGAGTTAAGTGAACTATAGGGGGTGAGAAATGGAAGCCACGGAAAAAACATGTGCACATTTAAAATAAACATGATATCAATGCTTCAGAAGAGGTAGAGAAAAGGAGGCTGAAGTACAAAGATCTGAGTTACTCAGGAAAATGGAACCGTTTTGTGTTGCCACGCAGAAGCTTCAAGTCACCCTTGAAACCCCTAAACGCCAGATACCCTGTTAACACTGTGCAGAAGAATGTTGAAGTTCCGTTAGTGCACCTTCAGGAAGTGACCGCGTACAGTGGAAAATGATACCGTGAGTATGTACCACAGATACATAAGCAGCAGGCCTCGCAGTGAAGATGCACGTTGTTCACTTGGGGCTCGCCTGTTGTTGACGTCCTTCATGGCCTCCCTAACCGTTAGCCTATGATCTACCGGAAGTTGCTTAGGAACGCCAATGTGTTATCTAATGCTGCTAACAAACATGATGCCACGTATTGCTGATGGTAACGGTAAAGAAAAGTGTAAGCTGTTCAGTTTCGGGCGAAATGCTCACGCACGTATGGGTGAGGTACTTCATACTCAGCTCCACGCGGTGGATCACTAAGCAACTGGGTGGTGATGTGATATCAAAAAGGCAGTTTGAGGGCAAGGAAAATGTACCGTGTGTCATACGTCAAGCGTGCTTCTTACATTGTCAACGCAAATTACCCCGGTGCCTTGCAAAGCGCAATCCTTATTCCGGTTGCTTAGAAGATGGGGCTGTCATGAAGGAACGGATAAGTAAATGTGCATCCCAAAAAGTCAGCGGAATTGCGGGTACTTCTGATGGCCCTAGGTACACCTGACCACCCCCATTATGTGTGATCCCGTTAGCGAGGTTGGCGTACTTGACGTACACGTCCTGTACGGGAGGCACCGCATACGGGAGCAGTGGGTGTACCCAACGATCAAGCGGAAGCAATGGATAGCACGGTTATAAATGGACGAAAAAGGTAGCAATATGAAAAACGACTTACATACACCGATGGCAGGTGAAATGTTCCTGTCCACTGTACGAGGCGCCCACTTTATGATACCAAAGGCCGCAGTCGGAGCAAGACCCAGTCAACCACCTGTCCACTCTGTGCCTCACAGTCAGTTTGGAGGCGCGAAGCGCACTTGTCATTGTCGTAGTTGGCTGGGAGTGGTGCATGGCCACGACGCTTTCTTGGAGGCATATACACCCTAGCGGTTTTCGTGTGCAGCTCTCGAAAACGAAGTGATTTCTTGTCATGCTCCTGACTGGCTGACGACTCTAGAATCGGAACTAAACGTTGCTTACTCTTTGCGCCTTCCCTGGTACCTTCGCTCGTCCCCTCCGCAGCTGAATCCGTTACGGGTGCGGAGGTTGAAACCGCAAGGTCCTCGTTAGAGCCGCTAAGGTTCCGTAGTAACTCACGCAAGTGATCCACAACCTGCCTATACTTCGCATCGCCTAGGCTGCAAACTTGTACCTGAAGCTCATCCAGAACCTGGCTACATTCCGGAAGCTTCTGTTCCCTACTTACCGGTGCAACAGTGGAACTGGACGCTAGGGGGCGACGGCGGAGGACGTGGATGCGGTAACACGCGGTTGTTGCACGTGCGACCCAACCCCCCGGTTGTTACGCAATATGTCGTCAACCGATCTGCTCGACGCGTGCAATGCAATCACAATATGTGCACACGGCAGCAGCCATTGCCGGCTGAAGCTGCATTGGCAGGTTACCGCTTCACGCATTAACACAGTGTACCTTCTACGGGTACCTTGCACTTGACACGCATCATCCGACAACCGTCACTATCATCTTCTCCCTAGTGTAATGGCATCGCAGTCGTGTCCTTGCATACCCTGAAAACTGAAACACAGCCTGCTCTAGGCTACGCAAACAAGCGTCCATTGGATGCTCCGATAAATCCGTTTTACCCCTGACATCATCCCACTGAGCTTGAGCATCAATCGCGCGGTTAACAACCGCGGTAAACAGGTCTAATAAAGAGGTCCTCTCGAAAAGACCGCTATTCAAATGCCTATTTTCTTTTTCCACGCGGTTCGTTGTAGAACAGCCGAACGAACAGGTGGACGTCAAACGGTGCGCCGCCCATGATGAGACAAAGGGCAACAAGGTTCGTACTAAGTATCTGTGCGCGTCGGGGTTTCGCTCTTTAATGGCTGTCAAATATCTGACGAACAACCGAGAGCTCTTAGCGTACACTAAGTTCCGTTCCCACGGCTTAATAACCAACCTGGCGGTTGCAGTTTTTGTGGATAAGCCGTTGCAATGACGGGTGACATCCTTCAGTAGGTGGAAGCGGCACAATACAATCCGCGTGCAGGGGTACACTACTTGGAATGCATGGACCTGGGCCATGCACTTATCAATCACTACCGTCCGTGCTGCCTCAGTCGCTGGTAACATCAGCCGCATGTTGCGCACGGCTTTCATGTAAGCTGCCGTTGTCTCATTAGGAAGCGGCGCTTAGCAAATTGAACGCCCAGTACCGTGCAAATCTACCAACATGCAGTGCCACGGTATGTAGCTACCGCGGTCCATCTGGTGCGTCGCGTCCGCCAGCAATACCTCACTATAAAGATCCACAACGTCACGTACGTACCTGGGAACAAAAGATGTAGCGTACCTTCGACTCCTCATACTCTACCTTACATTGGCCGGCGCTCTCAAGCAAATGTATAACAGCGTTACCTAAGTTCCCCTCAACCCCTCCCCTCGTCTTATCTCGTATGGTCCGGAAATCGTTACAGTTCAACCTTCGACCGTAGTGCGTCAACGCATATCTCCGGAACTCACGTGTGTCCTTGAAAGACTGCATCATGCGATGGATGTCCTCTTCCGCGTGCCGCGGGAGCCGTCTGTTATTGACATACAGAAACGGCTTTCCTACATGAAAGTTAGGGCTTTGCTCAAGGCTGTAGGATATCATGTCGTAGCACCAACCGTTATGTCGTATGGCAATGTGCATGGCAGTCATAACGTTTGTACCTAAAGTTAATAAGCGTCTCACAAACATTACAAGTGAAAGTACCGCTTGCATGTGTATCCTCTTCAGGAACAATGCACGCATTTATAGTGTACGGATTTGTATCGCACACCCTCAGGCAACTCTTTCCCGGTTTTTCTCCTATAAACAACAGAAGTCAGGACATCCGATTTGAAAAACGTAACGCAGTACGCATTTGCAAGCGCTTTAAATCACTTTCGAACTGCTCAAAAGTGCGGTACACGCGCTGAAGGAAGACAGCACGGAAAGCAGCGGTATCCTCGACAGCCATGACAGCGACTGAATCCGCCAACGCATTTTACGGTGCATTCAAACTATCATCATGCTCACATCAACCTAGGTCCGCGTTGCAACCCATGACATTTTTCTCCACATTAACGGCTCTTAGATCACAATGTCATCTTCCCTTTTCCTTCACCAAGGCAAAGTGGCTTGTTGTCCGCTACGGCAACCTCCCAGTCCCCTGCAGATCACCGAGCGTTGTGGAGCCCGGTCTCTTTGACTGATAGGTTGGGGGAGTTTTTGTAAGGACGGGAAAGAGTTTTGCGGTCATGGTATGCGGTGCTACCAAAGAACGTTGGAACTGCTAAATCATTTGTTGTTATTCCTAATGGTCTTAGAGGATAGATAATAAATTTGTATTGGAAATCGAAGTGCGACCTGGAAACGGTTTTTATAAATACAAATTGCTAACTACTATTGTGTGGGTAGGTCACACACTACTTGAATGTAAAACGTTATAAAGTAGGGACCGTTTGACGACACGTCGGCGGTGAAATTTAAATTTTTGTGGTGGCAACTGGTACATCAGTCTTACGACTTTAATAAATGGCCTTCAAATTACTAAGGATAGATAGCATAAATTATATAAATCGTTAAATAGTAATACGTGGATTATATTGTGTAAACATTTTACTGAGGTAAAGTGGTTAAAGTGAGTAAGATCGTAATGGTGGCGGAAAATCAAGGGATGGGAATGCGCTGAAGGGACCGTTTGACGACAGGTCGGCGGTGAAATGTAAATTTTGTGGTGGCAACTGGTACATCTGTCTTTCGAGTTTAATAAATGGCCATCATAATACTAAGAATAGATAGCATTAATTAAAGTAAATCGTTTAATAGTAATACATGGGGTATCTTGTGTAAACATTTAACTGAGGTAAAGTGGTTAAAATGAGTAAGATCGTAATGGTGGCGGAAAATCAAGGGAAAGGAATGCGCTGAAAAATCGTTAAAGAAATGTAGCATTATTTTTGCTTGGGAAATGCTTTTAATTGTTGCATGTATTGATACAGAAACTGTCTGTGTATTATAAGCGGAAATGACTTTTTACAATGCAGCAGGTGGAAGGGTGAGAAATCTACACGGAAGGTTAATTGCAAGGATGTTGCACATGGACGACTTGGAATGCAACGTTTTAAGGCAATTTATTTATTTTGTGTGCTGCTAATGAACGGAGATGCGTGAATAAGGACAAGGACTCTCACATCTGGCGGGAACGGGTTTGCGGGTGATGTGTCAGAGCACCTGTTATAATGTGAAGGAAGTGCGTTCGTGGTTTATTTATGTATACCAAGCTTGTAGATTATTAAAGCAAACTGTTACTGGAACGCACGTGCTTGAACATCTGTGATAATTATTTTTCCTGTGATGGTTGTAGATTTTGTATTTATGTGCCACCACGTTCGCAGAAAGAACAGCTTTTCGTCAAAGATATTTTAATTGTAATGTATAGGGTTGCCTATTCCGGGAGCCCAGAGAGCGATTCGAGAAGACGGATCGAGTTGCAGGGAAACTTTTATTGGTTCAGCAAAAGATTCCCTGTGAGCTAGCTATAAATGAACGACACCGTGGACGCTCTAGCTAGGGGAACGGATCAAGCACAGCACACAGAGCAGTCGCGCGTTGCAACCGAAGCGAGCGCCAAGCAAAAATGGCGATGAGCAAGTAAAGCATTCGAACTCAGCAAGCAGTTCAACAAACCACACCGGTTGCCTAAGTGTACAATTAAAGAATTTTGGTTAGAATTTTACACAAGCAAACCGGGGAATCTCCAGACTGCTACATAGCCCTCTCCCAGAAGGGACTGTGTAAGCAGTCCTTCGATCTACGTGAGGACTGTCCGTCGCGGGCCAGCCTTCTGCGAGACCAGGTTGTGAAACCCGATGCAGCTGCTGGGGGAGAAGCATGCAATCGGACCCTAGCGGGCTCCCACCCGTGTCCTCCCTACGGTGTCGAAACGGTAAAAAAAACTGTTTGTGGGGGGGACAGTTAATAAAGTTCACGTAGGCAGTTGAGCAGGAAGATTGTTGAACTTCCAGTTGGCGTGCGGAGATCCAGCGGAAAGTGAAACCGAGGGGCAACCAACCGACGGGGTGTATATGAAAAGCAAATGAAAAAGCAGCATAAATGCATAGCAATACACAAAAGAGTGTTAAGCGAAAAACGTGCAAAGCTGTTTTTGGGTTTTCAAAAAGTTTTGCTCTTTTTTGGTAGTTTCAAAACGTTTTGGTCTTTTTTTGTGGATTTTCAAAAACGTTTAGTAAGAGCAGAAAATTTCTAAGGCACGTTCTACGTAAAAAAGTAAGTGCGAACGGAGTCCGAAAAACGAACCTTAGGTTTGAGCTTCCTACCGCGTTGATTGAGAGTAGGGCGGGTAGGAGTGCTGTCGGTTGTGGTTGTCGGTTCTGCTGGAGCGGACTGACTCGTCTGAGGTTGCGGTGCCAGCTGTGATGGCACAGGCTGTGAAGGTGCTTGTTGCACCGGCGAGTCAGACTTGTCGAAGAATGCTGGCTTGAGTCGATCAATGGTGATCGTCTCAGTGGTGTTGCGTCGTGGCTTGCTTATGTCGGGATCAGCTTGGTGGGCAGCAGCCTCGGCGGCTAGATCAATGTTTGTGCCAGGCGATAAGCTGATCTGCTGAATGCGTGAAAGCGCATCCGCGACGGGATTGAGAGCACCTGAGACATGACGTACGTCTGTCGTAAACTGAGAAACGTAGTCTAGGTGTCTAGTTTCCCGCGGCGAGTACTTGTCTGTTGCGCCATTGATTGCGTAGATCAATGGCTTGTGGTCGGTGAAGACTGTAAAATTTCGACCTTCGAGGTAGTGACGGAAATGTCGGATACCTAGGTAGATAGCTAACAGTTCCCTACCGAAGGTGCTGTATCGCGATTCGGCAGGTTGGAAGCGCTTTGAGAAGAAACCTAGGGGTATCCATCGATGGTCGATGAGTTGCTGAAGAACTGCACCGACGGCAGTGTCGGATGCGTCAGTCGTCAGGGAGAGTGGCGCAGATGTGTCTGGATGGGCGAGAAGCGCTATGTTGGAGATAGCGTCTTTAAGCTTCTCGAAAGACAATTTAGCGTCGTCTGGAAAGTGAAAAGAGCGTTGTTTACCGCGCAGCAAGTCAGTCATTGGTTGAACAATGCTCGCGCAGTTAGGAATAAAGCGTCGATAATAGTTAACCAGGCCAAGGAATCGGCGTAACTGCTTGAAGGAACTGGGAGCAGGATAGTCCTTCAGTGCCTGGATTTTGTCTGGCAGGGCTTCAATACCAGAGGCAGATATGCGGTGGCCAAGAAAGTCGATGGAGCTTTGGCCAAGCTCGCATTTATCGGGGTTGACGGTAACCCCATGCTGTGTTAAGCGCTGGAAGAGAGCGTCGAGGTGACGAAGATGCTCCTCGTCAGAAGAGCTGGCGATGAGTATGTCATCGAGATAGGGATAAACGCCTTCGAGTCCTCGTGTTACCTCATGAATGAAACGCTGAAAAGTTTGAGCAGCGTTGCTGAGGCCGAAAGGCATTCTGAGGTACTCGAATAAGCCAAATGGCGTGATGACTGCTGTTTTAGCAATGTCATCTGGCGCGACAGGTATCTGATGATAGGCGCGAACTAGGTCGACTTTGCTAAAGATAGACTTGCCAGCTAGAGCTGAGGTCAAGTCGTGCATGTGCGGAATAGGGTATCTATCCGGGACGGTAACTTTGTTAAGTGCCCTGTAGTCACCACAGGGGCGCCAGTCACCGGATTTCTTCGGCACCATGTGTAATGGTGATGCCCATGGACTTTTGGACGGGCGGATGATTCCCAGTTCGAGCATTTGCTCGAATTCCGCCTTAGCAGCTTTGAGCTTGTCCGGGGCTAGTCGGCGAGGGCGGGCCGAAACAGGTGGGCCCTTAGTGCAAATGTGATGCATGACGTTCGACGTCACAGGAGGCAAGTCGTTCAGGACGCGAACGAGTTTAGGGTGCTTGCTGAAAAGTTCTAGAAAAGGCTGTGAAGCTTGAGGTAGGACACGAATGGGAGTGATAGCAGCCACGTTGGCGCTAGTCCCGATAACACTGAGCTGTGTCCTAGAGTCGATAAGCTTCTTCCTTTTGGCGTCGACGATGAGGTCGAAGCGTTGAAGAAAGTCTATGCCTATGATGGCGAAAGGCACAGCAGCGATTATGAAAGGCCAGCGAAAAGTTCGCCGGAGGCCTAAGTTGAGCGTTAGCAGCTTTTCGCCGAAAGTTGCGATTGGTGTGCCATTGGCGGCACGCAGCTTGGTCGGCGATGGTGAGACGACCTCATCTGAGCTACGGGGTATGACGCTAACTTCGGCACCAGTGTCGACTAGAAACTCGATGCCGGAAGTTAAATCCCTAACACGGATGAGGCGACTTTGGTGTTGGCCAGGCGCGTCCGTCGCCGTTACGGACCGGCCGAGGTTTCCCTGCTTCTTGGCGAAGCTGCAAGGTTTGATACATTTTCGAGCTGCAGTACCAAAACGCTGGTGGTACCAACAGCTAGCTAGCCTGTTGTTAGAGTTAGAAAGTTTGCAGGGCGATTTGGATCGGCTATGACGACGACGGTCCATAGTAAGCTGCTGGACCTGGCGACTAAGTGTCGCGACTTGTGTTTGCAGGGCTTCTATAGTTGACAGTAAGCCAGTGATAGAAGTGCCCTGGGACGCGACGGCATTCATCTTGCTGGCGTTGGCTTGTGGCTGTGATCGTTCAATAACTCGATCCGCTAAGTCTGCTAGTTGAGTGAGCGGAACGGAGCTCACTGTAGCGAGAATCGCTTGTGTGTTTTCCGGTAGCCGTTGTAGCCATAGTTCACGAAGTAAAGTCTCATCCATGGTTGAAGAACCAAGGAGTTGCTGCATCTCTCGTAGCAGGGTTGAGGGCAGTTTGTCGCCCAGCTGCAGATCCCTGAAAAGCTGCTGCAGGCGAACTTTCTCAGAGGGCATAACACGCTTAATCGTGGCCTCCTTTAGAGCCTCATAGCGGTTATCGGTCTGAGAAATGATAACGTCACGAACCTGCGTTGATATCTCCTTGGGGAGATAGGACAGGAGCTTGCAATACTTCGCGTAGTCGGAAGTGATTCTGTGGTTATAAAACTCAGCCTCAAGATGAGCGAACCACAAAACAGGATCCATGTCCCAAAAAGGTGGAACAGAGAGAGATACAACACTAAGCATAGACTCTACCTTATGGTCTACAGATTCCATGATTTGAAAAAATAACGCGAAAAAATAGGCTACCGTATGCAAAAATAAACGGGAAAATATGAAAAATAAATGGAACGAGCTCACCGGAGAAAAGTTCGAAATATCCGGCGTTGAGATTGTTCCGGATCCGGGGTCACCAATTTAGAGGGTTGCCTATTCCGGGAGCCCAGAGAGCGATTCCAGAAGACGGATCGAGTTGCAGGGAAACTTTTATTGGTTCAGCAAAAGATTCCCTGTTAGCTAGCTATAAATGAACGACACCGTGGACGCTCTAGCTAGGGGAACGGATCAAGCACAGCACACAGAGCAGTCGCGCGTTGCAACCGAAGCGAGCGCCAAGCAAAAATGGCGATGAGCAAGTAAAGCATTCGAACTCAGCAAGCAGTTCAACAAACCACACCGGTTGCCTAAGTGTACAATTAAAGAATTTTGGTTAGAATTTTACACAAGCAAACCGGGGAATCTCCAGACTGCTACAAATGTTAAATTGGAGTAACCAGGAATTTGCATACTACGGGTCAATGGATGTTAAATGACAAGATTTGCTAGCACTTCTGTTTTGTTCAATAAGGTGCACATTCGCGGTTCTGTTTAATGGTATCCGTGAAGGTAGCGAAGTATGGACATATGACTTGGTGCTGATTGTTTCAGTTAGGCAAGGGGCCAAAAGAACGGTGCTACTAACTTGGACGGGTTACTTTGAGGCGTTATTTCAAAGGATATATATATGCAAAAACTTATATACGAATATAAAAATGTACAGACGTGCGTAGAAATATGTATATCGCAAGTAACTAGATAGGTATGCGTATAGATATTTTAAGCTTTGTAAAAATATAAAGCTAAAAGTATGGATTTATGTATAATAATAGGAATGCACCAATGTATATATATAGATGTATAATGCGACGTCTATTTATAAATATATGTATGCAAATGTAGAAATGTACGAAAATATATTTATGTACATACTTCTTTACGTTTAGACGTGTGCGAACATACACATATAGGTTTTGCGGCATCCAGTATTGGCTTTGGCTGCCGCCGTGGCCAGCCACAGGACGCCTGCGACAAACAAGGGAGCAGGGGCGGCTTGCGCCGCACCACCCACAGCTCCAGATACAGTCTCCGTATCCAGTGCGAACTCTAAGGAGGAAGACCGGGAGGCATGTGGATGAGAACCAGGTTTCATCAACGGTGCCGGCCCACACTCCTTCACAGGCAAAAAGGCACGCCGAATTTGGGGAATCCACTATCAACAAGGTGGCGGTTGGACCGTGGTTCGCTCCACAAGGTGTGCATGGAACCGCTCTGCAAACCTAGCACGGACACAAGGACCGTGCACCCCTACCCCCAGCAACTACCAACTGTCTCCTGGAGCCAGTATGGAAGAGGTAGTGGGTAATAGAGAGGTATGCCCGTCAAGAGCAGCCACTTCGGCATAGCTAGCAACAGCCAGTCACATGAAATGGAGATATCAAATAAACCGTATTTGATAATGTAATCGAATACGGTGGCATACCCCTTCACTAACTGGGCATATACTATTAATTGGTTATGAACAAATGAGCCATAAGTTCAAAAGGTCAGAAAATATAAATTGAGAAAAGAACACAAACGCGAAATTGTTATCCAAGTTAACTACGATTAGCTTCAGCGACGCGTGCAAGTTTATAGAAAATAATTCAGGTGAACAGTAATATGTGACATAAAAGCAGTAGGACAAGCTTGCAAACCCACCACCTGAAATAGTCAGCATGCAAGCATGCGGTTAGTAAATGGACTGCAACGTATTTGCTGTAGGAAAGGCCACAGGTATACAAATACAAGGAACTCAGTCTGCATGGGTTTATGACACAAGGAGGAAAATAGCGCGTAATCTGTTAACTGGATGTTCGCTCAAGACCAAGCAAACTGCTCGAGCGTATGCGGAGGACGGATGTGATGCATCAGCCAACAACGCGGAGCGCTAAGTACTGGGGTATGGGAGCATAGGTAAGGTGCAAGTGTTTTCAAATAAACAAACGGAAGTCAGGTGACATGCTACCATGTCGATGGATTAAGAGCAGGGATGATGGAAAAATTTTGACTGTCAGACCTCAGCGGTGGCGCTCCTTGACGGCTGAACTTACTTGTGTATGGCTGGAGAATGTAAGAGCTGATGTAAACAATAAAAATTGTTGGGCCATTAAGATGCTTGTTTTCACTTTTCCTTGAGGTAGGCCCTAAGGGGCTATGGTTGCATTCCCTTGTTTGTAGTCATTGAACCGGATGGAACAGTTGAGTATGGTGATGGGGTGCTGCCACATTGCATGTTACCAAATCGATGCATACTTACATGTATCTACTTTCAGGCTCATTACAGGCGGCGCGTCAGGCAGGGTGGAAGGAACGCACTTGAGACGGGGGACTGGACCACTGGAAAGGCGTGCCTTATGTGACTTAGAGTACAAGTGGCGCATGCGGAAGACAGGCGGGTATAGGCTGTAAGATAGCAAATAATAGGAAAGAGTTGTCTACTTACGTTAACTGACAGGCGCAGAAAGAGCAAATGACGTATAGACGCCCTCCTGAAGCTCCCACACACAATTGCAACTGAAAGTTGAGCCGAGGACGTGTTAATCGTTACCGACAAAGATTCGACAGTTTTAGCTGCAGGTTAAAACATGTATGTACGCAAAACGTCAAGTCCACAGATAACGTAAATAGAAACGCCCCGGCCTTGTCGGCCAACGAAGCAATTACACCTAAATAGCGCTCGCATGTTGATTTCTTCATCGAACCTGTAGTTACCTAGTAGTGGTCAAAAGTCTTAATGATATGTCTACACCGGCCACTGGTACATCCTTTTCTGGAGCCACTATCTCTGCTTAGCAGCAGCTAGTCGCCATAACACCAATTCTACTTTGCGGATATCCGGAGCTCTCTAGATGTCGCCGCTTTATTGCAGTTTATTCTCTCGGATTGTTTGAGTCACAGCTGAGCTGGTTTGTTGACCTATTCTGTGCCACCGTAGAATCCACTAGTGACTGAAGGCTTAATCCGAATTCTATTGCTGGCCACTCATCTCTCTCCTAGCGCGTTGTTATCTATCGTTCGTCTTACTAGCAGCAACGCTTCTTCTTAGCGGTAGCTATTCATCGTTGGCTCCATACAGCTTGCAAGGAGCCACTCCTTGACTAAAGTCCTCATTTTCCTCTGACGTCTGTCTCTCTAAGCTTTGCTCGCATGTTGTTTTCTTCATCGAAACAATAGTTAGCTAGTAGTGGTCAAACGTCTTAATGATATGGCTACACGGGCCACTGGTACATCCTTTTCTGGAGCCACTATCTCTGCTCAGCAGCAGCTAGTCGCCATAGCATCAATCCAACGTTGCGGATATCCGGAGCTCTCTAGATGTCGCTTCTTTATTGCAGTTTGTTCTCTCGGATTGTTTGTGTCACAACTCAGCTGGTTTGTTGACCGATTCTGTGCCACCGTAGGATCCACTGGTGACTGAAGGCTTAATCCGAATTCTATTGCTGGCCACTCATCTCTCTCCTAGCGCGTTGTTATCCGTCGTTCGTCTTACTCTCGTCAACTCTTCTTGACAGCAGGTAGTCATTGTCGGCCCCACGTAAGGATGGAGTCACTTCTATGCTCTCTTTTTCTGGAAGCATTTTCTCTCTAATCGCTCGCTCGGTCGTTTACCTATTGCAACTGTAGGGATCCAGCATGTGGTCAAACGTCTTAATGATATGGCTACACCAGCCACTGATACACCTTTTCCTATAGCCACTATCTCTGCTCAGCAGCAGCTGGTCGCTGTAGGCTCTGTTCAACTTTGCGAATACCCGTAGCTCGCTAAGGGTCAGTCCTTCCGTAGAATGTTTATTCTCATGGTATAGCTTTTTCATAGCTAGCTGGTTTGCTTTTCTATCCTTTGTAACTGTAGTTATTCAATAATAACTATAATGCTTAACCTAACAGGCAATTTTGGCCACTGAAACCCGGTCCATTGTCGCTATCTTTTGGTGGTCTTACCTTCAACACTTGTTCTTCCTTTCATATCCATTTACCCTTGGCCTGCTTCTGGTATGCTCAGCTTCCTATCTTCATATACCCATGTACATTGTAGTTATTGTGTCTTAGCTCATCCATATCCCGTGGAGCATATATAAATACGGCCACATCGGCACTGTATCTTTTGGTTTCGGATAACAACCAATTGTGACTACACACCAACCTAGTGTCAATTAGACTTCGAACATCGTTAGCTTATACCTCATGAATTGCTTACCGGAATCCTGTTCTTCATCCTTATGCATATGAAAGTATTTTACCCAGTAGGCCATGCCTTCTGCGTAATTAAAAACATCTTTAGCGTAATATCTGTTGCACATTGTACACTAGTTGTCCCAAGTAAATATCTTAAAGTAGGATTTTGATCCAATGCAAAGTACATTGATTGTCTTGTTTGGTCTTCTCTCGGCCTGTTCCTCTCTCCCTTTTATCTGAGATCGTGAACATCTGAGAAAGTCGGGATTGAACTGAGGAACTGCCTCCGTCTGGGATGGGACGAAATAACCAACAAGAACTTACCTGGACCATGGATTCCCTTCCATTCTAACCATCTGCACCCAACCACCGACGTCCA
Source organism: Dicrocoelium dendriticum (assembly GCA_944474145.2). Classification (NCBI taxonomy): domain Eukaryota; kingdom Metazoa; phylum Platyhelminthes; class Trematoda; order Plagiorchiida; family Dicrocoeliidae; genus Dicrocoelium; species Dicrocoelium dendriticum. The sequence continues at coordinate 112,073,635 of OX104065.1, forward strand.
GTGAGGATAGCTGGAAACGAATGCTTCACTCCCCGGCAAATATACATAATCAGAAAAGACTTCGCGTGATTCTGCAAAGGATCAACACATCATATTCAAAAAGAATGTTTAGTTCCCGACCTACCAATGGACAGGACACAGGAAGGCAATAGGCCATTAGCCAAGGCATCAGGCAGCAGAAAAATAGGACACAACCTGACGGCGAATAACCGAGCAAACAAGCGTTCAACAAGAAACATAGCCAGTTACAATTTGCCATTCAATGGATTGGCGGCAGTGTCCCAGGACGTGGTGGGTTTTCGCCTGGCAAGCGTTCTCCCTATAAAAAGCCACACATGTCCGTTTAACAACACTGCAAGGTGGCGTATGTGACTCGCCACCGAAGAAAGTCACAGCCCATAACTTCACACTGGCAGGTCAACTAGCGTCACAATTCTAGATAGGTTCGTTACACTGGAACTTATACATCTGTAGTTACTGTAGTCTTTTTACGTCCTAAGATACGTTGACCTGTGCCTTACTAGTGCACGAACTCGCTCTATAGGCATATATCTCTTGAGCGTGCTCTTCCATTACCTTCCAATGGATCGTTCAGGATTCTCAATCTATTAGTAGCTGAGGTCCCGTATCTCATGACAGCCAAATTATTGTTTCGCATTTTCATCATTATACAGTTCCAATCATGGACATATGAACAATTTTCTACTGTCACTTTTACAGTTGCCATAAAATGTTTGTACAGTTGTACATATCTGAACATGCCTCCATGGGCGTGCCTCGCATAGTCGCTAATAAACTATTTATTTATTTATATACTTCACCGTCCCTGATGTCCTGAGATAGCCAGGTTTCGGTGAATGCGAGTATATCAGGATGAGACCCATCTATAAGCAGATTTATCCCGCACGTCTTATTTTATAAACTGCGCAGATTGCCTAGCACTATCTGAAGGTACCTGTAACGTCCAGCCCTGGTTCATGCACTACAATGGCCAGCGCTGGTAGTGCAAGAAACTGGCCGCCGGCTGTTCACCCGGAGACCCACCAAGCGGAGACCGCGTTCACCAACCGCTCACCTGGGTTTAAGGTAGTTAATGGCCCCCTTTTAGCTGCAGCCTGTCCGCTAGGGTTCTGGCGGACCCCTAACCTTAGTACTCTTTGGTCTGAAGGCAAACAGCAGCAGCGCGTTCCGTTCCTCCGGGGTGGATAACATTAAATGAAATACACGCTGTCGAGAGTTTGGATAGTTATCTGAGACATTACACAACGTCTACAGTTTCCTTACAGTAATAACGGGAAATCCAGGCGGAAGAAGCTTCCTTCCGCACATCTTAAACCCCCGTAGATCGTCCATGATACGTTCGGCAGGAAGCACGTCAGTGGATTAGACTGCCGTAAGGAATGTCACGCTGCTATCCATGAAACAACAACATCGACGGGGTGTATTTACCCCACTAATTATGAAATTTTCAGGAACAGCAGCCGGTTTAGCCGCAAGCAATGAGACCGGGCGCCCGTGAGCAGACGACGCTGAAGACACTGTTGCGTAGGCTTTAGGCTACAGCAACCGTAACATAAGCGCCGAGCGCAACACTTTTATCATGCGCCAAATGTTCCTTGGAGCACATAAAATTAGAAAATGGGCAACCTTTGTTTCTCGTGTTTAAGTACATACCGCTTTCCACAATATGTTCGCCAAAATACCCAGTAGTGTGCTAAGTCAGAAATTCTACTTACCGCGTTATGCCCAGTACCGAACCAACTTTTCATGCATACCATTATAGAAAAATGCAGCGCATGCAATAGCACGCAGCGCTTCCTACGGAAAGCATCACGCTTGGAATGCACGCGGCGCAAAAACACATAGGAGTACGGGAAACTCTCAAACTGCATAGTCACCAACGAATGCTTGAAAAAACTGCATCACATTGCGAACTCATTATTTAATACCACGTGTTCCCCTTACTTAGCGCTTTCGCAGCGAGCACAAACCATTTAGCAAAACTCATTAGCATAATCCAACATGACGGACTGAACTAAATAATCCTGAGTGCCACATCAAAGAGCGCAATATGGGTGAAATGCATGTATATGTTTTCAGCTGCAACTGTTGCCTTTAAAGTCTGTGTTCCATGTCCGTGTATTTAACTCTTCTTCGCGTGATGACCCTCCTTTTGGCTGGCGTACCCAAAGAGAACGCTATTTTTCCTTACAAAAATTAGCCACCCTCTTGGCTGCTGTCTACCTGGTCTCATCCTTCTGGGATTTCGGTGTTGGTATTGCATAAGTGTGTCACGCGTTTTAGTGCACCTAATCCTACGTCAAGAGTACCATGCGCTGGATAGGAGAAATTATCGTCTGTGCTCATTCTCTATACCTATGTAGTGACCTTGAGGTCTCTCGCATGACTGCGCAAACTATTCTAAAAGCTATTAAAATTATGGCTTTAGGCGCTTGGCCTGTTTGAACGTTGTTCCCGTTGTTTGAAACACGAACGCGCAATCCGTCTTTGGCGCGACTCAAATGCGAACGACGCTCCGTCCACGCACACGACGCCCCCTACATCCTCCATGGCTAGCTCACCTTTGGTGTCCTATTTATAGCATTAACCAACTCTCCTCACGTTCAATAAACTTTTCCCTAGCTTAGCCTTTTTGTTTTCTGCCCATGTCCTTTGGCTGGACGTCCAGTCTCCTACAGGAGATATAGCGCACATTTATTGCGCTATACTTGCTGGGTTGGCTTAAAGTTTGCTTGAGCAGGTTTCTACCATTAGGTTTCCCTGGCGTTACCGTCAGGAAGCACATTAGGTTGAGGAACGTTCTGCTTTGTCAACCCAATCCTCGACTCCGTCTGCTTAGAATGGTTCTCCCCAACACAGAAGAGTGCAGGGCCTTACTGGAATTTGCCTTGGAACTCATAGGTGCCAAGTTAGTGTGCAATCAGACCTACAGTTAGCAGGTTGGTTAAAGTCAAAGGATGTTATCAGAGGCCTAACAGCCCGGAGTGCAGCTGGCGAGCAAGAGCTCCGTTTGATGGATTTTCAGCTAGTCAGCCGACGGTATTTTCGCACCTCCGGAACTTATTCTACTTGCGCACGACCCAGGGCTGGTCGTGCAGTGGTCCTACAAGTAGTATTAGTAACGTGCGTAGCCTGAGGAAAGGGATGTGTGAGTTGGGCCTGCTCGTGTTCAAATCACGTCCAGATATATTTGCTTTTACTGCAGCTTGGCTGTCTGAGGGAATCACAGATGGCAAATTATATCGGCCAGGCAAAGCGCTGTTCCGGGTCGACCGCTCCATTGGTTCTCAAGTGGGTGGTGGAGCATTGTATGTGTGTTATCACATCGACGTATTGAGGACCAGCGTTTTTCAGTCTCGGTAAATCTGCTGAGGCTCTCGCGGGCTTGGTTTGCGCTTTCTCGGATAAAGTTACCGTCGTATTAATGTGTAGAAGCTCTATGAGCACCTCTAACGGAGTCGTTGAGTTTATGCGCACTCACTCTGCGAACAAGTGTCAGGTGCTGGAAGGATTCAAGTTCCCAGAGGTTGGTTGGGATAACCTATCTTGCAGTTAAGCGCTGGTATCTTTCTGTGCGGAACGGTTGGACTTGACGCCGCAGGTACCACTACACCATTTCTTGGACCTCACCACTAGGTTTCTGAGCAAGCAGCAGTCATCCACTTTAGACCTTGTTTTCGCTTAGTCACTTGGCGTTGTAAAGAATGTTACTTAGGGCTCGCTTCTTGGCGCCAGCGTGTACGTTTACTTGTGTTTCCAGTGTACAATTAGCAGGCATTGCGAAGTTACTACCAGTTAAATAAATAAATAAATAAATGAATCTTTTATTCTCAACAAGGTGAGGCACGCCTTTACAGGCATGATCATTTTGACATAACGATGCACGATTAATAATGTGCAAAAATCCGATGTTTGCCATAGCAGTTTGTGTAGGGGGTATGTATGTATGTCATTGCGTGTGTATGTGTATGTATCTGTTTATTTTGTGCTTGTAGTTTTGCTGCTCCAATCTTCAATGTTTGTTATCGTCCTCAATATGCGAGTAGGAGATTGATGTCCGTGGGTTGGATAGAATTATCTGGATATTCACGGGGCAGTGACTTTATTTTGTGGCGAGGCACGACCGCCAAGTCACAGTGTTGTTAAGCAGATATTTGTGGTTTTTTATAGGGAGAACGCTTTCTAGGCGAAACCCACCACGTCCTGGAACACTGCCGCCGAACTATTTGCTGGAACGGGTTAAACCCGAACCACCCAGCTGACACAACGAGGAGGTTGTTCGGCTAGCCAGTTGGGTTCCAAACAGTTGGGCCGCGAACTTCCAAGCGATGCGGCATGAAGCTAGATCATCAGCTTGTGTGATATCTAAGACCGGCACTGTTCACCTGGCCTGGGACATACATAAGTCTCACCTCGTCGACATTTCTGCACCTCATATTCCACTGGTGAAACGAAGCGAATAGAGAGCGCAGCCTCCGTAGATAGGCTCTGCTGGGAAGGGCCTGCTAAAGAAGCGGTGTAGATGTTGGCGAAGCTATCGAACAGCTTCCTCGAATAGCACGTTTGATAGGTTTCAGTTGGTTCGAACTGTGTTCAAGCCACATATTAGCTCGACTCGCCTTCAGGATGAAATTGGCTTAGCTGATACTGCAACGACAAATCGCAAGCAATACTTCGTCTACCTTAAACGACGCTGTGGTGAAAACTCGCCCAGTTCACTGTTGCTTCGAGGAGATGGGACCCATGCGTATAGCAAACATGACTAGGTATGCATGCTTGGTGGGCAGTACTCAAGTGTCTTTGTCCGCGAAACTAAAACGCCATGGAGATAACTGGCTGCAAGAGGCTCTGAGGACTCTTTCTTGGATAAAATGCTTGCAACTGTGTCTCAAGTTTTGCGGTTACTCAGAGAGGTGCACCGAACTTAGCCTACCAGGCCAGATTCTATCCATCCCAAATTTTACACGAATTGGCAGTGGAACTCAGTGGACCTCCGACTTGTGTGTTTCAGAAGTCCCTCAGCAGTTGTGGCTTACCTACCGGATGAAAGGAGGCTGTTGTCTACCCGATTTTCAATTGCGGTACCAAAGACCTATCGGCCAATTAAGGGTCTGTCATGCACCACCAACCTACTTATTGCACGAGGTAGTTGGACGGAAGTGGCCGATGATGGGGTCGGAGTCGACGTCATCTATCTGGACTTCTCCAAAGCTTTCGACCGCCTTGATCACCGCACCCTCTTTTAAAGACTACAAAGTTACGGAATCCGCGATCCTGTACTTTGTTGGATTGGCAACTTCCTTTACCAACGAATGCTTCAAGTACGTGTTAGGGGATCACTTTCTAACCCAACTGAGGTGAAATGTGGTGTCCCACAAGGCTCAGTGCTGAGACCGCGTTTATTCCTGGTATTTATCAACGATATGGTAAGAGTCATCTTCTCAAACTTCCTGCTTTTCGCTGATGACGTCAAGCTATGGCGGGCGATTAGTAACAAGGCAGATCAGGGTCTGCTTTAACATGAGCTAAATTGCATTTACGAATGGCCGAAGAGTAACAAGCTTCAATTGTACATGGCTAAGTGCAAAGTGATGCATCTGAGTCACCAGCCGGTGAGCACTTACAAGCTTGGAGACCACACCTTGGCGAAGGTTTATCAGGAGCGTGACCTGGGTGTATTGATACAGGAAGATCTCGGGTGCTCAACACAAGCAGAGAAGGCGACGAGAACCGGAAATCAACACTTCGGCCTTCTTCGCAGAGACTTCAGTTGGTTTGAACCCTATATCTTTCCCCAAATGCGTAACGCCTACGTGCGACCTCACGTGGAATATGCTAATCAGGAGTGGCAGCCGTGGCAGAAACAGGATCTCGTTGCTCTCGAGACTCCTCAACGAAGGGCAACCAAGAACTTCCGGGGCCTATTTCATCTGCTCCATCATCTCGGAATGAAATCTTTAAAAATCTACAGCAGTCGATATCGGCTTTTGCGGGGGATCTTATAATGTTCTACCAGATTGTGGAGAACCCAAACCACGTTTGCCGTCCACTGATGGAATTGAACCACAACACTAAACTAAGTGGTCACCCTCTGAAACTGACAATTCATTATAGCCGGCTTGAATGCCGTAGAAATTTCTTTTCTCTCCGCGTGTGCCAGCCTTGGAACGCTCCCTCTAATTATGCCGTCTCTGCTCCCAATCTGGCAATATTTAAAAAATGTGTTGACGATGGATTGTCTCACTTATATTTCATTTTATGACTTGTTAGCCAGGGGCTACAAAACGCGATCCATCGGTGTCATGCCAGACGCCTAACCAATGGATTGATGGATTTATACGTTTAATAGGCGAACATCTCTGCTATGCTACATAAGTCTATGGTGAGTCTACCACAACGCTTTTCACTTTATTATGCAATTGATTTTCGCAATAAGTTGCATCCCCCAGGACTTGTTAAGCGAAGCTTTTTTACCCTAATAAACCATTGTTCTATTGTTCAGCTTGACTAGCATGGTCATTAAGTTAATTAAAAACTTATAAATAAATAAATAAATATTTTATTCTGGTCATTGTGAGGCACACTATCAAGGGCGTGATCATGGTATTACAGATAGGTATGATCAACAATTGCACAAATTAGTACATTTTGACAAATAGCATAGGAATTTATGTGTGTGTTGAGATGTATGACTATGTTTAACTGTGTATTTGGTAGGGGACATGTGGTATGCGTAGGTAAATGTGACCGTGTGTGCTTTTGTTGGTTGTGTTCGCCATCAAAGTGGGAATCAGTGGATCGCTTTGAATCGGATGACGTTTGTGATGTGTGAATGGTCCTCCGAAAACAGAAGGGGCAATGACTTTATTTAGTGGCGAGTCACATCCGCTACGTCATAGTGTTGTTAAACGGAAACTTGTGGTTTTATAGGGAGAACGCTTGCCAGGCAAAATTTCACCAAATCCTGGAACACTGCCGCCGAACCATTTGCTGGAACGGGATTTACCCGAACAACCCAGCTGGCACCACGAGGAGGTTGTTCGGCTAACCAACGAGATACAGTGGAGAAACATTTTAATAGGTTTAACCGGCTTAGCTTTGAGCAACATGGTTTTCGTAAATGATTTTCGTGTCGGACGAACTTGCTGGTAGCTCGCGAGAGCTGGGCTGAAGCCGTAGACAGTGGACATGCGGTGGATGGGGTATTCATTGACTTAGCCAAGGCCTTTGACACTGTCTCTCATTCGCGCCTCTCACTAAAGTTTAGGTCTTATGAAATAAGTAGTCACGCTCTCCAGTAGGTGTCAGCTTTCTGGATGAACGGGAACAGTGTTTTCGTGTGACGAGCAGTCTTCGTTTCGAAAAGCTGCCCTTAACAGCCTTCCGCAATTCTCTGTGCTAGGACCGCTGCGGTTCTCAGTTTACGTAAATGACTTGCCGGGGAGGTTGAGTTACCATCGCTCTTAATTGCTGATGGTCTAAAGCTCTGGAACCTTGTTGATATCGCCGGAAGTCCTTTGACACTTCAACGGGCTCTGGATATACTTTGGGAATGGTCTGTCTTGTGGTTGCTGTCGAATAACGGAGCAAAAAACGTTAAATAAGAAACAGCCAGTTACAACTTGCCATTCAGTGGATTGGCGGCAGTGTTTCAGGACGTGGTGGGTTCTCGCCTGGCAAGCGTTCTCCCTATAAAAAGCCACACATGTCCGTTTAACAACACGCAACGTGGCGAATGTGACTCGCCACTGAATAAAGTCACAGCCCATAACTTCACACTGGCAGCTCAATTATAATCATCATACTGGATAGCTTGCTCTTCAATTATCTTTCAATGGATCACTCAGGATTCTCGAGCTATTATTAGTCGAGGTATGACTACGATATATGTCCAAACGTATGGATCCCGAGCCCACAACAACCAAATCGTTGTTTCGCATGTTCACCATTGCACAGTTCCAAGCATGGACATTTGAACAATTTTCTACTGTCACTACAGTTCCCATAAAATGTGTGTACAGCTGTACACACCTGATCATGCCTCAGTGGGCGTGCCTCGCATAGTCGAGAATAAAATATTTATTTATTTATCTATTTATTTATTTATAAACCGGGCAGCGTGTTCAGTGCGGCGTATCGGAGAGTCTGATTCCTTCAAAATTTGTGCTCTATGGGAGTGAGCTTCCTCACGTAACACATCAGGTTGATCTAGGTGTCGTCCACTGTTTCATCCTACACTCTGGAGACAACTGGAAAAAAGCGGTTGGTAAAGTGCTCCGGAGATTGAGGTATATCCGTCGTTTCTTTCCGGATCCTAAACGCTACAAGTTTGGGAATCACTTCTCAGCGTCTGTACAACTCCACACGGAATATTGCGTCCAGGCCTGTCCAACATGCCTTGCTGCATCTCTAAACTCCTTCAGATTTTCGGATGTAGTAACCATTCCGTTCGGGGCTGTAAAAGCTCGGTTTTGGATAAATGGACAAATTTCAGCAGAACATGAGAAATCCATTAAGAGGAGTTGGAAAACATGCCCGCAACTCACAGCTGGCTTTTAAATGGTTCTGGGGCTGCATTGCTGTAGGCGCTGCGCATTGTACAGGATCATGTTTAATCAAGCTCAAGGAAATTTGAACTTGAGTAACTGGCTGCATCACGAAGCAAAATATAGTGATTAGTTTTGAGCGTCAAGCCGTCCTTGTTTACCACCGACAGGAACCTTTGAAAGTTCTCATTGTGGGCTGAAAAGGTTTAGCCGCCAACCTTTGCGTCGTCGACGCATGCAAAAGTTCCGACGAGCTTTCCTTTACGAATTAACTCCTCCATGGCGGGCTGAAAGTAAGCCACGCCATTCGTGAAGCCAAAAGATATTCGTCAGAACAGACAGAGACTGCCCCATACCTTGAATGTGGCATAAAAGTTCTCACTTCGTTGATGGATAGTTGATGCTATGCGGCCTGCAAATCGAGTACTGAAATATTGCTGACCAGCAACTTCCTGCACCAGTTCATCAATCTTTAGCATCGGGTGGGCGTCCGGTAGCTTAAACCATTTTACGGTTTGGCTTTAGTCGATTACCAGACGTCTTTTATGGTAAGAACTTGAGCACGCCACGGCGAGTTGGGCGGTTCGATGATATTTTCTCCGACTAATCTGAATTACAGAGCGAATGAAGCATTCGTATTCTGGGCAAAATCGTCCTGATTTCGTTGCAACCGGGGTGCAATTAGGAGTAAGTTTTGTAAACGGTAAAGGTGCGCGACAGGAGCAACTGCGGGTGCTTAAAGCAAAACTTATGGATTTTCACCATGAAAGGGGATTTCGTGGCTTTCACGCAACTTCAGGAAAACTTGTCCAGTAGGACAACTACGCACAAACCTGAAGTACTGCGAGACGTACACACAGTTTGAAGGTGTCCTTGGGCTTCAGAGAGACAAATCAATGACCACAAGTCGTACTTGCTTGCCGAGTGGAGGCCAAGACGATTTGGTTCCGTGACCTTTCGATGCGCCACAAATGAAGACGAATGGATCTTTCGGAAACGTAACCCTCAGAACTGCCAGTGTCAACTAGAGCTAGAAGATGTACACCGTTTACGACATCCACAGCAGTTGCACTTAGGACACAGGCAGGCGCCGCCACCGCATGTGCAAAGGACAGGGTAACTGATGGGTGGTTGTAAGATCCGTGCTATTTGCAAACCTTATGCAAATGGCTGTTCTTCCCACATGACTTGCCTTTAGCCTCACGAGCCGGGCACAGAGAGCGTATGTGAGGTACGTAACCACAGGGGCGCAGGTGACAGCAAGCCATGTAATAGGAGGAGGCGGTTTCTGTAGGCGCACACGGCATCGGATGCAATTCCCTACGTGTGGCAAAAAGAGTGGTCAGTAAGCCCACGAAAGGCATCCGATTGTTCCTGCGCCATGTACAGCGTTTCCGCTTAGGCGACCGCTGTCTTCAATTCCAGCGTGTTATGTTCCAATAGCTGCTGGTGAATAAGATGTGATAAGAATCCACTGACGAAGACACCTCGCACGTGTTCATCCCTACATAGTTCCGCACCGACTGCCGGAAAGTTGCAGTGTTTAACGAGCGACTGAAGCTTTTGCAGACACAATTCCACGGATTGAGCGAGGTTCTGCTTACAAGTGGAAAGCATGTGACCTGCAAAACCTACGTATTTCGGTTGTATGTACAGGGATTCCAGCTTGGCTTTGGCAACGTTATATTCCCGGCAAGTAGAAGTGTGGAGATAAACAGACGGGACAAGAGAGTTAACCAGTAGCTCCGGTTTATCAGGACAAAGGTCGTTAATTGCATCCGGGCAGTTGCTCAATGTGGGAAACCAATGGGTCTAAGCGTTGGAGGCAGCTGGTGAGTTAGGATCAGTTGCGAAACGTTCCGGTCGAATAAAGCGTTCCACTGGCGATTCGTCTGATGATTAATTTGTAGTAAATAAGATCTCAGACACAAGGTATGACGGTTAAGCAAGAAGACAAACGGCCCGTAGGTTAGGCTTTAGTCCTCTGAGAGAATACGGGTATGGGCTAGAAGCAAAAAGACACTTGTGATTAATACTACGAAAAATAATACGAGCGACACGCTACAAGTAATACCACATAGTATAATTTCGCCTTTGTCTTTTATGTATTGCGGCACAGTAGCTGAGGTGTTTCCCACCTCTAGCTAACGTGTATATTATGAGGACTGTTACATTTACCTATATTTTTCTGTTTTCATTAACAGTAGGGTGCATTTTAGGTGCCATGTCAGTACTATCATGTCCCGTGTTTCGGCTTACACACTACGGTGTCAAGGAGGTGAGCGTTTTCAGAAGCAGGTGGTTGCAAACGGATGGCTTGACTGCACTTCTTCCAAGTGTGCCGCATTTCCAGTATCACAACTCTGTGCGAGTTCATGGACATCCTGGTTTGACGGAAAGAAAACAAAGGATTAATATTGTTCGTACTATCGGTATAGTTCATCGTTGCTATGCAATGTGCAGATGACTTTGCCTATGCTTGCTTTCTAGAACGATCACTCAGAAGTCAACCGGATACAGAGTACACCGGTGAAACCCGTTTACTGGGAACCACCTACACTTTTCGCGCATGTTTCCCGTCTCCATGATCATCCTCTTTCACAGCCTCGTCCAAAACAACTGCGTTCGGAGGATGAAGGAAACCTTCCGAGGATGAAAAAGCAAGGGCCGTAGGCTGGTTCTTACGAAGAGTCTGCACCCGTCAACCTATTTATTAGGTCGGCCACAGCAACATCGATCTTCAACGCAGCCGAAGCAAGTGAAGCGATAATGGAGGACACAGGAGGTAGGTGAACCATGCACTGATTTCTCCTCACCTGATTCCGTAGTTATATTCCCTAACATTTCTCCGGTCTCAAGTCATGCTACGGGAAACAGGTATGATGTGATTGTGCTCGTCATAATACGATCAGCTTAAGCCGAGGTTGTTCCCTAATTCATACTTTAGCCGGAACGATAAACAGACGAATCGGAAAGTAAGTACTTCGCGTTTCTCTTAGGAATGCAGATTAGTGACCATTCTGCCGCCTTGCGCAAGGACCTGTTGCAACTGAAATTCCAAAAGCTGTTAAACCTTTTAAAGGTAACCTTATAACATGTTCGACCACCAGTTCACTTGTTTTCAGACCTTTTATATTTCGTCCTCCGCACCCTGAATTCAATGGGTAATGCGTTTACTTTAATTGGGATGCCGTAAGGTAGCCCATTCCACAAGCCCCAACTGGCCTGCACATCTCTTTCACCACAGTAGAAAGCGTGTACGCCTTCGCAGCTTCGCTTGCAAACCAAGTGACACGCGACAACTTTGTAAGCTGCTTCACGTAAGCACAAACGCACATCTAGTTGGTTCATGTCCATCAGGTGTCACTTTTGCAACGAATGCAAGGACAAAATATCTTTAAAGGTACGAGAATTATGTTTGAGCGTTTATTCAAAAGCGCAGGCGCCTCACAGGTGGATTTCTAAAGTGTCGGAAACCTGCTGGTAATCATAACAGCTACTATTTATGAGGCCATGCATGGTACCTGCATTTACAGGAAAGTTACCATTATATAGACATATTGTTTTGGAAGTTTCACAGCACAAGCAGCATGCCTAGCGACGTAGCGAAAGGAATTGAAAGCTGGCTGCGTAAGGTGCGCCACAGATCTGCAATACATAGCATACGGAGACACTTACTGCAAGCGCGCGAGGTACTATTGCATTTCATCGCAACGTTGCTTAACGCTTACGTTGCAGGTAGATACTAACACCCCCGACAAAATCGCAGGTTTGAACCTCTAAAGGTTGTATACTTCCTACCCTTGTACAAATATAAAGTCCTTTATTCAGCTTGTCCTCCGGCTGACGAAACGAGCCGGGTAGTCATTGGCTGTGGTTGTGGTTGGAAGCTGCGTCACAAGCATGTGCTTTCCTCAGTTAGTTTCACCGGCAAGTACGTACGGTGGGGAGTGCGGCCAGTATTTGATAAGTAGGATACAGCAATAGATGATGTGTTTCAATGGGTGGAAGCGTGCATAGGGGCCCATGCTGTGGTCTACCGTATCGGTACATCTTGATTGGAAACCACTTATCAGCCGGTTCGAGGACGCGCGTGGGTGATATCGGACACCAAAAAGTTCCAAAAATCGTCTCACTTGCTCTGGCCACGGTTTGCTCAACGTCTACTATATCGCAACCTTGCACCTCAGCCTCCAACTCCCACATGATCGTGGTTAATTCATGATGAAAACGTTTCGCTGTGCTGGGTGGATGAGAGCGTCGTGCTGAAACATTTTGCCATCTCCAACCAGGTTAGGGGCAAAACTAGAACTTGTATTTGTTAACCACCTAAAGTGTATTCTGTTCGAAATCAGACACCGCCTAATAGCTAAGCTCATGTTCTCGTGAAGGTATCTCCTGTTATCTATGGCCATACGCACCATAAAGATATCACCTGTTGTAAAGAGCAAAAGTTCAGGCGCAGCCAGTATCTTCCTCAAAAAGTTCAAAGACGGTGAAACCATTGCTTCCACAGATATTTTAGTTTAGTTTAGCCTGCGAACGACTCGAAGTAATGCGACCATTAACCTAGTTACTTAAACGTCAGCTTCGGCGGCTGTTCTCCAAATAAAACAAATTTTATCCCAGCCGACAGATGCTACTCTCAAAATTTCAGACGACTGCGTACTTTTTAAGAACTAACCATTAAATAAGCAGATAGTACAGCACAATTGCCCCTATCTTCTTATAAAATTCAACTTGCACCAACTAAACGAAACCTAGGTTCAAGCCATACTTAGGAACAAGCGTTATCGTGAAGTAAGGAAAAACTGAAGCAGTTAGTGGAGGCAGATGCGAGGTTATACAATCGAATAATGTTGTGGAAAAATTGAAATTTAATTTCCGTGACACAGATGGTGTAGTGTACCAGAAAACACGCCCTTTCATTATTTTGTAACGTTGGATCTTACGGTCGTTTTAACCTTCAAAACGTCCAGTCGTTTTACTGGCGGCACATTGGTTGACAACACGTTGTGGTGAGTACTTGCTGCACCGTTTCTCGCTCTGGTTGCTTCGCTTCCTCTTTTTGTAGCCCGCACATTATACGTTTGGTTCCGTCGCCGCCAGGTTGTTTACGGTCCCGTAGTTGACACCTCTTACGTCATTGATTACCGACTGGTATCCCGGGCTCCACCCATCAATTGGTGACCCTGGTCCAGAAGACTCCGTCCGCCATTTTGAGATTTAATTTTGGTGAACTTGTTCCAATGCTTTTGTGATCCATCACTTTGAGCATATTGTTTTCTCACTTACCGCACCTTTTATTCGCTATTTGCAATGGGTTATCTACAGCGTGCGCCGTCTCCATACGCTCTTAACACCGCTGAACCTGTCATGGTCAATTCTGTTGCGTTAGTCCCTCTACATTTTTGGGACAATGACCTTTCGTTATGGTACTTGCAACTAGAATCCGTTTTTACCTACGCAGGATTTATGCTGATTTCATCATGTAGAATCGGCTAATATTTCGCTTTGCTCCGAGTATATCCTCGCTGGTGAGAGACATCATACCGTGCACCCTTTTGTAATGAAATAGGAGAATCTTAAACCGGCTAGTATTCAGCGAATCATACCTTCCGACAAGGTCCATCTGCAGAAATTAATTAGTGATCAGCAACTAGGCGATAGGATGCCCTAGCCTTGTTGCGCGAAATGCAGCAGCTCATCGGCACGTCCATCATGGACGTAGAGGTTCTCCTCCAGCTGTGGATTCAACGACTTCTTGAAAGCACTCAGGCTATCCTTGCGGTAGCGAGTGACCTGCTACTCACAGCAACTGCAGCTCCAGCGGACCGCGTCATCGAACGGCAGCAAGCAGAGACTAAAACCAAAGCAACTAAGCAGCCTTGCGCCTGCGCAATCACAACGACAAGCTGGACTAGACAGACTTTGGCAATAGACGCATTATCATCGCAGCTAGCGTCGCTTCAGCGCTAGGTCGAATAACTCACTTTAAACGGCAAGCAGCGCAGGCGCTTTGGACCATCTTCCCCTCAATAATACCTGGTGCTACAGGTTACTGCTTTTATCACTCGAGTTTCGGTAATAAAGACTGTAAGTGCGTACAGCCGGGTAACTGCTCCGCTACAGATGGTCTGTCAGTGCGGCCTGTACCGGCGACCAACGGAGTCGGCAAAGCCCAAACTCGTCTCACCTACATTAAGGTATTTGATTGCGAGACCCGGTGCTTAGTTGCTACCGGGGTGGAAATCAGCGCCATTCCACCTATGACAGGTGAGCCACACGCTGCTTTGTCGACAAGCCTAAGTGCCGCCAATTACACGCCACTAGCCACCTACGGTCATCGGTAGCTTACCCTAGCCTTAGGTCTTCGGAGCAAGTTTCGCTGGGCATCCACCGTCGCTGCGGTCGTCTTTGCCATCAGCGGCATTGAATTTCTCAGGTATTTAGACCTCTTCGTCGATACGAAGCGCCAGATGGAGGTCCACCCTGTAACGAAACTCAGTGACGTGGCATCACTGCCGATATCACATCCATAACACCAGTCTAGGCCTTTCCTCAGACTTCGCCAGACTACGCCAAGCTCTTTTCGCCGTATTCAAAGCTCGTTCAGCCAATGAACGCAGTTTTGCCCGTATCATCCCAAGTCACACACCACATACGGACGAATAGCCGCACGGCACACAGGTAAGACGATCTTCAGCAAGATCGATCTGGTTTGCGCCTCTACCAGATACCTGTAGAAAATTAGGAAACGCCTGAAACGGCCGCTATCACTCCTTTCGGCTTGGTTGAGATTTTAAGCATGATAGTTGGACTTGCAACGCCGCACAAAACATCCAACGCTTCATCCAGGATGTCACTCGTGGCCTAGGCTTGGCTTACTCCTACCTCGATGATATTTTAGTAGCCAGTTCATTGGTACAAGAGCACCTCGAGCATCTTCGAACTTCCAGCGCTTGAGCCAACAGAGTGTCACGGTCAACCCGACTAAGCGAGAACTCGGCAAACCAACGGTAAAAGTTCTAGGCCACCTTGTTTCATCATCTGGTATCAACGTCCTACCTGCCAAGATCCAGGCAATCAAGGACTTTCCAGCTCCGACATGTTCAAGCACCTCCGTTGATTTTGCGGTTTGGGCAATTATTATCGACGCCACATTCTGCGCTGCGCGCAGCTCATGCGGCCATTGACTGAATTACTCCGAGGAAGTGAACGTAAGTGCGCTTTCCCTGACACAACACTGACAGCCTTTGCAGAGCTCGAGGATGTTATCTCTAACAAAGCTCTTTTCGCTCATTCCAATTCGACTGCACTCCTTTTTATTAAGACCGTTGCCTCAGACGTCGCGGTAGAAGCCGTCCTTCAATGACATGTTAATGAGCAATAGCAACCCCTTGGGTTCTCCTCCAAGCGCCTGAGGCCAGCAGAATCCCGCTACAGTACGTCTGGCAGTGAACTGTTGGCCATGTGACTAGTCATATTTCACTTCCGGCACACACCCGAAGGTCCACCCGAAGGTTCACGGTCTAAGCTGATGACAAGCCCCTCATCTTCGCCTTCAACTTTGCTTGCGAAGAATACTCACCACGAGAACCAGGACGTCCAGACCTTTTCACGCAGTTCACTGCTGACATGTCATGTCTCAGGTGTCGACTATCCCTTCGCCGACGCTCCGTCACTCGTCAGCCTCACGCCCTAGTACTTATCAACCGTCGACCTTACCGCCATGGCGTCGGCTCAGGCTCAAGATGAAGACATACAGCGCACTCTGCAGTCCACTTCGCTGCGTGTGCATCCTGTTCCTCTCCAAACCACGGAACCTACCATTCTCGGTGACACTAGCACAGGTTGTCTTAGACCCCTCGTCCCCGTCGCCTTCAGTCGTACGGTCTTTGACGCACTGCATTCACTATCACTTCCCGGTATCCATGCATCTGGTCACCGAACGTGTCGGTTGGGCACGCGTAAAGATAGATTTTGGTACCTGGGCTCGCGCCTGCCTCCAATGCCAGCGCTCCAACGTATAGCATCACATCCGCATTCCTCTGGGTTAATTTCCTTCCCCGGACTCGCGGCTCTCGCATGTACACGTAGATCTGGTAGCTCTATAGCCTCCGTCACGCGGATTTGTATACATGCCTACATGTGTCCAGCGGTTCACCGGATGGCCAGAAACCATTGCCAGTACAGGTTGCACAGCTAAGACTGTTATCCGGGCCTTCTTAAACCGTTGTGTCTTGCACTACAGATGCCCAACCACCATTAAAACTGACCAAGAAAAGCCTTTGCAATCTTTGCAACTCGATTTGTCCTGCAAATGCTTATGTTGTCACCGCATTCATACCACAGCCTATCCCCCACCAACCAATGGGTTAGTTAAATGCTTCTGTAGACAGCTTAAAGCCTCGCTGTGCTACTCCTCAGACCCTAGCTGGAGCGAAACTTTTTCGCTCGTACTCACAGGCATTCGCAGCAGCATCAAATATCACTTGCAACCTGCACCAGCAGAGACGGTTTACAGCAAAACGCTAAAGTTGCCAGGAGAATTCGTTTGACCTCCCGCATCGTCGGGCATGCCTCCGCCTAACTTTGTCTCTACCCTAGCTCAAAGCACGCGTTCGGTAGGCCAGACTCCGCCCCATGAACAGACTACCAAGGTGCAAATGCACAGCCGACTCCCCATCCGCACTCACGTCCTCCTCCGCACGGACGTAATGCGGCGCTCTCACCAGTCTCCCTACGCTGGCCCATTCTGAGTCCTGAAACGGACCCCGAAACATTTCAATTTAGATCAGAATGGTCCCCGAACAACGGTGTCCATCAAAAGTCTAAAAGTGACTTTCTTTGACGAAACGCTGGGGACCCACACTGCTGCTATCACACATGCACCCGCACCTGCGGTGACTTCCCTAGCACTGGATATTCCGAAACCCGCCGTTCCCGTTGACTCTAAGCCTACCCAAACGACTAGCCAGGCGTTGCTGACGAGTACGCCCGGATTTCTTTGTAGGACAAGGACGCCTGGATTTCCTCGCCAGACGAGGACCGTGGACTGAAGTGCAGTGAGGAGAGTGACTTCTCGCAAGCGCACCGTCAGATCTGCAGCAAAAGAAGATGTCTTGTCAGCCATTTTGCGGGACTGGCCAGTTATTTTTGCAATCCGACCTACCAGCCCCGACTGCCCACCGATGATGCACTCTGGTCCACACAAACATCCTGAATAATAAATAACATACGCATGGACCCAGCGAACTCTGCTTCACACCCCACCTTAGAAGCCTTTTCTCAAACCCATGCAACTATTCGCATCCATCCTCACCTTCCGTCATCCCACTGAAAGCTCCATCGAAGGCTTCCATTCTTCAGTCTACTAGGGGAAGGCCCTTGTAGTGTATCGGACCACGCTCTTTCAGTAAGTTGTAACATTGGACTTTACGGTTGTTTTACCCTTCAAAACGTCTAGTTGTTTTACAGACGGCACATACGTTGACAAGGCGTTTTGGTGAATACCTTGCTGCACCGTTTCTCGCCCTGGTTGAGTCGCATCTTATGTTTGTAGCCTGCACAAGGTTACGTTTGGTTCTGTCGCCCCCAATTTGTTGACTGCTCCAATTTGACATCTCACGTATCATTGATTACAGACTAGTAGCCCCGGCTCCACCCAACCATAGTTCTTCACTTTTGCTAATATCTACTACAGAGTTACAGATTGTTTTAGATATTCCCTTCTGTGCACAGCCTAGAAGCAAGCGTAAAGTCGGGCTGTTGGTGCTCAAAGCACCTGGTCCGGCTAAGTTGTCGCTGTGGTGCTCAAGGAATGTGCAGGTTACCCGGCGGTGCCCCACGCCGACTTGTACAAGCTGTTCTTTTATAACCACACGATAGCTGACATTTGTCAATGTGTAAGCAACACGCCAGTGCCTACTCTGCAAACGCCGGCCGACCACATGCACCTCCTTTGGTTTTAAGACAAGTTCAGCGGCATAACCTTATAAGGCTCGCAGCGCAGACATATTTGGATGACCTGTATTAGTTGGTTTATTGCAACTGGAGGTTGTGGGTGCTACTGAGGTACTACTCGCAACAGTTGGTGCGTAAGAGACGTGCTGAGTACAGAACTAGGGCAAACAGTTAAATCGCCTGGACCCAAAGTGAAATGACAAAAGATAAAATGATGGAGGGGAGGTAAGCAGAAGCAGATCGCAGTATGAAGCGTGAGTATTGAGGCTAACAGGTACTCGGTCAGTACAATCCGTCAAACAGCTGGAAAGTAGGGAGATATAAATAGTAATGCAATCCAATTTCTCAAAATGCTGACCGCGTGAATGATTCACGTTCACTACAGAGTCTAGCAGCAGAGGGCTAAATGAAGGAAGGCTACGATAGAGATGTCAGAGTGGGAGACATATTGAGAACGAGAGGGTTGGGTAGCAATTGTAGTTGGTGCATTGGGAGAGTGCTGGCGAGTGTGGAGTTCGCCGGATCCAAGTTACTTTTGTTTTTATCCATTATTTCGGCGCGCACTGGATTGCATAAGCGCTGGGCCGTCTGGGCGGTCTGGTCGGACTGCAAAAGAACTCGCTAGTCCAAACATAGCGGCCGACAAGACATTTCCACCGTTGCAGACCCAAAGGTGCGTATGAAATATGTCGCATTCTCACCCCATTCCCGTCGACGGAAATAAGGATCCTCGCACCACGAAGTATCTCAGACGTCTTATTTGGGGCGGTTTCTCAGAACTCTAGGGCAAAACAATTCGTTGTCACAATAGTACTGTGTAGCGGCGATCGCTTTGTGACCAGATGATGGGGCCGGGGGCTTTGTGCAGGCAGACATGGAGGATGCGCGGGCTTTCGGGTGCGTTGTGTGCTGATACGTAAAACTCGGGGTAAGAGGGACTTAGTTAGGATAGTCGGTGTGGTGTCATACAGAAAGCGAGGTAACACAACAGAAGGTGTACACATTTTGGTGTATAGTATACGGTTTTAGGTTTTTGACGGTATGTAAAATGATTGTGAATACATCCTAGGATTATACTAAAGGTGGAAAATACGCATGTCAAGAAATTTGGAACCATAGACAAAATAAGATCAAAGGACCAGCAGTTTGAACAGTCTAGCGCGCCAGTCAGTTGCTTAAGGTTGAAAATGAGCTGGCAGTGGCAGGGATAACAGAGGGGTCTAGTGTGCCTAGTACAGAAGAGGAGGCTGCAGGGGGTTTACTTACCTGGCTGTACCAAGCGAGCTTGTAGGCGGATGTTCGCAGAATGTCAATTTGAGACCATCTAGTGCCACCGTCGTTCCGTGACACTTCTGGTTCAAAGTAGAAGGCTTAGTATTGCGGTAGGGTACTCTAAAGGGGTCGATGTAGGGAAGCTGTATAGTGCGTTGCACCGCGCCTGGCAGCCAAATTTGTGCGTGCAAGTGTAGTCCGCTGTGCATTTGTACGTCTCTGGCCCGCCCACGAGGATGTGTCGCGCACCATGAAGGCATGTCTTGAGAAAGGGAGGCTGCGAAGTTTGCCGGTGGTCTACATAATGAAGAGGGGCTAAATTAACTCTCCTGGCAACCTGTGTAGCGCCGTAGAGCAACTCTGCTGGCGCGCACGGCGGGTGAGCTTTGGTGTTACTGCACAGACCAAGAAGTACTAACGAACGTTTTTGCTCCAGTTGGGGTCAGAAGTAGCACAGAGAGATGGCTTATGCTGTAGATACAAGCGTTCGACTAGGCCGTTCGCCGCAGAGTAATATGACAACTTGTGGGTACGTCAGCAGTCAAAAAAGCTGCAGCAGGTATCAAACTGCGAAGGTTCGAAAGGCGCTCCATGGTCGGTTGTGAAGGCGCATGGGCCTCCCACTAATCAAGTTGTCGTGGACAACATTTTTGACCCTGCAGGCTGAGCACGTGATGGCTCATGGCCATTTAGTGAATCGGTCGACACGTTAATATGTATACTGATCCGCAAGAAGAAGGCGTGCCCCGCCGGGTACGAGTGCGCGTATGCAAACCGCGATACCTGGACTAGGAATAAGCCGAGAGGACTGCGCGTGTGACGAAGTACCTTGGCCAATGTTTACTTTTGGCCAAATGAAGTGCCCAGTGAACAAGTTTAAAGTCTCCCGGCCACCAGGATGTGCCAATGAATGCAGGGCGTCGAGGACTAGTCGACTGCCAGAGACGGGTGTAAGGGGTATAAATCAACCTGTGTAAGTGTCACATAGGATAAGTTTTTGTGATTTGAAGAGGTACTTTTTTCAGAAGCAGTGGAGCCAAATATAGGGTGTTTTAACGTTCTGCGTATTGAGCCACAGCCAGTGCCATGGTCGCGAGGTAGACAGGAAGCCATGGGTGACGTGTACAGTTGCCACGGGAGTGAGAGCGTCAGCGTCACTGGGGGCGACACATCTGAGGTCATGTAGCTCTGCAGTGAAGCGCGTGAAAAAGCTGGGTATCTAGTTTCTGCGGTGATTATGTTTCTGAAAATGAGTTGAATACGAAAAAGAGGGGCCTGTGGTCAGTACATACCATGGAAGCCCGACCTACTAATGTGTGGCTGAAGTAACGGATATCTAAGTAAATAGCAAGCAGCTTCCTGCTAAACTTGTTGTGACGGGGTTTCGCTAGTGGTAGGTATTTGGAGAAGAAACCGAAAGGTTGCCATTGTCCAACAAAGCGTTGCAGATAATTAGATCCTACCGCAACTTCTGACGCTTCACTCGTAAGGGAAGGTGGAGCAGGCGGTTTGGAGTCAGAGAAGAGGGCTATGTCGGAGATAGCTTCCTTTTAGTTCGGCGGAAATGTGTGTGCCGTATAGAAGAAAGCTAACTTACCTACGCTTTCTCTGTGGTTGTCCGGCAGTGGCTACATGAGTTAAAAGCAGCGAAGAAGGAAGCGTCGCTAATAGGTACCAAGACCGCAAGATTAATGTAGGTGCTTAAATGAAGTCCATGTTGGCTTGGACTTTGTCCGTGTGGAGGTCTATACCAGTTAATGAGATGAGGGGCCCTAGGAATTCCACCGCGGACTTGCAAAGTGCGCACTTAGTCGTAATAATGGTGACATCATTTTAGGCCAACCGTTGAAAGACAGTTTAAAAATGCACCTTGTGCACTTCGACGAAAAACCGCTGCAATAGATATTGTCTAAGTAGGGGTGAGCAACGTTTAGGCCAAGGGTAACTCCGTGGAGGTAGCTTTGAAATAGCTATGAGAAGTTGCAAAATTTCGAACAAGCCAAAGCGAGTGATGGCAGCGCTATTAGGAACGTTGGCTTCATCGACAGGTATCTGGTGATAGGCACGAACGAAATGGAGCTTGCTAAAGATCTACTTACAGGTGAGGCATGCAGTAAGGTCCTGCATGTGTGTGCTAGGGTTCCTGTCTGCGAACGTAAGTTTACATAGATCCCGGTGGTCGACGCAAGCACGCCGGTCAACAGAGTGCTTGGGAACCATCTGCAGTGGAGAGGACCAGGGACTATCTGGTGTCCTGATTAATTCATCTTTGAGAATGGGCCCGGACTCTGTTCTAGCTAGTTTCATTTTCTTTGGCGGAAGTCGACGCGGGCATTGTGAAACGGGTGGTATGTTAGTTCGGAACTGGTGCGCGACTTGCTTTTCACTGGCAGTGCTACGTTCATGGGCTGAGCGAGCTATGGATATTGCGCTAAAAGCTCGGCAGTCATGATAGTTTTGTTTGACTAAGCAGAATGTGGTTCTAGCTGCGTTTTTAGCATTGGTGCGAGTGACGCTGAGCGTTGTTACGTGCTCGACTAGCCTCATTATTTTCGCCGCGACCAGCTAGTCGAACTGTCTAAGGAACTTAGTGCTGCTAACGGCATAGGTCCAACGGAAACCTAGTACATCCGGCGAAAGGTTATGCGTGGACTTAAGTCAATGGTTAAAGGGCGTTGCCTGTAAGTGGGGATGCGTATGCAGCTAGCGGTACGAAGACAGAGCAGGCGGCTAAAACACCTCCTTTGTTAACAAATTGGAACGTAATTCTAGATGTTCAGTCCTGGACATACAGTAGGTTGCTGCTAAATGGGGTTGGTGACCGTACTGATATATGCTTTTGGGCTTGGTAGGTTTCCCGACGGAGTGGAGGGTAAAGTGCAAAGCGTAGTACCTAGCTCTGCTGAAGGAACAATGCACCGGTGCTACCAACGTATTTTGTTTGGTGGTAGGCGGCTGGGGTTGGTTGACTTGCGCTTAGGTATTGGTGGGTCATCGAGTGATGCAGGGGATTCGAGAGCGCTGCGTAACGCCTAGGGTTTATTAAGTGCTATGGCAAGCTCAGGGGCTAGGCTGCGTATTTCCTGCATGAGGTAGGTGGCTGCTGAGACGCTTTAGAGATATTCGGTGGATATGTAGTAGGTGGCGCTGCGCAATCTAGTTATGTATGCAGATGGTCCATGATCGCTGCAGCTAGTTGCGCAGCTAGAGTGAGGGAAGTGACTTAAGCGGACACTGCGATAGCTTGAAATATCTTGGGTAAGTAGGGCAGTCATATCTGTTGTAAGGTGGAGTAGTCCATTGGTTACGAGCCGAGGAGTCTTTTTATCTCACCCAATGGGGCGGATGGCCTTGCACTCTGACGCAAGCCAGGGAATAGCTGTATCATTCGCATACTCATTGATTGTTCCAGTAGGGTCACGATCTCTTACTCAAGAGACTCAAAAGAAAGATCCGTAGTTGGCTTCGGAAGGGTATTTATGAGATGTAAAGCGAAGCACTTAGAAAGGCAACCTAGCAAAGCTCTACCTTTAGATTGGTCCAAAATAATATTATGAAGCCAAAGCGCATACTCAAAAAAGACAAATTAAAAAGGAGGATCATCAAAAAGGATAGGGAGACAGGTAAGGTTGTGACACTAACAGCTCAGCCAAACACTTTAGTAGCTGAGGGAGCCATAGGTCACAATAATAGTTTCAAAACTGCAAAGCAATGAAGAAAAGAAACGAGCTCACCAAAAAGGATTTCGGCATTGGTAGAAATGTGCGCGTAATCGGAGTCACCAACTTATAGTGCAACTGCTTTCGAGAAACATTCAAAAGACACTTTCAGCACAATCATTGCTGCACATTGTACATCATTTGTCTCCACCCTAAATGTTATAACATAGGAGTTTAATAATGTTTGTATCCACGCCTGTTCGTTGCGGCCTTGGTTGTCTCTCACCTTCCCTTTTTTCCGACATCCGGAACTTCTTGGGGATCTGGGATAGGACCGAGAAACCGCTTTTGTCCGGGACAGAACAACCAATAAGGACCTATGAAGCACATGGGTGTACAAGAAACGGATACAACTGCACTCACTACCAGGACCGTTGTCCAGTGGTGATAGCTGGACTCGAGAACTTCACACACCTGAAAAGAATGCATACTCCTGAAAAATCCAGATGCAAGAAACTGACATTTCACCGACGTGGATACCCACAAAGACGATTCTCCATGAAGCCCACATTCTCCATTCGCCTCAGCCATTATGGCGGCCTTGCCCAAGGTACCGGATCAAATAACAGAGGAAATTGAAGGTCATCTGACTGCGGATATCTGAGTGTGAAATCAGTCGACTACCTGGTCTGCCAGTTTTATATTAGTGCACCGACAACTTTCTGACAGTGTTCCAGGACGTGGTGGGTTTCCGCCTGGCAAGCGTTCTCCCTATAAAAAGCCACAAATGTCCGCGTAACAACACTGCGACGTGGCGGATGTGACTCGCCACCGAATAAAGTCACTGCCATGAACTACCTACTGGCAAGTCGACAAGAATCATTATTCAATATTGCCCTGTCACTTTCAATAATAAGTTACACCATGCCTATATGTATCGTTTTCATTACACATGTAGTGCCCTGACTGTTTCCACTACGCACGCTAGAATTCAACGTTTTGTCATTCATTGAAGATTATATTTCGTGACTACTTACACAATTTCCGCAGACTGTACAACCTTCGGCTTACTGCCGACTACACTCATAGCAACGTGTTTGTTGTGAAGCAATATTGCATGTAAATATTGATCATGCCTTGCTTGGTGTGTCTCGACAAATTCGAGAATAAACTATTTATTTATTTATTTATTTAATTGTGGGGTGCTCCTCATCTGCTAATCGCAAGGGGTGTGACGTAAGTGGCTTGCGGAATACGGAGGTGTGGAGAGCAGTTAGCTCATCTGGACCCAAAGTGTATTGACAAGTTAGAAGATTGGAGGCCTGGTAAGCAGTATCAGACAGCAGGATGCAGCTTGAATATCCAGAGCAACAAGTGCTCGGACAGTATGATCCGGTAAACAAATGAACTGTTAGAAGCCCGAAACAACAATAAAATCCAATAGCTCAATATACCAAATGCGTGAGTGATTCAGGTCGAATGCACGATCCACGTTTTATGCGGTGGCATCTGTAGTGCGTACTGTGCGCTGGTCACTAGGTAAGAAAAACCAATCCAACACATTTGCATACTTCCCTTTGGCAAAATTTCTGGGTGTGTGTGCAATAGCTTTGCGCGATCTACTAGCTTCCGGCTTCCAAACCTTCGTTGTTCTTCTGTTGAAATCTTATGTTTCCAGGCTACGCAGCTTACCAGGTTAATAGGGAAAAGCTCGGCATCAAACACCGCTAACTCTGGCTTTCTTCAGTTATCCAAGTTCCCATTCTTGTTTTTCACTTACGTCACCTCAATCCCCATCCGTGAAGTAGCTATCCTACCGTAGTCTGCGGACGATGTAAGCCTTGGCATTCATTATCCTAGCATAGACTACCCGGTCAAGTTACAAACCCACGTGCCAGCCTCAGCCTTGTCCAACTCCTGCTGCATACCGTTAAACACCTCAACGTGCGAGGATGTCATTGGATAATTGGATGATAGACAGCAGTATAAAGTTCCTTTTCCAGCTCCGTCACTTCCCGATTGTTGTGAAGTTAGCCTGGGTGGTTGCAGAACGTCCCATAGAAACACCGAAGCTACATTGGAAACAGCTGGCTCCCCTTAAAGCAAAAGGAGAATCCAACAAATGTTTGAAACTTTCCTCGGTCTCGGCATCAACGATGGACTCAGGAAGGCGGTTCCAGTCATTCACAACGCAAATGGATAAATCCAGGCTGGATCGCACTCGATGACTCCTCGGCTTGAACAGCTTCCAACTGCGGCCACTTGTGGAACTCTCTGTTTTGATATGAAAGCATTCCTGTAAGTCCCTCCCCAACTCGCCTCTAAGGATACGTCAAGAAAAGAGCAAGTCTCTGTGATGACGACGGTAATCCAGAGAAAGGAGGTTCAGTTGTTTGAGTCGGAGAGAATAAGAAAGGTCCCGCAGCTAAGGAACACATCTAGATCCAAGCCCTTGAACCCTCTAAAGCATATCACATTCTAAGTTCGCAAGTTGGGAGGCGGCAGGTAGCGCGTATTCGAGAAGCGTGTGTACACCTATAGTAAACAGGAGCCGGAAGCGCCCCAGGGTCCAGCGTGAGAAGACTCTACGTATAAACTGCAAAGGCTGCAGCGACCTTATTCTTAGCCGCTCCATTAAGTTTGAGGTCAGGCCAAAGTATCGTTCCCAGATGCTTCTCCTGAGTAGCATTTCCGAGCAAGCAACCACCAGTAGGGTAAATTCCAAATGGGTCAGACGTACCAAGTAGGAGAACCGAACAATTCCCACGATGCATTGGCGACTGTCACTTACTTGAGCAAGCATGTGGCAGGTCGACTATCGATTGTAACCTGTCAGCATCTTCCATACTGGATATCTAAACCCACAGCTTTAGGGCGTCCGCGTAGATTAGACAATCCGCCTGGGGCGTGGACGGTAAGTCATTGATTAAGACGTTGAAAAGCACGGGGCCGAGGACAGAACCCTGTGAGACTACACGAGGCATGAGCACAGGGGGGAAACTTTCCTTTACGTTCACCTGCATCGTGCGGTTGCGAAGGAAATCAGCGATCCAAGCGAGAAGGTTCCCATTGACACCGATTCCTCGGATTTTAAGCAAAAGTTGTTCATGAGGGACACTGTTGAAAGCTTCGCTGAAAGCAACAAACAAAAAGTCTAGGCGTTTACCGGAATCTAACGACTTGGCCCATTTCTCCATAGCAACTAGTAAGTTCGAGATACATGAGCGTGCCCTTCGATAACAACGCTGTGTACAAGAGAAGACATTTAGTTCCCCGAGGTATTGATGGAGAGCCTGCTTCAAGAGCCGCTCTGGTTGGATCTTGCCTGTTCCCACCTTTGTATATTGGTTTGACGGCGGGAGAGCCTATGGTGCGCTGAGGCTGGTGGTGGCTAGATCCTGACAGATGGTCTACCCACTGCTGCTACTGTTGCGCCATATTCTCATGTCCTGGGCGCCTCCACGTGGCGACCGCTGGGTGGGAGTTGGGTTTCGCCCTTCTCCCTGCTAAGATCCAGGACGCCAATCCGCATGAGTCAGCTAACTGATCATGTGCTAGACCCGGTGCCTTTCGGGTGTTCATTTGATCGAAGGCTTTGGCTGAGGATCCGAGTCGTTCTCCTGTCAGGATTGGGCGCCCTGGCAGTATCCTAGCCCATCCTCTCCGGAGGTTAAGAAGTGGTCGATGGCCCTCTTCCCGTAAAACCTAGCCATGGGAGACAACAGGTTTACGGGTGATATTCTCAAAGCTCGATTGGCGTAGAGCACGAGTGCCACGCATTGTCACTGACGGTGGGAGGACACCTCCGGGTGTTCAATGGTTTGCTACTGCCCGCCTCAAGCCAGGCAGCCCCTGATCAAATTGGTGCAAACCCGCCAAAAACCCACCTGCGTCTGGCCGTGGTCGCAGGTGCGTATCCAATTACGGTCGCAAAACATATGATAATTGTTCCAGAACCTCAAAGGCTGCGTGTGACGGCCGTCAAGCAGATCCCAATCTGTCTCTGCAATCGCATTCCCGAGCTGGATCTGCTCTCCACTGCATGTGGGTCAGGCTATTGAGCCAAAGGGTGGAGTCCCTCAAGCAAACCTCCGAAGCACAACGACCACCTCGCGTGCGATTGCCCACCAATGCAATCGTATGCCTGCACGCAAAGCATTCAACATCGGGTGCTGGAACGTGCGCACACTACTGGACCGGAACTCCAGCGAGCGCCCGGAGCGACGCACTGCACTGGTCGCAGTGGAGCTGGCGCGCTACCACATCGATATTGCGGCGCTCAGTGAAACTCGGCTCGCTGAGCAAGGTAAGTTACATGAAGCAGGTGCTGGCCACACATTCTACTGGGTGGGCAACGCCGCCTCAGCACCACGTGAACATGGGGTCGGATTTGCAATATCCGATCGCCTCCATGGCAAGCTGGTGGGTGAACCAACAGGAATCAGCGCGCGACTGATGACTGTTCGCCTACGACTCGGAAGAGGTATGTTTGCTACTTTTATAAGCACGTACGGTCCGACCATGTGTTATCCTGATGACACGCGTGATCAGTTCTACACTGAGCTATCCTCCGTGATACGGTCTGTGCCGAGGAGCGACCGACTATTTCTGCTGGGTGATGTCAACGCGCGCGTTGGGCGTGATCCATCGGCGTGGACAGATGTTATCGGTTCGCATGGCATTCGTTCAGCGAATGCGAACGGTGACAGGCTGCTCTCACTGTGTGCCACTTACGGCCTGACGATCACGAACACTCGGTTTGCACTGAGTGCGAGTGATATAGCAACTAGGACGCACCCACGAAGTGGTCACGCTCACCTGCTCGACTATGTCATCGTACGTCAGCGTGATATGCGTGAAGTGCGCATGACACGTGTACTGCGTGGAGCTGAGTGTGGCACTGATCACAAATTGGTTCGGACCAAACTGTACATATATTTTCGTAAATCGATGTATTGCACCCCCGCCGTGAATCGGCGTAAATTTAACATTCTCTCCCTCGATACTGTGGCGAAACGTACTAAGTTGGAGAAGGCGATGGTTGCACGCCTGTGTGATGTGGAATGCATAGCCACAGTGGGCGACCTGTGGCACCACATTTGCGACCAGGTGACAGCTGCTGCGGAGGAGACCATCGGGCGCGCTAACGGTAAGCGGCCTGATTGGTTTGATAACAACAATGCGACGATTGGCGCATTGGTGTCAGAGAAGAGTGCAGCATTTGCTGCACATGTGGCAGACCCCAGTGACTTGGGGAAGAGTAGTCAGTTTCGCAAACTTCGACGGCGACTGACCCGAGAGCTCCGTCGCATTAAAAACGCATGTTGGACGGAGAAGGCGAAGCAGATGGAATGCTACGCCGAACGCCGCCAACACAAGGAATTCTTTGACTCCTTGAAGGCGGCGTATGGACCAAGATTGGAGCCGCTGAGGACACTGATCGATGGTAGTTCAGGCGCTACCTGCACCCAGACTGCAGACATAATGCAGGTCTGGCGGAAATACTTTGACTGTCTCTTGAATAACCGTTCAAAGATCGACTGGCCTACATTGAATGCCCTAAAGCAGCAAGATGTAAAGGCGGATCTGGCGGATACGCCGACACTGGATGAGACGCAGAGAGCACTTGCTCAGCTGCGAAACGGCAAATGTGCCGGAGGTGACGGGATCTCACCTGAAGTATTGAAACACGGTGGACCCGCGTTGTGGATTGCGCTGCACCACTTGGTGCAACGCGTGTGGATTGAGGAGAAGGTGCCTGCTGAGCTGAAGGATGCCCTTGTGCTACCACTGTACAAAGGCAAAGGTAGAAAGCAATGTTGCACGAATTATCGTGGCATCAACTTGCTGAGTTGTGTGGGCAAGGTGTTTGCCCGAATCCTACTCAATCGCCTCGTGAGTCAGGTTGTGGAACCTCACGTGGCGGAAGAGCAATGTGGATTCCGTTCGGGTCGCAGCACTATAGATATGGTGTTTGCGGCTCGTCAGTTGCAAGAGAAGTGTAGAGAACGACATCAGCCATTGTACTCGCTTTTTGTTGGTTTCACCAAAGCATTTGATACGGTGAACCGCGAGGCATTGTGGCTGGTGTTGGGTAAGTTTGGTTGCCCGCGTAAGTTTGTAAGTTTAATTGAATGTCTGCACAGTGGTATGCGGGCGGGGTGCAGCTGAGTGGAGAGACCTCGGATGACTTTGCAGTTGTCTCTGGCATGAAGCAAGGCTGTGTCTTAGCTCCTGCCCTGTTTAATATATATCTTCATGCAATGTTGTCTTGTGCTTTTGATGCGGCATGTGCTTACGGTGTTCGTGTTGAGCACCGTATTGATGGTGGGTTGCTGAACATCCGTCGTTTCGGTGCGAGAACTCTAGTCTGTGAGACAACTATCCGTATGTTGCTGTTTGCTGACGACTGTGCGTTGTTTTCACACAGCGCGGATGAGTTGCAGCACATGACTAGTTCTCTGGTTTCGACAGCGGCCAAATTCGGGCTCACCATCAACACAAGCAAAACTGTCTGTCTCCTTTAGCATTCACCGGAGGTGCAATCCTCAATATTGCCGCGAATCAGCATTGGTGCAGAAGTATTGGAAACCACCTCCAGCTTCAGCTACCTTGGGAGTGTGATATCGACTGATCAAAAGCTACACGTTGAGTTGCGTAAGCGCGTGTCGAAGGCAGCAGCGGCATTCGGGAAGCTAGAGTAGCGAGTGCGGAACAACCATCAGCTTAGCATTGGCACGAAGCTGATGGTGTACAAATCCATGGTACTGTCCGTTCTTCCATACAGCAGTGAAACGTGGACGATGTACCGTCGGGATGTGCGATATCTCGAGCGGTTCCATCAGCAGTGTCTACGACGAATTTTGCGGATCGGTTGGGGCGCCAGAGTCACAGACAAGGAAGTGTTGCACCGAAGTGGGATGTATGCAGTGGACTGCATACTTTTACTGAGTCACTTGAGATGGCTCGGTCATGTGAGCCGTATGGATTTGACGCGGATACCGAAACAACTTTTGTACGGTCAGCAGAGTATTGGGAAGCGGCATGCTGGGAAACCGAAGTTACGTTACCAGGACATGATTAAAGTGAGCCTCACACGTTCTAATCTTGCTTGCAGATCATGGGAATCGAAGGCGGTTGATCGGCGTGCATGGCGCGATCTAATCACGAAGTCAGTTGCTGAAGTGCGGGAGAAAGCCCTCATGCATGCAGAGAAGAAGCGGCAAGTGCGGAAACGGCAAGCACCAATGAATTGTACTCCATCGATATCGGGCGCATGGTGCTGTAGAACATGCGGTCGCGAGTGCCTTAGTCAGGCAGGCGTAGTGAGCCATGAACGAGGCCACTCGGGACTATTACCGAAGCGACGACGGGCTCTGCAGAGAAAGTAGGCAGCACCGGCGCAGCGTTTGTAGGCACGCTGAATTCGATTTACTAACCGCGTGCTTGCATGCTAAGTCTATTTATTTCAGGTGGTGGGTTTTCGGTTCTCTCTTAATTCCTTTCTTTCTCACATAAATGTCTGGTGGGCCATGAGCTAGGTCCTTTGGGGCCACTACAGAAGCGACGACGGGTTCTGCAGAGAATTACGGCGAGCCGGCGCATCCTTTGTAGGCACGCTGAATTCGATTTACTAACCGCGTGCTTGCATGCTAAGTCTCTTTATTTCAGGTGGTGGGTTTACAGTTTGTGCCTTAATACTTTTCTTTCTCATATAAATGTCTAACAATACTCTATTCCATTAACTTGCACACGTCGCCTAAGCCAATTGTATTCGATTTCCGTAGCATATTTGTGTTCGTGGCATTCCGTGAACTATATTTCCTGACCTCGCGCACTTAGCTAGGATTTGTTTGTAAACAACTTATTACATATGCTATTTAATTAAGGTTTATATCACCGCTTCCTTATGTATTAATCGAGTTTTTCTCTTTTTCTTTCTCTCTCTCAAGTGTTTGGCTGTTGTTTGATATCCCCGGTGTGGATGCGCTTGATGTGCCTGTTGACAAGGTGCCTACCTGTCTATTACCCACTACCTCGTCCATACTGGCTCCAGGAGACAGTTGGTCGTTGCTGGAGGGGACGGGGTGAACGGTCCTTGTGGCCGTGTTAGGATCAAAGATTGGTTCCATGCAGTCAGTGTGGAGCGGACTACGGTCCAGCCACCGCCTTGTGTGCGGTTGATTCCCAAATACAGTGTGTTTGTGTTTGCCTGTGAAGGAGTGTGGGCCGGCTCCGTTGATGAAACGTGGTTCCCATCCGCATGCCTCCCGGTCTTATTCCTTCGGGTTTACACTGGATATGGGGTGTGTGGTTGGAGCTGTGGGTGATGCAGCGCAAGCCACTCATGTTCCCTCTGTAGGCACAGGCGTCCTGTGGCTTGACACAGTGACAGGCAAATCCGAAACAGAATGCCGCCAACCATATTGGTTTGACAATGCTCAGTTTCCAAGCCGACTGGAGACGCCCAGCTTCAAAGGAACGACGGAAAACCTGACAGATAGCTGGAGCGATGTACTGCGCCACAGTCCAAAGGAACAGGAGGTGAAACTCATCCGGGCCGAGTGAAGAATGCGGATTTAAATCAAGCAGTAGTGTAACCACAGCATTGAGGTTAATGCTCACTTGATGCAACAGATAAGGAAAACTGGACGTAGTGTTGTCACAGGAGGAAGTTTCTTTTGCGAAGACAGAGAAGTACTGTTGAGCCAAAAGGCTGATTTTATCAACGTCTTGGTAACGTAAATTTCGATGCTCAAAGGAACAAAAGATAGGGATGCCACTGCCAGCTCTTGTGCATCCTTTCAGATAAGAGAAAAACATTTTGGGTGTCGTTCTGGTAGGTACTGCTAATGATAGTTCATATTGCTGACGTTTATGACGCTTCAACGTGACACAAACATGTCGGATATTCCTGTAGGGAGAGTAACCGGCGTCTGTTTGGGAATGCCTGAACCGATCCCACAATATGCGTCTTCTGTTCATCAGGGATCCTAATTCACTGTCAATCCAAGTTGGACCTCTCTTGAAGGACTTTCTAAGTGAGAGAGGACCGAGTTGCTAAATTGAGGACGTTATTTTGGAAAGTACAAGTTTCCACGCATCATCAAAAGGAATGGAATCAAGAATAATCGAGTCCATAACGCTTGCGGCTGTTCTCCGGCGAAGTGGATACGCATGCCAAAAGTTCCGACGACAACTACGTTGACTATGGATCATAAGGCGAAGTGTCCATTAGAATGAAAAGACACAATGATCAAGTTTGCCGGTGCGTGGAGGCACTGTTAGATCTTTGCCACCTGACTGAGCTAGGTTTTGCACAAGGTCCAGAATGTTCGGCCTTTGGTCGGCAACCACGCAGGTTGGCATGGTGGCGTGCCTAAACACGTTACAATCGAAAGCAGCCTCAAGTAAGGTAACATCGAAGTAATCAGATGGACGAGCACAAAGCAGCAAGTGCCAGTGGATGTTGGAGGCATTATGATCTTCCACGATAAGCTTGTCCTTTCCTGCATCGGGTTTCCTGGTCGAATCGAGCAGTTAGTGAGTTTCGGATCCGGATGACGCTCTGTAGATAACACCAATCGTAAAGGATCTGCATCCATCATGAATATGACACCAAAGGGCCTCAAAACCGCCATCGTCCTCCCTAGTAATCGCAACCAAGTGGGACCTGAGGTTGGCCTTCCTGTAAAATATGACGCCGCCGCCGGGTCTATCTCTAAGGCGGTCGACTCGACAGAGACCGTATCCGGGGATGGAAACCTCTGAATCTATGACGTCCACAAACAACCAAGTTCCGGTGAAGGCCATCAAGTTTGCGCGAGTATCTGACGCAAGCCTCTGTACGTTATCCGGTTTATTTCTCAGGCTGCGTACATTGGCGAAAGTACACACAATCCGTTCTCATGCTCTACTGTTCTGGGTTGAGGAGAATTGGCCGCCAACGGGTTCTCGGGGTTCGCCAGGTTACGCGAAAATCCACGTTGTAGTGGTCTGCCTTACCAGTCGCCCAGCGGGAACGGAGCTTATTAACGGCGTGTTTCCTTTTTATCCGATCTTCCGAAGAAGGATCTCTCAGGACGTAAAAAGACTCACTTTCAAGCGTGGGGTTATCCGGCGGATGCATCCGCATTCCTCTTTGCTTTAGCATACGATCTTGAGGAGGCGTAAGTTAGCAGGCTTTTCCTGCTTCCCGCACAGTCGGAAGGCAGAACTAATGTCTAAATCCAGTTCACCTTCATGGAATAAAATGGAAGTTATCAGCTCAAGAAACCCTTGGTCATCCAGCATCCCTTCTGCAGAGGGGTCAATGGTGGATTCTGGTGCGTTCACAAAGAGAAGATATCGTTCACGTGAGGATGGTAGAGAACGGCCAGCGATCTGCGGCTGTGGCGACGCACTGCCCTAGCTGAAGTTTTCATAATTGTTGATTTTGTCGTGAACAAATTTAATTTGGGACTGGGACACAGTTCTCTTGGGTTTGGAATTAGGCTTCGCCTCAACATTTCACATAATTTGACTCCGACCAGTTGGGACAGTGAACGATTTCCGCACCACGGCTGCGTATGTCGCAGTCGTGGCCTCACTCGGTAAGGCACATGTCAAAGGCTTCGATTGGGAAGCAGATGGGACTCGGCTTCGTTTACCCGTAGGGGTAGCTGAGTCGGAATTAGGTGTGGACGAAATATGCAATGAAACAAGTGAGTCAAAGGCAGTGGAAGCATCAAACTGCGTTGGAGTAGAATAATGGCTCAAGCGTGACAGTCCAGCGTAAGGCGTTGACTGCTTAATGAAGTACGGCAGCGGCTACAGGAAACAGTGATAGCTGAATTAGTGTACCGTTGCAGAGACTCATAGAGTTCAGGACAAATGTCGCATCAGGCAATATGCATCCACCCGTCACACTCAAAGCACTGTAGGTCTACAAACGGGTGCTCACACCTCTACTGCAGCTCAGGCATTTTGATGTCATAGCTAACTACCCGGATAGCTCTTCCCACTTGAGAAATCGAAGGCGAAGGCCTCCCACAATCTGAGAAGTTAGAAAGGGCAACGTTATTGGCAGCTACGCATCTACGCTGTACAAAACAAATCACAACCAGCAAATTTTGACGCATTGTGCACAACCTTTCATTGGCAGTGTATGATTGACCTCTTCTAGTTCAGTACAATACCTGGGAGTAAAGCTGTGCAGTGGGCTTACATGGTCTTTTCACGTGACTAGAAAATTTTCCGGAGTTAGAAGACTTTCATTCTATGTAACACGTTTCAGGTCATTCCTCGTAGCCAGGGTTCGATCCAACTATTTATAACTGCATGAGTGTTACACTACTGGACTTATTGCTCTCCAGTTATATTGGTTGGTCTCCTGAGTAAGGACCTTAAAGTAAGTACCAGCTCAGTGTAGTGGAGTCTCAAGGATGGAAATTGTCAACCTCTTTGTATGCAGCCATGTCAACTCCTGTAGCAATTGTGCTTCTGAAATACACCACGGTAAGCCCAACCCTTAACAGAACTTTGTCGGTAGGCTTGCCAACCTCTTCGATCAGACAAACCTACAGTACTATGTAGGCAAACGCAAGGGACTATGGTACATCTGTATGTCCTTTCCAGTCACCTTTTTAGAACGATAAAAATTCAGTGATTCAAGAATTGCATAGTAAATTACTACAGCGCTATTTGTACTGCCAAATCCTTTTTTAACGAGCAGCATTTTGTATTGAGCTGAATGTACTATGTTTTTTCATTAGTTATGCCGTTCCGTGTCATATGTGTTAGAATTGAATATGCACCCTTCAAAGGTGCATAAAGCAAATATTTAAGTTAACCTGTATGTGGAATTCATTTAATAATCCACAACCATGGGTGACGGGTATCCATTATTCCTTGTGAGAATAGGGCTTTTGTGCCCACTGCAGGTCTTGCTACACAAATGGGAGTCAGCTGCATGCTTGGTGGACAAGCGTGTACATGTCTTTTGGGGATAAATATTATATAAAAAGTAATGGAAAGCCTTTATGTTTACCTGGTGGTGTATATACAACGCACCGCTGTTGAGTTACCATGATAGCTGCTAATAATTATATGGCCGCATAATGGGGAATGTGTTAATGACGGGCTACGTCGCTTAAACCATGCAAAAATGTTCCTGTCTTTGTGGGTGAGCGTAAGCGTCACAATGAAAAGTTGTGTTGGCTATAAAGCGAGTCGCTCAGCAGTTGCCTATAGCAAGGATACATGGTTTATAAAGAGAAAAACAAGGAAGATGAAACTAAATGCAAAAGTGTGTTGCCTTCGCTGCATAGTTGAAGGTGTTTAATGTGATGCTGCATGATAAATGAGCATGTAGCGCGATAGTGCAACAATATAAAGGGCATTAGAAATTCAAGGCAGAATGCACCTTTGCTTGACTGGATTATCTAGCATGCAGCGGCTTCGGTTCTGTTTCGAAGGGACGGGAGTAAAGATCATGCATCCAACGGGGATGAAATGCAATTGGGGTGACTCATGTTAGTTCTTGGACTGAAAGCCATTTGCTTGGAACACAAATACCATATATATATATATATAATACACAGTTAGTAAGAAGAGGCTTCATTAATGGAATTGAATAAATACGAACGTCAAAAATATAAAAAAATTATGCGGTAAATGGAATCTACTGGATGCTTATAGCTAGAATCAATAAAGTTTATAGAAAAGCAAGTCTAAAAGTGCCGTGGAACTTTCGTTTAACTAGCCCGGCACTTTGGGATGTTGCAATACGTTAACATATCTCTTGCGCTCCTTAGTCGCATGCGCAATACATCTGGGTAGTAAATTAACTTATGTATATGTGGATGGGTCTCTTCACATTCTTTGGAACTTATAAATGCTCACCGGCATATTCCGGCTGGAAGCGAACACAATGAAACTCGCAAAGAGCTCCGGGCAAAACTCCGTGCTAGCCTGAAGAGAGACCGCGAATCCTGGTGGTCTCGTCGTGCAATAGAAATGGAAATGGCCGCTGCCCTTGGTAACCATCGTGAGTTATTCCGTCTTATACGGGAAACGGGCAGCAGGAGACCTGGTGTTAGTGAAATTATACGTGACGAGAGTGGACAGCCTATCCACAACTTATCAAAACGCCTGGAACGTTGGGCTGAGCACTTTGAAAGGCAATGTAATCGGTCGGAATTGTTAGATTTCTCGCCGACCAGTGATCGCCCTGCTCCGTGGGCTGTTCCTTTGGATCCACCCTCTCACTCAGAAGTCGAACATGAGATCAAACTGTTGAAGTTAAATAAGGCCGCGGGACCTGATGACCTTCCTCCAGCCCTCTTCAAATTCGGGGGACCTGCTCTTGTGGATGATTTACACGAGTTACTTGTGAGACTGTGGGAGCACGAAACTGTCCCAACCGATTGGAGCCGCTCCATCATAGTCCCAATTTTCAAAGGAGGCTGACGATCGGAATGCGGCAGCCATAGAGGAAGCAGTCTGATCTCCATCGCCTCCAAATTGCTTGCCTCTGTCATCCTTCACAGACTGACTGGCACTCGTGAAAGCCAGATTCGTGAAGAGCAAGCTGGATTTCGTCGAGGTCGTAGCTGCATTGACCACATCTTCACTTTGCGTCAGTTGATGGAGCACCGTCACATATATTGGCGGCCCACCGTTGTCGTGTTCCTCGATATCAAAGGTGCATTCGATTCGGTGGATAGACTTGCACTTTGGGACTGTCTACTCAGGAAAGGTGTACCCGAGAAATATGTGAATATTATCCGAGCATTATATGCGCGTAGCTCGGGCAGAGTGAGGGCTTACGGCAAGTTGTCGTCGCCCTTTAATATCTCCAGTGGCGTGAGACAAGGATTATCGCTGTCACCTTTCCTCTTCAACTTCGCTGTTGATGAAGTCATAGAAACCGCGTTTACAGGACACGACTTAGAAGGTGTGGAGCTAGTCCCAGGAGAACAACTTCTTGATTTAGAGTATGCTGATGATATTGCCCTCATCTGTGACAGCTCACAAACATGCCAAGCGGCACTGGACAGGTTAGCACTAGCTGTCCGTCACTTCGGGCTTTGCTTCGCACCCTCGAAGTGCAAAGCGTTTCTCCAAGATTGGTCTGGACCGCCTCCTACGCTGACCCTTGGTGGGGATCAGCTAGAAGTCGTTCAAAAATTCAACTACCTGGGAAGTTGTATCAGCGCCCGTGGGATTGAAGATGAAATCACGAATCGTATAGCAAAAGCTCGGGTCGCTTTTGCTAACCTTCGCAACTTATGGCGCCGGCGCGACATCACTCTTGCCCTGAAGGGTAGCGTGTGCAATGCAGCAGTACGTTCGACCCTATTGTACGGTTGTGAAACCTGGCCGCTTAAAGCAGCGGACCTGAAGAGGCTAGTTACGTTCGACCACCGGTGCCTTCGTAATTTAGCTCACATTTGGTGGGAACACCGCGTGAGTAACGAGCGTGTTCGACGCCTTGTTTATGGCACAGGAAAAGGAAATGAACCGCTCAGCACCGTTATTTCACGCATCAGGCTCCGATGGCTCGGCCACGTGTTACGCATGCCAGCCCACCGACTTCCGCGACATGTGTTGTTTGCGCGCCGGGGGTGTGGATGGAAGAAGAGGAGGGGTGGCCAAGCGATGACTTGCTCGAGAGGAATGAAGGCCCTCACTTTTGAGCTGGCCTCGGTTGGAGCGTCTCGGCTCCCTGGTTGGGGTCCGAAAGACGATGAACACCTTTGGTTGGACACACTTGCTGATATGGCTAGGAGTCGACCTCAGTGGCGTTCGTGCTGTAAGTTTCTTTGTCCCACCCCATCCCTCTTAGCCTCCCCCTCCAACCACGATCTCATTACTTAGCCTTATATAATTTTGCACAATAATTTTTTTGGGTGCACAGCAGCCGGCTGGTAGCTTACCGGAACGATGCCCATCCGTTACCGGTAGCTCAGCCAGCTTTCATCAGTTGTTTTTTCTCTCGTTTTTCTTTGTATTGCGGCACAGTAGCTGAGGTGTTTCCCACCTCTAGCTAACGTGTATGATGATGATGATGTATATGTGGAACGAAATTACAAGGGCAAATATAAGCTGGACGAGCAAGGCAAGGGCAAACTGATAGACTGCTTGAGTTGCGCACAACACTGGCCGGTTTGCCGTAATCAGAATTGCCTCACTGACCGCCAGCATTTTCGACTTACGGTTGATCAATGGCACTTTGATGGTCCTCTATTGATCCAATTGATAAACGGATGAGTGCTTTCTAACCTCAGAGAATGTTTCGTTCACTTGAAAGGACCACATTAGCGCACTGCTCAGCGGCACTTCCAGGTGTTTGCTTGCATTGGAAGAGGTCAAAGGTACACCGTCAAAGCAAAGTTGTAACCATTGGGTCAAGGTTTGTTGGCAGCGATTTACTTGGAACAGCGCAACAAGGACGTCTTTGCATGTTGAGGTGTTTAACGGTATGCAACAGGACGTGACAAAGCTGTGCGTTTGTCCAGGTGGGTTTGTAATTTGGCCGATTAGTCTATGCTTGGATGCTGGACGCCAAGGATTACATCGTCTGCATACTTCAGGAAGCAGGCTTCTTCAGGGACCGGGACTGAGGTAACATAATTTGAAATAGTAAGGGAGATGAAATGGCTCTCTGAAGTACATCAGTATTCATAGTGAACGCATAACTTTTTCCCTCTAACCTGTTAAACTAGGTGCATTTGGTGAAATAATTTTAAACAGAAGAACAGAAGTTAAAGGACAGAACCTATTAGAACGCGCATAGTTCTTGGTTCACACAACCAAAAGCGCTGCTAAAACCCAGGAAGCAGATGTAATGGATTTGTTTTTAATATCCAGTGACGAGAGCACAATATGTACCAGACATACTACTGTATCCAAGGTGGACCTTGAGATGCAATATGCAGTCTGATATGGGTCATCCAAATAGGTTTGTGTTGAGGTCCTTTCTTGCACCAGCCTCTCAAACGGCTTCAGAACAACCAACGTGCAAGCGATCGGTCGAAATTTGTAGGTTTCTTACTTACTAACTGTCAGTTATCTTGTGCTGCTTGCAGCACAGTGTGTACAAATCGGCGAGGAGCTGTGCCAGGTAATTACAAACTCCTTGAGAAGCACAGGAAACTGTTTATCAGGACCAGGTGCTTTGTTAACTTGCAACCCGATTAATTCATCGTACACTTCTAGGTTGCTCAAAGGGATATCTTGGGCAAACTGTTACTCAGCAGTAGGTATATCGAAGAATGGAGTGTTATCCTGATCACA
This sequence comes from Dicrocoelium dendriticum, assembly GCA_944474145.2. Classification (NCBI taxonomy): domain Eukaryota; kingdom Metazoa; phylum Platyhelminthes; class Trematoda; order Plagiorchiida; family Dicrocoeliidae; genus Dicrocoelium; species Dicrocoelium dendriticum. The sequence goes on from OX104065.1 coordinate 112,113,377, forward strand.
AAACGTGAGGTGTAGTTCTTCCACATCCAGATTCGATACGTGACGTTGCAGCTGACTCCGCCTAACTGTCCCAACTTTTCTATAATTCACGATAAATATTGTTTCTAAGTGTGGCCAGAACATAGATATGGTTGAGGAGATGCAATTCAATGCTTGTAACAAGCCACAGTGACTTTACTGATGTGATACCTTTACATTTAACTGTTTTTTCCTTAAGTCTACGCAGCAGTTTTCGAGGTTGCGAGGATAATCTGTCGGTACGAATAAAAAATTTTCAGTTAGAAAAGGGATGCGGAAGCAGGAGTTAAATTAACTAGTTAACTGGTCACATTAATTCAGTACGTCTGTATCGTAAATGATGACAGTGGTTTCACGCATTCGCTGAATTTTCTGTGGAAAACACGGTCTGTACCCAAACCTTCGATCTTTGCAAGGGGTGATATCTTAATGTTTCGTATTGCTATAGATAACAAGAGATAGTTTAACGATCGCATGCCACGAGCTCCCAAGCGGTGCCCGATTACAGACAGAAAACACTTTCAGAGCGTTAACATATACCATTTTGGGTGTTTCATCTAACCTGGCTGGTGATTTCGCAAATGTTTAGCCCAATACTCGCAAGAAAGTTAGTGAGGAGATCTGTTTTAATCGCCGGCAGCCATATGCAAGGAAAGTTCCAGGTGTTGGAAGACCGTAGCCATTAATCCGTCCAAAAATTCTTTAACCTTGTAGCTTGGACAGCTGGGTGGGATATAAATATTAGCCAATGAAATCGAACGATAACCGTTCAGCAATTCCAGTTTACATTTGAAGAGTAAACAGCTGAAGCGTTGCGAGCAGCATTGAAAAATGCATGTAATCGATGTGTACAATGATTTATAAAGGTAAATGATGATATTATCACCGTGGTTCCTCTGTGTACATTTGGCGAACTCTGTGGAGTTCCAAACATGCATGTTCAGCATCTCATTAGTCTGCAGGCTGTCGGAACCCAGGAGAAAATTCCTACTTGAACAGAATGTTGCCACACGCTGCAATATACCGAACGCAATTTGAACAAACATGCGCAGATTGTTGCGGAGATTTCTCAGAACTTTTAGCAGCCAATTCAACGTACTACTGGAATTAGGTTAGAGTGCTGGTTGGAGTTGTTTAAGTAGGTAGGAGTGGGTAAGTATGATAATTGTTCCTGATTAAGCAGCAAAAACATAATAGTAGACAATGTTCTACCCCGTGAACTTGTAATACCCACAGTAGACCAGGCGATGGCAGACATTCAAACTTTTTAAATCGGTCTACTATGCATTTTCTCTTAACGGCTAACGAATTGGGCGGCCTTATTTCGTGAATAGTGATTAAGCAATGCATGTAACCATATGAACCCCAAGATCCGGGTTATAAATGAGCAGTTGGAAATGTGCTTACTCTATCTGAGCCCTTAACTTCCTTTACGGCTAGGTAACTAAAATTAGAGCTTAGTGAGTTCTTATTAACACTAAATAAAGGAAAACCTGCCTAGAAGTAAGCCAACTACTTAATGAAACGCAAAGTGGTGTCTTCGTGCTCTATACAACTCCAAACTGGAGGCTTATTTTTAGAGATATTTACCGTGAAACAATATGTCATTTTCTTGCAAGCACTCCTTTGTAAGATATTTCTAAGGTGATGTTCACCTAACCGCTTCTTCTCTATTCGTTGTTCTTCTAGTTGCATGTCGATATCCCTAAGCTTTTACACAATAGATAGTGTAAATAACGGCATCAGCATTCATAGTAATTTGGTCATCATAGATTTTAATCACAACGGTAATCAGTATGCAGGGCCTAGGAAGTGAATCGGGTAGCGTAACCACAAGCAACTAAACTGGTGATGCAGACGAAGCTGCAAAATAAAGCTTTAATGTTTGTACAAGTTTAAATTCAGTTACGACCAGTACGTTAGGATTATCCTGTGAATGTTTCTTCTTCTGCGTATTGTTGAAATGGGAAGTGTTAGGAGGGTTTAGCATTTGATTAGATTAAGCCAGAAAAGGCATCACACCCTTGCCGACCAATTACTACTCATCTTTTCTGCTCAGCAGTCCCTGCCAAGCCGGTTTATGTGAAGAAACAATGAGTGAGTGGTAAGCTAAGGAAACAAGAAGGAAACTATAGACTAAATAAGGGTAATACCATGATAAGTAAAGAACCGAGAAAAGGACAGAAACTGAAATACACTTCAGTAAGGAGAAGCGGAAGGATTTGTATTGGCACCCAAGAGCACCTAACTGCTGTTTGAAACCCCGAACCGTATGTTCTCTGACGACGGGCTCTTAAAGCTAGTTCCAACATATAAGAATTCGGCGTGCTAATTTAGTTTGCGTCATAATCCGGTCAGAACGCCGTTCATGCTGCTTCAACGGGTGCCCGCGAATATTTGGCAGCTTGGCAGAACTAAAATTACCAGGACAATTCTGGGCAGCTCTAGTCCGTTAGGATACGGTGAGGATCAAGTCTACTGTAGTTGCCCGATATTGCATTGAGTATATCCCCAAGCTGTGGAAACGTTCGGGATACATTTGCTCTCTTAAATTCTGTATTAATTTTGCGTACACTAGCAACACACTTTCCATTTCTATTTTCTCCGTTACTAAACTTGCTGGGCTAGTCTGGTTAGCGTAGTTCAATTAGGGTCTCACCAAGCTGATGAAGCTTCACAAACTAATCGACGGTAAGAACACCGAATATGCGGCGAATAAACCTCATATAGAACGTTCTAGAAGCAGTCTCCCTCCAATTGTCCCAAAGTGAATGGCCGAGGTATGGAAGTCGCGCAGATCAACCTGCTGAGTGACAACAGAAGTTTCACTTCCACCAATAACACAATGCGTGGGGGGCAAGGAGCTCCAATGCGGATGACAGAACAGTTCGCATGATGTATGAGCATCATCCGTATGGTTGCCTAATCCCAGAGCTTATTTACGGCACTCCGAAATGCCTCAGTAGTTTCAAGGATATCCACAATCTTCCAGAGCCTGAGGTCATCAGCAAACGACGGTAGCACAAGATCGTGGGACAGGTCATTAGAATAAGTTCCAAAAAGACAGCTAAAGTACAGAGCCATGTGGAAGGCCACTAACAAAAGCTTGCCTAAGCAAAAGCCTACGCCCCATGCGTGCACACTGTTCCCTCCCCTCTAGAAAAGTAGACATCACCTAACATCGCGAACAGATATCCCGTACGACCTTAACTCCAGTGAACGTCGTAAACAAGGCACAATGTCAAAGGCTGTTGAGAAATTGACGGAAAGCACGACAGTAGTGTGGCCGCTATCTACTGCCACAGCCCAGATTCCACGAGCTACAGGTGAATTTCTCAGGCACGAAGATCCCTTACGGAATCCTTGTTGTGCAATACTGAGAAGGTTAAATTTATTTAAGCGGTCTCTTACCTAATCATTCACCAGTTTTTCAAGTAGTTTAACTGCTACGCTTATCAAGCTGACAGGACTGAGGATTGTCATGGACTTTAAAAATGGGATTGTTGATTGCCTGGTTTCATTCCGAAGGTAAGAAACAGCTGTCGAGCAATGTTGTAGACGCGCATGTAAATGGAACGCTTAGTTCGGTGGCCAATTCAAGCACCATCTTCTGATGAAGTGAATCGGGACCAGAAGCTTTGGAAGGTTGTAGCCTTTGCAATAACCCTATGACTTGAGTGTCTGTTATGCTAATTTCAGTTAAGCCAGCATCTTCCGGGACTCTTGTTGTTAGCTCATCCTGTGGCAGAATCTCACGAACAAGACATCAATATTTTGTTTGCTATGTATACAAGCCATATCATAATCGGTATGCACAGGGGTTTCATCCGCTTGTGGTATGTACTGCTGCGAAGAACTTCTTGGCATTTGTTGCAGCTGCGTCAGCCAAATCCTTATTGTATTGAATACGAGCAATGCCGAGACGTTGCTTACACATATACCTAACCTCTAGGTAGTTTTCGTAGGTGCTTGGTAAATTCGCTAGCAGTCATACCGTTTCCTGCGCAGGTATTTACCCGTATAGCCTATCCATGGAAACTACACCCGTGTCTCACATTCTTTAATGATGGGGATTTTGGGGAACGGAGACCTCGGTGAGATTTGTCCCAAGTTTCTCCTAGGCTGATTCAGCGATGTCAACCACGGCGATAACATAGTGCAGAACTTACGCTTTGGCTCGAATTGCATTATAGTCTATCCGCCAAAAAGTTAAGCATATGCTAGCGGTAGCATGAAGATGCTTAGAGCAGTCACATCAAAAGGATATACGGACATGGTCGCCGGCCTCTAGGGATGAGCCGTATATAATAGCAATCAAATAACTTTGCCAAAGTAAGATCCAAAATAGACGGAAACAGTTCGCTCACGAACCTAGATGGGAGGTCCACGAAATGATGTAATGGAACTAGCAAGGTTAGCTCGAGGAGAGCCGAACCGAATGTGTTATTTTCTATTTACAGGATAGATAAGCCCAACAGTCCTCAGGGTAGTTAAAGACCTCCAGCACCAACTCATTATTAGAAGCCTGAGTGGGAAAAACTGTTATTGCCTTGGAGGCACTTCTAGGACTTCGAAATACCACAACTTTAAAATTAGCACAGGAAATGCACACAACCATCAGGGAGTCTGCAATATTTTGATACAGCTCATGAAATCTTCTCTTAGTGGAAAACCTACTAATACCGCGCACCTATAAATTGTGCGTACAGGTAATTTACATGGACACGGAACGCAGTCATAAATTGGCATACCAGCAAAAATAACCTCAAGGTTCTATCCACGGTTAGCCTGCACAACTCAGTGAACTTTTCCTTAAGTAATTTTCATTACAAGATCACCGAAAGGTGTTCACAAGAAAACATCCTCACATAAAAGAACCACATGCAGCCATTATTTCTCAAGCATAAGTAGGCGTTTGCTACTCCACTTCACTTATCCTGGCCATCAGGAATCCTGCTCAGGACAACCATAAAACAGGTGCGGTACGCTCCAGGTTCTAGACAAACGCTCCTTTAATTGACTGTTTTGACCTCCACGCTGTTTGTGGTGAAGCCATCCACGGATGAAGAACCGGTAAATACAGAGGTATCTTGAGCTACAGGGCACAAGCTTGGGTTTTGATGACACTCATGTGCGTCATGGCTAAACGGAATACCTCATCCTGGTATAACTCTTGGTTCTTTCACAGAACTGTCATAAACTAATGCAGCACACTGGGCCTGCTGGACAATTCTTGCTTCAAGTGCCCATTCTTAACTTCCACCCTGTTTGTTATGTAAATAGTAGTTAAGCGTATGCCACTTTGCTTCGAGCACTAATTACAACAAGCATTGGCTGAAACCGTGACTTAATTTCTGTATATACAGGAGTGCAAATCCACTGAGCAACTTTGCTTCTGTCCAAGGCATTACGACCTTTCCTATGAGCACATCGTTTCCTCAAATCGCTAAGTACCTGAAACCTGTAGAATGTTATATCTGCGTGCGGCAAAGAATATTTGATTGCTTGCATCTAGTTGCAAGCTGTGGTCCATTACCACTGTTTTGGTAGAACTTGTGTTAAGCAACTAGCCAATCATGTGCCGTACAGTCTATTGGTAACTGATAACACATTCGGTGGACAGCAGGTGATAACCGAAATGGCGTACAGTGCCGGTTTCTCCAAATAGCGTAGGGTGCTATTACATATAAAAGTCATAGTTATGATGAGGTTTTGCGTCCAATAAGATAACGTCGGATAAGTGTTTACCCAATAATATTACGCTCCGAGGAGCGAAGAATACGTATTTGATGATGTTATTGCGTTCCACTATTTCGCAATCACCTATTAGCTGCAGTGGCAGCCTAACTGAAACAGCATAGTTTCTACGATCGTTGTTAGATTATCGGTTACGTATAAACTACACGCCCGCAAGTTTCAAAAGTCGATGGTACCTGGTAAATGCAAAATCTCCTAATTATGGCTTCTGTTTTAAGCATTCCATGAGGCCGAACACTACCCATTCGCCTGGCAGAGCATACGAATACTCGTGATTATGGACCATGAGAAACTTTTAATTTTTGTGCGCGCTGTCGGCCAAACGATAATTCACTTGCGCAGTTAGGTCATCTTTACTGCAACTAAATGGGTACGTTAATCGGGACACGGAACTTTACTTACCGATGACAAACACGGCTTTCCAGTGTGCCACAACGCAGACGTACTTTACCTACAAATATGCGATTCCTTTTTCAAGCTTCAGTCATGTCATATTAACCTTTCGTTTGCGCGTCGTTTAAATGATGGTTGTCCACGGTCCGTTAGCTTGTCTATACAGAGCTACTGCAAGGAAAATTAGCTTCAGAAACCGCCGCAACGGTTCACCTAGCAAGCGTAAAACATTTCAAACACATTCCACCGCACAGGTAGGTACTGCAATCTAAGCTGGCACGCACACTTTATATAGAATGCACAAAATCTCCCAATAAAGCGATAGCAAAGTTTAATGAGTTCCTCAGATCATTTAACGCTTTTACAGATCGCTATCAAGACTGCCACTATTATAAGTACTATTGTTCACTTTTCTGATCACTTTTGCCGCTACAGATAGCAGAACGATCGTCCATTTCCTAAAACCGCTTTCAGGATGAACAATTGTCGATGGATGGGACTGTACAAAGTATCACAAATTTCTTTGAACAATGGAATTGAACTCATTGAGCAAAATAATTCTCTTTTATCACTGAGGGAATGCCGAACTCGGTACTCCAATACTCCATAAGATTTCTTTACATTATTACACTCATAGCAAAAATTGAAAGCCAAAATATCCAAACATTGAAAAAGGGTACATGAGGTGCATCTACATACCAGCTCCAAGCGTTGAAGCTTTTCGGAAACGAGGAAAGCATTGTTGGATGGAGGAAAATTAATCGACCTTACAAGGAAAGTAGTGTAAGAATAACTGATTGCCGGCAGAATCTCTGATGTATTACAAGTAAAGAAAAATCGGTTTATTTGGTAGGTAAAGCATGGGCTAAACTTCCTAGAACGTAATGTAACGCATTTCGTATGTGGAAACTGCATCGCGGTTGATCAGAAACGATGAACTAAATTTTGACCATCGGACCAAAAATAGCATCGGCCGGATGGTTGCGTCTGTGAAAGTTCCGTCCTGTTAAGCTGTCAAATTTTTCATGTAAGTGTCTCATTTTTTGTGCAACCGTATAATGTTTTCGTAGAAAGCCCACTTATGTAGAACTTGGAACATTAGTGTGGTAGTGAGAAGCCCCGAACTTAGTTGTTCAGGCTGTCAAATAAGTATATTCATCTGTGCGATACAATAACTTAGAACTACTCACAGTAAGACGGCTTATAACATCCTCGGGGGTCCACCATCTATGGCGGAGTGTAAGATCCAAAAGTTATCTTTGGACTGTTTCCCATTAAATAGTGTGAAATATATGCCTTGGTAATAAAAAAAGATCAAAATCCAGTTGGTCTAATCTCGGTGAAAACCAGTATAACTGTCCGCCATAACGACTCGGTATGCCTCCTAATAATGCAGGTGAATTTTCGTCGACTTTTACACGATAACTTTTATTTGCCTATTCATGTCGAGAAAGTAAAGATTCAACTTTTACATTCCGAGATACTCCATGTAGTTTAAGTGTGAAAATGTTTGTGAGTTATGAGAGCAGAACTCATTTGTTCATACCTTGGAAGGGTGTCATCTACACAAGATTTCGAGGTGAAATTGCACCAAAACGATTAGAGTTTATATTTGCAGGATAATTTATTGCTAACATTAAGAGGTAAGAGCTAACTACAGAACAGACAAAGTAAGGGTTGATTTGTCCTGTACATTAATTGCAAAAAGGGGTTAAAACACACGAAATATGAGGTAAGACAATAAATAGTAAACGACCACGGGTTTATTGAAACGACCTCACAAAGGGAAAGTGTAGAATGGCAGATGCCCTGTTCCGAGTTAGATTCACCTATTGTTGGCGGCTTTTGGGATAATAGTCGGAAGCGATGATACTTAAGAGCATTGCAAAATACGAAAAGGAAAATAGGTGGTTGGACACAACTTATTGTATATACGCAAGGAAGAATGGAGAGTGATCTAGCAAGATTTAAAAGCAACATAACCTGCATTTACTGTGCGGAAAAGTGTATGAGGTATTTAGATAGGTAAAATGGATAGACGGTCAGATGGCACAACGACTAACAAGAGCCCATTGCGTGAGAGCCTAAGAATGTGTATAGTTAAGGTTCACTACATGCGTCGCCATGTTGTTTTACAGCGGAAAAAGCATGCGAATGGAAACACAGCTGACAGCTGTTCCTCGGTTATTGTGTGCAAAGTATCAACGTGCATCCCCTTCCTGATTTAGTGGATAAGGATTTACCAGGCGTCAATGTTTGACTTGCTAAATGAACCACCAAATTCATTTAATCTGCGGTAATGAACATCACCTTCAGTGGAATTTAGTTTGACTAATCAAATGACCAGACAAATGTGATAAGCTCATTCTAAGCTAGTAGAGTTAGCGGAAGAAAGGTAAAAAACAAAATGAAGGCATGCCATCTAGGAGACTGAAAGATGAAAGAGTAATACGAAACAGCTTGCTCGCAACGACATGAAATTGGACCCACGGACGTCGCGGATTTTTGCTTTACCATGTTGGATTTCACTTTTGCTTCGTGATTACTGTGTTTGCACTGTATGAATTCTGCACCAATGCTCTCTATTGGTGCATTTTTCATCTGTGCAAAGTTGGTGGATATTCTCTGGCTAATTTCAGTGATCTCGTTAATTGGCTCAAATACCGTCCCTGTTCTGCATTTTGGATTTGTTCTACAGTAATATAACCTGTGTCAGCCAGACCACCAGCTTGATCGACAGCGTTTAGATTTAGCCCACTAGTGTAGATGTTGCAACGAACGGTATCCGCAGTACACATAGTCACAATGGCACGTAATGCTTGCCCACGGAAAACTAAGTCCAAAACTTCCGAAATAACTGTTAGTTGCGGCGCTGACAGCTGTGTTAAACTGGTGCGATTTGTAATAGAACGCAGGATTTGATGAAGATATTTTTATCCTCTATGTGCTCGCCTTAGTCCCATCCAGTTTAAAACTTCAATAGTACGAATGATGCCCTCTGGTTCTTCACTGAGTGTGCGTCTATTCCACTCGTAAGAGTTATAACGGTGTTGACACATAAGTGAGATAGGCTTACCAAGATTGTAGAGCAAGCAGTAGCATTTTAGACTGTTCCACAGGAACCAGACACATCAGTGCCTTGAACTGCATGCCCAATACCAAGCTCCAATTCAAAACCGTGTATCCGGGCCTAAAATAACAGTGACGATGCACTTAGCCACTCCGACATTAAATGGCTGCTCAGAAAGATTTGTTTGTCACACATTCTTTATCAGAACCACCCTCCAAATAGAGCTCTATTAAAGGGCCGACAACATACACGTAGGTGGTTGCTACCCATATGACAGATGCACCTCCTATCGTAATCCCGTTCACTGCTAAATGAGTTAATACTAACAAAATCACCACGGGACTCAAGAACCCATCAGTTGTTCAACCGAAGAAAGCGACCACTGGTCCATCGAAAAAGGAGAACATGAAACAATATCATAGTTAAATGATGGTTCTATGCACTTATGTGACTAAATATAGGCGAACTTCATAAAAGATCATCTACTAGACGAAAGGAAACAGTGGGACTCCCCTTGTCAACTAATAGGGGTTAAAGCTAAACCAGTCAATAGGACGCGCCTCGTCGGTTACCCAAACGCCGTACACTACGGTGAACAGCGGTTACTCCACGTAACACTTCAGTCATGTAATGACGCAGAGACAGTTCTCTTGTCAGCCAGACGCCTCCGTACCACCACATGCACCTTTCGAAATTTTTCAGATGTTTCTTGGAACGAACGTCAGTAAGTCAAGGCAAATCCGGATGACTTCCGTAAACAACAAGACGTGAACTCCTTCCTTGTTCACGGTGTCCCCGAGCTTCAGACATTAAAGGAGGTAGAGGCAAATGCGTATGACTAGGAGAAATGGCGTTTTCTCCGTGAAGTGCTCTCGCTCTAAAACCTTATGGTTAATTCCATCTCAAGGTTACCTCTATCACCTAACTACATATGGTGTGGTCCCCGAATGATAAACTTATCAGTGCACTCCTAACTGATAACCGTGACCTGGTTGAATGAAGCGATCACCGATGCAGACATCGCACTACTTGGGATGTCTATGCTACGCTATGATCGAGCAAAGTAGAGGAGGTGTAGTACTACTTTATTATCGCAGCGAAATACACCTTGATCTCATCGATGTCCCAGAGTTTCAGATTGCCGACGCACATTGGTGCCGTCTTCACCCAAGCCGTGGGGACGCATGCTTGTTGGGTGTGGTGTATCGCCCACCGTCGGCTAGTTTGGAAATGGACAACCGCCTAGCCTCCACAAAGAAGGCCATTCTCTCGCAGTCGTACAGCCACATTTTCGTGGTTGGTGACTTCAATATTCATACCATAGAAACCCAAGCCTATAGCAACGAACACATCAAAATGGAAGTACAAGAGATAATTAGTGGACTACCACTCTAAAGTCACATCACATCTCTCACAAAATTCAGAACTGGAAGCAAACCGGGTATCCTGTATCTCGTATTCATCAATGAAGAGATTATCATCGAAACGGTATCGCCAGAGAGTCCTTTAGGCCCTAGCGACCATGAAACACTCATGTTCAATTGCAGTAAATACAGAGGAGTGTCAGATCATTACGGATTACGGCGCTCTAATCAAACTTATAAATGCTGCAAACTAGGCATTTCTAGCAGAACGATCCTCCGAAGTCGCCTTGTCTGCTTTTGCCCACCGATTCAACATGTTGGGAACTAGTGTTGCGAGGAAAAGGCCTTCGAGAGTGAAGACAGTAAAATCATTCATACGCATCAGGACACGGAATTGTATCGTCATGGGGAATTTACTCTGGCGAAGATACAAGAAGTCACTGAGTGCCGAAACTTAGGAAGCATACCCTATCCAAAGGAATCACTGCGTAAACCTGGTACGCAAAGCTAAAATACAGCACTAACTTTATTTAACTGAGAAATTTATTTAAAATCCCAAGCTCCTGTACAGAAACGCTAACAAGCTCCGCAAAGTGCAGCGAGGAATTCCTGCCTTACACACGTTAGGTGGACTCGCACAAACAGCAACCGAGGCGGTCAACGCCTTAAGTCAGCAATTCGCCCCGAACTTCCAGAGAATGACATCGCCGCATACACTGTTTCCGCACTCTGTAGCACCACAAAGACTTAGCCACCTCACGTTTACGACTGTCGATATCATGAATGGACTGACTGCCCTGCGTTAGCATACCTCTCCCGGCGTTGATAATATGCGTCCAAAGGCGTTGAAATTGGCTGCACTAAACTTGGCGAATCCACCCTGCAAGTTCTTCCAACGATACGTTGATGAGATGCGGGTGCCGACAATGTGGAAGCAGGGCATCATTACTCCCATCCATAAGGAAGTCGTACAGATCCGGCCAACTATCGCCTGATAACACTACTTACGGTGCTCTCCAAAAGCTTGGAAGCGATTGTTGCCGAAGCGCTCATGAACTACAGTATTGGCCAAATTATCAGCAAATATTTTTCAATCAGCACCTTTTTTCATCTTTTATCACATATCTCGTAAGAATCAAAATCTGTAACTGTAAACTAATTATACTTACTAAGAATAACAAATATCGAATAGAAAATTATCAAGGTTAGTATTTTGTAAATAATCTTTTGGAAATTTTCAAGGAGTTAACACGTAAAACTCCTAGTATGTGAGATTTTTGTAAATGATGAAAACTGGTTGATGTGACTTGTACAGTATTGTCTAAACACAGTGTTACGTTTTTATCATAGTTATTTACAACTGTGGTCTACATTACAAGATTACATTTATCTGGTGTTGCATCAACTTATAGGTATGGTTAAATACTTTTATTGCTATTTTTCAAGGTTTTTTAAAGTAACTGCACAACCGTATTAATCACCAGTTTTTAGATGGTGTTGGCATATTAATGGGTAAATTACATGATCTGACCTCTCGAAAGCGTGCACACATTAAAATTTTGTTGAAAGAAGATGTTAAAAGAGCACAAGTTGCAACCAATATTGGTGTCAGCCCAGCATCTGTATGTCGACCTCGAAAGAAATTGCAAACGAATTTACCCCTGTTCCGTAAACGTTCCGGTAAATGTGATCGCCGAAGAGTAACAACAGCTTGAGACGACTCTCTTCTACTAGGGGAATGCCTAAAGAGTCTCAAAGCATCTATTAGACAGCTACAAGGGATGTTGGAACAGCATGGTGTTGCAGTTAGTTCGCGAACTGTAAGAAGACGACTTTTGGTTTCTGGACTTCCAGCTCGCAGGCCTCTGAAGAAGTAAAAGTTGACCAAAAAATGAAAGAAAAACGACGGGAACGAAACAAACAGCTTCAAAAATGGTCCAAAGAAGATTAAGAGCAGGTAAGAAGCGTACGTTTTATTTTCATAAGGAGTTCCCGGAAAAATTTTGTGTACATTACTTTTGCTGTGTTTTCTGCGTTTTGCTGTGTTCATTTTAGGTGGTTTTCAGCGATGAGTGAGTCATCCGTTGCTCTGACCAGCAATCTCTATATGTCCCCCGATTACCTAGCGAACAGATGAGGGAAGATTGCATCATTCAAAAAGTCAAACATCCCATTCTGGTCATGAGATGGAGCTCTATGAGCATTTACGGAACTGGTCGGCTCTCCATCGTCCAAGGTAACATGAACCAGCAGCAGTAAAAGGACTATTGGAGCAGCAACGGATCCCTCAGCTGCTTGAATGCTCAAATGAAGAAGGATTTACAGGAACAGGAGACTTCATTTTCATGCACCACAGTGCTCCATGTCAAACGGGGCGTGAACTTACCCATTTTCTTGAGGGTTGTGTTATTGAACTGTTACTATGGCCTGACAATAGCCCTGACATGAGCCAAATAGAGAATTTATGGGCAATTCTAAAGTCAGCAATGAAGAAAAAACTTATTACAAACAAACAACTGCTCATTGAACAAATTGTAGCGACCTGGGCTCGCGGTGACAGCATGACTGAAATTTGCAAAAAGCTCGTTCACTCCATGCAGTTGCGTGTTAACGCCTTGAAAACCGCCAAAGGCTCATTTACGAAATACTAACCTTGATACTTTTCTATCCGATATATGTTATGCCTAGTAACTATAAGCATGGTACAGTTACGTCATTTGATGCTTACGAGATATGTGATGAAATATGAAAAAATTGCTGATTGAAAAAGTTTCTAATAATTTGGCCAATACTGTACTTGGGAGAACGCAATATCATAGCACAAGAACAACATGGATTGAGCAAGAACCGATCTTGCACTTCAAACTTGTTACTTGCTAGGTCCAGTTGGACTGAGACTGTCGACAGCTGCGTAGGTGTTGGTTCAGTATATTTGGACTTCTCAACAGCCTTTGGTCGTCTGAAGCACCGTATCCTTCTTCGTAAGCTGCAGTGATATGGAATTGGTGACCCACTCCTCGGTTGGATAGGTAACTTCTTGCTTCAACGACATCTGAATGTAAGAGTTCGCGGCGTCATCTCGGAGCTAATCCATGTTAATTGCGGAGTGCCCCAGGGCTCAGTACTTGGTGCACGACTATGACTGATTTACATAAACGGTCTCGCGACAGTGGTCATCTGCGCTGATGATCCCAAAATATGGCGAGCCATTAGAACAACCAGCGACAATGAGACATTTCAGGATGATCTGGACAGGGTCTACGAATGGTAGACTCAGAACCTGCTTCAGATCAACACTATGAAGTGCAAGTTGTTGAGCATACGCCATAAAACCACTTGGGAATACAGACGGTGGGACCAAATATTGCAGCGCACTTCAACTGGATGCGATCTAGACGTGCTAATGCAGGAAGATCTGGGCTGTTTGTCTCATGCCGAGAAAGCCTCCAAAAAGCTAACAAGCACCTTGGACTTTTGTGGAGGACATTCGAGCACTTTGATGCTTCCATCTTTTCGCAGATGCATAACGCCTACATTCGGCCTCATTCTGAGTACGCCATCCACGCCTGGCAGCCGTGGCAAAAGCAAGATGTTACCCCTCTTGAACTGCCACAACGAAGAGCGACCAGCAACGTTAAGCGGCTGTTTCATCTCCCTTACCGATTGACGCCGAAAACCCTCGGGGTCTACAGGGAACCATATCGACGCCTACGGGGTGACTTGTTAATGACTTATATGATCCTGAGGAATCCAAACCATTCTTGTCGTCACCTACTAAAGCTGAATCGCAATACCACACTCAGAGGACACCAGCTAAAGCTGGTCACACAATACAGCCGGTTGGAATGCCGCCGGAATTTCTTTTCCTTTCGTGTGTGCCAACACTGGAACACTGTTCCCCACATCCGTTGTTTTTTCCTCCACGCCAACGGTATTCAAAATACGTCTGGATGATTCGCTTATCCACTTACATTACGCTATATAATCAGTGATGCCTAGGTCAACCAAATGCGACCAAACGGTGCTCATTCTCAGCTTTTGTGCTTTACTACTTACACGAAAATACTACAACTGCGTCCATCAATTATATCAATCCAAGAAAGCGGCGCATAAGTAAGCGTTGTCGTTACTTTTGTTCTTAAGACATACCTTCCCCATATTACATCGCCATATTACTCTTCAGTAACAAGTCAATACTCATTCTAAAATGTTTATATGAAGAAGGGCTTCTGAATCGCTAGACGCTTAAATTGACGATTTACACTTATGTTTAATTTCACTTCAACCATCCTAAGGGACTTGCAAAGCAATCGCTTTTTACCTGCAATATATCATTTTTCATTGCTCTTTGATGGCAGAACATGTGATCAAAATGTAGCGCAAAAGGAGTAAAATGCTGCCATCCGAAATACGTAAAAGTTGGCTAGACACCGGGCCACAGGTAGATAAGGTAACACTGTGCAGGCAATTTATCAAAACATTTCCGTCATCGTGTAGCTCAGAAATGAGACAATACCTATACACGCCGGCAGCTGAAACAGGATAGGATGGTCACTCAGTTGCTGGCAGTGAGAACTCTATACAACAACCTGAACTGGCCCTAGGGACTGGATTATCTGTCGTACAAAAAATAAACGTCCGGCAGCCGACCCGCAAGGGTCGAAAACAGCCTTCACACACTTGCTTCTAACCACCGATGACCTCACCTGTTTGTAACCCAATGCAAAAGGTCATCTTGGCAGCCTACTCGAACTTCGTATTTGTTAGGTCTCCATGCCTTGGGACCTAGGTATCGTCACCTAAATATGGCTGGACACGGAGATCATCGATGCTGAGGTTGCTCTACTCGGCATGAGTTCCAAACGAAAGGCTCAACCTCGAAAAGGAGGCGGGCTGCTCCTGTATTATGGATCCGACTTGAGTATTGATATCGTTGAGGACCCAGAAATGAACTTCGTCAATTCTCTTTGGTGTCCTTGGCACCTAAGGCGTGGTGATGTGTGTTTACTAGCAATAATTTAATGCCCTCCAACGGCCACCTTGGAAATGGAGCACCGCTTAGCTTCTGTGATGAAGCGAGCGCGATCACATGTTACTGGTGGGGGACTTTAACCTTCACGCAGTTGAAGTCCCAGCATCGCACAGTGAACAATTCAGGGCTGCTTTGTAAGAGATGATTGTCGGTGTACCTCTGTGCAACCATGTCACCTTTCCCACGCGATTCCGACGACACACCCTCTGTTTTGGACCATTTGTTCACCAACGAGGAACTAATGGTCGACGCTGTGAACAACGAGGCACAGCTTGGCCGCAGCGATCACGCGATGTTGCTATTTAGTTACATCTTTTACTTGGAGTACATCAGTGAGAACAACGTGGAAACCTAAGTTGTTACACATTACAATATCTTGTCAAACATCGTTCAAGAAACCGACTGGTTCTTCCTGGCTGAACAGCTGCCGGATGTCGCTTGGATGGTGTTTGTCACCCAGTTCACCGAACTCTGGAAAAATGCATCAGATAGCAAGGTCTTTCATCCGAAGCAAGTGAAGTCGTTCCTGAGAAGCCCTACTAGAAAATGCGTGGCCTTAAGGGATTAAGTTTGGCGCGCTTACAATGTTCGTCCGAGGAACTTGACCTGGGATGCTTCCAAAACTCAAAGAAACCACTTCGTCAAGTTGTGCAGCAAAGATAAACTTCAGCACCCACAAAACGTAGCGGTGAACTTTAGTATAACTCCCAACTTGCTGTTTAGACACGTCAACAAGCTCCGCAGACTGCAGCGGTGATCCAATTTTTAAGTGCAACAGATGGCCTGGCGCAAACTACGCAAGGTGCGATCAACGAGCTTCGCCAACTTTGCATCCACACGTCCCAGAGTGAATCAACATCTCACACATTTTTGACACAGCTATCATCGCCATCAGGGTTAAAGCACGTAAGGTTCACAGCAGCCAGTGTGCTGAAAAGGCTAATGTCATTGCGCGTGCATAGCTCACCTGGCGTAGACAACAGCAAACCGGAGGCATTGAAGACAGCGACTATGAATCATGCCGAAACATTAGCTCAGTACTTTCTACGTTTCCGCGGCGAAATGCAGGTTCCCACAGTGTGGAAACATGAACTAGTCACTCCTAGTTATCAAAGTGGTAATCGTGCAGCGCTCACGAACTACCGCCCAATCACTATCCTCCTGGTTTTATCCAAAGTAATGAAAGGTCAAATTGCAGAGGCGCTCATGAGATACCTTGAGAACAACGTCCTAGTGTCACATCAGTACTGATTCCGCTGAAATCTGTCTTGCACTACAAGCATGCTTCTAGCCCGAGCAAGCTGGACAGACTCAGCGGACGCCAGAATGGAAGTCGACGTCGTCTACCTGGACTACTCGAGAGCGTTCTATGGTTTGGACTACCGCATCCGCCTACACAAACTTTGAAATAATGGAATCGGTGACCCTGTATTCTGTGGGATCGGCAACTTCCGCTCTCAACGTCAGCTGTATGTTTGAGTCCTTAGCTGCATTTCTGACCCAACCGACGTTCAGTGCGGCCTGCTCCAGCGATCGGTACTGGGGCCACGTATATTCCTATCGTATATTTTGGTGCACGCTAGTTTACTTAAGTCAAAGTTCTTACTGTTTGCAGAGAATGTTAAAATTTGGCATTACATCAGAACAGCGGATGACCACATGGCATTGCATAACTATCTCGACAAGGCTTATACTTGGGCACCCGATAATCTGCTCCAGTTTAACATGGTGAAATGCAAACGTGAGCATATGCCATTAGTTAACCCATGAATATCGACTTGGGGACCGGCAGTTGCAACGTGCTTCCCAGGAAAGCAACCTCGGGGTGACTGTGCAGGACGATCTCGCTTGTTCGAGACAGGCTGAAAAGGCATCAGAAAGAGCCATTAAACACCTTAAACTCTTGCGGAGGTCTTTTGGAAATTTCAAGCTATCAATCGTTCCACAAGTGTTGAACGCCTACGTGAGGCCCCATGTGGAATATGCGATCCAGACCTGGCCTCCCTGGCACAAGCGTGACATCAATGCAATTGAAGCTCCACAACGTAGGACAACCAAACTGGTTAGAGGATTGTTTTCTCTCTCCTACCAGAGTAGATTGCAGTCCCTGAGACTGTACAGTGGTGAATATCGACGTCAAAGAGGAGACTTCATCAATGCCGGTATCAACCCATTAGATAAACTGTGAATGCTGTCAGCAGTTCATTCGTTTCTCTGACTGAGATATAATTTTCCGCGCTACCAGTGTGTACACCCCTGTGGAGCAGTTCAATACATATATCCATCACGCTATAGCCCTCCTTGCTCCACAATGTATTCATACCCCTCATATCTCCAAAGATACTGTCGAGCACCTAATCAGCAAGAAAACCAAAAAGTTAGCTGCAAGATACAAAAGGACCCATGACATTTCACTTGTCTTACAAATACGTGAATTTACCACCAGAGTCAAACACGCGCAAGTAACTCGACGAGAAAACAAAAAGCCTACAGCCTTACGCACAAGCTGCAGAGCGAGGGAGCTTGTCAAAATACTGCATCGTAGAACCAGTGTCCGTTCTCCTCTGATTACTGTAACTGTTGATGGTGAAGGTCACTTACTCCATGACTCAGCTGAAATCTGTGAAGCATTTGGCGACTTTTTGCCTCTACCATAAGTCGCGAAGCTGACCCGATGCCTGTGTGCACAGAGCTCACAGGAAATTAACTCAAAACAGAGTCCATATCTCGCTCAAGGCTATCCATCAAGTTAGCAAATTAATCAGGTCATCTCCTACGCTGGGATATAATGGCATTTCACAACCACCAGTAAAGTAGAAGGACCCGAGATATCATTGCTCTTGATGAGCATGTTCACTCTATCGCTGGAACCTGGCCACTTTCCAGACCAATGGAAAACGTCATTTATTATGCCTCGGCATAAACGAGGTCCCAAACAAATAACTGATAACTACCGACCAATGCACCACACTCCGATAATCGCTCGGCCATTTGAAAAGCTGATCAGAAAGAAGATGATAAATTTTGTTGATTCCATTGACTAATAAATAATTCGCAGCATGGTTTTCTCAATAAGCCATCGTGCACCACCTGTCAACTGCATTACTTTAATCGGGTTTCAGAATCAATCGATTCCGGCTATACAGTAGTGATCTTGTTTCTTGACGTACACCAAGGGTTCGACCGTGTATCGCACAAGCGACGGTTACAAAGTTGGAGAACTTTGGAATACGGAATCCTTTACTAGGTTGGCTATCGTCATACCTGAGTGATCCTCATCGCGTAGTCACTTTAGGTGATTATCGCTCTTTCGCTAGCTCAATCATCAGTGGAGTCATTCAAGGGAGCGTGTTCGGCCACTTACTATTTTTGCTCTACCTCAATGACATCGCCATCTCTGTAAAACATGGTACATCAATTTTATTTGCTGAAGATCTCCAACTAGTCTATAAGGTTCGGCTTGACGAGCTTCCCGGGACCTTACTGCTTATTCAAAATGATTTGCCTACCCTAGAGTCATGGTGCTGCACATGGGTGATGAAACGCTAGGCTAAGGAATCAAGCATTATATCTTAAGGCTGCTGCATCCCCGAAGGATCTATCAATCTAAACAATGTACGTGTCCCTATACAGTTGTCCACGTAGATTTTGGCATTAGGTACTCCTCTGCGTTCCATTTCTCCGAACAAGCCTAATACCAAGTAGCACGTGCCAGACAGTCTATGTTCAATATATCAAACAAAATACACACAACTGGTGCTAGAGTTGCGCTTTTCAAGTTACTCACTCGCCCCATTCTCGAATACTGCAGCATAATATGCGGAAATATGAGAAATGGTGGCAGAATTGCTGTGGAGAAACTGCAGAGGTCATTTAGTAAGCATTTTATTGGTAAACACTCTGCTATGAGTTATCGAGAACGTTGCAATGAAGTTCATCTCGAACCACTTTAGATTCAAAGATTGCAGAACAACTTGTTGCTGCTTTTTAACATGTTACGCAAAAGGACCTATTCCAACCTGCCTACACTCAATTTGCAACATTGTTCAACTCGAGCGCTTCGCAACAAAGATTGTACCTTGAATATACCGTAGGCTAGAAAGAACTTCCACTCTAATTTCTTCCTTGTCAGATCCAGCTATCTGTGGAAAAAACTACCAATAACACTCAGGTCATGTGATAATGTGGCAACATTTAGTAGCAGACTCGCCGACTACCTTGATCTAACTACCCTAAGCTCTATATTCACATGGGGAAAATCTCTCGATGAGCTATTCCAAGCGGGACCCAAAAACATATAAACACCAGTGTTTTCATAACTTGACTTCGGCCTCGACCATCCAGCAGAATGTAAATACATAAAACGCATATCCCAATACTCCACCTATACATGTCACCCATGCAAGAGCATGGCTTCTTCCGTACAAATTGGTCTGTGCCGCTATAGACACATTTTCTCTCATCAAGAGAACTATACCTATTATTATTATTGCTACTATTATTATTGTTTACTTAATAATGACGAAACAACTTCACCCATGTCGCATTCTGTTGCAGCTGCTCTGAAATACCAACCTGAGTGACCATCAGTTCAAAATGGCTACGCACCACATTTGACTTGACTGTGGACGAAACGTTTTCTCCCTCCGTGTGTCTCATGCCTGGAACGCCCTTGCGACTCACCTCATTCTTGCCCCTACATTAAGGCTTAAAAAACGCTTTAATGACACGCTTTCAAGCTTACATTACTTGCAATAGTCCGCTCCACTTGGAGGACGAAGTTACGCAAAACAAACCATGTGCCTAACGACCACCCTCCACAACCTGGTGGTGAGGATATATGCATATGTGTCCTCGTGAGTAACGTGGATGTATCTAAACTAGATAAACATAACACATCTGTCAAATTAAGCAACACAAGATTGAGCATTGCCGATTCCTTGTTTATTTCTCACCCACTTACTGAAGTATAACAGTATTTTGTGTGCACACATTCCTCTGGCACTTTAAACTACCGTTATGCAGTAGTGCACTAAGATCGGTAGAAGCTTAAAATGACGATTTACTTATTGGTTGATACATACAATTTTAATTTTCACCCCAAACATTCTACTGGACTTGGCAAGCGTATGCTATTTTACCCGTGATAAATCATTGTTCATTATTTAGTGTTAAACTGGTATGCAGCGCTTTTCTGTTGGAATCAAGCTTGTTGAAATCTGTGGATGACCCAGCCAACTTGGTCCCGCTCGTATATATATATATATACGTATATATCAAATGACAAGAGGATGGACGCAGCACAGGGGCGTCTCCATTTTAGGTGTTATAGTACACTGCGACGGGAACTCCGCATCGAATAAGTGACACTAAAAGGCTGGGAACGGTTACACGGATACACCATGTGGAGTACGTAGACAAACACATGCAGGCAGCGTGGTAGACGCTAGAAAACTCTCTAATGTACACGTACGCATGGGGCGAATTGTAAACAACCGGAAACATAAAAGCTGGTTTTGTCTGAACTTGGAGCTAGAAAGGGTAGTTGTTATATGCTCCGTTGCAAAATTACACAAATTAATATCAGGAAAGTTACTGCAACCGATACAGAGAAAGCAAGGAGAGAAACCGGTGTGAAATAAAATGACGGATTGATCATAAAATGTAGCTTACCTGGGGTAAAACAGCAATGAACTCGCAACTACATGCATACGCAATACACGCCCGAATGAACTAAACACAGCAACATGAAGACAAAATAAGCTATTGATAACTTTCTACATTTCACTCAACTGTTTTTCAAACGAATCTTTTGCCCTGCTAACCAACCTACCTCAGGCAGCAAAGCAACTATTTGGGACACATGCTGCCTTTAAACTTAACGGGAACAAGTTCGTTTGCCTCGATTTTGGTGTAGCTCATTGAAGAATGGAATCCAGATTCGAAAATAGTAAAGGAAAGAGCAGAGCATAGGCAGGGTAACTGAAATATACCAGTTCAGTTTATATGAATCTTCTTGCCATGGTGTTGAAGAAATTACGTAGCTAGTTTAAATATTTTAGTTTTAAGGAACACTTAAGTATGACATCAAGTGTCATGCAAAACACTAGCATAAGATTCCATTTAGTTAAGCTGATTAACCTTAAACCTGGAAAATGCTTGGGTGGACCTAATTGTCTTGACACACGTAACAAACTGGAAATATTGGCGAAATCATCCGGATCATGTGAAGGTAGAACGAATGCTTTGGAATAACTGGACAGGAATCACAATATAACCGGATAAGTAATTATAAGGCAGAACTAACTGCATAGATGCACAAGGATCGTCATACCCACCATACTATTCATCTTCGCTCCTAAGGCTGCTGGTCATATTCCCCTTTATCAAAGTCGGCTATTTGTACTCGAACCCACAATTATCTACCAGAGTTTTTCACCATATTCTTTCACACCTGGAGTAGGCTGCTAATCTTAATGCACCGCTCGATATTCATTTGTCTGACTCGCCTCCTTTTTTCTGAATTATTCCAGATTACCTAGGTTCGGCAGACTGTTCAGCTTATCTTCAAGGGGGTGTTGGTTTTAATCACCCTTCAGCAAGGTAGGATTTTTCATCCAGAAGCACTACTCTCCTTCCAAAATAACATCTTTTGCAGTGTCTGTCGGCTAGCAGGATTTTTGGTTTATACGCTGGAAGTATACTTCGCTGATTTATCCCACTTGTGTCATACCTATTGTATCAAATTTGAGTTTACAGTGTCGACTGATTGCGCCATGAGTCCCTCTTGCCTCCTGGTTACTCGCGACTACCAAGACTTTAACAAATCTGCCTATGAAGATGATCCGGTCTATACTTTTATCTCTTTGACTATCCGGTTTGTCACCAATTATCCGTAAACTCCATTTAACCCGGACCACAAAATAATACATCTGTACTTCACATATATAAATACCAGGTTCCAGCAGCATCTAGCGTATCATTGACTCGGACACTATTGCACTTACTTCGTATTTTATCTTGCCTTACCTCTTGGCTGTCCGTTTGACTGCTGTTGGTTTATTGCCCGGTTTTTCGAGATTTTCACAGAAATATCGACCGTCACACAGGGAGGAACCATCGTTGGCACCACTTGATCCAGCAGCGACACTCATACCCTCTTGCGACGCTCGGATAAGGATAGATCATTTTCCTGCCTACGTTACCACTTACTTTTCGCATGGACAATTTACTCGCTATCTTGGACGGATGCCGGTCTCCTGAAGTCTGAACAAATGGGTTCAAGTTGCCTCATTTTCACATATACTTACCTGGAGTTCTCCGAGAACATCATATAGTTTTATTATTGCATAATGACGACGAAATCTAGTCGAAGCCATAACTTGCCTAAATGGGAGGATCACCAACGCTGCAGTTTGGACAGGCCTGAATAACTAGGTCCAGGCGTCAGCATTGTTACAAGAAAATTATTCATATACCATTTTCTCCAATTTAAGCTGAAGGCACTACATGATCTCTCACTTGGTCATGGATGGTTGTTTCTCGCTCCAACTGGTAACTTCCACATACGATTCTCCCGGATGTCTTCCGATGACATTAATGGGTTTTGGAAACAAACTTTACTCGACATTCGATAAAGCTTAAAATATAAGTTAAAAAGCGTACGTGTCCTTCACCCATCAATCCATTACAGAGAAGGAAACCCAACCAATTTCAAAGTGACGACAATATATACGTATGTGACCAAAAATGCCAACACCACTTTTATTCGGGAGAAATATTACTACACTTTTCATTAGATACCTGTTCCAGCGAATCTATGCATTACGACATGGCGAAATCCCACCTTATTTTGATTGCTGCCAAACGCTGGATGTAATTTTGATTTTTACGCCCTCCAGAGCAATCACCTACCTTGGTCATCCTATTATCCGATAAATACTTTGCAAGTAGCAAATACGAAAAGTTTCTGTTGTGTCTTTATCAACCAGTAAGTTGTACTGTTCCAAAGCAGTTATGCTTGTTGTGAGGATTTGTTATGCTTTTACTGGTGTGCCTCTTTCGATTGGTAAGAGACAATTTATTTATTTATATTTATTCAATGTGAAACACACGATAAAGCCTATTGCATATACTAGACCTAATCGTTATGGGCTTACCTGAAGGAACAAAAATGGCTAACACGATTCAGCCCTACTGGAAATATCTTCAAAACCAATGTATGTTACGCTTTTGTTACTGCGTTCATCCGTAAGTGGAACTTATTGTATACGCACGTTTTAGCATAAGAGCTGCATGGCGGCGGTTGGTGCTCTGTTTGCCGTCAAGTACGGTACTGTCAACAGCAACGGAGCAAGCTCTTGGGTTGAGGTGTTACCGCCGTACAAACAAAACTGCTGAGGAAACGTGAAATAATATAAAACGCAAGATGAATCTAGCATAACACCTAAACGCCATAAGTAAACATTCAAGGCCGACAAGTCTATACATACAACATACAGCCACCAACCGCCGGGTAACGTACAAGGATAATGCGTCATTGTCCCGTGTCTTACTCATCCATCATCTCGTACATAACTGAGCACCACCTACAATTTGCCAGGCGGTCTGACTAAAAGACGACAGCAGAAGAGTCAATGGTGCCGACTGCGAGCCATATACCATAACGTCCTTGGCGAAGCACCAGACAAATTACGTAAGCACCAGCCTAGAACGCAAGGCTGACCAAAACCCCTAGTTCCGTAGTCAGTGAACATATTTCCTACTGTTGTCCCAATCGCTGTCTACCTCGAGTATTGGGTCATCCTGCATTTGGTAGATAAAGCAAAGCTGTCTGCGTTTAGCCGTTGCCGAGCATACATAGTAAGTACCTAAGCCAAAGCCACTTTTTTACCGCTGCTTGTTGGTCTAGGGAACTTGCTTGCTTATTATCGCACAGCACTTAACTACGTATGTAATCATCGTGGATACCACAAGGCAACAGCACAACAAGTAGATCGTGCGAGCGGCCCGTCAAAGGATGGACTCACACTAAAGAGGCTAGGCTATTTGTGGTTAACTGCATCAAGTTAACCGCGTGACCGTGAGACAACTACGTCCGCGTAATCAAGGTCGATATTTCACCGTGGTGGTATCTCAAGTCCTCTTTCATAAGGTCTCATTTCGCCCATTTGTTCATTTCGCTTTGTATGTGAAAGATTCCGGGCTGCCCAGTTTTGCACCCAAATAGAAAACATTAGCGAATCACAAGTTTTCTTATTTCGTCGTTTTTCTAGGGTTCAATAAGTTTGCTGCGTCCACTTCTTGTTTCCCGACATCCATGAAACACCAAAAATTAAGCCAAATTGGAGGAACGCAATGCTAAGCTGCTCCAACTAGATGTGTGTGATAGTACTTTAGTCTAGGTTCCCCGTCTATTTATCTCGTCTCGATGATTCAACTTCTTAACTGGCCTGTTGTTGCTCTTCTAATTGCCAATTATGGTTGCTTTATATGGCCGGTTTTAGGCAAAATCTGTAATCCCTTACTTTACCTTTCGCTAATAAGTTATTATTTTCATTTAGCTTTAGGAAGAATAGGCAATAAAGGCATCAGCATTGCGTTGCTACGCTTCGTTGCCTTGCAGAAACCACCGGTCTCCGGTGGGCTAAGAATACTGTGAGAGTTGCGCCGCCTCCACGCAGGTTGGTACCCGCGCTGTCAGATTACAAAGCAGGCTTGTTAACTTTCGGCTACTGTCCGGCTTTAGGACTGGCCATCTGTGATACTGACTGACAAATTGATTGCAATTTTGTAAGAAAGCCGTTTGAAATTTGTTGCGTTATGGTAATTCTTGATATTAAATGGCAATGTACTCACAATGGAAATCTTGGGAGAGTACTGGCCTGCGAAAACTTTCCCATGACCTATGAACTGAAATAACGCTGCATATCATTAGCTCGGTTTGGCGGTTGATGCCTGTATTGGGTCTCCGAGCCGGGCATTTGGATTTATTCAGTCCATATCAGAATTTACTCAAAGCCGGGGACCTTCTAACAAGCTACTTGTCATTACCCACCGAAGATGCCAACATTCGTGTCTTAACGTCTGTAATCAACATGCTCAGATATGGGAACCAAACAAGAATTCAACTTATGGTCTGTGCCGCCTATAGTTTTAAACAGTCATTCAGGGGGCGTATCGCTCAAGGGTTCCTAGCCGTTCTATCACAAAATTCATAATTTCGTAACAAAATGGCGTTGATTCATCAAAAATCTAGTTTTAATTATTGCTACGAATTTTTCGTTCTTGTAATCGATTTCATCAAGACATAATTTTGACATCTTGTTTTACTTGACAAAAACCACACACCTAGAAATCTACACTCACATGGCGCTGACTTTTGGCTAGTGCTGCTTTTCGTGTGTAAGCCACATTTTGTTTTGCCAACAAGTCGGAGATTTCAGCAGCGTCTGCTTCTGTTGTGTTCGACGTTTACCATAGGTATGGCGTCTTCTGTAACTGGAACCTAACCGTGACTATGAATAGCTTTTTCTGAGTTATTGCATTTCCTGAAGAAATGAAGCCTTTAAGTACCATGTAAATCATTACTCAAAGAATTTGTTAATTCATGCGTGCTGGATGGACCCAGTTGGTGCTGAGGAATTTGGTACTGCCTGTCTTGAATTACTGTTAACATTTAATAATTCATATAACCTCATTCTTATTCGTAATCTTCGGATCGGTGGAAACGGCGGTCCTATCTTAAGCTATACAAGAACGTCACTACTTCAAATTTGCTTGGATTTGCTAGTTGCTAGAGCTTTGGCTCATTCGATGAAGGCGCATTGTAGCATCCCTCAAAGTTCGGTACCAGGACTGAGGCTATTCCTGGTGTTCAAAAACGACTTAGTGTGCGCAATCCTAGTAATATTTTACTCTTGTTGGATGATTTCAAGATGTGATGTGACCAATGCAGTAAGGAACCGTATAGCGCTGCAACGTAAAGTAACATGGCTAGCGAGTGGTTCGCTCTTAACATGCTTACCGCTGTTAAATCCAGTGTATTGAGCATACGCCAAAGGAAAATTTACGCAGTTTGATTAAGATAGCATGCTTTGTAGCGCTCCTTCGATGAAAATTACACAGGACTGCTTTCGCGGGCCCAAGGTCAGGCCGAAAAATCTGCGAAAGAAGAGTTTCAAACATTAGCCTCTCACGGAGAGCATGTGACCGCGTTTATCCAACCGCTTTTCTCAAAAGCACAACGGGTAAGTGTAAATTTACGCAAAAGCCTAACCCAGATTCTTCGGTTACTTTAGAACCAAGAGTAACCACATTTGTAACGTGCCTGCTCCACCATACTTGCAGGTTTAGAGTAAATTATCTAGAAGTTTTCAGTGGACAATATTATCATCTGCGCGGTAATCTTATATTTTTGTGTTAGATTTCCAAGAAGCTAAAGAACGCCTGCTGAAACTGATTACAGTTAGCCATAAACCGTTACTGAGAGTCCACCATTAAATCTGGCCATACAGCATGATAAGTTGTAAAGCCGCTGGAACGTTTTGCCATCGCTGTATTCCATTAGTAAAACTCTTTCAAATTCTGTTATCTCTGCTCGCACGTTAACTTACTCTAAAACTCAACTTGATGATGCACTACACAACCTGCATCGCATAAATTAAACCCAAATTAATAGGACAGTGTATATTGTAATCAAACTGTGTACACATACGTAACACATCATGAGTTCACCGGTAAGAGTTACCTGTCACTTGGTACATTTATATTCTGTTTTAATTCATTATCTAAGCCGCTTGTTTGGCTTTTACGTTTTACACGTGATAATGTATTTTCCCATCTGTTCTGTGCTCCACCAGGCCTCATACATCTCTACAAATCGCTGATATAGCGGACAGCTTACGTGGAGAGACTTTGAGCTTTGTATCTGATCGCTGAGATAGTCGAACTTTTCATTGGTCAGAATCCATAAACTTGTTAATCAAAAGCGTAGCTAACCAGCCTACATCGCTGGTACCTTCGGTATCGGAGTGAGTGCATATAGTTAGTCTGCAATTTCGTCTCTGTTAGCTGTACGTCGTACGTCCAAGAAAAGGGAAAGAGAGCAGTCTATAGATGGACGACAGATTAATCAAAAATCACTTACAGAGTAGACACATGCATGTCTACACTGCTGCAATCGATTCATAAACACTTTGAATGATCGGGGATTCATTCGCAGTAGCAACCAAATAGGCTAGTCCTCCACATACGAAGAGAAACGCATTTCGTCTTGTAAAGCAACCACAACAATTTGCAGCAAATACTCCCTACTCTTTGAACTAGATGCACACAACAGAATGCTCGCGAGCTCTCTAAATTTTCACATCACAGTGAGTTGTAAGCTAAACAGGCGGGTACTTCAGCTATGACAGTATTTAAACGAACACTGCATTCGGTTGACTGGACGTGTATAGCTGTCTGGCGAAGGCTTGGTGTCCGCTTATAATTTTACCCATTCCAGGTTCTAATGTCTGGGAGATGCCAACAGGGTGCTGTAAAGTCAGTTGCTCTCTGTTTGTTTGTTATTTTCTAAGCCAGAGGAAAGTTCCGGATCTGATTGATAAGGTCCACTTCATATGAGTTGTTTGGAATCATCGACGACGCTCACGCTAAACGTGGTTGTTTTTTCGGTTGTATATACCTCATCTGGCAACCAGCTGGCTAACAGAGAACACACACGAACAGCTTACATGCTCACTTTACATCCTCTGATCTGGACTGAGGTGGATAAAGTTTACTCTTCCTCGTAGGAGTCATAGAGATATTTAACCGTCAGCAGAGCACACTAGGAGTGATGGCATGTTGCATGACATTCAAACTGCGGACAGAATCAGTTACGGCCACGACTGTGTGCACTCCTCCAACATTGCATCCGCTTTGTTTCATTTCGCCCACACACTCACTACGCTATACTTCCGCGCAGGAGCAGGCTGGAGAAATGCAAACGCACAGTGAGCTCTCCAGTTGCAATTGTTTTCTCTGGTGTTGAGGAAATGCGCCTCCTTCTACATTCGTCATTCGCTAGCTTCTTTAGTGCCTCCCAGCTCATCCCGAATGCTAACTTTAGGAACTTCGCACACTTGAAGACGGCACCGTCTGTTTTTGGAACGTCTGTTTTTTGAAATGATGACTTCCCGATCGGTTCCAAATATGTTCCAAGATATTGAGTAAGGCACCGTCTGGTTAAGCACCAGAACCATTGACCCTTCAGCAGCTTTTGCAGCAACCATTTGAATGAGTAAGCAGTGCAACTTAGGACAGCCAAAAAGTTTGGGTGAATCGGGGTGTTGATAACAACACAGGAAAAATCCTGCCAGGGACTTGCTGGATTATTCAGTCACTTTGCAGCATTATACACCAAACTGTTTTGTCAGACTACATGCGATCCAGTGCACACAGTTAAAATACAACCGACCATGATTCAAGACCCAGCAAGCTCATTGTGAACCCTGTGGGTGTTTGGATCCATTAAAGTAATACCAAATCATACATGAAAACAACTTCCTTACTTCGCAGTCCATAAAAAGTTTTCCGTCAACCTTTTGAGGCTGTCAATACAACGGATCATAAAACAGTTACAGTTGCAGTCGCAGAGTAAACCTTTTGACAAATTTGACCCAATGTATGTCACTGCGGTTCACCTCAAGGACAAAACTTTATTCAAATGCATCCAACGGACAGATTAATTATGTGTATTGAGGACAATGTGAAGGCCGGAACTTGATGCTACGCTGACTGAAGAGAAACCCATTCGGTCCTTCATGTTGGTATGCGCGACGGAATTACCACCAACGGCCAATACACACTTGCACAGGATGTCTATGGCATGACAACAAGATAGGCAAAATGCTTTGTTTCTCCACCTTGGCTTCGGACATGCGTCCGCTCGATTTCGTTCTTTCACTGGTACAACCTGTGCACTTAAATCGTTTTATGTTTTAAATTGACGGAGGTCAGCAACACCAAGCTGGCCATCAACTTACAGATAGCGAAAGAAAATATCAAAGAACGTCTGAATAATGGAGGACAAACGACTGAGAAGCTAACAACTGAAAGCATATGCAAGCTACTCGACTTGTGTCTTACTACTTACTTCAAATTCAACGGAGTGTTCTACGAGCAAGTTAGAGGAGCCCCAATGGGATCCCCCATATGTGGACTCATTGCAGAGGTCGTCATGCAGAGGTTGGAAGAGGATATACTCCCAGTCTTTAGTCCGAAATTATGGGTGCGATATGTTGACGATTCTCCAATGCAACCAGCTACAGACCGCACAAGACCTACTTAACAATGCAATGGAAGGCATTCGTTTCACTATAGAAGAGGAGGTGGAAAACCGACTACCCTTTTTGGACGTGCTGGTCACCAGAACGGTAGAAGGCGAATTACAGACATCAGTTTACAGAAAAGCAACACACCGACCAAATCCTAAACTTTAACAGCAATCACCCTAAGTGTCACAAAATAAGCTGTTTCGTAGGATAGAATCGCATTGCAATACTGCAGAGGCAAAACGTAAGGAAGAAGAACATCTGTTTAGGTCTTTCATTCGTAACGGCTACCCACGCAGTTTCATCCGAAGACACCTAAACCGAAGGAGCACAACTACCACATCTGCACCAACGACGACGAAACACATCGCCTTGCCGTACATCAAAAACATATCGGAAAAGACAGCCAGACTCCTCAAACCGCACAACCTGACGACAGCTCACATACCAACTGGGACTTTGAAAAGAATATTATCTAGACCTAAAGAAAGACTGGAGGCACAAGAACACCAAAATGTCATCTACAGGATAAAATGCGGGAATTGCGACAAAGACTATGTAGGTCAAACGGGGAGAAAACTATCCACAAGAATAAAAGAGCACAAGCGTGCGTGTCGATATCATCATGTATCGTCACACATCTCAGCACACCTCGATGAGGAAGGACACAGTGTTAACTGGGACAAAACAGAAATTCTGGCGCACGGAGGGACAAGAAAAGGAAGGGAATTCCTCGAGGCATGGTTCTCTACGGAGAATTCCCTGAACCTCCGCATTGATCTCGATCCCGTGTACCCACAGCTGAGAAAGCGTGAAGCTGGACGGCGAAGTATCGAACAAACAGAGGTCACGGGACACAGATCGACGAGGCTATTTTCAAACGCTACGTCCCAACGACCTTTTCCGTGAGATTTCCCCTACGAAGCTGTACACTGAAGATGCCACTGAGGGAAGTGGTGAAACGTTTGACAATAAATTACTCAGCTGGGAGAACGAATCAAAATGTTAAGCTTAAATAGATTGTTCTTCATCCATCTTTACTGCACCGACGACGTAAATTGCCCCATCGGTCACACTGCACTGGACCATACGAGTTCTGTCCCAAAATCCAACACACGGCAATGCTCAACAACTAAATCTCACAGTTACCCTCTTAAATGCAACCATCTTTAAAAGTAGATTCTCTGGGTACTCCGGTGCCTTTTCGGCTCAGAAGATACTTTGGGTTACGTGCACTACAAAACCGTATACAGCAGTTAACCTGTACCGACCTATTCGCAATTTCTGGTTATTGACTGGGACAGCATAGAAGAGGAACTACATTTTCCATGTTCCCTGAACGTAACATTTTTATGGAGCACTTTATTTCTAGCTTTCGCGGTACTAATGTATTTTTGCATACAGCATCAGAAAGACAAATGCAAATCTAAAGATTAACAGTATGGGACACGATACATGCTTGATTTGCCTCTAATTGAGCATTTCACCAAGTTGCGCGCTGCGCCACAGTCCGTTTGATTTTCGCAAGTTACCGCGTGATTCACCCAATTAGTCTTGACTTGCTTTGCGATACATAGCAAGTGTCTCCAACTTCAGACTCCTTTCTATCCGGCTTAGTTGTTTCGTCCGCTACGATTAACATCGTAATTCCGATTTGTATTGTCATTGAAAGGAGTAAAATTTCTGGTGCCATCTAATTAACTTATAATCTGCATCCTCAACAGCCACTTGACTGCATTATCCAAGCTTTAATATCCAACTCATTTTAGCACTACTTTGCAATCAGTGCGCAGACCAAACTATTTATAAGGCCATAAGTCAGTTGGCAGCTAAGTTTGGTAAGTTCGTCGTGTGGTGAGGGGATCACGCTGTCCTCTGCACGGCAGTAACACGCGTGTCAGTGGATGGTGAGCGGCGCCATATCACACCTGGCAACCTAGTCACGTCGGTTGTTACCGTCATCCGTAATCCAGTGGTCTTAACCACATATTGGTAACAGTCGAGTTGCAGATTCGATCCCTACCAGGGTCAGATGGAGGGCGCACTGCTGACGATCCCCGAAAGGAGGAACTAGCGGTGCATTGCTTTTTCGGACGTATAATGGCTGTCTGACTGCATCTAGCTGAAAATAAGTTCTACCTATACCATTCAAATTCCCATGACTCACTTGTGAGCTCTATAAGGCGAGGTACGTGATCTCCTTGAAGGCGTTTTATGTAGCTACAGATATATTTCTCAGTTTGCATCTGCAATATTATTCCCTTCGGCGGGAGTGAATATGCCCACTGAGTTTTGCGTCCTATACATTGACGATATTGATTGTGGTCTGTTAGGTTGTTACTGATACAACTCAATATTACTCCTAAAACGCAAACAAGCAAGTCGTCGTTTAGCTGGTTTTTGAACATCAATATGCGTGTGTTAATATTAACAAGAAATACGACTCCCTTCTAGCAGAAACGTCCTGGAAAACAACAAAAGGCTGTATAGGCATGTCAACAACATTCGTAAAGTGAAGAACGGCATCGCTCCGTTTTTCACGACAGGCGGTAGAGCACAAAGCGCCGAAGAAACAGCTAATTTCCTGCGGCTACAATATGCCGCAATTTTCGAAGTCGCAGCCTCTACCTGTCCCATACTGTCATACACTCTAACGACTCCATTGTTTACACATGTAAGTTTTAACCCATCAATCGATCATAGCGATCATTTTACTCCGGGAGCCGAAAACATCCGCCCGAAGTCACTGCAGGCTGCGGCCACCAAGCGAACCGAAACACAGTCACAGTTCTTCCAAAGGTGCTTTGAAGAAACAGCAAGTCCCCAGTATGTTGAAGCGTGGCAATATCACCTAATTTCTAAAGGCAGTAGCCGTTCAGAGCCTGCAAGCTATCGCCCAGTGACTTTCCTCTCTGTGCTAGCAAAGATGATGGAAGCTGTCGTCGCCAAGGCTCTAATGGACTACCTAGAAAAACGCAACATCTTGGCACCGGAGCAGCATGGCTTCCGTCATCACCGGTCATGCACCACCAACCTACTGATAGCACGAGGTAGTTGGACCGAAGTGGCTGATGAAGGAGTCGGAGTTGACGTCACCTATCTGTACTTCTCCAAAGCCTTCGACCGCCTGAATCACCGCATCCTACTTCACAGGCTACAGAGCTGCGTAATTGGGGATCTTGTGCTTGGTTTGGTTGTCAACTTTCTTCACCAAGGGAAGCTTTAAGTGCATGTTAGGGGATCACACTCTAACCCGATTGCTGTGGAAGTTGGTGCCCCACAGGGCTCAGTGATGGGACCATGCTCATTCCTGATGTTTATCAAAGATCCGGCAAGAGTTATCTCCTCAAATATCGTGCTTTTCCCAGATGACTTCAAGATATGGGGGCGATTAGTAACAATGAAGCTCGCGATCTATTCCAACGTTACTTTGCATTTATGAATGATCAAAGTGGAACCTTATTCAGTTGAACATAGCTAAGTGCATGGTGATCTATCCGCGTCACCAGCCGGTGTGGGCTTACAAGGTTGGAGACCGCACCTTGCAGAAGGCCACTCAGCAGCGTGACCTGGGTGTACTGATACAGGAAGATCTCGGGTGTTCAAAACAAGCAGAGAAGGCGACGAGAACCGGCAATCAACACTTCGGCCTGCTTTGCAGTGCGTTCGGTCGGTTTGAACCCACAACCTTTCGCCGAATGCTTAACGCCTACTTGCGACCGCACGGGGAATATTTTAGCCAGGCGTGGCAGCTGTGGCAGAAATAGGAACTCGTTGTTCGCGAGACTTCTCAACAAAGGGCAACCAAGAACGTCAGGGGTCTCATCCACTCTATCAGTTTATACTGAATTTTTTAAGAATGTACAACATTCGATATCGCATTTTGCGGGGGATTGTAAGCGTGATATTCGATTAGGGTTCGAGTGACTCGTAAAAGACGCCCGGGTCCAGCCAGGAAAGGAAGTCGAGACGTTATCTACGGTACTGTTAAACAAAGGTGGACTTGGAGCATCCGCTGTGTGGTTGGGTTGCTACAAGCAACCTCTATTGCGACCTGGGTTCACTTGAGGTGGACCTCGGTCATTCCGATCACAAAGACCGTAGGTAAAATGGAATTATTACGGTGTAGCCAGTGTAGGGATGAGAAACATCGTAATAATTCTACTGTTAAACAAAATAAAATTCAAGTACATAATTACATACCTCAACAGTGCCCGTTTAATCCTGAAACAACCGGGTATTCTTACAGTTACACAATGAAATAGCGTCAGCGCACTTGCTACTCTACAGCAAGGCCACACAGCACAAATTCAAAGAGAGGAAGACGTGGGTATTTTTTAACCTGTCCGAACTCTTAAACCATTGGTCCGCGGCACGGCGCACAGGAAGATACAAGGTGTCATTACATTCAAATGTAATGAGATTAACGCGTCTCGGTGCTGATATGGGATCAAAGACCAACAAGGGTCTGGGTCCCTTGGGGTTAGTAGCACTTGGTGGTAGTGCACAATCTTCTCAGCGGGTTTGAGGGTAGAGCAAGTCCATGTCGAGTGGGAATTTACAAGGAGCAATACAAACATAACAAGGGCTCGTGTAGCTTTGGGAGTAGTAGCACAGGGTAGGAATTCACAATCTTTACAGGTAGACATGACTAGGAAAACAATGAATAGTACAATAGCCGGTAGGAGCAGGCGTCAGCTAAGGTTATCTGGAACAAGTCTTGATACCATGATGTGAGTTGCAAGGAAAACATGTGGCTTTGCATGGTTAATCGCAGGCGGTAGACAAATAATGGGTTATCCGGGATCTCAGCAGAAGGCGCAGATAGGGTTGTTACCTGACGAAGACCTTGACACTCAGACTGCGGTTTTCGTGGTAATTCTTTCTCCTACAGGGATCTCATAATGGTTTACCAGTTTCTGTAGAATTCAAACCACATTTGCCGCCCGCTGCTGGAATTGAACCACAATACTTACCTAAGAGGTCATCCACTAAAAATGACAATACAGTATCGTCGGCTTGAATGTCGTAGAAATTTATTTCCCTTCACGTGTGCCCACCTTGGAATGCTCTTCTTAATTATGTCCTCTCTGATCCCAATTTGGCGCTATTAAAAAATCGGCTGACAATGCTTTTTCTTTTTTGCATTTCATTTTATGGAATGTTAATCAGGGACTACAAAACATCATCAAACGGTGTCTTACCAAAATGCCTACCAATGGATTTACGGATTTTGCTTTTAATACGCGAACATATCCGCTAGTGTACATAAGTCTATGGTTAGTTCACAAAAACCCTTTTTAGTTTAACATGCAATTTAATTTTCGCAATAGTTTCCATCCCACGCGACTTGTTAAGCATTGGTTTTTTACCTGTAATACACTATTGTTTCATTGTCTCATGCTTCATTATTTGGGCCAAGTGAATGAAGTATGAGGAGAAACAGTAGAATGTTCCTTCGAATTCAGTCGAAGAATGAAAATGTAGTGTGTTAACAAGTAGCTTATTATCCTGCTAAAGCCGCGAAGTTGAACAGCACAAGTGTGGCTATTTACTCTGCCAATGCGAGCACTATGCAGCTAGCAAGCTTAGTTAGGGTGGTTACAACCTGGTGAATAATGGGAACAAATAAATAGGGTCTACAGAAGATGCACAAAACAGGATATAAACCAAGTAGTCGAAAACACATTAAGAAGTTGCTCTACATTGGGTGCCTTGGAGACCATACGTCGATTATGAAAGAGTGCTGGTTGAGGAATAAATTTACTTTCTGCAAACCTGACATGCTGGAGGGACTGGAAGGCACTTAGAAATATGCCACCCACTGTTCAAATGAAGAGTTCTAGATGGTTATGAAATGAGTAATACGTTCACATACTACGTAAGCAAAGATAAAGGGGTGCAAAGCGACAAAAATTTGGATAAGATGAAGAACTAGCTACGTATTTTGGAGTTTATGTTACCCATACCGAACGCGAGATAGAACTTATTTGACGCAATTTGCCTATGGTCTTTGAAACATGTTTGGAGAAACGAGGCAAAACAGCTAATGTGGGTTGGCTTGGGAAAATCCCGAGGGCCATTCATCTTTACTAGGTTGCACATGGTAAGGAGTGCAGTGTTCTCGGGCGCGCAACTCCCAACAACTACCTACTTCATCAATTACGGTCTCGGTGATCGATCGGACCAAGGTTCACTTCTATGGGGAGCGCGGTCCACACTGAGAATGTGCGCCGTAACCCCTTCACATTACGGGCATTTCAAAATGACTCTCCAATCGCAGGGAACTATTTCAGCTGAAGGATTGGACTGCAGATGGGACCTAGTATTTATTAAGCACCTAAAACCATAGTAGCTGTCTGACCAGTGACGTTTGTTCATATTGGTATTGCAAAACAAACCTGCTACGTGTTATGAGGAACTAAAATCGATTTAAATCAAAATTACTATGAGAAAGATCCTTGATTTTGCCGGATTCACTTTGGTGAGGACTACAAATCTGACGGTGCTCAAACTTAGCCGTTAGTTTTTCGTGTGAGCATCCCTGAGACAGTATAGTAGAGTGCCGTCTGGTGTAACTTGATGAGACCAACAGGTACGTAAACGCTCACAGCCAAACGAGGGCCAGTGTCACGTGACTGGTCGCAGGTCTTCTTAAGATTTTATCGTTTCACTATATCCGTGCTGGTGAATTGTAGTCAAATCGATGTGTACTTTGTTTAGAAACTGGTACAAGTTAATCTGTACTGCGTTGTCTGTATTACATCGAAGGAGTTGTGGCTGAATTGCAATATCGGTAATAACACATTAATTGTTATTTTTTATACTCCCCTTAAGGGCCGTTTACTGTCTGTACCCCCCAGGTGGCCGATAACAAAGTTGGTTCTGTGTCCAGAAAGACGCGAGTTATTGAAGTTGTAACTTATCCAGCATTGAGAATCACCTGACGGTCTTCGCCTAAACGGATGAGCACAGAAGTGCCACTTCTTTAATGTAGGTCTAGCCGTTACCAGACGCTGTTTTGGATGTTAAACAATCGTTCTTTAGCTCTAGTACGTGTGTTGTGATTGCGGAAAAGCAGTTCTTCCCCAGGCAATTATTATATGGCGTTAAGTTGACTGAGCTCCGAAGAGTTTTGCCTTTTCGTCTAAAAGGGTTGTTGTGTAAAATCTAGATTGTGCGCACAAACGTACCTACGGGTAAATTAATGACCTCAAGCAGCTGAGAGTACACACATGTATAAAATTTTTGGTAGTAGGCTGCAAGAAAATATGCTATTCACGTTCTCTCACCTACTTGTGAACACCCTAAAAACCTTTGAATTTCTAAATGTATTTCGTACCATTAAATTGGAAACTAACTCGTGTAGAAATGGTCTCAGGCTGGAAAAAAAGTACCGAAGAAATGACGATATGACCGTTAAATAATGATGAAGCTTTCCAATGCTTACTCTTGTGTAGGTCGTTTATTAAAAAAGGAAGGCAAGAGAATAACCAAAAGCATTTGAATTTCGTATGTCTGTGTTAGCTTTTCCGTCTGTTTACTGGAATATTTTGGTACTGGCAGATGCTGATGTCAGGGTTCTACCGATGTCCATTATACAAAAGGTAATCACTAACACTTACTACAAACGACATCATTGATGATAAGCTGAATACAGTTAGTTGTTATTAGCCAAACTAGTTAATGCAAACGAGGTAAACGCCTTTAGCGGAGCTGTGCGTTATCAAGCCCTGCCCCCAGGTTGCGGATTGGGGAACACCTTCCTTGGGAAGCTAACTACAAAGAAGTTCCGTTTGCCATTCAGTTGCGTACCTTAAGAGCATGCCTCTTAGAACTTAGGGAGTTCTGGACTGATCACTTGGTTGTCCATCAAATGCCGCAGGAGCTCGTACGGAATGGTACCAAGCCATTGTGACCGGCTATAAAATCAATGCTCAGGTACTACATTAACCAGTGAGTATCAAAAGGGTGAACAATCCTGTTGGTCACTGGCGTCTGTCTAACACGCTACCAAACACAAAAAGGCAGTGGAGCCACCTGGCTGTCAATAGTCTTCGTATCCAACGACTGGTTGGAACTTCCAGCGACATGAGTTATTCGCTCAGTTGCCTTACCGATTAGTCTTTTAGGACCCAAAGTTCCGGGTTTGGTCCCTTAAATAAACTATCTTTCTCGGCCTGCGGAACCGTGAATTCCTCTGCCCATGCAACACATGAACTTGTTTAATCCTTGACTAGCTCTAACCCTTTATACTTGTTGCCTGTGTGTTGTTTATTTAATGATGTGTAGACTATACATATATATTTATCTAAATATACCACACAGCGACATTAATTTCCCCTTGTGGATACAGCGAGCAAAGTGTCAAGCGAACCAAACGCCTCTACAATTTCTTAGTTTTAAGTGACGCAGCTAGAAAACTTGTTATAATGCTCTCAAAATTAACTCATCTCCGAAAGCCACAAGAAGAATAACGTGAATATAAGCTTTGGTTGTAATAATGAAACAAACACTACGCTTTGCCAATTTGTGGGTTTCGAGCTTTCTCGACTCAAACGTTGGCAGTCAATAAACACAATCCTGTCCACATACTTAGTAGTAGATCAGGGTCAACCATACTCATGTTTACATGAAAAGCTTTCTATAACTCCGAGTTTAAGTCTAACCATACATTTCCAACATGTTAAGCAGAAAGTGGTTGTGACAGAAATCACGTGACAACGTACACAACATTTATTCTCATTGAACTTTTAATGTTGTACATATTATAATACTATCCACATTCATGTAAAGAAAAGCACTATGTTAAAAAAAAGTCAAGTATGTTCAAATGTCGACCAACACAGTATGTAAAGTGTTCTGATCGAGCTTACCGTGGGTCGATACGGTTGCGCACAACGGTCGCACAACGTCTACAACTTTTAAATACTTCCAGCGCACTTTTGGGGTTTAGGAGAATATACTAGTTGAACTGAAGATCCTTGTAACGTTCTATCAGAGTGACAATGTTGGTATTGTATGTGGTATTGGTTCGTACAACTCTAGGGCATTCAGCCCTTTCAAAGTTTCCCTTAACCATTTCGTAGTATTTCCCATCACTGAGCGTCAGCGACCTCAAGCGCGGACACTTCATTCTGAAGCAAGGAAAATAAAGCCAGATCAGAACACATGGCTGCAGTTGTGAGTCAATCAGTTAAATCATTATATGGTAGGAAACAAATAGATCAAGATGTTGGGCATACGGTAGGAAAATACAGTCCAAAAGCACGCCACCGAGAATTCCATGAGAAAAGTGCAGATGATGATAACTGCGGATAGGTGGCTTTTAACTGAGCGAAAAATTCTGATTTAGTGCTTCATCATTAGGGGAAGTACACAAGTCCGGTGTATCAGACACAGAATTTCACTAAAATCCTATGCGGTTAGAAACTGCATCGTCCTGAACTTCTGGTTGTCAGGCTTATATTATGTCGTAGCATTTCGTTAAGTAGAGCGTAAAATGAGACTGTTGGTACCGACATATTATTATACCAAAACCGTTATTTATCATAGAAATTACTAAGATGTTGAAAGTGATGTCGAGAAATGTCAACTCAAGTAGAACGACGCAAGGCGATGTGGTTTATCCACTAGGTCCTAGCGCTACGCAAAGCGGAATGCTGTAATCGGCAACGCATGAATGATCAGCTGAACAAGAAAATGTGAAACTGCTTCGTGATTAGGCATTTTATTTATAAATATCGGCGATTAAACGCTCGCTACAATCAACCGCAATCCAAGGCCGGTTTAGCTCTCACTTGCAGCCCAAAGGTAACAATGATTGAACAGAGATTCTGCACAGCATTTGGAGTTTGGCGCTAAAGGTACTTATATTAGAAAAAATGAGCAAGATTAGTCAAAATGGCTATTGATTCTCAGCTGAGCTGTATGCATGTGTACCATTTGTACGAATGGATTGTGACACCCAATCTCAGTTTAGACGGTAGTTTACACTAGCAGGTAATAGGGAGGCATGCAAAGCGCTAATAATGACCTCCGGTTGTCAAGAACCGATGTAATATCTGACAACAGTAAACTAAATAGTTTAAAACAACTTTACTGCTTGTAAATATCAATGTGAGGAACAGCTTGAACGAAAAACGATTGATACAAAAGGGGACTTCAGGGCCAAACGGATAGTACATTACATATACTTGGAGATAGTGCCTCGTGAAAACTGTCGGGAGTTGTTACGAGCCCCTCAGTAAATAACTGTCGAATGTTGGCTGGTTTATCAATCTATTTAATAATGAATTGCATAATCAAGGTAAATATTACGTCCACATTACACCCGGAAACACGACGACGAGTTAACTCAGTGCAATGTCCAGATGACAGTGATTATGGGACAAATTCATTCAGTCGTATATTGGGTCCGTAAGGTAGTACGGTGCCTAACACGTGCCGATTTGTGGCAGAGAATACAAGTAAGAGGCAAAACGTTCACCGTCGAAAAACAAGTACGCAAGTGTCAGAAATTAAGGCGAAAGAAATGTTTATCTCATGTGGGGCCTTACGGTTAGTGGGACAAAACATAACAATGATAAAAGCCCTTTTTCACAATGTGTGAGACATTCGAAGGGTTTAAAATTCATTAATGTGAAACGATCGATAAATAGGGGGAAAATCTTACCATCCTAAAGGTCTCCATAGACTACTTGCATCCGCGATTAACTCGGGTTTTCTAAGCCGTAATAAGAAGGATTGAACAACTACCAGTTTGTTTCACGCTAGATCTACCTATTGCTAGTATTGGGGCCATTGATGCATCCATTATGCACACAAGGTGCAACGTAGGCTTGGATGACCAATATTAAGACATACGCCCATCGGGACCTATTTTCTTATGATTCCGTAAAAGTTATATCACTACAACTATCAGTAGGTTAAGTACCGCATGCTTTTAAATGCTTCAGACATAACTGCACATTTTCACTTGTTTTGGTGCTTTTGTTAAACTAATCTAGTGATCAAGCTAACAAGCTGATTGCGCGTGCTTTCCCATGCGAAGATAAGTGAACAGATGATATAACACAATGCTGATGGCAAATCGGCATTAGCAAGTTTTAGGCGGATCAAAAATAGCCAGTTTCCAATCCATCGGTTACTGCGTTTGTTGCAACCATAACACCTCGTGGAACGCAAGAAATGTGTCTACCACGTATGCAAACCTGATTGCATACATATATACATACGGATGGATGCAATATATTACAAATCCCACCACGAAGAATAACATATATCTCTGATATTTACCATTGGTCTGATACCAGATTCCACCGATATTCTGAAACACTTTCCTGGTAGTGACCACGGATTGGTCTCCGGACTTCCAATAACGACTGCCACCAATTCACAAATGCTCTCAAGCCACTGTGAATCAGCTTATTGGGACACGTTTGCTAATTTAACCAGTCCTCTTCAGTGGGACGGTTTGTTCCTCAGCAACCGCCCGAAATCTGCAGCGGGTGCTCTATATAACAACGTCAATCTCTGTCTTAACACACTGGTTGCTATCAAACATATGCGCTTTCCTTCATGTTGCGAAAAGCCCGTTTCACGAAAAACAGTTGTTAAGCTCAAAAAACTACCTACGGCACACTGCAAGGCAAATAGATTCTCATTCATGATTTAACACCCTAATTTGACCACATCGCAGAAGCTGGATGATCACACAAAACAAATTGCTAGTGAAAGATTGGCCCTCGACAGTTGCTTAAACAACTGTGGATTGATAAGTCTTTTAAATAAGAGAACTACTAACCACATCCAAAGCTAATCTCGCCCGTAGCAAGAGCTGGCTGCAAGACAACAGACCCTGATCAAACTAGCGCCATGCTTATGTAATATTTCTGCACCACCTCCAAAGTGGATAGTAAACTCATATGCATATTCTTGCCCCTGGTGAAGGTCGATCAGTGCAGCTGCATCAGATTTGAGTTCCACGATATACACAAACTTCTCAGTTGCAATAAGTACCATATTTCGATGACTCAGAGCATATTCTCTTGTAGTTGTTAAATTAGACTGGATGACATCCCATGCCATTACTGAGCATGTCCAATCTATACATAACCACCGGCACGGTACCAGCGAAGTGGACAGAGCCCATAGTTTTTCCACAACAGAAAACAAGAGCCATGTACGGGATTAGAAAAATCGTTCAATAAACGCAACATCTATTTTAGCAAAATGTGTGGAGTGCGATATTAAAGCTAAAATCGTCGAATTCATAATACCAAGTAAACGAACAAACAAATCAACATGGCTTCTTAAATAATCAGTCTTACATTAGGGGTTACCTAAAACCACCTAGCTGCTTCGCATGATCTTGTAATGTCGCCATCGCTAATTTATCTCGAAATGCACACGGCTTTTGATCGCGTGTTTCATGAAAAGCTAATTGCTAAAAGGATGTCCTACAGGATCGGCGAACTCCAGCTTCCTCGAACCGAACGCACGTGGTACGAATTCAAGAACACAAATCTGAGTCTTTACCTGTTACCACTGGTGTGATAAAAGTGTTTTTGGGCCGCTGCTACTCTTGGTAAACCTTAAAGATATCTTTAAAGTAGTAAAATTTTAGTACGCCATAATTGTTTGCCGATGGCATTAAAATCGTTTTTTCCTTTTGTCCTGATGCCTACAGTGATGCTGTAAATATGATCCAACGCGACCGCAATGCGGTTGAAATCTAGTGTTCAAAGTGGGAAATGTCTCTTTCTACTGACCTATGCGGTGCAATGTCCCACATGTGCGATTTGTCTCATAGTGGCCTGACTCTTGATGACAAACAACTTAATCACTGCCCTATGGTTAGGGATCTAGGATTGGGATATTCACGCTCACGGCTTCCGTGAACACATGGGATATGCCACCGCGAGAGTAAGCGAGCAAATTGGATTGGTATTCAGGACGCTATCCCTACAGGAATAAATGCTACATTCATATATAACATTTGTTCGACTCACGTTGAAATATTGTTCAACGTGTATAGCAGCTCAAAAAAGTGTTGTCGCATTGCACTGGGCAAGCGTAGAGTGAACTCACAAAACGCCTCCTCGTTGCTTTTTCAAAACTAAAATATTCTATAAGATGTGTTAACTTCAAAGTTGATCCGCTCGGACTACAGCGCATAAAAACCTAGTTACAGTATTCCATATCTTGCACAAAAAAATACATGCTTCCAACTCCGATGTAAAATTACTGCAATCAGCAGTCTACAACACACGAAACAAACAGAACCCAGTGGCGGATATAAGTCCAGGACCAGCAGGTCTGCCAATTTGTTCCTCAGCAATTACGCCAGAATC
Source organism: Dicrocoelium dendriticum (assembly GCA_944474145.2). Taxonomy (NCBI): domain Eukaryota; kingdom Metazoa; phylum Platyhelminthes; class Trematoda; order Plagiorchiida; family Dicrocoeliidae; genus Dicrocoelium; species Dicrocoelium dendriticum. The sequence continues at coordinate 112,156,681 of OX104065.1, forward strand.
TGAAGCAACCCACCACCCAGAGTAATTGCCTGCATATTGAACACGAATTTTGAAAAAGCATCAGCAACTTTCTTTTCTGTACTCGTTATCGAACTGTCTGATTGCTTTCTAACAACTTGCCGCGCATACGAGTAGGGTGTGGGTTTCAGTTGACGAATTTAATATCTCAATCTCATATTCTCTTCTGTGTTTCAGATGTTTTATATGTGAGAGAAAGGTTAAAGGCAAGTGAACCTCATTTCAATTCAGTCATTCATTTATTATGCCTTCGCTGTCTTTCCAATCCTCAGTAGTTGATCTAATATTTAATTTTCCTGATCCACCTTGACTGACCTTATAGGAAACTGCGTAACTACCCTACCATGCCAACAGACGCTTGTCTGACATCGTCGAGAATAAATGTTTATTGATGTATTTAACCACTTACTTATGAGTCGTCAGATGAAGAAAGCATTTATGTTTTGGTGTAATCTTGCAAAAGAAAAGCAGAAAAGGTTACACCTCAATTGTTAATTATAGGAAATACCCAATGTGATCCTTACAGTAAATGTGATCACTTTGACTTGTAGGGGAAAGAACTTGAAATCGGAGTCAGACGTCTCCCGCTTCTGTCTCCGTGGACTGATGCGTGTATCAAACTGCGAATCTACTCTGGTAGTCTTAACAATAGTAAATTAAGACTTCAGCGTAACAGCTTCCTGGTCAGCTTTCTCCAAATGCCTGGGAAAACATTAGATTGCACTCTTAGCCTGTTGGGCCATATCGTTAGTGCACATTCATCGGATCCACAAGGATCCGGATCCATTACCAACAGTGGTGTGCATAGCGAGTCAGCAGCTTATGCCATTGGGCCATACGGGACAGAGTCAGGACGCCATGATTTACAAGCTAACTGCGATATGGCTCTCCTTATCCTGCACTACAATGCAGTTTACAAACGTTGCAATGGACAGGGTTGGCCCCGAAAGACACCACGTCCACTGACAGTAGCTATGTACAACCTAACATCTGAAAACTGTTAAGGTGGATATTTCGATGCACACTTGAGTAGATTTTTAATGTAATTAGTTGGTAGGTGCAACCTCTAAAAATCAGGCATCCATAATACTCATTAGTTTGAATCACCTGAGAAAAGTGTACAAGCCCCAGTTTCAGAGGAATAAATTCTCATTCACCGCTAACCAGTTGCAATGGCGATAAGTATTCATGTCGGAAGAACAAAAGGCTACGAACAACAGAAATGTTAACGGGTGCCGGATACGCTAACCTGATTCGATCGATAAACTTTCGGCTTTTGTCGGAAAAACGAATGGTCTCTGGATCCCATTGTATTTCCAGTGCAGTCAAATTTGGACAATGTGCCGCGAAACCTTCCAAGATCTTATCAATATGTACACGGGTGTTGTACTTGAAGAACCATCCGTGAGCTGCACCGAGTACACATATACTGAAAAGCAAAAATAATGAAGATTGTTATCAGTCTGGATTTTAACTGCACTGTTCGGCATTAAAGGAAGAATGCAAATAAAACGTTATCATCAAATATCGTTATCAAATATTAAATATATAAATGATTTATTCTCAACAGTGCGAGACACGCCTTCAAAGGCACGATCGTGGTAATACATTTGTGTAACATCGTTAACGGTACAGAAATGTTCAAGTTAACAAGTATATACTGGATATATATGTGTATTTATGTGCGTGCATGTGGAAGTCACCATGTTAAGTAAATTTCTCATTATTACTGTGAGTTTGTGGGTTGGTTCGGTGAATTCGCCAACATAGTAAGGGCTCCGATGAAATCTTTAAAGTGGTTGACTTTAGGGAAATGGGTAAGATTATCTAGTAAGGCAGGTGGCGGTGACTTTATCAGTGGCGTGTCATATACACCACGTCACATGGTTGTTCAGCAGATATTTGTGGCTTTTTAAAGGGAGAGCGCTTGTCGGGCGGTAACCCACCACATCCTGGAACACTGCCGCCGAACTATTAGCTGGACCGGGATTAACCCCAACCATCCAGCTGGCCCTACGCGAAGGTAGCCATTTCGAAATGTATGTTCCTGTCTTGGGGTATGCATAGCTTAATTTCCTTCAATTGTGCGTGCTTAGAAATACACTTTATCTTTTACGTGGGTGCACATGTATGCTTTTGAGGATGACTCGCCGACCATTAAACATAGGCTTAGTGTCCGCACCTGTCATACAGCAATATCAATAATCCCATATATATTGTAAAGTTATATCAGATCTCTTTTGTCTAGATATATTTTTGCTGCTACCCCTGTGCTTAATTAGACCATATACCACATCATATTAATGTGAGACATTCAAAGTGCGTAAGCTTTCCGATGCTAAAATGATTGTCTGAAAAAGTTTCAGTTTGTAGGATGTATCCAACTTTCTTTCAGTATGAAATATTTTCATAGTTATTCGTCAAACAGGTTATGCTAACCGGATAGACTTCAAGTTTGGTATGACTGTAGTCCAGAAGTATTCTGCAAGCGTTGGTTTACCATGTAGCATCAGACCATGCAGATTGTTTCCATGGGTTTTCAAGAAAGTTGTCACAGACTGCTCTCCAAGCGAGGGTGTATAGCTCAGGTCGATGGCCCTCAGGTTACGTAACTTTCCGCTTTCACAAAGATAATTCAAATGCTGCGACAATGGAAATGGGAAACTTTCACATGGATTATTTAATTACGGAGTTACAATTTTGGACAGTGCATATCAACTGCAATGGGCTGGATCACAAATTGTAAATCTACCAGTGCATCTATGAATCCTACTAAAGGATAATTTTTATTTCACATCTCCGAAACGGTATTAAAGCTGGAATGTCTACTGAAATAACAGGCTAAAGAACAGGTGACGTAATAAGTGTTATTGGCTGGAGAAACAGTGCCTATAGAAACAACCATATTAGAGAAGCAAAATCGTCTCGAATAAAATGAAAGTGTTTAGCATAACTACAATTCAGTTTAATGTCTAGCTACCATGCATGATGCAAGTTTAGGCCTGCTTACTTCATACTGCATGCTTTGGACTTGTCATAAAGCTGTTAGCTTCTGCTCTGGTCATCAGCCCAAGACGAAGTAAGTTGTAATGAACCCAGTTCTTATTTTTTAGGCGGTTACTCACGGTAAAAACTGAGAACAAAACAATTTGTTTGGGCCATAGGGATGGCAATTTATCCCTCTGTGTGGAATATACTTGGAACCGACTGGGATCTCATGATTTCAGAAGGTTTTGAATACAAAGCGATTTTTGAATGATTTGATTATGGCAACATTTCGCCCTTGAAGTAAGTGCTTCTTCAGGCCTGAAGAAGCTCATGAGTCAAGAGCGAAATGTTGCCATAAGCGACTCCTACAAAAAGCGATTTGTATTCAAAGCCGTCTGATATCTTTCCCTTTGCTATATATAAAGTGAAGATAACAAATGAATCCTGTGTATGTGTGAAGAACCTATTATTTTTCAATTGAAGTCAAATTACACTTCGACGGATTAATATGAACCTGCAGTTGGTTCATTTAAAAAATAAATATTTGGTTTAGCGTTTAGCCACAAAGGTGGAGTGATCTAGCGGAAATGATTATCATATGATGTTAGGTGCTCAGGTCGAAATGTACAGAGATTTACTCCCGTCTGGTTCAGCCCACTCTAGAGACTGGTAACTTCTCATAACATCGTCTGCTCTAAGAGTTGGTGCAGGTTTGGAAACAATCGTTTAGTGTATTAGTTGGGCGACGTATCATTGTTGATACAAAAATTTAGACAGGTTAGGTAAATCAATATACAATTGGAGCAGCAATCGTAGTGAGCTAGGATGATAATTGCAATGGTGGTGTACTAATTTACCTGGCCTGACCAAACGTTTGTGTCAAAAGCCAAACCTTGTCCAACAAATTCGGCAATTAATTATTTCTAAACCTGTGAACTCGACTTTTTGATCAGATCCGTGTATCTTGCAAGATCGTCTTACTTGTGCTAAGCCATGTTGTGCGCCACTACTCGACTTCAGGTTTACCTGAGAAGAACAAATACACACTTCCTTATAACCAAATCTTAATGAATGGTCGCTGATATTAAATTCGTCCATTCCAGCCTTTTTACAAGGGTTCAATAATCTGTCCGACAGACAAGTATGCAAGTTCATATCCCTTATCCACATTAGTCTCCCTATTAGTATGTATTCATGCGCTGCTCAGGCAATCTGCTATACCTTCCAACCTTGAAGCTGAGTGCAAGTAATATGCCTAATACCAAAACTATATGGACAGGTCTTCTATTATGAGCAGTTTGTGGAATGTCAAAGAGCAATGGGATATGCTAACTCGCTGCGCGGTTTATTTATATAGTATAAAGAACGAAACTAACTGGAAGTCCCATCTTGTGCTGATCCAGTCAAATATGAGTTAGTCGTTCAAAGTTACTACTTCGTCCACGCGGCTACCCGTTTGAGATCCGGCACCTGTCAAATGAACATTCTTCCGCAGTTACCTACTAATTATTCAAGTGGTGGCTAACTGTTTTCCAAAATCATCAGTGGCCATCGGGGACGAATGCCACATATACCATCAAACTGCCCTCTACTCTGTCGCCATTTACCTTAGTCAACAATTTGTTGAATCCATTATTGGCAAATCCCTTAATTACCGGTTGTTCAACGCCCATAGTTAGTATATAAATATTAATCGCCGAATAAATTGATATGACGTCCTTACGTCAGTTCCGCACTACCATACATTAAATCCAAAGATGAAGTTTAAAAATAACATAAACCTGTAGTTGTGGGGATGTACTGGGGAAAAGTGGGGGAAATGAATTGTAAGTGCACATTACCTTATCGTTAAAAAAATCACTATGTCCCACTGCGAAGTAGGTAAAGTATGGAATTCGTGAAATAATATATTCCAAACACTCCGTCGATAATTCTGTGGATGTTAGGTCAAGTTCACAAATTTTTGAATTTTCCCATTGAGCGGCCATCATATACTCATCTCTCAAACCTGTATGGGGAGGAAAATTGAAGTTAGTGGAACCTGTGAACAACCTGTGTATATAGGACAAATATTCCAATAAAGGTACTTTGCATGAATCATGTTAGTTAGAAATGGATTTATTCCATGCCTTTCATTTTGGCAGGCAGGCAAGTACAACGAAACAACTGTACACTAAATAAATAGTAGTTTATTGGACGCTGGACAATAATACCGCAAAAAGCACATTATATGATCTTTGCAATCACCTGAATATGCTAATGATGTAGTGGGCTTCGTTGAAGTAGGATTAGTAGGTGGTATTTTTGTGTGAGGGGTTAGTGCCTACGTGTGTATTTTAACATAAATCGCCAAAAGTTCTCGTGCTGTAAACCTTTAAGAATTGACGAACCTTAGGTATCAATATAAGTTAGATAGTATTGGATGCGAGTCTAATCATGTCATTAAAAAAATTATTTTGCTTGAGTATTCTTTTACTTCAGGATACTCAATGTTGATGATAGCTGAAGCAAAACTTTTACGATAAAGGTGATCATTTGGCTTTAAAACACTGAAAATCAACTCCACTTTGAAATCTTGTTCTGTGTCACAGAACAAAGTCGCAAAAGCGACCACTGAGATGTATTTAACCGGACTACATGCCGCACGACCACTTCAACTATGCACAAATACTTGCTACATATAAAGATGTTGAACGAGGTGTGTCTTTTACATAATAAACTAAGCACAGATTAGAACGGTTGTTCCTGAAGTCAAAGCCTTGTGGTGCATTAATTTTGTCACATGGCTCTAAACAGAAGCAGTGCACCGAATTAGCGTCAATTTCCCAAAGTAGTGTAGATCTGCGATAGAATACTAAGCTCTACGTTCTTGGGAAAGTTCTAAGTTTTTAACATGCAAGCTCAAATACTATCATGAATCCCAAAATATCTTCCTAACTGTATATAACCATCCCCGTTCAAGTACACAAAACGAATGCTTAGGTCAACACCAGGTATCCTTTTCTAATATACAGCTGTGGTGTCATTACTGTTACTAATGTTAGTAACGTGTACCATTGCATAATTCTGACCACATTACTTTTGTCTTTACCATTGACTTGATCGAGGTAGAAGGGCCAACTTATCACGCACGATGTTGCGCCATGCAGGGCGACAAACAACGTCAAATTTTTATCCTGCCTTCCATGCACAATCAGGCCTAAAACGTTAAAAGTCTACAGCGAACGTTATCGGCGTCTCTTGAGATATCTCATAATGTTGGGTCAGATCCTACGAAACCACAACCTCACTTACCACAATATTTTGAAATTCAGCCAAAGCATATCTCTAAGATGTTATCAGTCTAATTTGGATGCGCAGTACAGCCACTAGAATGTAGATGGAAGATATTTTCCCTCCGAGTATCACAGCTCTGGAACTCAAACCCAGTGTATATCTAGAAAAGTGGTCAGTTTCATAATTCTTTTAAAAAGCAGACAGGATTGCTCACAAGTGCTAATTCAAATGTCTTGGTTAGCGTTGTAGCTCAAGCATTCCCACACCGAGACTGTTTTATAACTTTCAACCTTACCATCAAACTAGGCTTATCAAGCATTTGTGTTCATGTCCGTTCTAAACCAAAGCTCCATTGTTTCATTGCCCAGCCATATAACGCACTTGATAAATATGACGAACTTGAAACCTAATTGGATCAACCCACATCCATTTTACTAGGAACACGAACGGTGACAGCCTTGCAAACTGCATAGAGCCATGAGCGAACGACACATGGACAATGGTTGAATGGGCTAGTCCACTGATAACGGTGGCTCACTGCTTAGTGTTGTTTTTCTTTTTCTATTAATAACTTCTATCTGAGCATCTGACGGAACATCCCAATCTTCGGCTTACATACCCGGTATTCCTTTACCCAATGTCAACTAACCCTATTCTCTGAGATATTTGTAACCTGCCTGTCACACAAAGTCGAGCCACGCCATACCTCAGGGGGCCTGTGAGTCACAATAATTTGATGCCGTTATTCAACTCCTGATAGTATATAAAGCCAGTCTTGAGAAGCCATTGCTTCGGTTACAGTTGGAGCCGATGGGCGTGCACTAACGTCGAGTTTTGACAGGACAAAACGGCTGTCTAGTACATTCATGAACAACTGAGAGCGTTCTGATTTCGAAGCCATTGCATAGAATCCGCATTACGGTACATATTTTCTACTAAGCACTATCCAGCAGTGAGTTGAATGCTTACTGAACTTAATTAATTGCTAATAATCTAACCAAAACAGAATTCGGAAGGTTAGCAGCAGTGTAAGTCAAGAACACAACTTATTATGCTTCAGCTAATTCATCATCTTCACTGTCTGCCTGGTGTTTAGTTACGAAGAAAGAGGGGGTGCTCTTTGTTCCGAAGGCACAGCCTAATATAACGATCCAGCAAGTTAAACTTGTTATGGAAGACAAAGTTAATCGAATGTAACTATACCGAACAAACATTTAATGCTACCTAAACTAAAAAAATGCTTACCACAATGTTCGAGTAGCAGCGTTTTTACCTTTGTACAATTTGCGATTAGCAAAGCAAACGAAGAACCTTTGACATTTAGACAGAAGTTGAGCGCCACGCATTCCAAATGAATACAGTTGGTAGCCAAAAGTTCCACATGGCTGTCCTCGATAAAGTTGATACCATATAGGTTGATAACGCGCAAATTTGGTGTGTGGGCCTTTATTTTACTGATATTGATAACCTACGCATGAAATGGATAGAAAAGAAACATTTACGGATGTTGTTAGAACGTGGTGCACAAGCACTGACCACTACCCTTTAATACTGTCTGATGAAACACGACTAATTCCAGCTAAGTCTTCGGTACACCAAAGTAATTTTAGCATATTAGAACAATCTTAGTTATGCAGAGGATTATATAAAACTGCGCTAGCTCACGATAATTGTGTCAAATGCGGTGCGTCATATGCACCATTTGATTAATGTGCACGAAGCAAAATTAAAATAAAAAGGAATTATAGTAAACTTACGAACGAAAATTGAATGTTTTCCGACCAAAAACGCTGCACATCGCGACGCATTTGTATCTTATTTGATCTCCTTAGGTGACAATAACAGGGCTTGATCCCACTTCATTAGAAACAACTTCCATCCCTTGGGCTACCGGGTCAGCACAAGCAATATTCGACACACTGAGTGACTTGCCAATTGACTTGATTATTTTAGACATGAGCTATCGAAGCAATGTCTGGTTTGGATAAAATTAATAGAAAAACAACTAGATATTCCATTCCAGACATATCGGCATTGACTTAGTGAAATTCTTAGACGAAAAATCTCTGTCCTCTTGTATCATGCTTCATGAATATTTCACTGTCGTACGAGGTCTTTGGACTCAGGTATGATATACACGAGTGATTGAACAACAACGCTACCGCATGTGATAAACCGTAGTTGACTAATGCAATTGGCTAAGGAGCTTAACAATTTGTTAGACCTTTTCACTTTGGCAAAGTGCTTCGCAGTTTTTCGGTGAAACGAGACATTTCGATAAAAGTATACCATGTGCGCAGTGATCAGTTAATTCTAGCTTGGAACGAGTTTGGTGCGCGGTGGTTATCTGCTTTAGTAAAGAACACCGAAATCGTTTCGGACGCCAATTCTTGTTGGAAGGTCCTTTCAGATCCTCAGCAGTGAGAAAACCCAACCCTGAGGATGAATGGACGGATGCTTGGCAACGCTTCGCAACACGAGTTGCAGTTAGTAGCGTTTCAGCAACCATGAGTTCAAGTAGCTTTACATGCTTGCCAGCTGGTTTCTAGAATCATCGTGGCTTGTGTTACTGCTATGCGTTGAAAAAGTAACCCCGTTCGGAGATTCAGTACCAAAACCATGTCGGGAATCCGGAGGCCAAATAAAATGGACTGCGTGCGATATTTGCTTATTGTATTGACTCAGTGCATACACACATTGTGCGCTTAGACCGAAATCTAAGAATGTACAGCACTCGACATTGGCTTTTGCGGGAGGATCTCGTAATGTTTTACCAAATTCTGAAGAACCCAAAGCAAATTTGCCGTCCGCTGCTGGAATTGAACCACAACACTAACCTAAGTGGTTATCCTCTGAAACTGAAAATTCAGTATAGCCGGCTTGAATGCCGTAGAAATTTCTTTTCCCTCCGCGTGTGCCAGCCTTGGAACGCCCTACTTAATTATGTCGTCTCTGCCCCCAATCTGGAGATATGTAAAAAAAGTGTTGACGATGCATCGTCTCACTTACATTTCATTTTATGACTTGCCAGCCAGTGGCTACAAAACGCAATCAAACGGTGCCTTGCCAAACGCCTAACCAATGGATTTGTTGGTTATACGTTTAATACGCGAACATCTCCGCTATTCTACATAAATCTATGGTGACTCCACCACAACGCTTTTCACTTTATCATGCAATTGATTTTCGCAATAATTTCCATCCCACGGGACTTGTTACGCAATGCGTTTTTACCCGCAATAAACCATTGTTCCATTGTTCCATTATTGTACCTATATTATACCTACATTTTGCACCTACTCAAAATGGAACTGTTGGCCATAAGCTCCGTAGTTCCAACTCTTGTAAAGGTACCTGCATTAAATTTTAAAATGTAACATTTTGAAAGATGAAATTTGGCAGCGGTCTCCATCGTAGTACCTTTATGTCTACCTTAATATCAAAGTACAAATAAGATAACACAAACGTTATTTAGGACAACATCTAAAAACTGGCCTATTGCGGCGTTCAAGGTGCATGAATGACAAAAATGTAAATTGATGTAAGCGTTTTCTCGTCTACAGGTTCAAAGCAATTTATGACTGCATTCAAGCTACATATCTTACCGACACAACCAGTCTAAACATTACATTTGGTTGCCAATCTTACTTAGATGCAAGCTGCACAACACTGAAGTGCATTTACCGTCAGATCTCTGTGTATTTCAGCCATAGATTATCGCACCAAATGCTACCGTGGACGAAATGGCAAAAGTTTACAGCGGAATATCGCCTACATTAAGTCACAAAAATCGGAGACACACGGCCGACTGATAGCTGTTTTTGACATGCGCTGGGTGAACATTGATACTTATGGGTCCACTATTAATTTCATTCTTAGCAATATGGGTGTTGGTTGTTAAATATTGTGAGGTGACTTTCCCCGATGATTTGGGAAGACTAACTTGGCTGGTTACCTCTCAGGCATATCATTCTTTTGGAATATCATTGCGGAAACACCTGCAATATTGGTGTTTAATTCTTGACTTCATAACCAGGATATCCATGAAAGAAAACAGGATAACTTTGTGATGCATTTTTTAACCTTTCCTCTTCCCTAACAAATTGGGAACAAATCGGTGATGACTATGAACCGGTTCATCGGATGAATTAGCAAAAAATGGGACATAGTCTAAATCAGAAATTGGGTCAATAATAAAGGCATACGATTAGGATTCACAAATAAAATACCACATTAGGCTGTGACAACGCCGCTGAATAGCGACAGTGAATGTGTCTTACCAAGAGAACAACTGTACGAGCCAAAGGTACGTTTTTCTATGGGATTCAAAGAAATCCCTAAACTAGTGGGTTTCCATTAGCACAACGTGATTGTTGTGAAACCGGTAAGAAGGTTAATTAGACATCATTTGAAGGATGTTTGTGAGTAACGTAATTAGACATAAGTTTAGCAAAGTCCAATAATGCATTGATGTCCTTTAGCGGTGAAGAAAAGAAACTTTTTAACGCTTTAATTTACATTAGACACCCATGCTCTTTTAACTAAGGCTAAGCTCCTGTCTGGGCTACTTAACTTCTTTCATATGTACAGGCAAAGTTTTCCTCTAATTTATGTATACGAATAAGTTATTTTGCAAACAAGTTCTCCTACAAAATCTTTAGTAGCTACAACAAAACATGTGGTATTACCTCGTATATCTCCTCTTCTTCCTCTGTCGCTTGCTCAAACGTGCCTAGCAAACGGCAAAAGAAAATTTTGACCAGTTGATGCGTAGATGTGACAGAAAAGCAGCAAAATACGCGAATGTTGGCTTTGCTTACAAAAACTCTACGAAACTGCTTGTACGCTAACAATAGTTCATAGCTTTCACCAGGAAACACTCGGTAATAACATCATGCTTTGATGCCCCATAGTGGGTAAAGAAGAAGCTTTGAGAACATACCATCTGGACCCAAAGAGTAGTGAAATCCAGTCGTAGAAATATAACCCATTAAAAGTGCAGTGGGCTGGAAACAGGTGGAAATTGTTGGATGAGTACTTCTTGTTTTCGGGGCTCGCCAGTTGTGGCTGCTCGCTCTGACCACTAAGTGGGACGAAACTGTGGCTTGGCTTTGCAAGCGGATTTTGAGTCTCCCGGCTACAGCCGGTAACCACAGGTTACGTTGGTAAACAAATAGTTTTAATTTAACATAAACTGCTCATTATGTACTAATAGAAGCCCCTCACCAGTCTCCTGAGAATTTGAAAGTGCCCAGGATGCATGTATTGCCATAGGTTTGTTGGTGGTTTGTTCGCTGGGAAGCCGGTGCACAAGCGACTAACCTGTCTTCTATACCGCAGTAATAAATAAATAAATAAACTTTTTATTCTCGGCAAGGCCAGCCAAACATTTACAGGCATGCTCATGTTATGATAACAAAGTGTGAATAAAAATGTACAAAAATACAACATATTTGCCATAACAGTGAATGTGCGCATGATTGTGTATGTAACTGCGCATAGGTGTAGCTTTCTAGCTTGTGTGTGTAATACAGCTATCATATTCACTTGGTCCACTGACAAGAGCCAGAAGCTCATAACTGTTGAAATTGGGTCACCTATCTGAGAGCTGATTGCGCACAAGGAGAGCACCCTAATGCCCTATTCTTTTCCGGATATCAACGGATCTTTGACTCGGTCTAGTTGTGAGGTATTAGGTCAGAGAAACGCGTTTCCACATGCAGGAATGTAAGGAAATACATTTGTTATGAAACATGCCCTGCGTACCTTGTATCCCTGGTTTAATTCTAGCTGTTACAGTTACCATACAAGAAAGCTAGATGTTTTATTGCAAAAGTTGTGGGCCTAAATGTTCCCTTTAGTCCACAAAATTGTGCTACTGGTGAATTTTCAGTGAAAAGTTTTCCTTTCTGCTAAGTGTACGACGGCCATTACGTTGTATATTGCTACTAATGAAAAATACATAAATATACGTGCGTCTTTGTGCGGTAGCAAAAGAAAAACTAAAAGTGTTTTCATTTGCTTATATAGCCATATTACAAGAAAAAAGTAGCATACCATCCGATATATTTACAAAAATCCGCTTAGCTAATCATTTAATAACTTCAGTATTCCTGTTTTATTTGGCAGCGATTAACAGCATGCACCAAATGGTAAAGAATTTTCGAACACACGATACTTTGTACTTACCGATTAGATGTAGAATTTCAACAGACGATAAGTAGGAGTATATCTTCCTCATAAGCCCTTCCATAAAAATAACGTCGCTGAGGCATATGCACAAATAGTGCAAGGAGGACGGGAAAGCCACTAATTCATTAAAATCGTGTAGCTGCATGGCGTTGCTGAAGTCCAGAGTTAGAGACCGAAGCGCTGGACATCGGTTCCCAAGCTCTTCCAAAACAGGAACCGTGATTAAATCACTAGAGAGGGAAATGGTGCGTAATCCTGCGGCTGACCGATGGTGAATCAGATACAGTAAGTCGTCCACCGATCTCACCTGTTTTTGTTAAAAATAAAAAAGAAAGGCAACTACGGATCGTTAACTATGACAATGCGGCAAAGCGTAAATAAATGACTACCTATCCTGCAACTAAAAACAACCTTTTATGCGTCACCAAGTTTAAGTAATGTGTCAGTAAAGTTCCAGGACTTACGTAATAAAATAATTATTTCAAATCTAATCTTCACACATTTTAAGTAATCTCCTTAGAGTCTAATGTGATTTCTTCTCCTTCTTTGCCACACTTACTGGCACAATTGGAAGAATTCCTTCAGGATCCTCTGCAGTTCCACCCTCACAGCCTTTTTGACGTCATCTACCACTTCCAAACTGGTTCCTTTGACGAGTTGAATCTGGACAAGGGGAGTATCATAAAGAGTACGGCCGGGTGAGTAGAGAGGTTGTTGCAGCATGGTGATGTTATTCTCGGCAAGGAACTGTCTTTTGCTCACGGCACTGTAAGAGGGCGCATTGTAATGGTGAAGCAACCACCAGATGTCCAACCATAACGCTGGCCACTTCGCGCGCACTGAACGAAGCAAGTGCCGTAGTGTCTGTTTGTGAACATGTTGCTTGATTGTCTAGCCCAGTGACAAGAACTCTCAATGGACGACCTCCCATACAGAATGGTATGATCAGCATGACTTTGACTTCTGCCGTCGTCGGAGGGCATTAAACTCTTCCAATGAAGGCCATAGCGCTTGGTTCTACTCGAATCTGCATGACCCATCACCGGTGATGTCTCTCGCTTTCAAGTCTGGTTCCTTTTCAAGATGAACGAGGGTGTCCTGACACAAGCGAGTCTATCCTCATGATCATCGTACAAACTTTACGACACAATCTATGCGCAAACTATTGCATGTCCAGATATTTTGTGGGATCTTCCAGACGCTACCCAGATCAATGAACAGTTAAACATCATCGTAGAACATGCAGCAGACAATCGCTTCGCACCATGAACTTGGCGCACTGAGCGTGGACTTCAGCCCTGGTCGTTGAGGACCTACCACTCATGCGTTCATATCCTTTGTCCTCGTGATTTTCAGTAAACTTGCTGCACCACTCAAAAATATGTTAGCTTATATTGCCTCATCTCCGTACTTTTGGTGCAGTAGTCCCGGAGCTTCTGACGACATATAGCAAAATTATGGAACTCTACTTTTAGCATAATTGACATATGTCAACACTAACTTGCAAACCTTTCTGTGTAGAAAATCACAATTGACACCTATATTCTTATGCATGCCTTGGGTTATGCTGTTTCAAAATACGTTTCTCCGTGGCCAAACGTTGGCGACTCCAAGGATAGCTACTTTGAATAGTGATGGCTTGGGGATTCCCTACATTTAGACAATCCCCTTCAATCAACTTGATGCAAAGTATTGATAGAAATGTGCAAAATTTAAAGAAAAAGGAGCCAAACGTTAGTACAACTATTGAAGATTATGCATTACCAGCTTATGGGATATAAATCAGACAATTTCATCGTGTAACAATTGTAGTCTGAGCGACATGTTGTTGCATTGCAGACCAACCAGTTCATGGAAATTTAAGTCTTATGTTAGTCAAAAAGAGAAATCTTAGAAGAAAATTAACATCAATTATACTTTAGTAGCTTCTGGTGCCTTCCCAAGCTATTTTGGTGCGTTCCGTCAAAGTGTGACAATGAACCTCTGGGCGTCCGTCAAGCAATGTGATGACATCTGTTATGGCATGCAATTTCTAGATTATCTGAAGGATATAATATCAGTTGGTAACTTCTGTCAACGAGCACTGTATTAAGCATTAATTGTTCTGGATACTTGTTATCTGTTGACTTGCCTACAGATCAACTCATCATGGACTCATTTTGTTTTAGGTAAAAGTGTGAACTAATGCAAAGCCTGTAGTAGCCGAGAACAATAGTTTCTTTGCTAGCAATACCTGATCACATGATTAGAAAATATACTGAAAAATCGTATCCTAAATGGTTGTGTGATCTTTCAGCATTATGTACAAAATTCTGTTGGCTTAAATGTAGGACAGTTTGCTTGGAACAACTTGATCATTGGCAATCGTTTTTAGGCAAAGCCGTGGAATCATTTAGGTATAACACACCAACACAACGGATGGAAGCCGTTAAGTAGATGGCTTACAGATTAACAACTGGAATCGTCACGTAACCTTCAGTTTGACCACTGGTTATAGTTATGAACATTTGCTTGGCCCAGTTGGTCAAATTTCTATTCAAGATGCTTATTAACCGTGAGTAAGGGCACACTTCCATGAAGACCAACAAAATGTGGGGCAGATAAACACTAGTCAAGTTACTCTGCAGACTTCCTAGCTTCAGCACTTGCGTTATGATAAATGGTATTTCTTACAAGTATTGATTTAATATTATTAAGTTTTGCGCTGCTAGACAACATTGGGAAGAGTTTCTCCCACACCTGGCTTTTAGTAGATATAATATATGACTCAAGTGTGTGAGGCAGCTTGTGAAACCAGATTAATCTGTTTAAGCTTCTTCCACATAATTAACATACAGACAACTTTTGGTACCTTATTTTAATTTTTACCTACTGTTCTCACGACCCTTTGCTCCTGGTTATGGCACTCAGTTTGTTTCCAGGATACCCTTTGGAAATAGTCTCTCAACATCTATCATACACGTCGAAAAAGACAGTAAACCTCCTAAAGAATGCAGCGACATACGAATTGCAGAGCAGAAATTCATTTCCTAGATGATTCGTGGCCGCTTGTACAAAACGTGAGACCACTTTTGTATCGAATCGGATGACAGAAAAGCGGTAATTCACGCTGGGTTGACATTAGAAACTGGTCAGTGAGCATCAACCGATTTTACTTTGATTCCGTTTGTTATTACCTTACGTAGCTCCATGAAACATGAAAGCAAGTTTTGTCCAAGGGAGAAATATTCAGTGTATTATTTGTGGAAAATATTCCGTGTTTATCAACTACGCAGCTATTCAGTAGTAAACGCGCACACTGAATACTCACTGCAAACACAGGGTAATTTGAGTCAAAAACGGACTCACAGAAATGCCACCAAATTCCGGACGAAGATTTAACGATTGCCACAATGATGAGTCATAGGCATAACGCCGCCACTGTTTGCAAACCCTCGCAATGTTGCACAGCTCCGGATGAGACAAGTACGAGAGAATTCGGAGCATTAGTTTGTCCGGCAGCCTGGTGATGAGGAACTGAAACATAAAATCTCTTTTCAGGGGAAGATTGCAATTATCATGAAGTAAACTGTGATAGTCCTTATGTATATTTTTCCACAATAAACCAAAGACGACACAAAAATTCAGAGCAAGTGCATTTGTTGACGAGTTCCATCACTAAGCGAAGCCGCTTCACAAAAGTAAAAACGACACTTTAATTCCACTAACAGTTAAAGTTCGCATTCATATAAAAACAAAATTCGTCTGATTGCTAAGTGGATTAACCAATTAAATTAAGTCTGCTATTTTGAGCGTTAATAAAAAAGTGCCCCTTTAGTTGTTAAAAAGAGTCATCAACACTTACATCTGTATTGAACACGGAAGTTCGGCGGAACGTGGAGGCACGCCGCATATCTCTAACAATTTCAACGATCGATTTAGTTGCCATTGGGGTGCTATTATATTGCCCTTGACACGGGGGTACGCGTTGTTCGATGAAGTTGGCAATCAAGAAAATCGCCGGGTTGCCGTCTGATGGGTGCAACTATCATTGCGATCCTAGATACCCGCGTTAACGTTTTACAATTGGTGCGAACTGGGTGTGCACAACTTTCAGGTCGATCGAACCCATCCAGCTGATAGGATGCCTACTGGCCAAAATCGATGGCACTCGGTTAAAACCCTGTGTGTGATTTGGCCTGTCGGGATGCTGACCTCAGAAAGGGAGGATAGGTGAAATGCAGCGCGATTTTTTATTCATTCGGATGTAGCGCGGTATAGTTTTAAATGACAGCCATGAATTGACTAGTACCATCTTCACTGTAGTTGGCTAGACTTCAACTAGAGATTCAACGTGTCAAAGAACATCAATTACTATGTTTTAACATACACTCAAATATTAGCTTGTTCGAAAACAAAGGGTTATAAATGTCTGAATTGGAAAACTCAAACTGTGATCAAGGGTACCGAGATTTGGAACATATTTTGCGGCTTCTTATCTAGCTAGGTGATACCCAGGAAACACGTGGTATGGTATCGCCTGCCGACACGACCGATTACAAATCTATGTCCGTTTTAGCCAAAACTGAGCCCAAGGTTATCCGTAAGACAGCTTCTAAAGCAAGCATCTTATCAGGTAATGACAGTAGATCAGATACAATTAAACAAGATAACTTTCAGTTGTTTGCTGCCTTTTCAGTAGAAATTGATTCTCAGTACCAATAGCCAAGCATACGAAAAAGACACAGAATTTATTGGATCCAGAAACCAGTCTAGAAAAGGGAGCGAATGGTGCGGTGGCAAGGCACCTAATTTCGGTTCTTGCTTCTGCCTACACGGCTATGCCAACGACAAAGTTATAAGCAACCAATGGGTAATGAGTATGGAAGTCAAATAAACGCACCTCCACAATCGTCTTCTTCATTGTACACATTCCTATTACGCCTATTTGCACTTTTCTCTCACATTTAGCCATGATAATTACCCATATTGCTCCAGTTTAATGTGTGCCTCTACCAACATCCGTTACTACTAAATAATCTCGAAAAATTCAGCCAACAGAATGTGTTTAAGAAAAATTGATGTCTACTTTCTACATCTCTGTATTCATCTCTACAAAAGACCCAATCCAGACTTGGATACCCTGTGGAATATCAGGTAAAATGCTGAGACAACAGTCCTATTTTATGTTTGCTTCAAAATTAAATCATTTTTTATTACTGTTGTACATTCTGCGATCATTCGGGTTCCTTGAAATAAAAAGTTATTTTATTTTTTAGGATGTGCCGTCATAAGCATGTCCCGCGGAAAATGTGAACATTTATTTATTTAAGACAGTTCGAATTTTATATTCCAGGCAAAATAAGTTATCATCGGCCCATTTTTATTTACACATTCTAGGAATTGTCCTCCAGACAATGGTTCAGATTTTAGGATCACGTCTAGTATCAGGCTTACATAAACAGACATAATGCGTGGGTCTGCAGACCATCTAACCGGGATGACCTAAGTACTAACTAGTGAAATTCCAAATGACGTGTCGGTTTGGTTGAAAATTGAAATAAAAAGGTGACAACGATTTCCAATAAATAAAGTGCAAAACTCGTTCAACTTTCGCAATATAATAACAGATGAGGTAAGCAGAGGCAACAGTTGTTAAGCAACTGTTTCGACGTGCATCCAGGTCCCAGCATCTCCGAACATTTACAATTGCACTTTCAGACTACCTGTAGGAAACGTAATCTACCTTCGAAAAGATTCTAGTCTAATTACGACAATATTCAGCATGCCGTCCAATGAGCAGTAGCGAATAGACAGGGCGTGTCTACTTCGGCAGCTTTTCGAAGTTGCTAGTTAGACAAGCGATTTCTACCCCGTGAAACAGTTGGATGGAATCACAACTTCAAAGCGCCAGTCTGATTAACTTTCCCTTCAAGCTGTAAAGGCGCAAAATCTTTATTTCTATGGTACCGTGTATGTCCATGGAAATCCCTGACAGCATGCTGTGGACGTGCCAAGTGGTTAAGCAGTGTACAGTACTTTGCAAAACCCATGAATGCTGTTGTCAATCAGGTACATAATATTGATAAGGTGAAGAAGAGCTTCACCGTTACGCATAACTTGTTTAATCACACTAGTAATTTCGGTTTTTTTGTACTTAGGGGAATGACAAGCTTTCATCTATAAATGCACAATGAAGTTGGAAGTACACTGTCCAGTTAAACATGTAGCAATGTCCCATAGAGTAGTCATGCCACATTTATGTACGGTGTGTTTGTAAACATAAAAGTGTAGTTCTGTGTCAGTTCTCACGTTTGTCACTGTCACCAAGGTAGAAAGAGTAGTCTCAACGCAATATTAAAACATCTTAAAATTTTATACATTAGGTTTAGCAAAATACCTTGCGCACATATATTTTGGCATCTTATTCTACTGGAACCGCGTATTACTTCGGAGTGAGACACTTCCACTCACGCAAGACTTGCAGGAGTGCGGAAGCCGTCCTTGTAGACCAACAGAACTGGTTAGATTTCACTGGAATTTTTGATCCACTATCGTTTCTCCACTTTAGAAGGCTGCTTTCAAAATATTACTTGTGCTACACGAGATTTTTACTTGCAAACGAATTGACAGCGCGTTTATTTGCTCTCCATATAAGATGCCACCCAATCACGTAGTCAAAGAAAGTGTCAGTAATCAATCCCTATTAATGACATATTTTGAACATTCGCGTCAACCATTAATAAGATGTGTGTAAACTTAGTCATGGTATTCTCGCTTTTTCCATTAAGGACGTGTCTTTCAGTGTGAATGTCTTCTGATTATCAAACCAGGTTTCTGAAGAGGTTCATGGTGAACCACAATTTCTCTGCCCTTTTTGTATGTTATAGGCCTAGGGCTGAGTTACCTCGCAGGAGATATGTATCGTTAATTGCATTTATGAAGTATAATGAAATAAGTTTTAGCTAGGACACTGGGGGTTGTGTTTAACAGTTCAGCGCAGAAAGAGAGTTTCGGCCTGTCATGATTCTGTGATCGAAGAGACATGTGTGCTCATGCTGATCAAACCGCTTGCTGTGCGCAAGTCATTTTCCACTAAAACTATGACACTAGTTAAATTCGGTCATTATAGCTCTGGTACATGATAGCTCATCACAGAAATGTTGGGTTATCTTTGGATAAAGCAAGCACTTCCTTATGAAATACCTTTGGTTGAATCTGACCACGGAGGCAAGTAATAGTCTGGCGTGAAACTGAAGCCCTCATTCCTTTAAGGTGGAAAGTCTGGGGTTAATTTATCTTCGTACATACTGCAATGCTGGATTACGTAAAAGATATGATGTGTGCGATGTATGTAGGGGTAACGGTCACAACTAACGTCCCGATGGTCCCGGGTTCGATGCCCGCTAACTCTATCTGATGAGATGTAATAACATCAAAAGCGTTATAGTAGTGCAATGTTTTCGGGCGGGCAACACCCAATTTCCATATGCTGTATATACTTTTATCCTATAAAAGCTGTGGTAAACTACTAATCAACAAATAAGTGAATTGCCATGAAATCCAGACAACTTTTGAGAACCGTAATGACATATTGTGCTTTGGATTGCAACCGGACGAACCAAACAACAATGCGATTAATCACATAATTATATAATAATTAGCGATAATTGAGAATACTAGTAGCATCAGGTGTGGAATGGTTTGTTGTTTTGTTCTCTTGAGAACATCTGTGGGCAGTTATAGTACTTGTGCACAGATCAAAATGCTAAGAAATAAGCCAACTTATTTAATGATAATAATTTTAATATTATTTTGTTTTGTTGAAAGCTAGGAAAAATGTGAATGTAGGGGAAACGAGAAAGCTACATATATTTTTCATATTTCTTGGCAATCTATGGCATTTTGCGCAGCGCCGACTATACTTCTATCAACACGAAAGGTGACAGGTTCCCAAACTGGGCATAAACCATGATAGAAGTTTGACGGTGGTATAGCTTGCTCTATTTTATGGTTTCTGTTATTTAGAGAACATTAATGGTAGAAACACCAAGGCTTTCGTTTTAAAAACATTAGGACCATGTTTACTTTGATGACTTATAAACATCACAAGCAAGCCAAAAACTGGAATACAGGGCAGGTGCCACCGCCGGGTTCCAACCGCATAAGATGGAAATTTCGCTCCAGAGTTCGAAGACAGTTAAGGAGGCCAACATAATGTTTTTAGACGATTACGCAGATGGCTACAACGAAGACTGATACCTTTTGACACATCAATATATATATATATATATATATATATATATATATATATATATTCGTCCTCAAATTTGTGTACCGTTAATGCCTAGTGTCAATCGTTATAAATAGACATTGGTCTCTGTGATCAGCCCCCAAAAATAGACACCAAGGCAACAGTTATGCTGCTTGGTCTGAACTAGAAAATGCCCTTCCGTTTAATCTGTATATTCTCTTCAAAAATCTCGTTCTTACACACCGGATTTCAAGAGGAAACAATAGTCCAAGAGATACGTAAGCCACGGCTGACCCTAGCTTCTAAAAATCGATGCCAAGGTAATGACCTAAAAGCAGTAATTCAACAAGTCCCTCCGAAATTGCTTTGCTCTCTTAGAATCTGTTCACACTGGAGTACATTGCTAGCCAATATGTTGAACGCACCAAACATCGTGACAGTCGAAAGGCTATTGGACTTCCATATAACTGATAAACACGACACAGCAGTATAAACCGCAGTGTCTAGCCTACCGATATTTGCCATTCCCAGCCGGAATATTGTGACTTTGACTTTCCTTTGCATTTATCCTCATGTGGGTCTTGTAAAGCCATTGCTTTTTATTCCTCCATACACTTTTGAACCAGGGAATAGAAGCTGATTGTTTATGAAAAGATGGAATGAATTAGCCAGTATGCTACTCCGATCGGACAAAGCAACCTGTTTTATTGGCTGGTTTATTGCCGTAACCGCCTTCCGATACGAAATGGTGACCAACATGTTTTGTCATTGAGTAGAAATTGCAAAATTCTGACTACACAATAAACCGCTAACCAGTTGCTCTGATCACCGTATCGAATGTCAAACCATATGCTTGATTAGGCATGCTACTTTTAGTAGTATAAAAATAAACAAATCATTAAAACATACAGTTCTTTACGGCAACTACACGACTTTGGGCCATAAGTTTAGCCACAGTGGGTGCCTCAGATAACATGAATGATGTGAATGTTTGTAAATGTTTGTTTGTAAATGTTATTATATCTACTTAAAGCTATGTAGCATGATTCTAGAGATGAACAAATCACAGTGGCTGGTAGGCCATGTGTTGGATTTCAGTTCATGCCTCAGGGGCTGTCCGTAGCATCGGACTTAAGTACTAAAGAGAATTCAAGATGTAAGCGAGAGGAGCATAGTTATTTATTAGAGAACAACAATGACAGTGGCTGAACTTCGTATTTCGAAACAGTGCTTTACTATTATAAACTGTTAGAAACTGTAAAAGTTAGCTGTATCTGAGCGAATTCAGAGGTTTATGTTTTGGATGGCATGATGAAAAAGTTGGTTTCCCGTTCTTATTTATTGTGCCAAAATTCCGTAACTTAGTCACAAGACGTAAAATGATACCGTACTCGCAGTGGGGACCCATACCTTGCATCTCAGTCTGCATACAGTAGAGGGGAATGTGCATTTTCTACACATCATTTTGGTAAGTCGTTTTGCATGGTTAAATGATCTAAATCACTTGTAGAGATTTATACGGTGAGACAAGAGGTACACTTCATTCTACAAGCCTTAAGCGACTTTAGATGGCAGCAGGCAAGAGCACGATTTCCTTTCATGTTCTCGTACCAACTATTTCGCAGCATTAGTTAAGGCTGGATGCAGTACACGTCCGACTACCATAAAATAATCAGATCGATTGCACAAACAGTTGAATTAACCTGATAATAACATTTGAATGTTAATCAAGGGATAAACATCGCCTAGTTTCAAAATGAATTCAGCTGGAGGCATTCGTTGTAGATGCAGTCGATGCACGCAAAAATGATACTTGCTTGTTTTGCACACAATACTATTCCATTACTTCTAGTACAGTTGGTGCCAAACGCCAACACTGTCAATACAAGTTGCATTAGATGGAAATGAAATGCTGCCCGCCCGAAAAACAACCACGCCCTTTAATGCTTTTCGACCTTTGTTTATTTTATAATATGGAGATGGCCGGCCTCAAACTTGAGACCATTGGACTCTTAGCCGAAACCTCTACACCTTTGGCTGCCGTTATACGACGATCTTAGTGATGGATTGACCTAAGCAGACCAGTCAGAATTGTTGTCCAACTTGAGGCGGCGCGTTGAAATGCATTCGCACAACGAAGCCTCCACATTACCCGCCAAGCAGAACATTGTATTGTTCTCTTGCTGTACCAAATACCAGCTTAATTCTAGACAGGCAACTCCTGTGATCGCGAAATAATGGTGGGCACAGAATGCTTAAAGTTTTTTCAACGTGATACCAGCCCAACAGGAAATACTTTTGTTTTTGTTTCTGATTTAAGTTTGCCCAGCTGGCGAACAGCTGCTATGCTGCATGTCAAAAGTGCATCAAAATTTATTTGTGACTGAATGTTGACGATCTCATGAAACGACGAAGGCCCATATAAACAATAAGTTACCAACCGGAACTAGCCTGCTAGATTTTCCTATATACTTCTTCACAATGTGCCACGTCAGTCCTATCATGTTAACCATACGTGTCGTCAACCTGCATTTTATTACCAAGAATACCTGTGGGGTTTAGTTGATAATACCCATAAAGTTTAGCAAATAAAGCCACGGAATTTTTATTTTGGTCAGTAGCCGTACACTAATTTAGCATCCAAGTTTGCTTTCTTGCTCTTTGTACTCTCTACGTGCCTCTAAATATAGCAGTTGTTAGATAATCGCTTTTAGCTAACATGCAAATTTTCAACTCACTTATTTTCTCATAGCTGACATTGACGTTTTTCAAGTGTACTTAGTAGGTTCACCGCTGGTAATCAACTGCTTTGGGATTTATACCGGCACATAAACAAGTTTGGACAAAATTCCACATATTGCACCCTACTAATAGACGGATTATTCATTACAATCTTGAGTAACGCTAAACCTAGTGCTTGTACTTCACTGTCATATTTTCAGCTTTTGCAAATTTTCTTTACTCGTCTCGATGTAGCAATCGGACGTTGCTTCTGGCGTCTCCGATTCCCCGTAGCATCAGTACATATTCTGTTCATCTGCTGCCATACAAAACATGCTTTCCGAATTTTTTTGCTTAACGAGCAAATCAAACCCTGTCTGTTTGATGGTAAAAGTACGCGTTGTAAAACGTGTAAGCAAGGTAAACTAGCTATATCTTGGAGAGCGCGATCATATTTTTGCGGCATTGGTGCATCCCACACTTTCTGATCGATTGGAATAAAATATGTGTCAACCAGATATAGTGTACTTGTGCGGATTCGCGATAACGACACCATAAACGGTGTTAAAATTAGTTGGTAACACGTCTTCTAGAGGGTGGTAGTGAATCAACGTTTAATAACTTTGTTGCGTAGAAAATGGTCCCAGTTGTTTGGTTACGTAATTTAAACCACCGGTTGGATGTGCATCCCTGTGGAGAATGGCCTATATACACCTTCTGTTATTCTGAGTTTTAAACTGCTAGTCAAATTCCTCAGGCTGAAAAGCACTTTCTAGATTACGGTGAACAATATCAGATACACTATTTGAGTAACTAGTGGCAAGACCTTGCAGTCCATCTTCCGATGATCTGCACGAAATTACGACAAAGCTGTTAAGTGGTGCTAAGGCTAAGGGCAACCGATGTGATAAGTGGTGAAGATTGTAATCTCAGAAGATAATGTAAGTGAAACTACAGTCAGTTCATCCATAGGAATGACGCTGTTTTCGCATTATAGGTCGCGCTTTGCAGCGAGCATCTTATGATGCATTTGAAGGAGAAATTCGGACAAACGGTATAAGTACCACTTGCGAAGCATGATGGTTTGACAGCCAAAACTCTCCAGTAGCAGATGATTTGTCTCTTTTACTACGCCAGCCTAATGGAGGGTGTGAGAAAGAAAATAATTTGCGTCCGTTAACAGCAGAATAAATTTCGCGAATGAACTGATTACCACTTATTAGGATATTGGCAGCTAGATGAGTGGCCGCCTTGAGCCCGGCTGTTTGCTGAATATTTTCCATTTGAATGCGTTGGAAATGTTGATTGGAGTTGGTTAAAACTAATACCTGACTTAAACCCCTTCAGAGATTATTCGGATGGTTGCAGGTATTAAATTTGCTCACTAAAAAACAACTGTCCTGAAGCACAGTCTAACGGTAATCCCCTCCACTGAAGATATCTGTTACGGGAGCAATCAACCACAAAACACGAAACCTTAGTGCATTAATTAGTGGGTTTCCGTATTGTTGCGTGACTTCGCGAAAAAAACCAACTGATTAAATAGTGACTAGTCAACTGCTTGGAAATCCAGTTATAAAAGGTTACTGTTGATTTGTACCTTTACTGAATATGTGCAAGCGTTACTAATGAACTAGCGGTCAGAAGCATTAGGGAGTGAAAATATCATTTCCCTAGCAGGATGCTTATACAGCAGTCGGACAAGTTATAAATTTTTGAGAGGTGCATTATTTTTCGTGTAATGTACATTAAAGCGTCCGTTAAAGAGTTTCAACCTACTTATTTACCATCATTTGGCCAATAAACAATTCCACATTTTCCGATTTTTCTCACCGAGTTAATGTCATGCGAACAGGACAAGTGTTTACATCATACTGTTGTGGCAGCAATGTTTACCCTAAGTTCATGGGAGTATCTGCTCCCAGGAAAGATTCCATGTCCAACTCCTAGAGCAAAATTCACAGGTACAACGCACATGCTTTCTGGACCCATGTGCAATAAAAATAATGTATTGCATGTTGCGAATGGAAGAAGTTGGATGCGAAATGCGCAGAACGTTATAGCGCCTGTGTACTTTATTAAATGCTTAGGTATTCGTGGGTACGCCGGCACCACTTCAGTGTTTTGGCTTCCATCAATCATGCTGGTGGGGGCGAAAAACTTGCACATTAAAACTAGCCGAAAATTCGAATGGGGTACCTTTTAGAACAGAAAGGAAAATCCTGACAAATGGAACTTTGGCAGTACCCGCTGTGTGGGTTAGCTTCTACACTTGATTAATTGGAGAAACGACATAATTATAAATTTATAGCTACCTTGATACGTTAAGATTAAATTTAAGGCCTTGGTTAATTGCCACTTAATTTTGCTCTCCAAGAAAGGAATAAAGGTCACCAAAAGTATATCGTATGAAACTGCTAGTTGTAGTATGCCTCCCGTCGAGGTTTCCGGGAACTTCCCTGTCCAGGGCGTATTAGCGGACTGAAATGCAAAGCAGATACTTCGCAGGAGGTTGGACAGTCTTAACGCAACTAGCTAATAAGAAACGGATGGCCGGTGCTCCTGACTGGTACTTCGTGACGAGCTAAACTGTGTCATCAGAGTTCAGAAACAGTAAGTAGCGAACAAGCTTGTTTTCAGGCTTCATCATCAGGCTAATACAACCACAATAAAGCAAGTTAGAATGAACACAATGGGTTTAAATTGAGTCACGGAGGCAGAGTAAGTCATCGATAAGTTTACGCGTTGCTCCGTTTGAGGCCATGTCAGGTGAAGTGGCGTGACTGCCATTGTTAGTCGCGTTGGTCTGAGGCCAATGCAAGGTTAAAGTATAGAGGAGTTTTTCGGTGCACTTAGGTCCGGGTTATCGAGCCGAACTGCGATCGCCTCTGCTGCTGACGGTAGGCGACATCTGACTGCCCGTCCGGGAACACAGCAGATCGGTGTGAATACTTCATGTGAATCTATTTGATGGTCGAATCTACTAGGTGCGTCAATACTGCACTCGTTACATTCTTCCTCACGCCGCCGTGGAGCCAAGCTGGACAGTGCTCTCCAGCCCTGACGGACAGTCGCCTAGTCGTTTCGCAATACACCTTGCTGCACATGGGCAAGAGAAATTATACACACAGAAGGAGGTCTGCGACCGAGGTATCCTGTCTTTAAGTAGTTGGCGCACAATCGGGTTTACGGTGAAGGTTAGGTGTAGATTTTTGGCAAAATACGTTCGCGCTGTTGCTAAGGATAGTCTTCGGCTGGTCCGTTCCGCTTTCACTTCACCCTTAAATGGTAAAGATAAGCATATTATTTCCGCTCTCCGCGGAAACGAGTTTGAACTTTGTACTCGCGGTTCCATTTGCCTCTGGACAAATTTTCCAGGGTACCCACTAAGCTCGAGTACGTTTTGTATAAAGCCGAGCTCATCTGAATGCGCATCTTCTGTACATATTCCCCACGCTGTCTCCGTTAGGCAAAGGACGAAGTTCCTTTTTTGACTTATCGGAATAAAACTAGCGCAATGGATCTACGGTCCATTCCAGGTTTCATTTACTGTGCACCCTCCTTCGCACTGAACCCTCTGACGCCCCGTTGATTTGGACATCTAAAAATGCCAACGAGTCGCTGCGTTTTAGCTTGATAGTAAAAGTTATGTTATTATATGCAGTGTTAAACTGGGTCAATAGATCATCGACGCACATCGCAGTATCCGCAACACAACATATATCGTCTACATATCGACCGTAATAAACCAAGCTGTTGATGGATTCGTTCAGCTGGTTGCACTTAAATTTGTTCATGAAGACGTCCGCATGCAACGGTCCTAATGGTGAACCCATTGCTACCCCGTTTATTTGTCGATATAGCACTCCATTAAACTGAAACTAAATGTCTCTCGTGCACATGAGTAGCAGTTATCTCATCCGGTCTGGTGGGATACCAGCATCGGTGTTGCGCAACTGGATGAACTCGCACAGATAGTCTATGGTCTCATCCAGTGGAACGTTGGTAGAGACACCACATCTAAGAAAAACATCTGTTCCCCAGCTAGCTCAATTTGCCTCCTAAGTCAAGAAAAGCAGTGCCGTCCTTGAGACTGTATCTAGCTACGGCTTTCCTAACTGGTTCCAGCCGTTTGACGAGCTACTTAGCAGTTTTTAATAATGTGAGTTGTCGGAGTTGCCGATGGGGGACCGAGCCTGAGGCCATTGGATGGATGGCGCGAAAACGCACAGCAGATGGCCACCCTAACAACTTCGAAAACGAAATGAAAAAGCGTAGATAAGATATCACAATGACCTTCAACGATGGGCTTGACGACCTCTTACCTGTTTGTTTGCTACAGACACTTCCGGAACTGTTACACAGTCCAGTCAACTGGGTTGATTTGAAAGGTCGCGTGTTGTCATGGATATATTGCTCAGCCCTATATAAGGGGCACAGTTTTTCCTAGTCGTGGGAATAAATAAGGATCAGCAACAAAACTTTAAAAGTGGGATGGTCCTGGTCATAGA